>CM053028.1:347536837-348136837 GCA_028564925.1 Lithobates sylvaticus
TTAATGGTTCAAACCTCAACCAGCTGAGATTTAAACTGCCTATGGCTGGTCTTGGCACTTAGGCAGCCCATACATTGATCACTTTTTTCATTTAACTAGTAGGTTGCATGAAAAAAAAAGAAATGATCCAATTCTCCCATCTACACATTATAGGTGGATGGGGGAATCCTTGCAGTGTGGACCAGTGGTGGAACTACCAGGGTTGCTGTCCTGGCTATTCACAGCGCTGGTCTCTGTCTCCATGGCAGCAGTGGCACATTGGAACCCAGTGCTGGTTACTTTATGGGGCTAATGTACAGGAGAGCCAGCCCAATTTGTTGTTAGAGATGGGCTGGGCATGTTCAAAATCCCACATGCCCGAGCCCGTCAGGAAGCCCACACTGCACGGCACTAAGCACAATCAGTGAGACATTTCCTGGTCCGCAGCTGCACAGATCAGGAATGTCTCACTGCCTGTGATTAGCCGTGTGCAGTGCAGCTTCCTGGCGGGATCGGGCAAGTGGGATTTCAAACACACCCGAGCCCATGTCTAATGGTTGTAGAGTAGACAGTTGACCTCCCTGCAGGTTGCTTAGCAGCAGTGCAGCCTTCTCTGACATGCTGATCGTGATGCAATCCAGGTGATGCTCCTAGTCAAATCCTAGTGTTAAATATCATAGTGATTTTATTGATCAAAGCCCACACCTTACAGGCATAGAGCCCACATGGCTGCTGAACATACGGTGGATGTGGTTGTACTCTTGATGCTAATAAATACTGTGTTTATTAGATCTGACTGGGAGCATCACCTGGATCACATCCCGATCAGCATGTCAACAGAGAAGGTTATACAACATTACTGCTGCTAAATGACCAGCTGGGGGCTCGGCTCTCTACAACCAATAGTGCCAGCCTTCCCCTGCATGCACCCATAATGTCACCAGCACTAGGTCCTAATAGACTGCTGCCACTGCCAAGGACACAGATGCAAGACCAGCACTGTCAATAGCAGGGGCAGGACAGCAAGAGGAGGCTGGGGAACACCACAGTGGCAGAACACCAAGGCCCGGTGGCAAGACAACCTTTGCAACCCTGATAGTTCTCCCACTGCTTTGGACCCTTATATTTTCTTGGTATGCTGGTGACATATATCTCTTGTTTTCTGCCACCCTGGGGATCGTAGTAAAATTGCATTTTATAGTTGCCCCCCTACTTTTGTCCCTGTCCCCCCATGTGCCCCCCCTAAATAGGAAAGCTGGAGACGCCACTGCCTAAGAGGCAGTTTGTGAGATGCTGTGCATGTAGCGGGGGCCGCTCTGTCACTCAAGGCCTCATACCTCCTGCCATACTTGCTGGCAGCTGCCAGGCTAAAGACGTACACAGGCTCGCAGAGGGAGAGTGCAACTGTCAGTATCTGCAAGGGGGATCTCCCTCCCCTACTGACTGAAATGTAATGGAAGCGCCGCTCTGCTCTCTCCCCTGTGACCCTATTGGCAGGGAGAAAGAGCCTATGAGAGTAGAAGCAGCAGAGGACCATGGGACTTGAAGTCCCAGCATGAAGCGGCACCACTGACTTAAAAAAGGGATGGGACTACAAAGCCCAGTCTGCACTGCAGAAAGAGAGTAGAATTATGGAAGAGACTATAAAGTGGACTGCGGACCAGGCCCAAGCTTCTCTTGCTTCCTGGATCCTATTACATGGGCACCACCTTGCCGCTGTGTGAGGGGATTTCGGTACCACGGGATACACGGCCTACAGCTCCAGCCCCAGAGGGTCCAGACATCATCCCACTTCCTGAAAAACAGTCTGCAGCAGCGCTGACCACCGTGGAACCGACCGATTCACCGACCAATCGCCATCTCTGTCCATCTGCAGCAAGGATAATCGTTGATTCAGACATCCCAACCTGCAAAAACTTATTTCAGGGAGGTGGCAAACTCATTTCAATATATATACATATATATTTGTGCTCATAAATTTACATACCCTGGCAGAAATTATGATTTCTTGGCCATTTTTCAGAGAATATGAATGATAACACAAAAACTTTTCTTTCACTCATGGTTAGTGTTTTGCCCCGTACACACGGTTGGAATTTCCGACGGAAAATGTCCTATCGGACCATGTTGTCGGAAAATCCAACCGTGTGTGGGCTCCATCGGACTTTTTCAGTCAGAATTTCCGATGGAAAATATTTGAGATCCTGCTCTCAAATTTTCCAACAACAAAGTCCGATCACGCAAATTCCGATCGTGTGTAGCCTAGTCCGACGGACAAAGTGCCACGCATGCTCAGAAGAAATTCTCTGACGGAAGCGCTCGGTCAGGTAAAACTACCGTTCCTAATCAACAGGGCACATTCGTCACACTGCAATGTTAAAATTTGTTTAATGTAGCGCATTCTCCTTTTCTTTACAATGCAAGAAGAATGACGTTTTTTAGCTGCTCCTATTCACACTGACTTCTCCCAAACTTCTTTCTTTATTCTTTTTCCTGATTTCATGCCTAGAATTTTTTTATTCGTCAGATCTCAAGAATGTTTTTTTTTTTTTTTTTTCATTTATAGTGGTTTGTTTTTTAATCCAGATTTCCTTTATCTGTAATGTTTTTTTTTTTTTTGGGGGGGGGGAGGGGGTTTGTGTGTCTCAACTTATCCCAACACCATTATTATCATTTGTATTTTTTGGCTAAATTCACTAGGAGGTTGTTTGGTGTTGGTGCCCCTTGTTAATTTGACTTTCTGATTTGTGAAATGTACCTGCCTACTCATAAATAAACTGCCCTTTTTGAAGTAAAACACATAGGCAAGTATTTCTTCAAACCAAAAAAAAACTTTGTTCGGTGTCATAAATAAAATAAACAGGAAGGCAACACTGGAGAAACTGGTCCATTTGGTGAAGCCTTTTGGCCCCCAGGGCAGACATCAAATATGTAATAGCAAAATTGGTGGCCTGAGGAGTACATATCTGAGGGAGTACAACCTGGTCCAGCAGTCCAAGCGATCAGGAAGGTCAGATGCCATCTATGTCCCCAGGATGTTGTCAGACAAGAGGCTGCATCTTCTGACAGACCAGACGGAACCCAGGCCATCACTATCTGGTCTTCCTAAGGCACTTTCCTCCAGGCTTCCTTCCAGGCTGTGGCTCAGATCTTCGAGTTGTGGCAGCAGGTGGAGGAGGAGGGCGAGCCCAGCATTTTTCATTCTTGGCCCAATGCTTTTTGGTCACTACTGTCTATTGATATGTTAACCACTTTGTTAAATCACAACTTAACTGATCAATAATAACATCTAGTTAACATCATTAAATGTACGTCAAGAAATATGTTCACCAATGCTATACCTGTCTCAAGCTGGGCCCCTACACATGTTGTTGCCTGAAAGGCCCAGGTTGGACATCCGGAACCTTAGCTGGGGGCGTGAGGAAGCCTTGAAGGAAGACTGTACAGTGATGGCATGGGTTCCCTCTGGTTTGCCAGAAAATGCAGCCTCTCGTAGAACTGCATCCTGGGGACTTAAATCTCATTTGGATCTCCTGATCGCAAGGACTGCTGGAACCTCTGGCGCTCCCTCAGATAGGTGCACCTCAGGGCCCCAATTTTGAGCATCACATAGGTGATGTCTGCCGTGGGGACCATGATCTTAAAGAAACCAAGCAGTTTCTCCAGCGCTGCCTTCCTCTTACTTAGGTCATTGTAATCGGTGTTGTTAATCTGCCACAGGCAGGGCAGCGCCCTGAGCTCATCGATAATTAGAGCTTTAAAAAAATGGATTTTTAAGGGATCCATAGTATTTTCTGCAAGACACAACAGAAGACAAACCATAATAATGTCAGGCTAAATTCTCCTAATCTTGTCCCAAAATAAGCCTCAATCTAGAAGCAGTATAGGCTAGTCATGTACCAAGTTCAAATTGTACCTTTGTAAGCACGATCGGCGCTCTCTCCCTCTGCTCACAGATCGTCCGTACGCCACACGCGTGTGCTGTTTTATATACAGTGCGCATGCGTGAAACTCCGCCCGCCCCTGATGATCTTTCTCGTCTATTCCCTGCCCCTTCTCTTTACGGCCCAGTGGGGAGAGCTCATGGCGGGGACACAGCAGGTGCGCCCTAACTATTCCAGCAGCGAGGAGGATGAGGAAAGCCCGGAGCCAGAAACGTCCCAATCCTGGAGGAGAAGATTTAAGGCCTCAAATATGTCTTTTGGAGAAATGTTGGAGATGGTGGACATATTGAAGAGGAGCGACTATGATGGGAAGTATGGGCCTTACCCCAACCCAAATGTCAGAAAGGCCAAGATCATGGATAAAGTTGTGAAGAGTCTGCAGAAGAATTTTGGGTTACGACGATCCAAGGATCAACTGAGGAAACGCTGGTCAGACCTGAAACTCAGGGAGCACGATCAGTACAGAAAGATCAAGCGAGTTCTTCAAAAAAGTAAGTAGTTGTCGTGTGTTCATCTTATTTTTCTTGCTTGCATACTGCTCCATGTGCTTTGTTTTTTAATGTTGGACAGTTGAAAATGGCCACTTTCATGTTCGTGTGTTCAATCGATCATTAATAAACAACGAACGTTCGCCCACTTATAATATGATGTTTGGTGAAGTTGGAGTTAACTACATTTCTTCAGGCCTGTTTCTAGTCAAAGGAAGTTTGTTGTGTATAGGGGTTTGTAATAGAATGAAATGCAAACTTGATTCAGTGTAAAGGAGAGGTGACTAAGTAGCTGTTTACACATCTGGACTCTAGAGCACTAGTGCTGGGACACCCAAACCCCCTTTTTATTAGGGTGTCCCACACATGTGCTCCAGTGGATACTATAGGGGTGTCTCCATCTGACAAACTTGCACCAAACAGGTAATAAGTATTGCAGCTTTACAAGGTGTCAAAATTAATGTTTTTGGGCTTTGAACTTGGCCAAAAAACAAAATTGTACGTCACTTCCAAGCAATGTTTCAGATTTCCTATTTCTGCCCTCATAGATTGATGTGCTAAGTATTCCTTTTGTACATTCTCATAGGGGAGAGAAGACTCGGGATGTCTAAGGACACCAGGGACCCCACACCTCCCAAAGAAGGGGAAATACCAACACCAGAAGCAGGAGGAGGAGGAAGGAGAGATTGTAGAAGTTGGAGAAATTGTCACCACAACAGGTGAGTGTCAGAGACCACAGCTACAGGTAAGCTAATCAATGTCAATGAATTTTAACTAGGGTTGTCCCGATACCACTTTTTTAAGACCGAGTACAAATACCGATACTTTTTTTTCCAAGTACTCGCCGATACCGATTACCGATACTTTTTTTAATGTCATGTGTCAGTTTGACTGATGGGGACTGATAGGTGGCACTTATGGGCACTGATAGGCAGCACTTATGGAATCTGATAGGTGGCTTGCACTGATAGGTGGCACTGATAGACGGCACTTATGGGCACTAATAGGTGGCACCGACAAGTGTCTGGCACTGATAGATGGCACTTATGGGCACTGACAGGTGTCTGGCACTGATAGATGGCACTTATGGGCACTGACAGGTGTCTGGCACTGAAATGCAGCAATAAATGACATGAGGAAAGGATTTATTTTTGAAATGCTGTGCTGTGACGCCCATCTTGGTACACCCTGTCGCAGTAAGCAGCAGCAGACATCTTGCAGACATCCAGCTGGGCTGGGTGTGACAAGATGTCCGCTGCTGGTTTACTACAGCCGAGTGCAGGGTGTACCAAGATGGGCATCGGGATGTTCAGCCGCCAACGGCTCTCTCTGATGTCTCTCTCTCTGATGTCCCTCTCTCTGATGTCCCTCTCTCTGATGTCCCTCTCTCTGATGTCTCTCTCTCTCTGATGTCTCTTTCCCTCTGATCGCTCTCTTGTATGTATCTCTCTCTCTGTTGTCTCTTTCTCTGATGTCTCTCTCTCTCTCTCTCTGTGTGTCTTTCTCTGTGTCTCTCTCTCTGATGTCTCTCTCTGTCTCTCTCTGTCTCTCTCTGATGTCTCAGGTACAGGGCAGCAGAAGACACGCCCCTTCACACAGGCCCCTGTGTAATGTGTCTCATTACACAGGCTGACAACGCCCACCCTCCCCGTCCACCAGCTGACTCCGCCCACCAGCTGACTCCGCCCTCTCCGACCACCAGCGCACTCTGCCCCCCCTTTCCGCCCACCAGCTCCACCAGCTGACTCTGCCTGCTGACTAGGTATTGGATCTGGCATCGGGAGCATTTGTGCAAGTACAAGTACTCGTGCAAATGCTTGGTATCGGTCCCGGTATCGGGACAACCCTAATTTTAACGTAAGAAAATCGCCAAATTTGGAAGATGCACACAGTGTGTCAACATGTGCTATCTCCCATCATGGTGGATCAATGACAATGTTTTGTGGGTGCAACCACTTAACTAACTACTAAAGTGGCTGAGGTGAAGGGGTTGCACCCCCAAAAGACGTACATTGATCCCCATGATGGGAGATTGCACATTTTGACATTCTAGGCATGGGTTCTTGCATCAAATGCCCAGTTTGATTCCCAAATTGTGTGCATCTTCGAAATTTGGCTTTTCCAGGGGTGACACCCCATGTGATGAAGGCAAGATCAAACACAGTTTGGACATAGTCATGTCTGATCTTGTCTTCACTTTTCAAAGTAGAACTTTGTAAGTTCCTGTGTTCAGTATGTTCTGCCTTGATACATGCCTGTTTACACAAATACGCCAAGTTATTAATGTTATTAAAGAATGTTATAAACACCAAATATGTTTTTAGTTTGGAAAAGCCTTTTGGAAAGGCACTTGTGAATGTGCTTGAAATAAAATTTTGACCGTATCAACAATGTGTGGCTTCCTTATTCCAAACCCCAAAAGCATTATTTGCGTCAAAAGTTGTTGAATTTGGGGACAATGGGTGTTATTTACTAAAGGCTAATCCACTTTGCACTCCAAGTGCAGTTTCAGGTGCACTTTTGCAGTGCACTTGTAGTGCATAGTGGACTTGGCTTTTGGAAATTACACCCACAGTGCTTTGTAATAAACCACCTATCACGCCATTTTCAGGAATCCACACATTTCTGTCATGGTGCTGAAAAGGAGTATTTTTGGGGTCAGTAATGCACTACATACCTTACCTAGAAAAACTAGTATTTTTGGGGTCAGTAATGCACTACATACCTTACCTAGAAAAACTAGTATGTATCAGACCCACAACATGAGAAGATTAGAAGAAGAGACTGTAACCTCCTCTCACCCAGAAAGTGCGTGTTACACTGTTGAAGATAAAGGCCCAAAAAGAAACCATAAAATAAGCTAGAACACACCTACAAGAAACCCAAGCCGTAAATGAAAACAAATCTTAGTTCAGTTTCCAAAATAAATTTATTAAAAAATGCCTCACACATTGTCTGGCATATCAATGGCCCCCCCTACCCACAAAGTACTCCATATATCTCTCTCTGACTTCGCAGGCATTTAGGGGGGGGGGGGGGGCAAGCCAGGACGTGCACCTTCAAGGGCTGTCAGGTTGGCATTTTGTTGGATGTCGGCATCAGGGCCAACAGACACAACATAGTTGGTGTAATGCCTTTTTAAAAAATTGTGAAAAATGCAGCAGGAAAGCACAATGTGGTTCAGTTTATATTCCGCCATGTGGATAGGTGTCAAAAAGAGGCGGAAGCGGCTGGCCATGATCCCAAAGGCGTTCTCCACCACTCTGCGGGCTCTGGAAGACCCTCTGCTCCGGGGTGAGGGTCCTCATCGGGAAAGGCCGCATCAGATGGCTTGACAACGCAAACGCTTCATCCGCGACAAAGACGCGACAAAGGCGAAGGGAAGTCCTTCTGCATTCTCCTCTGGAAGTGGCAAGCACAGACTGCCACTCTGGAGACGCCAGTAGAACTCCGTGTGCGCAATGGCACCACCATCCGACATCCGGCCATTCTTCCCCATGTCCACATAGAGAAACTCATATGTCGCCGACACCACCGTCAACATCACAATCCTATTAAACCTCTTGTAATTATAAAAGTACGACCCCGAGTTGGGGAGTGGGACGATGCGGATGTGTTTCCCATCAATTGCACCAGTTAGGAAAGTCCCAACGGCTGGCAAAGTGGGAGGCCACAGTCTGCCATTCCTGTGGCGTTGAAGGAAACTGTGGAGTCAAACAAGAAAAAAAAATTGTAATTTTGCACACTGAATGCCTAAATAATGTGTGATAGTTTGGCCAGACCCTCCTTAATTAACACTATTGGCAGCCCACCAGACAGGTAAGAAGTGTCCTAATCCCAAATCAAAAAAAAAATGCATAAATGGAAGCACTTTTTGACATTCTGCTCTTACCTATCAAGCTAATAATAGGAGGAAAAAAATAATAAAATAAAAACATTTGAAAGTATTGAGGCAGGCCCTTGCACTACATGCTTTGCTGAATTAATCCCTAAATCTGACCACTAAAGAGGTAGGTATATAGTGTGTATTGAGCTTGGCAAAGCCAGCAGATAGAGGATTGGTATCAGCTGACCTAGCAGTTAGGGGAGGGGGGTTCCTAATGAGTTTGGCCCACCAAAAAAACAAAAAAAGGGGGACTCTGCATGAAGTAAAACACACAGAAAACATTTGTGGATATTTTAGGGGGTGTTTAGGGGAAACCAATACTATGGAGCAGACAAATACATGCTAAGTGACTAGGCCATAGGTGTATATGGGCCCAGAAGAGCATGCTGGGGAGGTAAGTGAAGGCAAAAATGCATGAAGGACAAAAAAATAAAACATTCCAAGATTCCAGCATGCATGAGGACAAAGGGGCACAGCATATTGCAATCCTGGTAATTAGGGAACGAGGAAAGAAATACAAGAGATTAGCAAACAGTAAATACATAGAAGGGAATAGTAAAGGAGAAATCTTACCTTAATATAGTCCTCCTGCAGGACTTGGATTATAGCAGAACAGGTCTCTGGAATAATGATTCCCAGAGCCTGGGGAGAGATACCTGTGGAGAACTTCAGGTCCTGAAGGCTTCTCCCTGTCGCCAAGTACCTCAACGTGGCAACAAGCCTCTGCTCCGGAGTGATGGCTTGAATTACGCAGGTATCCTGCCTGCTGATAAAAGGGGTCAGCAAAGCCAACAGACGGTGAAAAACGGGGTCAGTCATCCTGAAAAAGTTCCTGAAATCTTCTCCCGGATCTCACGAAGCAAAGGCATGTGCGAGAATTGGTCACGCTGGAGCAACCAATTCTTGGTCCATGAACTCCTTCTCGCCCTGTTCATGGACTGATCTTGGGTCAAAGCTAAGAGCCCAACACCAAGCCCCTGCACAGCACGAACTCTACGACGAGTACGTACACAAAACATGGCTTCCAAACGGTCGGCTGGTCATAACGGACAAACAGAAAGCACCGATAAACAGCAAGGCCTGAAAGAACAAAATAAATACCAGAAATGAGCAGACAATAAGCAATGAAAATCAAAGCGTCCTATATCAAGAAGATATCAAGATATAGGCCGCAATGACCAACAAATGCGAACTGACTACACGCACTGATAAACAGATACGCACCGACAAGCACAAACTGAAGAGCAGTAACGATCTGAGTCTGAAGTCTGAAAAGCGCGAATCGGATGTAACCAAAATTCTACTAACACGCGATAAACACGGAATCAGCAGAAGGAGCCCAAAGGGTGCCGGACGTGGTGCTGAACTTCACTTTTCTAGTCCTGTGGAACGCGGCTTACGTCACGGCGTTCTTGAAGACCGGAAATTCCGACAACATTGTCCGACCGTGTGTACGCAACACCAGCTTCGGACAAAAACCGACGGAAATGATCCGACGGAAATAGTCATCGGAAATTCCAACCGTGTGTACGGGGCATTTGGCTGAATCAATCAACTGTGTTTACTCTTTTTAAATCATAATGACAACAGAAACTACCCAAATGACCCTGATCAAAAGTTTACATACCCTGGTGAATTTGGCCTGATAACATGCACACAAGTTGACACAAATGGGTTTGAATGGCTATTAAAGTTAACCACCCTCACCTGTGATCTGTTTGCTTGTAATTAGTGTGTGTGTATAAAAGGTCAATGAGTTTCTGGACCCTTGACAGACCCCCCTTGCATCTTTCAGCTAGTGCTGCACTGACGTTTCTGGATTGTGAGTCATGGGGAAAGCAAAAGAATTGTCAAAGGATCTGGGGAAAAGGTAGTTGAACTGTATAAAACAGGAAAGGGAAAATGAGGGGTGACAGGTGGACCAACTAGTATTGAAGCCACAACTGCCAGGAAAATTGTTCGGGATGCAAAGAAAAACCCACAAATAACTTCAGGTGAAATACAAGACTCTATGAAAACACATGGTGTTGCTTTTTCAAGATGCACAATAAGGAGGCACTTGAAGAAAGTTGGGCTGCAGGGTCGAGTCGCCAGAAGAAAGCCATTACTACACTAATGCCACAAAGTATCCCACTTACAATACCCCAAACAGCACAGAGACAAGCCTCAAACCTTCTGGCAAAAAGTAATTTGGAGTGACAAGACCAAAATTGAGCCACAACCATAAACACTACATTTGGAGAGTCAACAAGGCATATGATGAAAGGTACACCATTCCTACTGCATAGGTGGCAACATTGTAAAAAAATGTATAGGGACACTTGTTTTCTGTAGGCGGAGTCTTATTATTATTAGGGGGTGGGGCATTCATTTTTAGGCGTGGAGTAGCGGGGGAAAAGAGAATGCAGCACCTTCGGAAAAGTGAAAAGCTGAGTAAATGGGGAGAGGGGAGAGGGGAAGTGCACTTTGCATAGAGTGGAGCTCTCAGCATGTGGGCGCCCTCTAGGACGAGCGCAGCAGTCTCTGTGAATAGCTCTGGGAAGAGATACACTGAACACTAGGTGAAAGAACCTGCTAGCCAGAAAAAAAACTGCGGAGCCAGTAGCTGTGGTGCCAAAAACAATCCTGATTCCCGAGACAAAAGGAAAATCCCGGGATTTTAATCTGGACGGCCTCGGATCGAGATGAGGGTCCAAAAATCTGGATTGTCCCGGGAAAATCGGGACTGTTGGCAAGTATGCTCCTGTCAAACACGGAGGTGGATAGCTGATATTTTGGGGATGTGTGAGCTACAAAGGCACAGGAAATTTGATCAAAACTGATGGCAAGATGAATGCAGTATGTTATCAAAAAATACTGGAGGAACATTTGCATTCATCAGCCAGGAAGCTGCGCATGGGACATTCCAACATGGCAATAATCCAAAACACAAGGCCAAGTCGACATGTCATTGGCTACAGCATAATAAAGTGAAGGTTCTGGAGTGGCCATCTCAGTCTCCTGACTTCAATATCATCGAGCCACTCTGGGGAGATCTCAATCGCGCTGTTCATGCAAGACAGCCCAAGAATTTACAGGAACTTGGGGCTTTTTGCCAAGAGGAATGGGCAGCTTTACCATCTGAGAAGATAAAGAGCCTCATCAACAAATACCATAAAAGACTTCAACCTGTCATTGATGTTAAAGTGGGCAATACACGGTGATAAGAACTGGAGAATTTAAACTTTTGATCAGGGTCATTTGGGTAGTTTCTGTTGTCATTATGATTTAAAAAGAGTAAACACGGTTGATTGATAATAAATGGCTACAGCAAAACACTAACCATGAGTGAAAGAAAAGTTTTTGTGGTATAATTCATATTCTCTGAAAAATGGCCAAGAAATCATAATTTCTGCCAGGGTATGTAATCTTATGAGCACAAATAAATATATATATATATATATATATATATATATATATATATATATATATATATATATATATATATTATCATTTCATCTGGGTCCCCAGAGCCCACCTCATTACAGCAGGGGTCACCAGAGAGCCTCCCCCTTACATCAGGGTCCCCAGAGAGGCCCCCCTTACATCAGGGTCCCCAGAGAGCACCCTCCCCTTCTCTGAAAAATGGCCAAGAAATCATAAATTCTGCCAGGGTATTTAAACTTATGAGCACAACTGTATAAATGACACTGGCAGGGAAGGGGTTAACACCCGGGGCGATCAAGGGGTAAAGGGGTCGTTTAAAGGGGTAGTTTAAAAGGGTCGATTAAAAAAAAAACAAAAAAAACAAACATGTCATACCTCCACTGTGCAGTTCTTTTGCACAGAGTGGCCCCGGTCCCCCTCTTCTGGGGTCCCTCAGCGGCGCTAGTGGCTCCTCCCCGCATTGAGTGTCCGCGTTGGAGAAGCTCTGTCCTTGGTGGACAACCGTGTGGGCGGGCTCCCGAGTCCTGCATCTGTGTTCATTTACACAGAATGCAGGACTTGGCCCCACCCCCGATGCCACGTCATTGGATTTGATTGACAGCAGCGGGAGCCAATGGCTACACTGCTCTCAATCTATCCAATCAGGACACGAGACACCAACTAGATCTGGTGTGCTCATTCCTGGCCGGAGAAAGATCGGGGTCAGGTAAGTAGAACGGGGGCTCGAGGTGGGCTGCAGCACCACAGAAGGTTTTTCACCTTAATGAGGGTTTACAACCCCTTTAACTGTGTTCCCTGGGAGGGGCTTTCTAACTGTGGGGGGGAGTGGATTCATTGAAGGAAAAGAGAGATTGTGATTCAGCTTAGCTTCAGAGCAACAGTGTAAACAGCAAACTTAAATCTTTTAGGTAGAGCGAAGTAAAAATAAAACTAATATGGTTGTGTAGCAGACCCCCAAAGGAGCTGCTTTTTTATTGGTTCAGTCCGTTGCACTGCCTCTCAACCCCAAAGAACTGCCCCAGCCCCTCTGGCACACCTAGCAAGATGGTGGAATAACCTGATAATAATACACAACACAGTTCTGTACTCTAAAGTTTAGAATTAGGGGTCTTCAAACTACAGCCCTCCAGTTGTTCAGGAACTACAATTTCCATCATGCCCAGTCATGTCTGTGAATGTCAGAGTTTTACAATGCCTCATGGGATGTGTAGTTCTGCAGCTGGAGGGCTGTAGTTTGAAGATTCCTGGTTTAGATTAACATTAGTCAGCCAAGGCCTGTGTAAATAGCCAGGACTTGGTTGAAACAGTAAAAAAAAAAAAAACAGTCAGTAACCCTATGCAACAAATAAAGGGGTAAATAACAATATACACAGATTAAATAGGCTCCCCCAAACACGCTATTGATGTGTGTCAAATTCTGTGGCTAAAGGGGAATCCCAGGCCGGCCTATAATACTTCTGTAGCGGTCACACTTTACTAAGTGTGCGCTATCAGTACAAATTTAGTTTTTCCTCAGAACTGTAATGGTGTTCTGAGGGTTAATTGTAGGGCTGCAACTAACGATTATTTTCATAACCGATTAATCGGCCGATAATTTTTTCGATTAATCTGATAAAATCATAAAAAAAACTTAATGTGCCATTTATTCGTTATTCCTCCCACTGACACCAATGATAGGACATTATTCCTCCTGGGGACACCAATTATGGGCACTATTCCTCCCGGGGACACCAATGACGGGGCGCTATTCCTCCCGGGGACACCAATGACGGGGCGTTTTTCCTCCCGGGGACACCAATGATGGGGCGTTATTCCTACCGGGGACACCAATGATGGGGCACTATTCCCCCCCAGAAACACCAATGGGGCACTATCCCCCCCAGAAACACCAATGGGGCACTATCCCCCCCCCAGAAACACCAATGGGGCACTATCCCCCCCAAAAAACACCAATGGGGCACTATCCCCCCCAAAAACACCAATGGGGCACTATTCCCCCCCAGAAACACCAATGGGGCACTATCCCCCCCCCAGAAATACCAATGGAGCACTATTCCCCTCTCCCCCAGAAACACCAATGTGGCACTGTTATTCCCCCCCCCCCAGAAACACCAATGGGGCTATGACTATTCTCCCCCCTCCCTCCCAGGAAAACCAATGATGGGGCACCCCCCCCCCAGGAATACATAAGTTGGGGCACTGAATGTGTGTGCACGTTTTTTACTTAGCCGCTAGCCGCTACCTTTTTCACACTGTGCAGCTCAGCTCAGTCTCCTCACAGCTTTTCGCCCCTCGCCTCTCTGCTCCATCGAGGCAGCAGTGGGCGGGGCTGAGAAGATCTGTGGGAATGACGTCAGCGAGGAGGAGAGGCGCGCCGCGGACGTGCAGCGGCGAGGACGTGCCTGGTCACAGCGGCGCCGACGACACAGGAAGGAGACACAGGAAGGATTACAGTACACAGGTTGGAAGGATTTTTTTGCAACGGACGGACAGACGCAAGGTGCGGACCAACTAATCGATAATGAAAATCGTTGACAACGATTTTCATTATCGATTATTATCGATAATATCGATTAATCGTTGCAGCCCTAGTTAATTGTACAGGTTTTACTTTGGCATCAGTCTGGCTGGGCTGTACTAAGGTTCCGCCTGGTCATAGGTACAGTAAGGTACCCATGACAGGCTTAGAACCAGACCTTGTTGGACTTCTTAGGTATCAATCTTTCCGGAGCCAATCAGTGTGCGGTCTGGCCTCACTGCGTAGTCTGGGAAGGGATATTTAAGGTGCTCAGAGTTTTTTCGGCTGCAGTGCTTGGTTCCTGGTTCTGGTCCGGGGCAGCCCCGCGAGGGGTCCCGGGCCTAGGAGCGTTTGCCGTCCCGCAAGCATGCTCAATCCGACCAGCCCCAGAGGCCCTCATGGCCTGGGGCAGGGGTCCGTCTGTTCCCGAGCCTCGGAACTGGCTATTCCGAGGCCCAGTAACTGAAGGAGGATTCAAAGGCGTCCCGGTGTGCTCTCAGTATTGGAGGGACACGGCAACTCGTACAAGTGACCAGGGGAGGACTCTTTGGAGGAGGGCCAACAAGCTGGCTGCTCAGTAAGAGCCTGGGAGCTGAGTTGTATGGACACTAAAGAATCCACATTTCCACAGTATCACCAAGGAGACTGAGAGAGATCCAGGTACAGTAATGTGAGAAAGGTTCCTACTTATCTTCAGTTACAATCTAGTCTGTGGCAGAGACTTTGAAAAGTTTGCGGATCACATGTTGGCTGCTAGATCTCTGGCTAGAGGTTTATCCGGCAGTGAAGCACCCAGCTGCAAGTGGCTAATCTCTGGGTTGATTAGAGACATTCAGTGGATGTCAGCAGTTCAAAGTGCCTGAGTTTTGTCACCCATGCCCTCTATGCCCATCAGAGACTGTGTTATGTTGGATGTTACCACTGCAAAATTAAAACCTTTAAAATGACTTTTATGTGTCAGCATCTGAGGTTGTTGGGTACTAACCCTGGGAACCCCTAGACAAATCACTGACAAGCCAAGAGGAGATAACTGGTAAGCCCAAAAAGTCAAGGCCGCCCCTTGAGGTTATGGCCGCTACACTTCCAATACACACAAAGAAGTGATTTTAAACACACGTGGCATGATGATAGGATATTATTCCTCCTGGGGACACCAATGATGGGGCACTATTCCTCATATTTTTTTTTTTTTAAAATGTCACCTGCAAGGCAAAGGCATAATGAGCTAGTATGCATAGCTTACTAGCTGATTATAAATAACTTACCTGAGAACGAAGCCCCCGAAGCGACCCTCGTCCACGTCCTCCTCCTCCGCCATCAATCCCGGAGTGACTTCCAGATCTCGCCGCTCCGGCGCTGTCATTCGCACGGGAGCGGACGAGAGTGGCATATCGCCGTGATCTGCGGTATTCTCAGTGCGCCTGCGTGCCACTGTCTACGGCGCATGCGCCGTAGACAGCGGTGCTGTCGTTTTGTAAATATCTCCGTGTAGGTTTAGGAGATATTTATTGGACCTACAAGTAAGCCTTAATCTAGGCTTACCTGTAGGCCAAAGTGGTTTGTAAGGGTTTACAACCACTTTAAACTAATACTTTTGTTGAAGCACCTTTTGATTTTATTGCAGCACTCAGTCTTTTTGGGTATGAGTCTATCAGCATGGCACATCTTGACTTGGCAATGTTTGCCCACTCTTCTTTGCAAAAACACTCCAAATTTGTCAGATTGCGAGGACATCTCCTGTGCACAACACTCTTCAGATCACCTCACAGATTTTCAATTGAAAAGAGGTCTGGGCTCTGGCTGGGCCATTCCAAAACTTTTATCTTCTTCTGGTGAAGCCATTCCTTTGTTCCTTTGTATGCTTTGGGCCATTGGCATGCTGAAAAATAAATTTCCTCTTCATGTTCAAATTTCTAGCAGAAACCTGAAGGTTTTGTGCCAATATTGACTGGTATTTGGAACTGTTCATAATTGCCTCTACCTTGACTAAGGCCCCTGTTCCAGCTGAAGAAAAACAGCCCCAAAGCATGATGCTGCCACCACCATGCTTCACGGTGGGTATGGTGTTCTTTTGGTGATGTGCAGTGTTGTTTTTGCGCTAAACATATCTTTTGGAATTATGGCCAAAAAGTTCAACCTTGGTTTCATCAGAGCATAACACATTTTCCCACATGCTTTTGGGAGACTTCAGATGTGTTTTTGCAAAATTTAGCCAGGCTTAGATGTTTTTCTTCGTCATATGTCTTGGCTACTCCATAGCCCAGACATATGACGAATACGGGAGATGCCACATGTATCACACAGCCAGTACTTGCCAGATATTCCTGCATCTTTAATGTAACTGTAGGCCTCTTGGCAGCCTCCCTGACCAGTTTTCTTCTCGTCTTTTCATCAGCATTGGAAATTCTTTTGTACCCTTCTATTGACTGATACCTTTTAAAAATGAGATCCCTCTGATTCTTTGGAAGCTGAAGAATAAGAACAGATACTGGGAATTATACCCAGCATAGAGGACAATAGAAGTAGTACTATGCAGAGTCCACACATGCTGCCAGAGTGCCTCATCAAAGTGTTTAACCACTGCCATATCCCCCTATATCCTCTTCTTCAGCGGGCGGTCTGCTTTCGGATAAAAGTGGTCTCTGCTGCGGATTTGCCACAAGATCACTTTTATCGGCCGCGGGAGAGGGGCCTTTCTCCTGTGTGGTATGGAGCTGAGTGAGGGGAAGATGGCCCCCGCCCATCACCATATCACTGCAGGGGGGAAGCAACGTCAAAACGTCACTTCCACCCATAGCTCCTAAAGGGACATTTTTTTTTTTTTCAAATGACAATTTATTTTTATTTTATTTTTTTATTGCATTTTAGTGTAAATATGAGATCTGAGGTCTTTTTGACCCCAGATCTCATATTTAGGAGATCCTGTCATGCTTTTTTTTCTATTACACAGGGATGTTTACATTCCTTGTAATAGGAATAAAAGTGACCAAATTTTTTTTTTAAAAGAACAGTGTAAAAATAAAAAATAAAGGTAAAATAAATAAGAAAAAAATAAAACATTTTTCAAACACGCCCCGTCCCACCGAGCTCACGTGCAGAAGCGAACACATACGTGAGTAGTGACCGCATATGAAAACGGTGTTCAAACCACACATGTGAGGTATCGATGCGATCGTTAATCGTCGCCAAGATTTTTAAGGGTAAAAGTTTGTCGCCATTCCATGAGCGTGCGTAATTTTGAAGCATGATATGTTGGGTATCAATTTACTTTTTATCTTTCATAATATATATATAAAAAAAAAGGGATTTTCAAAAAAGTTTATTTTTTTTTCCAAAAAAAGTGCGCTTGTAAGACCGCTGCGCAAATACAGTGTGACAGAATGTATTGCAACAACTGCCATTTTATTCTCTAGGGTGTTAGAAAAAAAAATATATAATGTTTGTAATTTTCTAGCAAAAAAAAAAATGTTTTCACCAAATTTCAGAAAGAGGCTCGGTCCTTAAGTGGTTAATAACATGGGTGTCTTAGTATTACAGCTGATGATGTGCCATTTCTTCCACTTTATTTATGCTTTATTGAAGCGAGTGGAGTTAATGATAAATTGCAGCAGACTGAAATGGTTTCAGTTTCTATTCTCTTTTCAGACTGCTGACTTTTATTGGGAGTGGATTACCTACAAATCTACATGACAAACATTAAATACTCTGCACTTCACAGCGAGAGAGATACCATCACACACCAGTATCCAGTATTCTGGTATGTACACTGTAATTTTATCCTTTATTAAATTATTTTAATTCTTATCAGGATGGATTTGATTAAAATCAATTTGACAAACATTAAATACATTAAATACTCTGCACTTCACAGGGAGAGAGATACCATCACACACCAGTATCCAGTATTCTGGTATGTACGCTGTCATTTTATCCTTTATTAAATTAACTTTATTTTAATTCTTATCAGGATGGATTTGATTTAAATCAAGTTGATTTAAATCACGATTTAAATCACTAGTAAAAAGGCTTGATTTAAATCAACTCGTTTTAGCAACTGTCATCTCTGTCCCTCAGTGGCTCCTCTTCTGACCCGCTGTTGACTCACCGACAGTCCCATTTACTTTAATAGGAAGGCTGGTGATGCGGCAGTGACACAACAAGGTGAGGGACGTGGCAGCAGCAGGTGAATGAATGCCCGCTAACAGGCGTTGCCATGATGGATCTAAAATGACAGGAGCTCTTTAAATGTAAGGACTTATGCTGGCCATACACTATACGAAAATTCGGCTGAACCCAGTTTCGAAAAACGAACGTTCGGCCGTGAGCGCAAACGATGGTGCCATCATGTAATGACTGATAAATCGTTCAGTGGATATAAATAAATACATTTTATGTTAGTTTTTTTACATATACCTAGTGCAGACAGGTCGGACAGGAAACACATTAACCTTTCAATTTATTGTTCATTCGGCAGAAAATTTCTAAACTTGTCCTTCGTTTTTTCGGCTCAAAAACGTCCAAACGATTATCGATTTTGTGCCCATTAACTGGCCGAAAAAACTAACGAACGTTCTAATGACCGAATTTCCGGCCGATTTTTCGTATAGTGTATGGCGAGCATAATTTTTGCTGGTAGTTAGAATCGTTAATATTTGCAAACAAAATTAAGGTTTCCTATTTCGAATAATAAGCTGCCAGGTTAGTAAAACAGCGATATTAGAACCGATTCAATCATACAGTTTGCAGTGTACATAGATTTGCAAAACAATGGGATAAAGGAATATTCCTGAACTTTGTTTTATCTCATGGTTACTGTGAAATTGTGTGAATGCATCAATGCAGTGCATGTTATCTCAGCTTGCAGAGCTTGAATTAATTGAATGAGTTTACCAAAAGTGTAAATATTACAGTATATACAGCCTCATGCTACATAACTAAGCTCCATTTTATGCAGAATAAACTAAATTATTAATGTAGCCTAAATAGAAAACTATCTTTAAAGATAGCATGGAAAAAAACACATATATAGAGAGATAAAGATGCTGCACACCCCAAATGATATATAATGGGAAAGTTCCGCCAAGGGGGTTTTTAGTAGCGAGGTCAATATTATTCTTTATTTAAAAATTATTGACATACAATAATTCCATGATAGTTAAAATATGAGCTCTAAAGGGGGTATACCCAAAAGTGCAAATGTAGAAAACACAAAAATGTACATAACATTATATGACAAATGTCTAATGTATGAAACAGCCTGAAGCGTTTTGATTAACCACCACCCATTTACCTGGCTAGCCAAGGCGTTCCGGAAGGAGGGAGTCCCCGACCGATGTCGTCACCTTTGTTGTAAAAACATGACGTCGTGATGTCGTGCGCACCCGCGGGCATGCCCCACACATGCGTACAGAGTGAGACGTCCAGATTGTTTGCATGTGGACCATGAGGCCACCTAGCAAAAAAATAATGGGAGCGCAGATGTTATCACCCCCCCCCCCCCCTCTTGCCAGGAAGGCGCACAAAAGGGAAATGCCGCCCACCAGAGGAGCCCGACCAATGATACATCGCAGGGATCTAAAAGACATATGGAATTAAGGTTATGACAAAAAATATATAAATGTCAAAGAGAGGGTGACAATGCACATGAAGTTGAACATACAATGTCCACATCGTATATAGCAAAATTACTGATATAAGCAAATATATATATATATATGTTATAGCTGTAAAAATAAAGGGCTACAGTAGATTTCAAGAGGATAACAAGAAATGTGCAAAGTTTGTCCTGTATTGACATAAATGATCAATAATATCATGGTCCACCAAAAGGTGGTACAAATTTATAAGGTAACCAGATATTATTTTAACGAGTTTCTCCAGAGGAAAAACCTTTTTAAAAAATGGGGCGCAGGAAATGGATTCGTTCAGGCCAGGATGAGAGGGGGCATGTAGTCTAAAAATCCATCTATGATCTAACTGAAGTAGGATTGTATTCCAGTCACCGCCTCGATTGGGAATGTGTACCCGATCGAGCGCCATTTGCACTTTTGGGTATACCCCTTTAGAGCTCATATTTTAACTATCATGGAATTATTGTATGTTTTTTTAAATAAAGATAATTTTTCTAATTCATTTACCTCGCTGCTAAAAAAAACCTTTGTGGAAACTTTCCCATTAACTATCTTTAGAGATTTTTACTCCAAAAGCATTTTATTAAATTAATTTGATAAAAATCTAAAAAATCTGATTTAAATAAAAAAAAAATCAGATTTTTTTGATTTTTATCCACCCTGGTTCTTATTCATACTATAGAACATCTTAGTTAAATTGATGAGTTAGATATCGCAAAGCCATTTGCTATATATTCGTTTTGTTTCCTACAAATTCAGCGCAATGTTCCAGGTGCACTAGGGCAGTGAATAGTTCTGATAGATCCAAAGGCTGTTCTTGTTTGTCAAAATAAATATTGAAGATGTGAGTTATTATTATTAAGGGGATATCTTGTAAAACGTGGCATAGAGTTAGAGGGTATACAGTGGTGTGAAAAAGTGTTTGCCCCTTCCTCATTTCCTGTTCCTTTGCATGTTTGTCACACTTAAGTGTTTCGGAACATCAAACCAATTTAAACAATAGTCAAGGACAACACAAGTAAACACAAAATGCAATTTGTAAATGAAGGTGTTTATTATTAAAGGTGAAAAAAAATCCAAACCATCATGGCCCTGTGTGAAAAAGTGATTGCCCCCTAAACCTAATAACTAGTTGGGCCACCCTTAGCAGCAACAACTGCAACCAAGCGTTTGCGATAACGTGCAATGAGGCTTTTACAGCGTCCTGGAGGAATTTTGGCCCACTCATCTTTGCAGAATTGTCCTAATTCAGTTACATTAGAGGGTTTTCGAGCATGAACGGCCTTTTTAAGGTCATACCACAACATCTCAATAGGATTCAGGTCAGGACTTTGGCTAGGCCACTCCAAAGTCTTCATTTTGTTTTTCTTCAGCCATTCGGTGGTGGACTTGCTGGTGTGTTTAGGATCATTGTCCTGCTGCAGAACCCAAGTTCGTTTCAGCTTGAGTACACGAACAGATGGTCGGACATTCTCCTTCAGGATCTCTTGGTAGACAGCAGAATTCATAGTTCCTTTTATCACGGCAAGTCTTCCAGGTCCTGAAGCAGCAAAACAGCCCCAGACCATCACACTACCACCACCATATTTTACTGTTGGTATAATGTTCTTTTTCTGAAATGCAGTGTTCCTTCTACGCCAGATATACTTGGACACACACCTTCCAAAGAGTTCCACTTTTCTCTCATCGGTCCACAGAATGTTGTCCCAAAAGTCTTGGGGATCATCAAGATGTGTTGTGGAGAAATTGAGACAAGCTTTGATGTTCTTTTTGCTCAGCAGTGGTTTTCTCCTTGGAACTCTGCCATGCAGGCCATTTTTGCCCAGTCTTTTCCTGATGGTGGAGGCATGAACGCTGACCTTAACTGAGGCAAGTGAGGCCTGCAGTTCCTTGGACGTTGTTGTGGGGTCTTTTGTGACCTCTTGGATGAGTCGTCGCTGCGCTCTTGGGGTAATTTTGGGCGGCCGGCCACTCCTGGGAAGGTTCACCACTGTTCCATGTCTTCGCCATTTGTGGATAATGGCTCTCACTGTGGTTCGCTGGATTCCCAAAGCTTTGGAAATGGCTTTATAACCCTTTCCAGACTGATAGATCTCAATTACTTTCTTTCTCAATTGTTCCTAAATTTCTTTGGGTCTCGGCATGATGTGTAGCTTTTAAGGATCTTCTGGTGGACCTTACTGTGTCAAGCAGCTCCTATTTAAGTGATGCCTTGATTGTGAACAGGTGTGGCAATAATCAGGCCTGGGTGTGGCAATAATCAGGCCTGGGTGTGGCTAGAGAAATTGAACTCAGGTGTGGACAACCACAGTTATAGTATGTTTTAACAAGGGGGGCAATCACTTTTTCACACAGGGCCATGATGGTTTGGATTTTTTTTCACCTTTAATAATAAACACCTTCATTTACAAATTGCATTTTGTGTTTACTTGTGTTGTCCTTGACTATTGTTTAAATTGGTTTGATGTTCCGAAACACTTAAGTGTGACAAACATGCAAAGGAACAGGAAATGAGGAAGGGGGCAAACACTTTTTCACACCACTGTAGACATCAAATTGTATACACTAGTGAGTACTTTTTATACATTTGTTTGCACCATATACTGTACATGTATGTTTGTAAATATATATATATATATATATATATATATATATATATATATACTGAGCAAAATGATAAATGCAACACTTTTGTGTTCGCCCCTATTTATCATGAGCTGAACTTAAAGATCTATGACTTTTTCTATGTACACAAAAGGCATATTTCTCTCAAATATTGTTCACAAATCTGTCTAAGCCCAGGTTCACACTGAGCAGGGGAATGAAGCCGTGCAAGTTCAGCTGAACTCGCATGCTTTCACTACTGCATGTCAGTCCCGATTTCGGCCGCGATTTCAAAGGCATCTGTGCAGGTTTCGCAAAAAGTAGTACAGAAACTACTTTTTGAAATCTGTTCGGCGCTGCAAATGCAACGTCGTACCGATTAAGACGGTGCCATTGCAGGCAATTGCGGCAGATTTGACATGCGATTTGACATGTCAAATCGCATGTCAAATCGTACCAATGTAAACCAGGGCTAAATCTGTGTTAGCGAGCACTTCTCCTTTGCCGAGATAATCCATCCACCTCACAGGTGTGGCATATCAAGATGCTGATTAGAATAATCATTGCACAGGTGTGCCTAAGGGCTCTTTCACACGGACGGTCCGTATGTCCGTTTTTCATCCTTCCGTTTTAGGAAGAAAAACGGACATACATGTATCCCTAGGGGATAGCGGGTGTCAGCGGATGAGCACCAGCTGACACCCGATCTCGTCCGTGTCCGCTATGGTCCGTTTCTGCAGACGGAGGAAAACCCTATTTTTTCATCCATCTGCAGAGCGGATCGGATGACGACGGATTCTACGGTCCATCGTCACCCGATCTCCCATAGGGGAGAGCGTCGCTCTGACAGGTCCGTTCCTGCGCTGTGTGCAGAGACGGACCTGTCATCTTCCTGCTCAGCGGAGATCGCTCCGGCGATCCCCGCTGAGCAAGCGGATATCCACGGGGCGGATCAGCACTGATCCGCCCCGTGTGAAAGAGCCCTTAGGCTGGCCACAATAAAAGGCCACTATAAAATGTGCAGTTTTATTACACATCCCAATGCCACAGATGTCACAAGTTTTGAGGGAACGTGCAATTGGCATGCTGACTGCAGGAATGTCCACCAGAGCTGTTGCCCTTGAATTAAATGTTCATTTCTCTACCATGAGCCGTCTCCAAAGGCATTTCAGAGAATTTGTCAGTACACCAGCCCAGGACCTCCACATCCAGCATCTTCACCTCCAAGATCGTCTGAGACAAGCCACCGGACAGCTGCTCCAACAATCGGTTTGCATAACCAAAGAATTTCTGCACAAACTGTCAGAAACCGTCTCAGGGAAGCTCATCTGCATGCTCGTTGTCCTCATTGGGGTCTCGACCTGTCTGCAGTTCGTTGTCGTAATCTTGAGTGGGTAAATGCTCACATTCGACAGCCTCTGGCACTTTGAAGAGATGTTCTCTTTATGGATGAATCACGGTTTTCACTGTACAGGACAGAATGTAGACAGCGTGTATGGCGTTGTGATGTCAACCTTGTGGATCGAGTGGCCCACTGGGGTTATGGTATGGGCAAGCGTATGCTATGGACAACAAACACAGGTGCATTTTATTGATGGCATTTTGAATGCACAGAGATACCATGACGAGATCCTGAGGCCCATTGTTGTGCCATTCATCCACGACCATCACCTCATATTGCAGCATGATAATGCACAGCCTCATGTTGCAAGGATCTGTACACAATTCCTGCAAGCTGAAAACTACCCAGTTCTTACATGGCCAGCATACTCACCATACATGTCATCCATTAAGCATGTTTGGGATGCTCCGGATCAGCATTTTCGACAGTGTGTTCCAATATCCAGTAAGCGCTAGTTAAGAACATCAACCGCTGGTAAAAGCAGATTGCCCGTGCACAGTTCCAGATAGCCACAGGTTGCTGGCTGGTACAGCATCCTTGGTGGCTGCCAGCATCCTAGCAACTAATGATGCTTGCAGCCTGCACCATGGGAATTTGTCATTCAGCGGTGGTAGCAATATCAAAACTAAAATAATGACGTGTAGTACTGCATCATGGACTGCAGTAGCCATCAGAGATTCACATGGGATGCCAAATCTGGCAATTTAGTTTGCCCATTTAATGAACAGTGAACAGCTAAAGTTAGCTGGAAACTCTGCATCACAGTGAACTCAAACCTCTTCCCTACTCATGTTGTCCCATATTGGAAACAAACAGAAGATAGACACTTTTTACCCTTCAAGAGCAGGCATAACACTTTTTACCCCTTCTTCCCTCAAGAGCAGGCATATCATAGGCTGTGTGCTGCCTGTCTTAATACTTTGTTAAATCATAGGCTGTGTGCTGCCGTCTTAATACTTTGTTATGGGCTCTGCTAATTTAGGAGTTTTAAATGCATGAGGTCACCATGTGTTCTATAGTTTGTACATATGTTCAGATGGTTATTTAGAAGTCAGATTGTGTATTACTAAACTGTGAAGGAATAACGTATGGTATTAAAATATTGATAAACAATTATAATATGATAACATTCATATCTAGTGTTTTTTTTGTCAGAAAAATGCCCAGGGAATTATCTGGAAACATTTGGATAGACGTATTTGATGATCTGCAAGAGACAGAGCTAGAGCATAGGTATGGAAACACCTGGGTTCTGCAATTCAACTACAGTTTGAAACCTACTCTAACCCAGCAACAGAGACAAAATGGCTGGAAGATATCACAAACCACCGCTAATGCCAGGTAATAGCTTATAAATCCCCATCTCTGTTAATGCCTGTGTATACATGCATGAGGTGAAGCAACATGTCACCAAGACACCTTCATCTTCATCTGGCAAAACTTGCCTTCCATCACAGTATAAAAAGTGAATACCTTGTTTTGGAGCAACACAGCATACGTACCTTGAAAGCAAAATGATAATAAATACGTTCAAACAGAAGTCTGAAAACCAAGTTCAGATCAATAAAAAAGATCACAAAGAATGCAGTGTGCTGGTTACTTATTATTCTCTATGACTGAATAGGGAATGGCAAACAAACAACTGGCTATAATGTGCTATAAAAACAACTAGTACTGTCTGTGAAACTTTTAGGATGTACCCCTTCTTCAAGGCCCAAGCAGTACTAATGCACAAAGTTTTAGCAGCATGTTAAAACGTTCCCTGAGGAAAAAAACACACAAACATACACAGCAATGGTAATTAAATTTGGATAGTTTGTGAGATAAGGCAAGGGAAGGGCTATGGACTGGGGGAGGAAGAAATAGTCACAGAGGTGATACTGGTCATAAAAATGTTAGATAATGATTTAGAAAACTGAGGTCCGCATTTAGCCCGGGTTTACACTTATGCGATGCGGGAATCAGCACAATTCCAGTGCCGATTTCCACATCGCATCTCCCCCGCAGCCAGTTTACACTGCCCTCTGCAAACCGCTCCGGTTGTCAATACAAAGTTAATGACACCTCCAGATCGGTTCACAGATCGCAGTGTGAACTTTGAATTCGGGCAGGAACTGGATCGCTTTGGGTGCCCATGTGATCCGATTCCAGTGCGGGAAAAAACAATTCCTGCACCTTTTTTGTGCGCAACCAATGTGAGTTCAGCCATACAACAGTATGGCTGAATTCACATTGCACAGACATCGCATGTGCATAGTTGCCAAAATTGTAAAAAAACATTTAGGGACACTTTTTTGGCAGTAGGTGGAGTCACACTATAATTAAGGGGCGGGGCATGCATTTGTAAGCGTGGCATATAAAAATGTGCGCTATTGTTGTTTACGTGTAATAGTGGGCATGGCTTAAACGGGCATGGCTCAAAGGGGGTGTGGTTAGAGTCTGAGAATGAAGAGAGAATGAAGGATGGAGAAGAAAAGGGGGAAAGGGGGAAAGGGGGAGAGGGATGGAGGGACAGCAGCCCCAGATCCTACACCACAATAGAAATATGTGTATTCCAGAGTTTAACAATTAGTAGATACTCCAAACACCTGGTTGTTATGGTATCAGGATGATTGAAGGGCATTATTTCTATTATTACATTGTAATATAAAATTAAATCATTCAAATCACCATAATGCAGAATCAGTGGGACCCCTGGGCGTGTCACCTGCCACATCACCTGCCATCAGCAGAGTCCGTCCTTGCATCAGGTGTCCCCAGCAGAGTCTGTCCTTGCATCAGGTGCCCCCAGCAGAGTCCGTTCCTGCATCTGGTGCCCCCAGCAGAGTCCGTCCTTGCATCAGGTGCCCCCAGTAGAGTCCGTCCTTGCATCAGGTGCCCCCTGTAGTGTCCATCCTTGCATCAGGTGCCCCCAGCAGAGTCCGTTCTTGCATCCGGTGCCCACAGCAGAGTCCATCCTTGCATCAGGTGTCCCCAGCAGAGTCTGTCCTTGGATCAGGTGCCCCCAGCAGAGTCCGTTCTTGCATCCGGTGCACCCAGCAGAGTCCGTCCTTGCATCAGGTGCCCCCAGTAGAGTCCGTCCTTGCATCAGGTGCCCCCTGTAGTGTCCATCCTTCCATCAGGTGCCCCAGCAGAGTCCATCCTTGCATCAGTTACCCCCAGCAGAGTCCATCCTTGCATCAGGTGCCCCCAGCAGAGTTCGCCCTTGCATCAGTTGTCCCCAGCAGAGTCTGTCCTCGCATCAGGTGCCCCCAGCAGAGTCCGTTCTTGCATCCGGTGCCCCCAGCAGAGTCCGTCCTTGCATCAGGTGCCCCCAGTAGAGTACGTCCTTGCATCAGTTGCCCCCAGCAGAGTCCGTCCTTGCTTCAGGTGCCCCCAGCAGAGTCCTTACTTACATCAGTTGCCCCCGGTAGAGTCAGTCCTTACACCAGTGTCCCCAGCCTCAGTCCTTACATCAGTGTCCCAGGCAGAACCATAGTTACCCCCCTGTACATAGTTACCCCCTCCCCCTGTACATAGTTACCCCTCTCCCTCTAGTTACCCCCCTGTACATAGTTACCCCCTTTACATAGTTACCCCCCCTGTGCATAGTTATCCCCCTGTACATAGTAACCCCCCGTGCATAGTTACCCCCTGTGCATAGTTACCCCCTGTGCATAGTTACCCCCCTGTACATAGTTACCCCCCCCCTGTACATAGTAACCCCCCTGTACATAGTTAACCCCCCCTGTACATAGTTACCCCCCCTGTACATAGTAACTCCCCCTGTACATAGTTATTACCCTCCCCCTGTACATTACAGTTACATCGCTGCTGGCCTGGGCTTTACACCGAGAGGGACAAGAGCAGAGCAAACTCTACGAGTGGCGCTGTGTGTGCAGTGGAGGGAGGAGGGGTCGATCTGCGCAATTGTGAAGAGAGGAGCTGATTCATTGGCTGCACGGATCAAGCCCCCTCACCTCTCCACTGAACACAAGAGGAACGATCTAGCGGCGGCACCGGCGGCCATTTTGTTGGAGCCAGCTGCTACAGAGCCAAATATTCCCAATTTCCCTGGACAAAAAAGGCAAAATACTGAATCGGGACGGCCTCTGATCGGGACGAGGGTCCCAAAATCGGGATTGTCCCGGGAAAATCGGGACTGTTGGGAACTATGCATGTGATCGGCACAGCAATGCGGGTGCGAATCACATGCAATGTCTGTGTTCACATATGTGTGAAGCCAGGCTCAGTCTATTATTGACAAATAGAATTCTCGTCAGTTCAAAAGTTTTCTTTTCCTGAGTAGTTTTGAAGTTCTCTTTAATCACTTGGTGCCCACTCACAGTAAAAAAACTGCGAGTGGGTGGCACAGCCTGGCACTGCAAAGTACCCATAGGTCACGGTGTACTTCCTGGTTTTGCGGCGCACATGTGTGCACCCCCCTGCTGACCCGTGCAGTGATTGGACACATCATGAGTTTGTCAGCAGGGTACAGCTAATTTGGCTGTACACCTGCTGATCGCCTGTGGCCAATCGCAGTTCTGTGTTGACAAACTCTGAGTTCAGGGAGCAGCCAAATCTGTTAGTAAAAGCAGCACACATTACACTTGTTAGGCACACATTTAAGCCCTTGACTTCCCCTTGATGTTAACCCCTTCCTAGCCAGTGTCATTAGTACAGTGTACAGTATTATCACTGATCACTGTATTAACCTCTTCAATACCAGGCACATTAATTCCCTCCTAAACAACCTTTAACACAGTGCTCTATAATAATTAAATCAATTATTGCTATAGAGGGGAAAATGATTATTTGATCCACTGCAGATTTTGTAAGTTTGCCAACTTACAAAGAAATGAAGGGTCTATAATTTTTAACATAGGTGTATTTTAAATGATAGAGACAGAATATCAACCAAAAATCCAGAAGAAACATGTGACGAAACGCTCCCACACTCCTCTTGAGTGCTTTCGTCATATACCACTTCCTCCCAGTCTGAATATGGATCTCAGATATTCCAACCGCTCCCAAGCACTAAACGAGACAAAACTTGCTTAGTGCAAACATGGACTGTTTATTTAGAACCAAATTGACAGTATTTATAATACAGCAGAAGAGGAGATCCCCCCTCCTGCTCATATTACTCTAACAATACACCTGTAACAAATTAACATGAGCTAATTAACTAATCCCTTTAAGCAGCCGATTTGACTCTGTGCCCATCAGAATTTCACTACAGGTCAGACTTGTTGTCACCGAGCTTCACACAGTTAATTATAAATTATCATAATAACAAACACAAGACAGCTGGAGCTCCATTAGGAGTCGGCCTGTCTCCTACATTGTACAGAGGACAATGTGATCAGCTCTCTCAATTAACATCTTGAGTTCATCAACAAACTAAGAATAGTCTTTACATATATCCTGCATTGAATCTGACTAGCACAGATTATATTGGGTTTCTCATTCACCCTGTGCCCTAGAGACAAAGGGTGATTTACACATAAGAGGGTCCGGGGAAGCTGGACAAGGAGCCTCCAGAACTCTCCATGGCAAGCTGAGTTCCACAAACCCCCGACCCAAAGTCACTCCTGTCACAAAACAAATGTTATAAATTGAGTTGCAGTTCAGTGAGTAAAATAAGTATAAGCAAAACATGACTTAGAACTTGGTAGAGAAACCCTTGTTTTCAAGCACAGAGGTAAGATATTTCTTGTAGTTGGTGACCAGGTTTTGCACACATCTCAGGAGGGATTTTGGTCCACTCTTCTTTACCGATCTTCTCTAAATCCTTAAAGCGGAGTTTCACCCAAAAGTGGACCTTCCGCTTTATGGACTCCTTCCCGGCTCCTGATCTTGAAATGGAGCTTTTGGGGAAGAGGGGGGAGTGGGTACCCCATTTTGTCAGGTACCCGCAGGCACTTCTGTTCTGGTCGCCTTAGGCAATCGGAAGCAGAAGTTCTCTTTCCCCCTCCCTCCCGAAGTCTTCTGGAACACAGGACAGGGGAACCCGGCTGTGAAGCCATAAGCTGTGACACAGAACAGGGGAACCCGGCTGTGAAGCCGTAAGCTGTGACAGCTGGGTGCCCATAGTAGAGATGCTGGCACCGCCGAGGGAGGAGAGAGGAAGAAAACTGCTGGGGTGAGTGCACCACTGGGCCATGGGACAGGTAATTGTGTGTTTATTAAAAGTCAGCAGCTACAGTTTTTTGAGCTGCTGACTTTTAATAAACACACAAATGACTGGAACTCTGCATTGAGGTTTCTTGGCTGTCTCTTGGCAACTCGAAGTTTCAGATCGCTCCATAAATTTTCTATAGGATAAAGGTGTGGTGACTGATTAGGCCCCTCCATGACAGCTATGCAGAGCAATTTGACCAATTTGATGCAGTGTGTGGCGTATGGTCTGAGCACTGACAGGCTGACCCCCCACCCCTTCAACCTCTGCAGCAATGCTGGCAGCACTCATTCGTCTATTTCCCAAAGACAACCTCTGGATATGGCGCTAAGCACGTGCACTCAACTCCTTTGGTCGACTATGGCAAGGCCTGTTTTGAGTGGAACCTGTCCTGGTAAACCACTGTATGGTAGTCAGGAACCATGAATTCAGACAGAGACAGAAGTACAGTTAAATCACACTTGTTTAATAATAAAAGTAAAAGAACAAACATGGTCAAAACACAGCCAAAGTTCAATAACCGAAACGGATAGTCAGCCAAGCCAGAAGTCAGGGATCAATGTGGTGGAACAGCAAGCAGGATCTGCAGCCAGAAGGGATGTCAGAAAAGCAAGTCTTTAAACAGGAACACAGGAGATAGTCTCTGTGATGTTGACCAAGGCGAAGGCAGAGATCCACTGGGCTGAACGGCTTACGTAGGCAGGACTGATGAGCAGGATATCATCAACAGCTGAGTAACTGTGGAGAGATAGGAACTGGCAATTAGCCGACAGCTGAGCGGCCAGCTCTGAGAAGGAAGGGCTGAGCCCAGCCACAACAATAGTCTTGACCACTGTGCTGCAGCTCAGTTTTAGGATCTTGGCAATCTTTTAATAGTATAGGTCATCTTTATGTAGAGCAACACTTCTTTTTTTCAGATCCTCAGAGAGTTCTTTGCCATGAGGTGCCATTGTGAACTTCCAGTGACCAATATGAGAGCGTGAGAGTGATAACACCAAATTTAACACACCTGCTCCCCATTCACACCTGAGACCTTGTAATTCCTAATTTCCATCTATAGATGGCAGCACGCTACTATCATATTTATATACCATAGTAACATTGTACTACTCTAGAGAAGTGATCAAGATTTTTTTTACACATTATGTTTGCTTTTAGCAGTGTATTACATTGCTATAAGCAAGCATTTTAGTGAATGAAGCTGAATCATACAGTTAGTTTTGTTGTGATTAGCTGTGATTGGTCAAAGCTAATCACATTGTACAGATGGGCTGTCATTGGTCCTGTTTGTACCATGTGATCAAATTAACCAATCACAGCTAGCAACACATTTGTACACATTGGATGGCTTGAAAGGAAGCCATCCATTTCGTACAACTGTCATGTGACCTGCTGTGAATTCGTCACAGCGGTCAGATAGTACCGGAAGCGAGCCGGTACTCTGATTGGTCATCGGCTGTTTCTCGTGAACAGGGCCAGTGATAGATGGCGCTGCTGCGCTGCCCCCCGGGCCACGAAATTGGTGTATCCGGACCGGATGGGAAAGCACCCGCCCAGCCGTCAATCTGCTATTGGCTGGGTGGGAACTGGTTAATGTCACTACCGATGCAGTGTCAGTTAGTGACCCTCCCAGCCAGTGTCTGTTAGCGCCAGATTGTCCGTCCCACTATAAATCGCTGATCACCACCATTAACAGTGTAGCATCTGTAGCTGCTTAAATTCCAGTATATATAGTTTGTAGACGCTATAACTTTCTCATAAACCACTGAATATACACTTATTGGGATTTATTTTTATTTCTATCAAAGACATGTAGCGGAATAAATTTTGCCCTAAATTTAAGAAGAAACTGGTTAAGAAATAAAACATTAATTTCCTTCATAGTGTGGTCTGGTTGTGAGAAGTGATGTCCAACAGGTGTGTAGAAATCATCTTCCTGTAGGTTCTTTAGCCCACATTTACATTGGGGCGATTTGGCATGCGATTTGACATGCGATCCGATTCCAGTGCAGGAAAAAAAAGGTTCCTGCACCTTTTTCGTGCAAATCTAATGTGAGTTTATGGCTGAATTCGCATTGCACAGACATCGCATGTGATCGGCACCGCAATACGGTGCAAATCAAATGCGATGTCTGTGTTGCAATAGTGTGAACACAGGCCAATGGCAGAACTACCAGGGTCTCAGCGGTCGCACTAGCATTCCGCCACTGTCAGGGGGCCCCAGCGTAGTTTCTAGTTGCATGGCAGAGAACATCTCTCTCATACAGATCAGAGCCGGTGTTCTATGGAATACTGCCTCCCGCCCGCCGCTCTTCTCCTGTGTGTGCTCTGCGGGAAGTGTGAACTTGTTAGCTTCACAATGGACTTCAAGCAGAGCACACACAGGAGGAGAGCGTTGGGAGGAGAATGAGCAGACCGGCTGTCTCCTCCCTCATCCCGTTCGAGAGGACAGAGGGGGGAGCAGGGCCGTAGGTAATTTTTTAAAAGCAGGTATTAAGTAAAAGTCTTTTTAAATAAAATAAATTGCATAGCATACTAGCTCATTATGAATTACTTACCTTAGATCGATCCCCCGCAGCAGTCCTCGTTCACCGCTCCAGCTGGCGACATCGCTCCCAGTGTTACTTCCGGGTATCGTGGGCTCCGACGCTGTGATTGGCCGGAGCCGCAATGATGCCCGGGAGCCACTGGTAACGTCACAGTAGCTGAAGCAACAGCACAGACATGCCATTGCTTCAGTGCGCCTGTGCCGATGACGTGGCACATGCTGATACAGGGGATATCTCCTAAACCGTGCAGGTTTAGGAGATATCTGGGATAGCTACAGGTAAGCCTTATTATAGGCTTACCTGTAGCAAAGTGGTTGTAAAGGGTTTACAACCACTTTAACGACACCCCACGCTAAGGTTGCAAAACACACTGTTTTTGCCTAACCAGATCGCATTCACAAAACGACCATGTGAACCGGTTGCAGTGCGGTTCCAAAATTGGTGCATGCATGACTTTGGTGCAATTTGAGCCCATTCAAAATTAATGAGCCTTGATTGCACCCCAATCAACACAGTAAGCTTGGTTTCACACTATAGTTTTGCATGTAAATCTCACAGGAACTGCACCAAATTCATGTGCGATTCACATGCGATTCTGTGTGGTGGGATTTGAGCCCATTTTGAATGGGCTGAATCACACCACATCGCACCAAAGAAGTGAAGGCACCTTTTTCCAACCATGCAATCTGGTTCAGACAAACACTACGTTTGTGACCTTCTTTTGGGGACCTTCTTTTTTGTTAACTTTGAATTGACACCTGCAGCAGATCAAAAAGACAGTGTGATTGCCATGCAGGGCGGAAACGCACAGAGATCACATCGTTTCCTGTACCACATATGTAGGAACCAGGGGTAAAACAGGGCCAAGGCATGCCACTGAGGGAAGCAGAAAGTCCAGCCTGGCTCTGGCATTGGTAGAAATGTAGTGCCAACTAATTAATCAATAAGCCGGTGACCACCACAACAAGTTTGCCAGTGCCAAGCTGGACTGTCAGTAACACAAGCAATAGAAAACTCAGCTTAGCCTCAGTCAACTGTCAGTAACACAAGCAATCCAAAATTTAGCCCAGCCAGCCTCAATCACATACTTTGTCAGTTGCAACACAGAATCACAGACAGTCTCACACTGACTCACGATTACCTAGTATAAACAGCAGAATGCCAGAAGCAGCACAGCACTCTGAGCAGTAGACATGTGCATTCGTTTTTGTCCGAATGCATTTTCGTCCGAATTTCGGGTATTTTCGTTATCGTCTTAACAAACGATAACGAACGTGCAGAATCCGAAAACCGAAAGATCCGACATAAACAAATGCTTTATTTTCGTTTTCGTTGTGACAACAGTTCAATATAGATAGGAGATTCGACATGATACTGACAATAGCGATCTGTGTCCATCGAACCTATGGTCGAATGTGTCTAACCTTAGCTCTATTAGTCCAAGATTTTTCTGCATAGAGAGAAAAGATTCGACATAGAGAGAAAAGATTCGACATAGAGAGAAAAGATTCGACATTATAGAGACAATAGCAAAAAAGGTCGAATGTGCCTAACCTAACTCTATTAGTCCAAGATTATTCGACATAGAGAGAAAAGATTCGACATGAAGATTCGACATGAAGATTTGACGAAGCAGTCGCTGCGAGTGGACATTTATGGTCAAATGCTCCGCCCATAGGCTATAGAAGAATTCTAATGTTAGTTGACTGATTAATAAATATAATTATTACTAGTGTCATACAACATTTGAATTCTACTAAAACTTGTAGGCGGAACATTCGACCGGAAATGTACGATTGCAGCATCGTACAGTTTAGCTGCTCCGTCGAATCTTCCGCCTACAAGCTATTCCGTCAAATCTTCTTAGAACATTCGACGGACACCATAAGCCTTCAATGACAGATTCGACCTTAAAGTGGAAGTAAACCCCCCTATCGTTTTCAGCCAAGGAAGCTGCCATCTTTGCCTCTGTTTAATCTTCAACTGCCACAGTGCTGCACATGTGATCCGTTATGACACCAGCCATTGGATGGTTTGACTGTTTGGTTGAGAGCACAGCCAATGTGCAGTTAGCATTCATGGCATGCCTTTTTTTTTTAGACTGTTAAATCGATGGGTTTACTTCCGCTTTAATTATTTCGGATTTTCGGACGAATGCATTTTTTAACAAAACGAAATAAAGAAAAACGAATTTCGGGAGTAACTAAATAAATAAATTTTTCGGACGAAAATGAAATTCCGAAACTAAATATTTCAGTGTGCACATGTCTACTGAGCAGTGGTAAGTCTGGGGACACTCTCTGAGACTCTCTGAGACTAGGCCAGAGAGAAAGAGGGACATATACCTGGACACGACAGCAGCAGTTCATCCATGTGGGGGCCAGCGGCTACACAGCACTTTACAAGCACTCTGCGCTCCAGGGCTCAGGTAAAGCTCCTCTCCCAAGCCCAAGGTGGGAGTGGCACTGCAAGCCAACGGGAATACATAGTGTTCATTGGGCAGGACTACACACACCGCTGGCTCCCATTGTGCTGCCTGGTGATAGATCTGTCAGCCCGAGCCCGATAGACCGGCCTGGCGGTGTACTACAACATGTGTGCGGGTATGCCTAATGATCTATTACACTTGCTGCAGCGGCATTATTGCACTCTGTGTGCTACTGACTGCAGTGCCGCCTGTCACTGGTGCCATGTGCGGCTGCAGAGCAGGGACACAATGCATTTCATTTTGGCCTCGGGCCTTGAACACCCCTGACCCCCCCCCTTTATCTATGCCCCTGGGGTGAGGGAGGATGGAGGCAGTATTCCATGGAACACTGGCTCTGAGCTGTATGAGTGAGACACTCTCTGCTCATAGCCATGCTGAGGAGACAGGCGGCATTGATGAGCACTGATAGGAGGCACTAATGGGCACTGATAAGTGGGATTGATGAGCGCTGGTGGGCACTGATAGGTGGGATTGATGAGAACTGGTGGGCACTGATAGGTGGGATTGATGAGAACTGGTGGGCACTGATAGGTGGGATTGATGAGCGCTGGTGGGCACTGATAGGTGGGATTGATGAGCACTGGTGGGCACTGATTGCACTGATAGGTGGGATTGATGAGTGCTGGTGGGCACTGATAGGTGGGATTGATGAGGGCTGGTGGGCTCTGATAGGTGGGATTCATGTGCACTGGTGGGCACTGATAGGTGGGATTGATGATCACTGGTTGTCATTGATAGATGGGATTGATGAGCACTGATAGGTGGCACTGGTGGGCTCTGATAGGTGGGATTCATGAGCACTGATGGGCACTGATAGGTGGGATTATTGAGCACTGATAGGTGGCACTGATGGGCATTGATTGATGAGCACTGATTGATTGATGAGCACTGATAGGTGGCACTGATGGGCACTGTTAGGCAGCACTGATAGGCTGCATTGATGAGCACTAATATGCCGCACTGATGGGCATTGAGCACTGATAAGCAGCATTGATCACCACTGATAGGCTGCACTGATGAGGAGGCACTACTTGGCGGCATTGATGAACACTGATAGGCAGCACTGATAGACAGCACTGATAAGCTGCACTGGAAGGCAGCAATGATAGCTGGCACTGATGGGCGGCATTGATGAGCACTGATAGGCGGCACTGATAGGCAGCATTGATAGCCACTGATGAGGAGGCACTGATAAGCGGCATTGATGAGCACTGATAGGCGGCACTGATATGCACTGATAGGCAGCACTGATAAGCTGCACAGGTAGGCGGCATTGATGAGCAATGATGGACGGCATTGATGAGCATGGATAGGCGGCACTGATGGGCATTGATCACCGATAGGCCACTAATGAGGAGGCACTGATAGGCGGCATTGATTAGCACTGATAGGCAGCACTGATAAGCTGCACTGGTAGGCGGCATTGGTGAGCAATGATAGGTGGCACTGATAGGCAGAATTGACGGGCACTGATGGGTGGCATTGATGAGCACTTATGGGCAGCACTGATAGACAGCATTGATGGACACTAATTGGTGGCATTGATGAGCACTGATAGGATATACACTGATGATCAGGGCACTAATTATCAGTGTAAACAATGTACTGACATTGTTGCCTCTACTTTCCTCACACAGACACAGCATTGGAGGAAATGGCTGCCGATAACCAGCACGTCTGTTTGCATGTGATCCGCTGATCACATGGTAAAGAGCCGCTGTGATTGTGCTGGATGCACGTCCCAGGGGACACGTGGGAGGCAGGGTTCTGGGAGGATGTCCATGGACGCCCTCCCAAAATTGTAAGCCCGGAGCTCGGATGGAAGTGGGGGAGGGGTCAAGGGGGCCCCCCATCTAAAGGTACTAGTTCCACCTCTGACCCAGGCCATGATACACTGTGTCAGTTTACAAAGGGGAGGGTAGAAACTGTCAGGATCAGCCAGGTTTTTTAGGTGTTATAGGGGTCCAAATGACACAGCTTAAGCACTGTGTCATACTGTATAACATGCTTTAAAGGAGCAGGATCCATTTTTTATTTTTTGGAGTGGGGATTAACATGCGCTTCAAATGCTGTGATATCTAAATGCTACTGGATTCCAACTGCATGATTTTTCCTATAATCACAGTGATAAAAAAAACACAAAAAATGTCTCTGGTTTTACGTGATCTATTTTGTTTTTCCAGTTTTACCTGTTTCAGATGCCAACATTTTTGGAACTCTGGTCGAGTTTCACTTATCTTTCACTACTGCCTTGGTAGATCCAAAAGAGGCACAGTTGTGCTACGGCCATTTGAACAATTGTGTCGAGAGTGTAACAATAACTTCTATATAAAACCTACATTTAATGAGGAAAAGGTGGAAACCATTCTGGAAAAAATAATTTTAAAAATCAGAAAAAACTGCTATAGAGAAGATATTGATACTGGTGTGCAAGATAGAGATCGACGTGTACTGAGGACCAAACCTCATGAGAAAGACCTTTGTGAAGCTTGTGCTGAAGGAGTGTGTAATAAAGAACTTGATGTTGCCTAGTCTGCATTTCTGTGTACTTCTCTGTGCTTTGACTACAGCGTTACCAATGCTTGTCTCATTATGATTCTTCTTTGCTCTAATTTACTGATCAGAACATTTTAAAACTGAGGCTACAGCTATTTTTCTACCTATAAAACCATTGTGATTTGATTTCTAGCCCCATACATTATACACACAGTGAGCATGTTATTAGGTATATCTGCTCCTTAAAGTTTTGTAAAGCCAAAATATTTAATCTTAGTTTGGATTAAGTAGATAATTGTTGAAATGCCTGTCAGGTTTTTGTTTTTGCTGTCTAGTGTCCCATCAGCACGATCTCCTTTCATTTCCTGTCCCAGGGATGCAGCAGGAAGTAAGAGGAGATCTCGCTAAAGTGAGGAAATATCCATCTTTAAACAGCTGTCACTAGAACATTGTTCTCCAATGGAAGATTTCCCCTGACCTCCTGTTCCTATAATAACTTAAAATTATTCAATTATTCAAATTATTGGATTTCCTATCCCTTTTTCCACTGGGATACTAATCACCAGTACCAGCAGAGAGTATGGATTTACCCTATGAGGAGCAGATAACAATAAAAACCTTAAAGGGTTCTTTACTTGTAATCTTTACCTACTCCATCCTCCTACTCCACTTTAATGCCCCGTACACACGGTCGGATTTTCCGATGGAAAATGTCCTATCGGACAATGTTGTCGGAAATTCCGACCGTGTGTAGGCTCCATCGGACTTTTTCGATCGGATTTTCCGACGGACAAAGTTTTATCTCCTGCTCTCAAATTTTCCGACAACAAAGTCCTATCGGACTTTTTCCGATCGTGTGTAGTGAATTCCGACGGACAAAGTGCCACGCATGCTCAGATCACATTACAAGACCAAAGCTATTGGCTACTAGCCTCTACGTAGTCCCGTCCTAGGCAACAAACGTCACCACGTTCAGAATGATCGGATTTTCCGACAACTTTGTCCGATGGATTTTGTGGTCGGATTTTCCGACCGTGTGTACGGGGCATAACACAAATAGACAAGACGCACATCTTGTGGCTACATAATACACGCAGATACCAGGACATTATTTGCTCGTTTGTTTAATTGTTAGAATGGTTCTCCAATAAATTAGACAATGAAATAAAAATTAATCATTTTTAAAATTTACATATTTTTTCATCAATCACAATGACATGCTTCATGTAAAGTCCCACCTCCATTTTTCTCATTTTCTACAATATATGCAGAGATGGAGACATGCCTTTGTTTAAATTAATTAATAGTTGCGTTGAGTCACTTTCACCTTTAACCTTTTAATACATATATGGGTGGTAGACACCCGCTCCTCAGTGACCGCACACACATAATACTAATATTATCATCTTTCATATAATATACTTGTTACCCTTAGACCCCTTTTACACTGAGACGTTTTTCAGGCGATTTTGGGCTAAAAATAGCGCCTGCAAAGCACCTGAAAAATGGCTCCCCTGCAGCCTCAGTGTGATGCGCTGGCAGGACATTAAAAAAAAACTCCTGCAAGCAGCATCTTTGGACCGGTGAAAGAGCGGTGTATACACCACCTCTCCACCACTCCTGCCCATTGAACTGAATGGGTGCCACTGCCGAACCGCCGGCAAAGCATCGCTTTTAACCCCTTTCCAGCCGCTAGTGACTGAAAACCCCTGCGAAAACAACGGTAAAGCGCCGCTAAAAATAGTGTCGCTTTACCGCCGATGGCGCCGACGCCCCAGTGTGAAACGGGCCTTAGTCATTATCTCATTTGGTACTATTAGGACACATTTTTCATTCACACCTGCCTGCCTATGTATAGTCTAAATAATTTGTACCATCATTTACTGAGACCCATGTGACTTTCTAGGGACACTCCCCTTTACCATAGGTTAGCCAGCCCAGACAATGGGTGGTGGGGCTGGATTCTTGATGGTATCTGTTCCGGGGCTGCGATGCACCTAGCTCTCTCCCCTCCATCCACCCTAGTCGCACGATAGGGGTGGGGTTTGATCTCGGCGCACCAGCGTCATGTTCAAGCATGCTTCGCGTGCATTGTCCTCCAGTGCCGCAAGGCGGTGGCGTGCTTGTATCTCTATTGCACGCTGCAGCGGAGGTGGGGGGCACCTGCCAGGGCACTCAGTGCCCCAGGTGGTGAGTTCCCCCACCTCCTACAAGCTGCTCCGTCAGCACTTCATGATGTAGGCAGGGACCCGCCCAGGACCGAGGGTACATCGGCCGTGCTCGGCTGACAGTTCACTCCTCTCAAACTTTCACAGGGAAGGGATCACCTTGAGCTACGCTCCTATTAGCAGGCAATGGTAGGTTTACTCACATTTCTACATAGACACATATTTCTCTTTCCATGCATTTGCTGTTCACATATACACCTTTATGGGTGTGTTAGTCTCTCCATCAACTTAGTTTCACATATCCTTTTGCGCACTTGTTGCTCACCTGCACACTCTTTATAGATGTGCTATTTTGTTCAATTCATATCACGCACACCTCCCCAAATACACACTCCCCAAGAAAAAAAACCTGGTTGAGACAATTATCTTCAGACCATCAGGTCATTCCCATACTGGAGCTGGGTATTACTTACAGATCTGTCTGTGAGTATTTTTTGAATTAACAACTTATTTGGATTTTTTGGATTAACAACTTATGGTGCCTAGATATTTTAACTTCAATCATGAATTTTAACAATAACATTATTAATTGTCTGTATATCTAATATGTATTTTATGATCTGTAATTTGATTTCTATTTTTACTGTATTTGTCGTTTCAATTATGTCCATTTATGTGCAATAAACCTATTATTATTATTACGATTATCATGTTAACAATTTTTCATGATTATATTTCAAATTATATATCATTTATGTATTCATTATGATTATAAACATCATGGACTACCCTCAGGAGATTATGACATTAAATCAAATTCTAATTAATTATTTTTAAAATTTACATATTTTTTCATCAATTACAATGACATGCTTCATGTAAAGTCCCACCTCCATTTTTAATATTTTCTACTAGGCAATGAAATGATTGCAGGTCGAAGATGTTGTGGTTTTCATTTTTTGCACTATAAATAAAAAAAGATTTGACAATTTGGAAAACAAAAAAAATATTTTTTACTTTCTGCTATAATACATATAAAAAAAAAGAATAAAAAAAATGTATTCATCAGTTTAGGCTGACATATATTCTTCTACATATTTTTGGTCGCAATAGGCGTATGTTGATTGGTTAGCGCAAAAGTTATCGCAATCTACAAACTACGGGATAGATTTAGGGACTTTTATTTTTTTTTATTGTTTTTACTGCGATTTTTACCAGGACTGCGACATTACGGCGGACAAATCTGACCCCAAATGACACTTTTTGGGGACCAGTGACATTATTATACTGATCAGTGCTGTAAAAATGCACGGATCAATGTAAAAATAACACTGGCAGGGAAGGGGTTAACACTAGGGGCGATCAAGGGGTTAAGTGTGTTCCCTCAGTGTGTTCTAACTGTAGGGGGGATGGACTCACTGGAACATGACAGAGATCACTGTTCCCAATCACTGGGAACAGAAGATCTCTGACATGTCATTAGGCAGAACGGGGAATCCCCAGATTTTGCTGTCTCCAGTTTTAGTAAATCAACTCCAATATTTCTACCATACAGAAAAAACAAAAACATTCAGTAAGGAGCATTTTGTTGGCAGGAAACACTATGTTTATTGAGGTTTAGGCTCTTTTCACATCTAGGCGTTGCTATTTTACAGGTGTTTTTCGGGCGTTTTTGCTAAGTTTTTGCACAGTTTTGCAGCGTTTTTGTACAGGCGTTTTCAAGGTTAAAAGGTTACCAATGAAAAAGCAATAAAATGCCTGTAATCTGCCAAAAAAGAAGCTTGTGTACTTTTTTGAGCGACTGCGTTTTGCTTAAGGCGACAAAACGCTCAGATGTGAACAGGGGCCATTGAAATTAATGGGATTTTTCTTGTTGGGCGTTTTTAGATCTGAGGCGTAGAGCAGAAAAATGCCCAAAAACACCTAGGTGTGAACGGAGCCTTCAAACGCTGGCTGAAGGCTGAAAGTCCCAAAGAGCTCAAATGGCTACTTTTAAAAAAAATATATACACATATTTTGAGCAGCAGACCTTTCAAGAGCTGTTATTACACATTTCAGAGAGTTTTTCTCTGTAGTTTCATGTGTCCTGTGGATTTACACTGAGATTATTGTGCAACCTATTTGTCATGTGTTTATGCATAGCTCCCAACTGTCCCTGATTTTGATGGAATGTCTCTGATTTGGAACAATATCCTTCTGTCCCTCTTTCCTCCTAATGTGTCCCTCATTTTGGTCTGATCCATATCGTTGTATATAAATTGCACTATTTAGATATCAAAAAGTGTTTCCCAGTGCTAAATCTTTCCTCCAATTTCTAAATTGCTGCATGTATAAATACTACAAGCCAATATAAAGGAATGGTACTGGTAGAAATCACTTTTTTAACCAATAATTTTTTTGTGCAATTCTCCTTTAAGTGGGGTGTGGCAGGGGGTGTGTCCTATGCCTACATACTTTATCTAATAGGTGTCCCTCATTCCCATTTCAGAAAGTTGGGAGTTATGGTTTATGTAGAAGTTCATTATATGCTCATTGGATCCTGTATATCTTAGGATGCCTTAGCACATATCATCATTTATGTTAATTTATTAATAAGGATGATTTTATTTTTCTTAAAATCATTCTCTAGTTAAATTTTCTATTTGCCTTTTATTACTGTCTGTGTCCCCATTAGGTATATTCACCCTGTTTGTCCTGCTGACAATTGCCACTGGGGCTAAAGGGGTTTTAATCAGTCTCTACTCCATCCAAAAGAAAAAAAAAAAAAAAAAGGGTTTGGCTTTAGATTTTCTTTAGGCTGGGTTCACAGCAGGGAGTCCAGTGTGTCCCTGTTTACCGATTCAGGTGCGAATCAGGCCTGAATTATTTCTTTCCTGAATTTGCATCTGAATCGGAAACCAAAGACACACAGGACCCCTTTTAAATGCGGATTGCGCGTATGAACTGACTCCATTGAGGGCCGGTCACACTTTACTGTCATGCGAATTAGATGCAGGGAAACCCGCATCAAATTTGCATATGTGTGAACCCATGATCGTGAATCAGTATGCTTGTGCCTACAGCTCAGTATGGTGGTTAAGTTTTCATGGCAATACCATGGATCAGCATAGACCCAAAATTCCTAAGGAACATTTCGATAACCTTAGCTAGTATTAGGTAGTCTATGCTACTAAGAAAATAGGCTTTTTGAAATCCAAAAGGGTGCTGTTTTTTTTGATTTGTGTACACCAATGCATAAATATAGCAAGTAAAGAAAAATGTAGGTAGTACCTAAGCATACTGTACGTCATTTAAAAAAATGAATACTATAAGATAAGAAATCGTTAGGCCAAGGACCTCTTAAAGCATTTATTCTTTCCTTTATTAGTGATATTAATGAAATCTCTTTCATGGCATACGTGTTTTCTGATAGCAGTGGGCCTGTGTGCAAGATCATAAGGCAGGGCCTCTTGCTCAAGAAAAACCCCAGAGAAGAATGTGAACAGAGCTTTAAGGCCGGCTTTCCCTGGATCCAATTTGCATAGCAGGAGAATATGACCTTGATGACGCCCTGTGGGAGGGTGAAACACGTAGACGTAATTTCCGGTTCATAGTTCTTCTGACGTCACCTTATCGGTGGAATGCACACCTTGAACAACGTTTTGCACTCACAGCTTCCTGATTTTTATGCCTGATTTTATCTTGCTTCTTGTAAGTACTCCTCTTTAATGGGCAATACATTTTTTGCCAAGCGGTACTTCACTATAATCCCTTCCTTTCATTTTGGGTACCTCTATTTTGGCGAGTATTCATAACAAGGGAGTTTTATCTGATGATCTGATGTTAAAGCCGCCATCCCTGGTCACCATTATTAAGCCTGAAGTGACCCCTAGACTGAAAAGCTTGGGGTCCATTCCATTCGGTGAGTGGGGACACAGGAGGGGGTGTTTTGGCACACTTTGAAAATTCTGGAGCACTTTGCACTTTTCTTGGATTGGAACACATCAGTCACTTTATATGGACGTTCACTTTTTATTATTTTTCATCATATTCATTAATGTTATGTTTGCTAGCGCTGTAGTATATATCCTATTGTATTTTGTTAAGTCAATAGCACCTAGTGTACAGCAGCTGCACCTGATATTTTATCCTTACCTTATTGTCATATTTGTTACACCATTAGCACAAGTTTATATATTTAGCCTCCGTTTCAGGGCCGAATTCAGGCAAAGATTCTGTCCTGATTCGACCCTGAAATGAAGAACAGGGACGAACATCATTGCTGTGCGATCCGCAGCCGGTCTAGGTGTGAACCGAGTCTGAAAGTGAATTGTAGATGTAGAAAAATTTTGGGAGGGGTTTAAAACATCATACTTTACTCTTCGTACTCTACATACAGAGTGCATGGTTCTGGAGTATGTAAGATATAGAGTGCAGGGGTCAGGAATATGAGGGAGACTGTTCCACATTTTCACTGCTCTTACTGTGAAAAAGCCTTTCTGTATTTAGAAGTTAAATATCTTTTCCTCCAAACATAAAGAGCACCCCTTGTCCTTTGTGATGACCTTAAAGTGAATACCTTTACACCAAGTTCACTATATTGACCATCTATATTTTTATACAATGGCCAATCATACCCCTACTTAATCTCCTCATCTCAAGAGAGAATAAATTCTGTTTGGCTAATCTTTCCTAAAGCCTCTTATCAATTTGGTTGCCTTTCTTTGCGCTTTCTCCAGTTCCCCAATATCCTTTGGCGCCCAGAACTGAACTGTATATTTTAGATGAAGTGTTACTAATGATTTGTACAGGGGCAAAATTATGTCTCTCTTTCTCTCTCTAGAGTCTATACCTCTTTTAATACAAGAAAGGTTGCATGCTATTATCCAGGCCTGCCATACACAATTCAAATCTTGGCTGGTTCTGCAGGAACCCACCAAATTTCAAACCGTTAATGGGCAGGGTGAATGTACCAAGTTGATTGATCAAACAACTTGAGTACAACTAGACTGTCAGATTGTCTTGTGATTAACGCTAGTGGCTGCTATAGCCGCTAGCGATAACCACTGTCTTCTCCCAGTAGGGATGGCTTCCCCTGCCTTCTGCTTCACCGGGAGAAGACAATGGCCTAGCAGGAGGAATTCCTGCATCAACACAACACTGTATGTGTTGATGGGGGAATCAAACTAATTTCTTTCCTGCAACATGTGGTTTCAGGAAAGTATTTAGCTCCGTGTATGGCCGGCTTAAGTCTATGATCTACCAGAACACCCAGATGCTCCACCGTTGATTTCTCCAGTTATACTTCTCCTAGTATGTATGATGTATGCATGTCCCCAAGCACATACCTTTACATTTATCAACATTTGCCACAAAGTTGCCAAATTAAATGGTATATTGAGGTTGGCTTGTAAGTTGGAGATCCTATAAGGACGATATTCCACTACATAGCTTGATGTCATCTATAAATACTGAAATAATACTTTTAATCCCAAACTCTATATCACTTACAAATAAAGTACAAAATAAAGGGTCCCAATGCTGAACCTTGGGGTACACCACTAATGGCCTTCGACCATTCAGAGTATGAATCATTTATCATCATTAATCATTACTCCCTGAACACAGTCTTTTAGCCAGTTTTCTATACATTTACAAACTGAATTTTCCAAGACTGTGGAATTTAACTTACACATTAGCTGTGTGTTGAGAACTGTGTCAAACAGTTTTGCAAATTCCAAGCATCCAAACACATTTAAGCTACATTGTGATGCTTTATTAGGGCCAATGTGAACCCCTATTTTAGCCCAATGTATTCATGTGTTGCTGCAGGGTCATCTTTGTTTTTGACTCCTTCCTGGGTTCCTTACTTTACTGATGCATAGAATGGCATTGACAGAATGACGTCAGTGCCAATCTCTGCACTAATACACTGTGAATGAATGGCAGTGTCTCACAGTACAGGCAGTCCCCGACTTACATACTGTAATATGGAGTTAGATATATTTTTGAGACCATATGTTTTAAAGGAAGCCAGCCCCCCCCCCCTTCATTGATATGTATATAAACCAGTTGGATAGGCTTTGGAGCAGAGCACAGGAAGTTGGTGTATACAGGAAGTTGGTGGGAGGATCTTGGGATCTTTTGAAAGAAGCATGTGGTCAGATAAAGGAGTTGTTTTTTGGAAGAGAAAGAGCAAGACCTTGCTGCCAAAAGCTGGTGAATGTCAGAAACCACAAATCAGACCAAGACAGAAGTACAGTAAAATCACACTTGTTTAATAATAATAAAAGTAAATAGAAAGAACGTAGTCAAAACATAGCCAAATCAGCATACTTCAGAACTGGCCAGGATATCAGGAAACCAGAGACTCAGCGTAGTGGAACAGCAAGCAGGATCTGGAACCAGAAGGGCCGTCAGCCAAGCAAGTCTTTAATCGGCACGCAGGAGAGAGTCTCTGTGATGTTGACCAGGTGAAGGCAGAGAAGATCTGGGCTGGACGGCTTAAGTAAGCAGGACTGATGACTAGGATATCATCATCAGGTGAGTCACTATGGAGAGACAGGAGCTGGCAATTAACTAACAACTGAGCAGACAGCTCAGAGAAGAAAGGGCTAAGCCCAGCCCTGACAGAGATTTTTGAAAACATTTTGAGTTTGGACTTTGACCAAGGAACCATGGACATTACATCTTGAATTCTGAGTTGAGTAACTGTTTATTCTACTTAATGCGTACATATGGTACATGCTTATATTTTGCTAAAAAGGATAATTGGCTTGTGCATGTTGTAGGTATATTTTTGTATGCTATGAATTGTGTCGTAAAGCATTGATACACTACAGAAGTCTAATGCCGCGTACACACGATCGCACATTCCGAAAACAAAATCCATGGGATTTTTTCCGACGGATGTTGGCTCAAACTTGTCTTGCATACACACGGTCACACAATGTTGTCGGAAATTCCGAACGTCAAGAACGTGGTGACGTACGACGAGCCGAGAAAATTTAAGTTCAATAGCCAGTGCGGCTCTTCTGCTTGACTCCGAGCATGCGTGGAACTTTGTGCGTCGGAATTATGTACACACGATCGGAATTTCTGACAACTGATTTTGTTGTCGGAAAATTTGAGAACCAGATCTCAAATTTTGTGTGATGAAAATTCCGATGGAAACTGTCCGATGGAGCCTACACACTGAAACAAACTCTGATCGCACATTTGACATCGGAAAGTCCGACCATGTGTACGTGGCATTAGTTTACTTGGTTTTACTGCAAGAACCTTAATAGATCGACGAAAGCAAAACACATACGACTCTTACTTACAGATGGAGGGAGACAACAGGAAGCGAGAGGAAATCTACCCCTGGGAATGGAAATTCACTCCTGTAAAAGTTCCAGTCACATGGGAAAATGTGTCTCCACTGAAGCTTTATCACTAATCCTTGTTTCCACGACAACCCATAATTTTCAACATCCAGTTGTCACAGGGACAGAAAGTGAGGTGAAATCTTCTAAAAAGGGGCACAGACAGCAAAACAAACCTTACAGGGGTGTTAATCCTTCCCTATGCTATCCAAAGAAATTTAAAAATTATGTTTTTGGCTGGCGTAACCTGTTTCAACAAATTCAACTTAGGAACAAACCTACAGTACCTATCTTGTTTGTTACCCAGGGACTGCCTGCATGTGCTAATTTTTCTGGGTGGAGTAACAGTATATTTTGGCGAATAAGAGGTACTGCGGGGAGAGATCCAGGTTGAAAATGAACATTTCCGCCTGAGTTGCTTTTTCTAACACTGCCTTGATCAAATAAAATCTAACCCAGAGTTAGACTTCAAGCTTAAAGGGAAAACTTTGTTTGAGACCTCATCACTGAGCAGCATTGAGGTATGCGTTCTACAAGTGCCCAATTTGCTAGGTGAGCAAGGACAAAATATTTTTAAAGTCTTGATTTTAAAGAAAAAGGATTTGGCTGTTGTCATAAAACTCATGATTTATCTACACATGGGGCAAAGTTAGCACTAGCCTGGTAGCACTAGAGTCGTCATTCTGAATCTCAACGGCGACACTACCTGCCTGGAGTTTGCATGTTTTCCCTGTGCCTGTGTGGGTTTCCTCCAGGTACTCCAGTTTTCTCCCACACTCCAAAGACATGCCGGTAGGTTAATTGGCTCCTGTCTAAATTGACCCTAGTATGTGTATGTATGAATGTGAATTAGGGACCTTAAGCTAGCCATACAATTTCCTTATTCGATTTCCTTTCGATTTACCCTTAACTATGTACTGCAACGGCCCACCTTATTGTATACGAATTGAAAGTGTTTAGTCATATTATATGGCTTTGGTCAATCTAAAGTGAAATTGTACAAAAAACTGTATAATGTATGGCCAGCCCTAGATTGTAAGCTCTTTGAGGGCAGGGACCGATGCGAATGTACAATTTGTATGTAAATCATTGCGTACATTGTCGGCACTATATAAGTGCCTCAAATAAAACAATAAATACACTTAAAATCTACCTTGTAACAGAATTCACTTTATTAATATGTCACTCCACTTGTTGACTTTATCCAGTCTACATTTTTATAGACATTCGAATATACACCATATCTATCGCTATCCCCACAGCCAACTCCCCAGGACACTGTTGCTGCCAGATACCAGTATTTTTTGTGTTGACTGAAGGTGACCATTGGACCACCGGAGTCACCAGAGCAGGCATCCTTCCCTCCTGCAAAAAATTAGACTGTTAGTTTAGTATGTGCATTTACCTTGTACCCAGACTGAAAAAAACTGTATGCAAAAGTGTAGTAACATGCAATGACCAATTTTTTTAAATGAAAAATAAAAATAAATGCATACGATTTAAAATACTTAAAAGTGAAGTTTGGAAATAAAAAAACAATTGTACTCACCTGATAAAAAGTGTATTAGTACCTTGCGCCAATTATTAAATAAACGAAAAAAACTGCTGCTTCCCTAGCTAAGGTAGGTGACACTACTTTAGGTGACAATATATTTGGTGTGAGGGGGTGCTCATGTGAGGACCTTGGTCCAATAATAAAGTGCAAAATATTAGTGTATAAGTGAAATTAATAGATTATGTGGAATTATAGAGTGATGAAAATAGCCACTATAACAATATTAAAGTGCAATGTGCCATATTGTGAAAATATATCTTTAATATAAATTAAACATCTTCAAGTAAAATGCAGACTTTATAAAAACAACTGTAAGTATCCGTCACCAACTGTGAATCATACACCCAAAGTGCTCCTTAAGTTGATTCTGCTTACCAGATGGATGTGACCTCTTTACTTAAAAAGAAGGTCAAACAGCACTTTTAGCAAGGTATAAACTTGCTCAATACTGGAGACTTGTTCTTGATATGAGTCCCTCCTCCGCAAGCCAAGATGCTTTATTAATTTCACTTATACACTAGTATTTTGCACTTTATTATTGGACCAAGGTCCTCACATGAGCGCCCCCTCACACCAAATTATACTCACCTAGATGGCTGCAGCACCAATCCCAGCTGTAGCTGTTCAGCAGGAATCGGCTGAATTTCAATTCATCTATGGGCAGGCTGGTTGTCTTTATGTTCATCTATCGGTCAACTTCAGTACAACCGCCCTGTTTTTTTTTTTTCTTCAATTACTGGCGGTGTCTATATATACTATATAGCAGTGTTAATTGTATTATGACGGCTGGGAAACCTCCAGGTGTCCACTAGTGCAGGAGGATGGATTCCCCTATCAACACTGACTTCAACCTGTTGTGCATAATGTATGGCCTGCATTACAGTTTAAATTTTTTCTTATATGCCAGGAGCCTACCTATCTCTATGCGATCCAAACTTTTGGCCTCAGAACTGTGCTCCTCTTTCCTTCCTCCTGCCAAGTAAACTTATTCAGAAAATACCAAGGCTCCTGTGAATGAACAGTCAGAGCCCCAGAGTATAGTGATAGCCATGGGCGTAGCATAAGAGGCTGCATGGGTCACAATCGCAACCCCACCACTAGCACCAGGGGGGCCCTGCAGCCTCCCTGTCATATTATCATATCCTCCAGAAAATCCAGCTCTGATCTGCCCTAGGGCCCCACAGCCACGCTCCAGTACCGGGCTTCTACTTTGCCTTCCACAGTCCACACCCCTCTGTTCCCATTGGCTGGGGAGAAGCTGTGAGCCATTTCCTGAATGGAGAGGAGCACAAGGTGAGAACAGCCCAGGATGGGGAAGTGTCTGTGCTGTGTGCTGGCAACATAGAATAGTAACCAAGCTCAGCGAGGCAAGAGGAGGAGAGTGCCATCCTGTAGCCACGATGGGACTGATGTCACTGGTGAGGTATGACACTGCTCATTGTCTCCTAGTCACCATCTTGGATTCTCTGTACCCCCCACCCAGGGATGTCTACTTACCCTACATTCCTGACAACTGGAGAAGGGACACACACCTCTGGGAGGTGTGCTTCCCAGCACTGACAGAGAAACCTTCAGAAATTGCTAAAACAAATACCTTAACACCTGCTCGAGGGGCCCCTGAAGGGCTGCAGGCTCCAGATTTTGTGTCACATGGCTTTGCCCTCCCAGATCTAAGTTGCCCCCCCCCCCAAAGCCCCTTGACCACCCCCTCCACCCTGCATGCTATGCCCGGCTGCTGAGCTCCTTTCCCATTACAGCACTCTATACTATTCCTCCTCCGCAGGGCTGAAATCACATTCCTTTATAACACAGCCAGTTAGCCATGATCTGCACAGGGTGTATCTGCCTACTGCAACTACACTGCCTTTCTGACCAGAGAATTCCACAGGTCAGAAGGGCAACATAAAACATAAAAGCCAGATACACCCTGTGAAGACTGATAGACTGTGTGTAAAGGAATCTGATTTCAGCCCTGTGTAGTGTGGGGGGAGCTGTATACAGTGCTGGGATGGGAAAGGAGCTCTGCCAAGTGACCTGCCAGGGGTCCCTGTCCTCTGCTTCTCCAGCGGTAATCCCTGTCCTCTGCTTCTCCAGTGGTAATGCCTGTCCTCTGATGTAAAGCGGAACTCTGGGAACTCAAAACTCTTAAGCCACTTTGAGTATCTTGGTGTGCGGTGGATGTATCTGCACTCACGATGGAAGTAGAGGGGGGCCCAGTTCAACTTTTGCATCGGGGCCCACAAGCTTCAAGCTACGCCTCTGGTGATAGCTGCACTCCTGAAGCTCTATAAAATTGCACATGTATATTAAAGAGATAAGTCCACTAGGTGGCATGCACCTCGTTGAGCCTAATTCATACTATGCTAGCACATGTTACAAATTGGCTGAATTACTGGAGTTCAGCCTTAATAATGTTTGTTTGATTTTCTAATTGTTAATCAATTCGATTGTGGCGAGAAATTTTGAAGGAGCAGGACTGAAAATTTTTTGGAAACAAGTTTCTAACAATGTGATTTTTGTTCAGAAGATTACATTCATTTCAAAAACAAATGTTAAAATAAACAAAATGTTAAAGTACTTTCAAATGACATTCATCCAGTCATCGAATGTACAAATAATTTTCCTATGAATATTCGTATGAATTCTCAGACCAACGTTCATTTCAAAATCTACTATGCATGGCCAGTTTTAGGGTAAATGCTCCGTGTTACCAACCTTAGGCTTATACTGATAAAAAGGCCAACAATCCTAAGTAAATGTAGCCATTGCACCAGCTGTCACTTTTCAAAAACAGTGCAGCTCTTTGGTGCTCAGCCCATACAACTGCATTATTTATTTACAGTGATCTGTGAATGAATGAACTACAAGTACCCTCTTTGTGGCAGATGGCTTGTGGTTCTCAATGAACTCTAATGCCCCGTACACACGGTCGGAAATTCCGACCACAAAATCCGTCTGATTTTTTCCGACGGATTTTCTCCGACACTGGTGTTGCATACACACGGTCGGACAAAGTTGTCGGAAAATCCGATCATTCTGAACGTGGTGATGTTCGTTGCGTACGACGGAACTACGTAGAGGCTAGTAGCCAATAGCTTTGGTCTCGTAATTTGATCTGAGCATGCGTGGCACTTTGTCCGTCGGAATTCTCTACACATGATCAGAAAAAGTCTGATCGTACTTTGTTGTCGGAAAATTTGAGAGCAGGATCTCAATTTTTTTCTGTCGGAAATTCCGACTGAAAAAGTCTGATGGAGCCCACACACGGTCGGATTTTCCGACAACATGGTCTGATAGGACATTTTCCGTCGGAATTTCCGTCCGTGTGTACGGGGCATAAGGGTGATAGTGAGCGCTCTCATGCTTTATTGATTCTATCTGAACTTCCGTAACTGTCTGCCCCTACCTTCTGTACGACAGCTGTACCGAGAGTCTGCATAAGCCTGACATTGTACCCATGATCTATTGATCACAGGTGCAATGCTCTGCAGGCTCCTGAGGGAAAAAAAATAATAAATGCATATTTTTTTTCTGCAGAAATATGTGCATTTATTATTTTTACTCAAAATATGAACTTAGCCTTTAATGTAGATTTGTTTAGAAGGGTTAGAGATGGTGGGTTAGAGCAGCTGATTTCAATGAAGCAGAATTTTTAGGGCTGTGCGTGATCACAATTTGTCTCTCTGTAGTCATTCAAACTAAAAACTTAACTTTTACCTTCTCCGTCAATTTATTTCTCACAGTTACTACATTTTTTTAATCACTTGGCCCTCTCTTTTAAATTATAAGTTTCCACAAGCAAGACCATCCTCATCAAGGGGAACTGCCTGTCCTATACAATTAACCCCCTCTTATTCCTGCCTCAGGCTGACTCTCCACCAACCACCCCTTCTGGTCAGCTTTACACTGGCCACCAATGTTAGGCGGGATTTACACTGACCACCAGTGTAAGGGCAATTCTGCACTTACCACCAATATAAAGGGAAATGTATGCTGATCACCAATGTAATGAAGAATTTACACTGACAACCAATGTCATGGGGGATTTTACATCAACAACCAACAGAGAGGGATTTCTACACTGGCCACCAATGTAAGGGGGGTGGTATTTAAAGGGGGCTTCTACATGGACCACTAGTGCAAGGGAGGATTCGAAACTGACCACAAATGATCAAATACCACCAAAAGAAAGTTCTATTTGTGGGAAAAATAGCATAATTGGTGTAATGCCCCATACACACGGTCGGAAATTCGACGGAAAATGTCCGATCGGACCATGTTGTCGGAAAATCCGACCCTGTGTGGGCTCCATCGGACTTTTTCCTGCTCTCAAATTTTCCGACAACAAAATCTGATCAGACTTTTTCCGATCATGTGTAGAGAATTCCGACGGACAAAGTGCCACGCATGCTCAGATCAAATTACGAGACCAAACCTATTGGCTAATAGCCTCTACGTAGTTCCGTCATACACAACGAACGTCACCACGTTCAGAATGATCTGATTTTCCGACAACTTTGTCCGACCGTGTGTATGCAACACCATTGTCGGACAAAATCCGTCGGAAAAAATCCTACGGATTTCGTGGTCGGAATTTCCGACCGTGTGTTCGGGGCATTACAGTGTTGCCAGTCATTAAATACAAATGTACCATATTTTTTGCGCCAGCAATGTCTGCACACATTGTTGTTAAAAATATAATAATTTGTTTTATCAGTAGAATGAGATGTCTTTTTCTAATTAGTTATAATGACACATTGCTAAGTTTGAACCATTTACAACAGTTAGATACAATTATCTCATGTTTAAAAATGCAATAAACATAAAAAAAAAACACATTATTCTAAAAGTCCTACCGTACTTGTCTGCCTGTAAGGTGAGGAGACTTTCCAATTGAATTAGACAACATCAGCTATGGAGATATGTGCTGGACTAATGAAGTACGCATAGTCTCACACTGGTGTTGTATTTGTAGTTTATGTGCTCTTAAATTGCTTCCTCTTTTACTAAGTCAAAGTAAGGTATCACCTCTACATCAGACATGGGTGGAGGGGTAAAGGGAAAATCCATTGACAAAAGCTGGGATTTTCCCTCACTTTGGACAAGGTTTATTTTTCACTTCTTGTCTCCAGGATAGAATGTGGAATGAAATCTCCTCACTAATGACATCAACAGCAATAAAACAGAGGATATAATTCTTTGCCTCTCTGTCCCAAACTAGGAAGAACTCTGCCTGATGGTTTCACCATATACAAATATATAAATACAATGTAGGTATATAATAATAAATTAATAATAATGCATACCTTCTTTCAGTCCTGCACAAAGCATATCGTCAGTTAGCGCTCTGCCAATCTTTAAATACCCAGCCTTGCACATTTCATGGGCTACCACAGGAATTTCAATCTAAAATGACAGAAGGACATTAAAGCATTTGTTACCCCAACACTTTCTATTCCTGATATGTGCCTGTTGTACCATGTACTTGTATGAGAAAGCATCCTGTTCTCTTTGTATTGCTTCCTTTGTGTGAAATCCATGGTGTTCCTGCCATCCCCTCTGCTTTCCTATTTAAAACTGACCACAAAAAGCAGGAGAGCACATCATGGTCAGTTCTCTACCTATGCTGGAAGCTCAGTATGCTCTCTTCCAATAATCAGACTTGTTCTGACACGCTCCTGTTGAACAGTCATTCACTGGGAAGCTCAGGGTGCTGCTTCTCCTCTCCCAGCTCTTATATGCTGAGAACAGAGGGAATGTGATCACTTATAAAAAAGGGAAATACACAATCTATCTATACACAAATGTTTTGCTTTCCATTTCTATTTTTAACTGAATGAGTTTTTTTAAAAGGTGACCTTTACAACCACTTTAAGATATACTGCTATACACAAACTGTTGAAAAATAAAATGAAAGATTTTGTCCATTTCCAGCAATAAATTATTTAAATATGCAGTACATTGGACATACCTGCACATATGTTTTCATTTATACAGTTTCTAAAATGAGATTCTGTAATTTAGTTTTCCGAATAACATTTCTGTAAACAGAATCAACATCCCCTTTGGGAAATTTTCCCTTCTGCTAGCTAAATATGATAAGTGAACTTAATAAAGGAAAAACAGGACATGAGTCTAAAGCATGAGTTAGATAGTACGGGTCTTTAATGGGAGGCTAGAATTTCAATGACCTTTTTTTTATGTCTTTGTCTTTGCTAGAGATTTCTCTCACTTTCTGACCTGGTGACATTGTTCTCAGGAAGTGCAGGGAAATCTCCCAGTGGGGCCATAGACTGCAACAGTGGTGGCCCTTAATGCAGGGTGCGCTGCCCCCCTATCCATGCATCCGACCCCTAATCTACATGCGGGGTGCTGGACGCATGGATATCAATGATGTTTTTTTTTAAGCACGTGATTAGAGCCTGAGGCTCTAATAGGCTTAAAAAAGGGTGGGTTTGGAGTGCAGATCACTGCGCCCTGAGTCCACCCAGTTGTGTGACAATAGAGAATGAATAGAAAAGGGAAGTGCGGGGCTGGGGGGGACGGAGGCAGCTGGACAGCAATAAAAAAAACCTTGGCTGGTGTAGCATCCTCTAGTGTGCTAAAAATATAGTACTGTGTTTTGATAGAGTAGGTAAATTCCCAGGCTTGGCTGCCAGCCAAGTCTGGGTGTGTTTTGATCTGGGTCTGGGAGTGACTCAGGGTAGAGCTGGGTGATTCACAAGCAGCATCACCAGGACCTCCCACTTCTTTCCAGAATGTGCTGTTGTTTTCTGGAAGGAGAGGTGAAGCTTCTTGGGGTATTTTAAGGAGTCCTGACCAATCCCCAATGTGGATCAGCAGGGGGCAGGCCCTTATAAATACCTAGAGTCAGCCCAGCTGGGGGATTTGTTGTTCGTGAGGAAGATGGAGGCTGTCGGTGGCCTTTGATGTAGCTCCCCAGTCGGGGGGGGTGACCTTTGGCCTGGGTTCGGGTGTGGATGGGACCCTCTAAGAACACATGGAGGTGTCCCGGACTGGAGGCTTGGGAGCAAGGAGAGGACAGCGGGAGAGAGAGCACTGCCAGGCATGTCTCCAGAGCAACAGGTCACAGCCGGGAGGGCTGGTGAGCGATGCACAGTCAGGAGGACCAGGGAGGCATGCCCGAGAGTACTGGGAGAGAGCAGTCTGGGATGGGTGCAGAACCAGATGAGTGGACTGTGGAAGAATGGGCACAAGAGAGAGGCAGCTGCAGCCATGTAGTCTTAGGACTAAAATGGCATTTTAGTTTTAGTCCCATTTTAGTCTTCTGCAATCGACTAAATTTCCAGTACATTTTAGTCGACTAAATGTCCTAAGTTTTAGTTGACTAAAATCAAATGGGCGTAATTAAATTGTAATGCATTAGTTAACATTTCTCTACAATTTCCAAACTCATTATATACTGCTGGAGTTTGGGTTAGAGGTATGAACATGCACTACAGACCAATATTAATTTTGAAGTTAAATTTCTATTTAGTTTTAGTCTTAAGCCCCATACACACGCTCGGATTATCCGAGGACCAGGTCCGTCGGATCATGTCCGTCGTACTTTGTCCGATGTTGGTTTTGCGTACACAAGGTCGGACAAAGTTGTCGGAAAATCCGATCATTCTGAACGTGGTGACGTTTGTTGCCTACGACGGGACTACGTAGAGGCTAGTAGCCAATAGCTTTGGTCTTGTAATGTGATCTGAGCATGCGTAGCACTTTGTCCGTCGGAATTCGCTACACACGATCGGATTTGGTGTGATCGGACTTTGTTGTCAAAAAATCTATCCAGCAGGAGATAGGACTTTGTCCGTCGGACAAAACGATGGAAACTGTCCGATGGTGCCTACACACGGTCGGAATTTCCGACAACATTGTCTGATAGGACAGAATCCATCGGAAAATCCGACCGTGTGTATGGGGCTTTAGTCTTTTGACTAAAATGGCATTTTAGTTTTAGTCCTATTTTATTCGACTAAACTAGTATTCATTTAGTGGACTAAAATGTTTTAGTCGACTAAATTAACACTGCTACAAGCAAGTGATGTGCTGGAAGTGTTGAGGAGGAATAGTCTGCAAGCAAGTGATGTGCTGGAAGTGTTGAGGAGGAATAGTCTGCAAGCAAGTGTTGTGCTGGAGTGAAGACTGGAGTGTATATACAAGGAGTGTATATAGTTGGTCCCATTTAAATATTCTGCAATTCAATGGGCATCCCATATTCCCTTATCCCATCCAAGGTAATTCCGCCTCAATAAAAACAAACAAAACAAAGTGCATGGACTGTTTTCTGTCTAAAGAGTGACTGGCAATTATGTGCCTGGCTTGGCAGGGTGACAGGTTGACTACAATACTCAGAAGCCCCTATGGGGGTACCACTACACTGGAGTTACATTTTACATTACATTTCAAAAACAGGTTCAGCATGTTCTAAATTTTATTTTATACTTTTTTTTTTTTTTTAATACTTTTGTTAAATGAAAGCAAAAAAAAAAAAATACCTCCATGAGGACTTCTGGCAGTCTTTTTAAGAACTGTTTTCCCCATCCACTGACAACTACAAAATCCTCTAAAATATAATATAATTGTGTTAGACATTGCACAATGACAAACCATTGAAATAATTAGCAAAATGGAAAAGGATATTTTTTCAAAGGCACCAAGCTGAACAGCATCATTCAGGCCATTTAGAATACCCATTATGAGTTGAAGGCCCCGAAGTGAGTTTCTACTTCATCACCCTTTTGTTATTTCTGAAGGTGTACCAATGCTGGCAACCATGATGTGACAGTAAAACTAAAATGATATCAGTCTTGCTTACCTATTATGAAATAAATTGAAACCAAGGCTGGACAATTCCCAGTCACCAGTTTTATGGGGGATCATTTTTAAAAGGCAACTTCTGAACAGAAGTGACAAGACGGGGCTGACGCCACAGTATATGACCACTTACTGTTCACCATGAAGAACCTTTGCTCAATGTTTGGATTCCAAGTGGTTTTTAGACTGATGCTGTGTCTAGTGTGATAATGAATTGGAATAGCCCTTTAACTATAGTTCAGTCTTGTAACTACATTTAGGGACTGGTACAGTTATTTATTAATTCTTAATGAGAGGTGGTGTTATATGAATGAAGTGTGGACCATAAGGAAGGTTTTCTTGGTGCCAGAATGTAACAAATCAACAAAATCTGGAACTAGGAGCAGCAAGTACCAGAATTTCAGGATCTGCACTGAACAGTGAAGGTATAGGACTGGACATGATTTTTTTTGGGAGGAGTAGTCACGCTTCTGACGTCACCCACTATCTTACTGATCAACGTGTACTGTTCTATATTGAGCGTTTTGATATTCACTTATGATAAGTGCCACAATTGTGTGTTTTTAACTAATCCTTTAACAAGGTTATTAGCAGAGCGCACTATTTGTCCCTCTCTTGATTTTTTATATATGCTTGGCATATCTGACATATCTGAGGATCGTTCAATCTGGAACAGCGGTGCTACCATCCGAAGTGTCACCCTCATTGGGGAAAGCGTGCTGTCACTGTCTTGTTAATTCAGGGGTAATGCTTCTAAGGTGAGGGCACTGAGCGACCACTATTGATTTTGGTGATGGGATTGAGCACCTTCTACACCTGGATGTTTACACATGTCACGGTTTTCATACACCGCTTTAACTGTATCATTGCTGGTGATTTGCCATCAGGTGAAGACTTTTCTATGGACTTTTTACTCAATTGCGCTGCACTTTTATAATTTGATGAACATGATTTTTTTTTTTTTTTTTTACAGAATTATTTTGCAGCATGACTACAGGGGGGGGGGGGGGGGCAGTGTGTTTTGTGATGTGTTGTGGTCCTGTTTTAATTTTACTTGTTGCCTAACTATATATCTTCCAACAACCTATATAGTCATATGCAGGTTGAGTAGTGGTGGGTCCTAGGTGTTTCTGCCTCAGGCAAAGGCCATATTTGGACAATAATGTCACCAGCATCCTGCCCCTATGTTTACTTCCAGCTGCTCCCCAATAAATCTCCCAGTCAGCAGATGAATGGGCCCTGGCATGAGTCATCTGTTGCTATGATGCAGTTGACTACACAGCCAACAGTGTTTAAGCTACCAAGGAGTTAAACATGCACTGAGGACAAAGTGTTAGTGGCATAGACACTTCAGCCTCAGTGCTGCCCCACTCTGTGCAAGAGATTCATGTACCTGTTCCCGAATCTGGTTCCGGAATCAACATTTTTCATGTGAAGGAGTGACAGAATCTTAAAGAATGTCTAGTGAATGTGTGCTGTGCCCTGGAGAAAAAGTTAGGTAAAACACTAAAAAGACATACTGTATATCATTGGATTCTTGGGACCTCCTTAAAGCATCTGCAAAGGCAACTGTGATTTGAGGTACAGTGTGTGAGTGGAGTGGCAGAGAAGGGAAGAGCAGAGAAGCTGAGAGGGGATAAACAGTAGCAGAGAGCAGAAAAGCAGAGTAGCAGAAAGAGGAAAAGCGGAGAAGTAGAGAGGAGTTAAGCAGAATAGTAGAGAGAGGATAAGCTGGGTAGTAGAGAGGGGATGAGCAGGGCAGTAGAGATGGGATAGTGTGGCATTTAAGGAATAAGCAGAGTAGCATAGGGGGATAAGCAGAGTAGCAGAGAGTAGCAGTGGCGGCTAGTGCTCACAATTTTTGAGGGGGGCGCAAACAAACTGAAAAATTCTGAAAAATACTTTAGAAAAAAAAAAAACATCAATTGCAACCTCACTGTGCCTATCAAATGTAGCCACTTTTCCCATCAAATGCAGCCACTGTGCCATCAATTGCAGCCACTGTGCGATCAATTGCAGCCACTATGCCCATCAAATGCAGCCACTGTGCCCATCAATGCAGCCACTGTGCCATCAAATACAGCCACTGTGCCCATCATATGCAGCCACTGTGCCCATCAAATGCAGCCACTGTGCCCATCATATCCAGCTACTGGGCCCATCATATGCAGCCACTGTTACCCACAAATACAGCCACTGCGCCCATCATATGCAGCTACTGTGCCCATCATATGCAGTCACTGTTCCCAGCAAATACAGCCACTGTGCCCATCAAATGCAGCCACTGTGCTCATCAAATGCAGCCATTGTGCCCATCAAATAATGCAAATGTGCCATCAAATGCAGCCACTGCGCCCATCAATTGCAGCCACTGTACCCATCAAATGCAGCCACTTCTGCAGTGGCGGGAATCGGCGGCTCCGTTGTTCGTCAGCTCCTCAGGCTTCCTGCACCGTGTCTCCTCTTCTGCCAAAGCGCTAAGCATCCACTAGGATCGCCTAATGCTTTGGCTAGTCGTGAGAGACAGGTCTCTATGACCAGCTACCTGATTGGCAAGGGAGGAAAGTTAGTGTGAAAATAGCGAAAATTCATTGGCTATGTCACACAACAGGGTGGGATCGGGACACAGTGCTCTGCACCCCGAGCCCACCCTATTTTGAAGCCTATTAGAACCTCTGGCTCTAATCACATGCTTCAAAATACACCCCTGCCGCCTATCCCTGTCACAGTATTTCATGTGTCCAGCGTCCTGAAAGGGGCCGGGCACATGAATACGGGGGGCGGCGGAGGTGTTAGGGGGGTGGCGCCCGTGCACCCACAATGTACGGGCCGCCACTGGAGAGTAGTAGAGAGTGGTAGAGAGAGGATAAGCAGAGTAGTAGAGAGGGTAGTAGAGAGGGGATAAGCAGAGTGGTAGAGAGTGGATAAGCAGAGTGGTAGAGAGGGGATGAGCAGAGTAGTAGCGAGGGGATAGTGTGGCAGAAGCAATAAACAGTGTATCATTGGGGGATAAGCAGAGTAGCAGAGAGTAGTAGAGAGTGGATAAGCATAATGGTAGAGAGAGGATAAGTGGTGGAATAGAATGGGGATAAGCAGAGTAATAAGAGAGGGGATATGCAGAGTAGTAGAGAGTAGGGATGAGCCGAACACCCCCGGGTTCGGTTCGAACCATAACCTTCGAACGGACCGAAAGTTCGCGCAAATTTTCGAACCCTATACGTTATAATGGACGCGAACGTTCGAAATCAAAAGTGCTAATTACAACGGCCAATATGCATGTTAATGTCATAAAACAGGTTTGGGGACCCGGGTCCTGCCCCAGGGGACATATATCAATGCAAAAAGAACGTTTTTTCGGGAGCAGTCATTTTAATGATGCATAAGTGAAAAAAAAAAAAGTGAAATTTTCCTTTAAATATGTACCTGGGGGGTGTCTAAAGTATGCCTGTGAAGTGGCATGTGTTTTCCGTGTTTAGAACTGTCCTTGCACAAAATGACATTTGTAAAGGAAAAAAAGAAGCCATTTAAAAACCACTTGCGGCTTTAGGTTTGATCTTAAGTAGAATCTGAACAGGTACATATGAAGTGTAGCTCCATCCCAAAAAAATCTATTTTTAAGCTTTTTGGAGAACATAGGGAGGGTTATCACCCCTGTAACATTTGCTGTCTTTGCACATGTGTTCAGAACATGTCACCTCACTTTCCGTCCCAATGACAAATGTTTTTGGAAAAGTGGGGTTTTAATTGAAACAAGGATTGGTGATAAAGTATCAGTAGAGAGGAGATACCTTTTTCCCCAAATTAAATCTAACAGGATAGAATTTCCCTTCCTAGGGGTAGATTTCCTCTCACTTCCTGTTTTCTCTTTCCATTTGCAAGTAGGAGTCGTTTGTAAGTTGGATGTTTGAAAGTAGGGGCTGGCGTATATACTCTGCAGAAATTTGCCCTATTAGATGTTGGTGTAGCCACAAGACTGGTGGGCACAGGAATGGGCCCTGCTGTGAGTTAATAGATCAAGATTTGTAATTGCATGCACCTCTTGAACAGGGCAGAAAAATTGGGGGTGGTGGTGGTGGTGGTGGACGGTTTTGCCACAAGACTGTAAGCTCTCACAGTTACTCTTGGTGGGCGCAGGAATGGGCCCTGCTGTGAGTTATTAGATCAAGATTTGTAATTGCAAGCACCTGATGAACAGGGCAGAAAAATTGGGCCTTTGGCGGTGGTGGTGGACGGTGTTGCACAAGACTGTAGGCCCTCATAGTTACTCTTGGTGGGCGCAGGATGGGCCCTGCTGTGAGTTATTAGATCAAGATTTGTAATTGCAAGCACCTGATGAACAGGGCAGAAAAATTGGGCCTTTGGCGGTGGTGGTGGACGGTGTTGCCACAAGACTGTAGGCCCTCATAGTTACTCTTGGTGGGCGCAGGAATGGGCCCTGCTGTGAGTTATTAGATCAAGATTGTAATTGCAAGCACCTGATGAACAGGGCAGAAAAATTGGGCCTTTGGCGGTGGTGGTGGACGGTGTTGCCACAAGACTGCAGGCCCTCATAGTTACTCTTGGTGGGCGCAGGATGGGCCCTGCTGTGAACTATTAGATCAAGATTTGTAATTACCCGCCCCTGTTAAACAGGGGCTGAAAAATTGTGCCTTAGGCACTGGTGCTGGTGCCAAACACTGCAACCCGGCCCTCACAGATACTGTACTTGGAGCACAGCAGTCACACGTGTTGCGAAGCATTTTTTTAAAAAATTGTAAGTACACGCCCCTGTTAAACAGGGGCTGAAAAATTGTGCCTTAGGCACTGGTGCTGGTGCCACAACACTGCAACCCGGCCTCACAGATACTGTACTTGGAGCACAGCAGTCACACGTGTTGCGAAGCATTTTTTTTTAAAATTTGTAAGTACACGCCCCTGTTAAACAGGGGCTGAAAAATTGTGCCTTAGGCACTGGTGCTGGTGCCACAACACTGCAACCCGGCCCTCACAGATACTGTACTTGGAGCACAGCAGTCACACGTGTTGCGAAGCATTTTTTTAAAAAATTGTAAGTACACGCCCCTGAGGGGCTGAAAAATTGTGCCTTAGGCCCTGGTGCCACAACACTGCAGGCCCTCACAGAGACTGTACTTGGAGCACAGCAGTCACACGTGTTGCGAAGCATTTTTTAAAAAAATTGTAAGTACACTCCCCTGTTAAACAGGGGCTGAAAAATTGTGCCTTAGGCACTGGTGCTGGTGCCACAACACTGCAACACGGCCCTCAGAGACTGTACTTGGAGCACAGCAGTCACACGTGTTGCGAAGCATTTTTTTAAAAAATTGTAAGTACACCCCCTGTTAAACAGGGGCTGAAAAATTGTGCCTTAGGCACTGGTGCTGGTGCCACAACACTGCAACACGGCCCTCACAGAGACTGTACTTGGAGCACAGCAGTCACACGTGTTGCGAAGCATTTTTTTAAAAAATTGTAAGTACACGCCCCTGTTAAACAGGGGCTGAAAAATTGTGCCTTAGGCACTGGTGTGGTGGCATGGATCATTGAGGAGGAGGAAGAGGATAGTCAGTGAACATAAGAGGACAGTCACTCAGCATCAGCATAGGCAGTCTTGAAGGGATGTGACATTAAAAATTATTCGGTTATATCCGCCTCAGGTGCCTGGTAGCTGGTGGTGATCCAAGACTGATTCATTTTGATGAATGTCAGTCGATCAACCGAGGCGGTGGACAGGCGCACCCTATGATCAGTCACAAATCCTCCAGCAGCACTGAATGTGCGTTCGGAAAAGAACGCTGGAGGCAGGACAGGCCAGTAGCTCAATTGCATACTGTGCAAGCTCTGGCCAGTGATCCATCCTCAGGACCCAGTAAGCCAGAGGATTTTCGGTGGGAAAGGTGTCCAAGTCTGACCTTGCCCCAAGGTATTCCTGCACCATGTATATCAGACGCTGGCGATGGTTGCTGGAACCGATCATACCTTGGGGCTGCGGACTAAAAAATTGTCTGAACGCATCGGTCAGACGTCCACCTTCCCCACCGCTCCTTCTGCCACTGACCGAAGCCTCAGCAACTCGTCGCCCAGGACCAGGAGTTTGTAGCCTCCCAGTTTCTGGGAACGCGTTGCACAGACCTTTCTGCAAGGCCTCCCTGAGATGTCTCATCCTCTGCTCCCTCTGCGACGGCAAGATAAGGTCCGCAACCTTACCCTTGTACCGCGGATCAAGGAGAGTGGCCAGCCAGTAATGGTCCCTCTCCTTGATCCGAAGAACACGAGGATCCTTCCGCAGGCTTTGCAGGATCAGGGAGGCCATGCAGCGTAGGTTAGCTGAGGCATTCGGTCCGGAGTCTTCTGGGTCACTGAGGATGACATGATCGCCAGCCACCTCCTCCCAGCCACGTACAAGTCCACTGGCTTGTTGGGACTGTACATCATCCCTAAAAGACTGCTGCTGCTGATGCTGAGTGCCAGGCTCCACCTCCATGCTCACACAATCCTCCTCCTCCTCCTCCTCCCTCCTCCTCCTCCTCCTCCTCCTCCTCCTCCGGATCCTCTTCCTGTGTGATGGGTGGGACAGAAGGAACACTGTCCGGATAAAGGGGGCCTTGAGAGGCAAGGAAGTCCTCCTCTTCCTGCCTCTGTTCTGCCTCAGTGCCCTGTCCATTATCCCACGCAGCGTATGCTCCAACAGGTGGACAAGAGGGACAGTGTCACTGATGCATGCACTGTCACTGCTCACCATCCTCGTGGCCTCCTCAGGACATCCTGTAAGCCCAAGAACCGCTGCACCACCAGGTTGAGGACGTGAGCCATGCAGGGCACATGGGTGAGCTGCCCCTGTCGCAGGGCGGAGAGGAGGTTGGTGCCATTGTCAGAAACGACCATTCCTGGCTTAAGCTGACGTGGCGTCAACCACCTCTCGGCCTGCCCCTGCAGAGCTGCCAGAACCTCTGGCCCAGTGTGGCTCCTGTCCCCCAAACACACCAGCGCAAGCACGGCATGGCATCTTTTTGCCTGCGTACTTGCGTAGCCCTTGTACGCCTACGGAGCACCGCTGGTTCCAAGGACAGAGCACTGGAGGAAGAAGAAGAGGAGGGGGTGGAGGAGAGAGAGGTGTGTCACAACCAGTAGCAGTAGTCGCGTTTTGGAGGCGTGGTGGCGGAACAACCTCCAACACTACTGCACCTTGTCCTGCATCCCTCCCAGCTGCCAATAGAGTGACCCAATGGGCCGTGAAAGAATGGTACCGTCCCTGTCCATGCTGCTGGACCATGAGTCAGCGGTAATATGCACCTTACCGCTGACCGCCCTGTCCAGCGAGGCATGGACATTGCCCTCCACATGCCGGTAGAGAGACGGAATCGCCTTCCGCGAGAAAAAGTGGCGTTTGGGAACCTGCCACTGAGGAACCGCACATTGAACAAACTCACGGAAGGGGGCCGAGTCTACCAACTGAAAAGGCAGCAGTTGAAGTGCTAGCAATTTAGCAAGGCTAGCATTCAACCGCTGGGCATGTGGATGGCTGGGAGTGTACTTCTTTCTACGGTCCAGCAGCTGGGGCAGGGAAATTTGCCTGCTGCATTCGGACGTCGGTGTACTGCAAGTACTTGGTTGTGACACACCGAATTCTACACCTTCAGTCCTCTCAGAGCAGCTTTCAGAGAGGACTGAAGGTGTAGTGGGGATGGAGATCCCAGCTGAGGAGGAGCAAGGAGAGGTCCGCTTAGTTCTTTGGTGTGGGTCTTTTATGTGTGCCTGCCAACGAGCTGCATGGCAGGTCGCCATATGTCTGGTCATGCTTGTCGTGCCCAAGCGGCTGATGTTTTGGCCACGCGAGATACGCTTGAGACAAATATTGCAAATAGCAGTGGTGCGATCTGCTGCACTCGTCTCAAAAAAGGCCCACACCAAAGAACTTTTCTGATAACGTGCAGAGGCAGCGCCCTGCACAGGCGGAGCTCTGCGGTGTTGTACAGTTGCTGTGCTGGCCTCTACCTGGCCTCCAGGGGGCATCCTGCCTCGTTGGACATGTGACGCCGCATCCTCCTCCTCCTCGTCCTCCTCCTCATCCTCTCTCCCTTGAGGCACCCACGTGGAGTCAGTGACCTCATCATCCCCTCCCTCTTCACCACTAGAGCAAACCTGGCAGTAAGCTGCAGCTGGTGGAACTGTACTGCCAGATTCCTCAAGCTGGGTATCGTCATCCGAGCCTTCGAATCGTTGGGCATCCTCCTGAAGCATGTACCCAACACTGTGCTCAAAGAGTTCGGGGGACTCCTCAGGAGGACATGGTGGGTCTAGGGAAGGGGTGGCTGATGATGCTCTGTCAGTACCCTGAGCCTGGGTGAGAGAGGATGAGGAGGATGAGGAGGGCTTGGTCATCCATTCTACCAAGCCTTCAGCATGATGCGGCTCCACATGTCCAGCTGCCGAAAACAAAGACGCGCGTGTCCCATGGCCACGTGCTGATGACGATGCACGACCACGTCCACGTCCACGGCCACGTCCACTAGAAACAGAGCCTGCCTGCCCTGTGTTCTTGGCTCTGCACGCTCTGCCTCCCCTTGGCGGTCTTCCAGCCATTGTAGTCGGTAGTCCTGTGGGTGCTGCTGAGAAGAAAATATAGGAGCTCTGTGTGATGCCACTAACACACTAGAAGTCCTATGGGTGCTTCTGCAAAGAAAATAGAGGAGCTCTGTGTGATGCCACTAACACACTAGAAGTCCTGTGGGTGCTTATGCAAAGAAAATAGAGGAGCTCTGTGTGATGCCACTAACACACTAGAAGTCCTGTGGGTGCTTCTGCAAAGAAAATAGAGGAGCTCTGTGTGATGCCACTAACACACTAGAAGTCTGTGGGTGCTTCTGCAAAGAAAATAGAGGAGCTCTGTGTGATGCCACTAACACACTAGAAGTCCTGTGGGTGCTGCTGAGAAGAATATATAGGAGCTCTGTGTGATGCCACTAACACACTAGAAGTCCTATGGGTGCTTCTGCAAAGAAAATAGAGGAGCTCTGTGTGATGCCACTAACACACTAGAAGTCCTGTGGGTGCTTCTGCAAAGAAAATAGAGGAGCTCTGTGTGATGCCACTAACACACTAGAAGTCCTGTGGGTGCTGCTGAGAAGAATATATAGGAGCTCTGTGTGATGCCACTAACACACTAGAAGTCCTATGGGTGCTTCTGCAAAGAAAATAGAGGAGCTCTGTGTGATGCCACTAACACACTAGAAGTCCTGTGGGTGCTTATGCAAAGAAAATAGAGGAGCTCTGTGTGATGCCACTAACACACTAGAAGTCCTGTGGGTGCTTCTGCAAAGAAAATAGAGGAGCTCTGTGTGATGCCACTAACACACTAGAAGTCCTGTGGGTGCTGCTGAGAAGAATATATAGGAGCTCTGTGTGATGCCACTAACACACTAGAAGTCCTATGGGTGCTTCTGCAAAGAAAATAGAGGAGCTCTGTGTGATGCCACTAACACACTAGAAGTCCTGTGGGTGCTTATGCAAAGAAAATAGAGGAGCTCTGTGTGATGCCACTAACACACTAGAAGTCCTGTGGGTGCTTCTGCAAAGAAAATAGAGGAGCTCTGTGTGATGCCACTAACACACTAGAAGTCCTGTGGGTGCTTCTGCAAAGAAAATAGAGGAGCTCTGTGTGATGCCACTAACACACTAGAAGTCCTGTGGGTGCTTCTGCAAAGAAAATAGAGGAGCTCTGTGTGATGGGACTAACACACTTCAAGTCCTATAGGTGCTTCTGGGAAGAAAATATAGCTCTGTGTGTGTGATGGGACTAACACACTTCAAGTCCTATAGGTGCTTCTGGGAACAAAATATAGCTCTGTGTGTGTGATGGGACTAACACACTTCAAGTCCTATAGGTGCTTCTGGGAACAAAATATAGCTCTGTGTGTGTGATGGGACTAACACACTTCAAGTCCTATAGGTGCTTCTGGGAACAAAATATAGCTCTGTGTGTGTGATGGGACTAACACACTTCAAGTCCTATAGGTTCTTCTGGGAACAAAATATAGCTCTGTGTGTGTGATGGGACTAACACACTTCAAGTCCTATAGGTGCTTCTGGGAACAAAATATAGCTCTGTGGGTGTGATGGGACTAACACACTTCAAGTCCTATAGGTGCTTCTGGGAACAAAATATAGCTCTGTGTGTGTAATGGGACTAACACACTTCAAGTCCTATAGGTGCTTCTGGGAACAAAATATAGCTCTGTGTGTGTGATGGGACTAACACACTTCAAGTCCTATAGGTTCTTCTGGGAACAAAATATAGCTCTGTGTGTGTGATGGGACTAACACACTTCAAGTCCTATAGGTGCTTCTGGGAACAAAATATAGCTCTGTGTGTGTGATGGGACTAACACACTTCAAGTCCTATAGGTGCTTCTGGGAACAAAATATAGCTCTGTGTGTGTGATGGGACTAACACACTTCAAGTCCTATAGGTGCTTCTGGGAACAAAATATAGCTCTGTGGGTGTGATGGGACTAACACACTTCAAGTCCTATAGGTGCTTCTGGGAACAAAATATAGCTCTGTGTGTGTAATGGGACTAACACACTTCAAGTCCTATAGGTGCTTCTGGGAACAAAATATAGCTCTGTGTGTGTGATGGGACTAACACACTTCAAGTCCTATAGGTTCTTCTGGGAACAAAATATAGCTCTGTGTGTGTGATGGGACTAACACACTTCAAGTCCTATAGGTGCTTCTGGGAACAAAATATAGCTCTGTGTGTGTGATGGGACTAACACACTTCAAGTCCTAGGTGCTTCTGGGAACAAAATATAGCTCTGTGTGTGTGATGGGACTAACACACTTCAAGTCCTATAGGTGCTTCTGGGAACAAAATATAGCTCTGTGTGTGTGATGGGACTAACACACTTCAAGTCCTATAGGTGCTTCTGGGAACAAAATATAGCTCTGTGTGTGTAATGGGACTAACACACTTCAAGTCCTATAGGTGCTTCTGGGAAGAAAATATAGCTCTGTGTGTGTAATGGGACTAACACACTTCAAGTCCTATAGGTGCTTCTGGGAACAAAATATAGCTCTGTGTGTGTAATGGGACTAACACACTTCAAGTCCTATAGGTGCTTCTGGGAAGAAAATATAGCTCTGTGTGTGTAATGGGACTAACACACTTCAAGTCCTATAGGTGCCTCTGGGAACAAAATGAAGGAGCTCTGCCTGCCTGCCACGAACACACTACAAGTCCTATAGGTGCTTCTGGTAACAAAATATAGGAGCTCTGCCTGCATGCCACGAACACACTACAAGTCCTATAGGTGCTTCTGGTAACAAAATATAGGAGCTCTGCCTGCCACGAACACACTACAAGTCCTATAGGTGCTTCTGGTAACAAAATATAGGAGCTCTGCCTGCCTGCCACGAACACACTACAAGTCCTATAGGTGCTTCTGGTAACAAAATATAGGAGCTCTGCCTGCCTGCCACGAACACACTACAAGTCCTATAGGTGCTTCTGGTAACAAAATATAGGAGCTCTGCCTGCCTGCCACGAGCACACTACAAGCCCCTCTTTCTCAATCAATCTTTGTAACTGAATCTATCTAACTCAATCTCTGTAAGTGAATCTCTCTAACTATCTAAATGCAGCAGAGTGTCACAGAATCTGCCTGCTCAATCTGCGCCGGAACAGCATGTGACCGGCGCAGACGGCGTGGCGGCGTTTTATAGGGGGGGGGCGTGTACTACAGCCCCTGAGCTGTAATTGGCTACAGGCGTCCTGCCTGTAGCCAATTATGGCTCTTCGAGTTTCCGGGGCTGTGATTGGCCAAGCATGCGGGGTCACAGTGCATGCTTGGCCAATCATCAGCCAGCAATGCACTGCGTCGGCCGCGCCGGCCGCAATGCATTGCGGGGCCGCGCGCATAACACGAACGTGATGCGAGCGGCCAAAATAGTTCTGGGCTCGCCGAGCGAGCGAACGCCCGGTGCTCGATGCGAACGTGGGTTCGCATCGAGCACCGGGCCCATCCTTAGTAGAGAGGGGATAATGAGAGTTGCAGAGAGGGGATAAGCAGAGTAGCAAAGAGGGGATGAACAGAGTAATAGAGAGGGGGTAAGCAGAGTAGTAGAGAACAGATAAGGAGAGTAGCCGAGAGGGTATAAGCAGAGTACTAGAGAGGATAGGCAGAGTAGCAGTGAGGGGATAAGCAGAGTGTTAGAGAGGGGATAAGATGGGGACAAGTTGGGGATTGGTCAGGGCTCCTTAGAACACTCCAGGCAGCTCCACCTCTCTTCCCCTCCTCTCTTCCAAAATCCTCTAGAAGCCAGAGGGAGGTAACCAAGAAGTTATGCTATCTGTGAGTCACCAGCCTACTCTGAGCCACGCCCAGCCCCACAAATCAAAACAAACAGACCTAGCTTCCAGCTAGCCCTGCCTAAACTTACCTGCTCTCTTAAAAAAAACTCACCTCTAGCACCTAAATAGGTAGAGGTAACTACACAGGCATATCGGAAAAACAGCAGCCTACTACCTCACAGAAGATGTTCTATTGAACGAAACGTACGTCAGGCAGGGCAAGGAATAGTGGTGATGCATTAGCGCTCCTGGAGAGTGTCTGACTGATGTTTTTTCTAAAATGACTGTGTAACTTATCTTTGTTGTAAGTAGATTTGCTATTAAACTCTAGTGCTTTTAATTGAACGCTGTGCAGTGAGTTTGTTTCCTTTTCCTTCTGGTTTACTGCATGGTTGGGTCTAAGGCTCCTATGAGATCGATATATGCATCACTGGCGTCACTTAACAGGCTGAACAGTTGAGCTGGCTTATACCTGAAGTGAGGGGTGAATACTCACTAATGCGTGTATAGGCCTTAAAAGGTCTTATCTGGTAAGAAGATAATTTTGTCTTGTCTATCCCTTGGGGAGCACAAGGTGATACACCTGTTGTTAATTGGAAGGACACCATCCTTTTTTCACCTAAGGGCTCTTTCACACGGACGTGTCCGTGTACAGAGCCTGCTCTGCTCAGCGGGGGATCGCTCCGTCGATCCCCGCTGAGCAGGCAGATGACAGGTCCATCTCTGCACACTGTGCAGGGAAGGACCTGTCAGAGCGCCACTCTCCCCTATGGGGGATTGGATGAAGACAGTCCGTCGCCACCCAATCTGATCCGCAGACGGATGGAAAATGTTTTTTCCTCCATCACACTTTTTAGGAACGGAGCGGGTCGGATGTCAGCGGATATGTCACCGCTGACATCCGTCTCTCTCCATAGAAGTCTATGGAGCATCCGTTCAGGTCCGCCTAAAAAACTGACAGGCGGATCTGAACGGACCGCCCGTGTGAAAGAGGTCTAAGGATTAACTGGTGTTTGGACACTTTCATCACTTCAAACATACAATGTGTTTTGGATTATGTGAAGGACTTTAACGGTTTATATCCTCTAAAAATATATTGAGGAAAGACTTTTATTACATATCACTATTTTGACAGCGCAACATTTTTTCTTTATTTGCTTCTTTGGTGTGTACATATTTATGAGCGCTGCTGTTGTGTCACATATTATCAATTACAATTAGATCACTAAGCACAATTTTCCCATATATACTGTTTTATGAAAGTGTTTGATTTAAACCAAGAGGATAAATTACTGTGAATTCAGTTCCAATATTAAATGTAATTATCGTTATAAAAAAATGAATACCTGGCTGCACTTCTTCTTCTGGTATGCAAATAGGCATCACATAGTCATTGAGAAAGGCTTGTTCTGAAAGCTCCACCAGGGCAATGTCATTTTGAAAGGTACTGCTATTGTACTTTGGGTGGAGAAAAAGGTTCTTGGCCTGAAATACTTGCTCTGAGTCATCCTTTTTTAAGGTCCTATGTTTCCCTGTGAATAGAAAGAGTATACAAAAAAAATGTTATTTCTGTGCTGTAAGCTGGTTTTCCTTTCTTATAAAGTTCAGACTATAAGGGTGTATTTATAAACAATATGCAGCGCTTCTATGAAACTGCATGTACATTTGTTCTGTGTGAACAGGAGGAAAATCAAATGTTACTAGGTTATTTTCTGCCCAGGTAGAATGTTATTCATTCAAAAAGATTAAAGTGGTTGTAAACCCATTTGTATATTGTCAGGCAATCCCCTGTCTTCCATCATGCAATGTGTCCACTGTATATTCTTTATTAAAAAAATGCCTCTGTATACCTTATTTCCTAGTGCTGATCGTCGCTCACGTGACCGGCCGCCTCTCCCGATCTAACAGCTATAGCGGGAGGGGCCAAAAGTCCCCTGCTGATGTCAGTCGGGAGGAGGAGAGAGGCGGCCAGTCACGCGAGCGACGATCAGTACTAGGAAATAAGGTATACAGCGGCATTTTTTTAATAAAGCATATCCAGTGGACACATTGCATGATGGAAGACAGGGGATTGTGTGACAATTAACAAGTTATTACAGCAGGAGGGGAGGGGAGTGGCGGGCCCTGCCACAGAGCTAACAGCAGAAGGAAGGGGGCAAGAATGGGGGAGAGCAGAAAGGAGAGCTGGGGATGATGGAGGCAAGTAACTGATAACTGTGCCAGGTCTCAGCAGCCATGATAAACTGTGGTCAGTTTACAGGGGGGGAGGGCAGAACCAGGCAGGATCAGCCAGGTATTTTAGTTGACACAAAGGGCCAAAGGACACTGGACAAGCACTGTGCTGCTATTTATACTTTAAAGCAGGGGTAGGGAACCTCGGCTCTCCAGCTGTTTTGAAACTAAAAATCCCATCATGCCTCTGCCTATAGGAGTCATGCCTGTGATTGTTAGGGTCTTGCAATGTTTCATGGGACTTGTAGTTTAAAAACAGCTGGAGAGCCAAGGTTCCCTAAACCTGCTTTAGAGAACAGGATCCATTTTTTTTTTTTTTTTTACAGTACCAAACACTTTAATGTGAATCAGGAAAATACCATATTTTGGCCGTTAGATGGAGCTGATGATCATAGGGAAAAATAAAATATTAATTTGTATGATCTTCAGCTCCATCTAGTGGTCATAATGCAGTATTTTCCTGATTCACTCTATAAATGAAAATCACTTGACCTGGAGAGAAAACACACAAATAGCACTTGATATTGCCCCAATTTGCACAGTGAATGTATGCAGCGCATGTATATATGAAATTTCATAGGATTCATTTTTTTTTTTTTATAAATACAAAACTAAATGTTTGCTATACAAAGTCATTTTTAACATTTTATGAAGAATAAATAATTATTTTTATACACACCTTTCTGTTCACTAATGTCATAGTCAGGCCAGTTTACAATAGATCAATTTATAGGAAAACCTTCCTGGAAATTTAAGGGTTATTGCTCCATTATCATTCTGCAAAAAGTGAGTTTCTTGGCTGTCATGCTGACTCAGCTTCAATACTTTGTGCCAGTCATTGACTCAAAATAACTATGCAAATAAGGACTTTACTCTGACTTTTTTGATGTTTATAATTGTTCTGGGTAAGTAGCCAAGAAAGTAAATGATCCAGTGGACAATATAACAGCCATGCAACAATCATTTTCAAAAGTTGTTGCACAACAGTAGTTCCCATATTTCTTTTAGGAAAGGTTTGAAATATGTATTATACAGCTGGTCCTAGATGTGAGTGTGACACCTACCAGCCAACCATTCTGTCAGGGAAATACCAGGTCTCTCCGCCGGGTTCCAGGGTTGCGCACGCGCGGTAGAGCGGCGCAACGAAGTTTACAGGTACGCCGGGTAACAGGTGCGCATGCGCGGGTCCGCGGCTCTCGGGTATCTGTCACAACCCAGCCAGTACGCCTCACCACTGTGCGCGGCGCTGACGGAAGACGAGTGCGCATGCGCACTCGTCCGGGTATCCCACCTGACCAGTTACCTGGCCTATAAAAGGCCTTCCCTGTCCGCTTCCAAATTGCTGGTTTGTTGTCTCTTCTGAGTCCTGTCTCCAGTCCAGTATCCTGTATCCTGTATCCTGTACCCTGTACCCTGTACCCTGCATCTACCTGACTACCAGTGCCGACCCGGAATCCTCCTGACTACCGCTACCTACCTGTGTTTGAACCCCTGGCTTGCTTCCTGGATTCCTCTACTGCTTGATTACCTGTGCTTGACCCTCGGCCTGTCTACTGGTCCTTCCGTGAGTTACTTACCTGTGTTTGACCTCTGGCTTGCTTCCTGGATACCTCTCTGCCTGATTACCTGTGTTTGACCCTCGGCCTGCCTACTGGACTTCCTCTGAGTTACTTACCTGTGTTTGACCCTCGGCTTGCCTTTTGGACACCTCTACTGCCTGATCACCTGTGCTTGACCCCCGGCTTGCCTACTGGACATTCTCTGAGTTACTTACCTGTGTTTGACCCCTGGCTTGCCTTCTGGACACCTCTACTGCCTGATTACCTGTGCTTGACCCCCGGCTTGCCTCCTGGACATTCTCTGAGTTACTTACCTGTGTTTGACCCCCGGCTTGCCTTTGGATACTTCTACTGCCTGGTTGCCTGTGTTTGACCCTCGGCCTGCTTGCTGGACTATCTCCTGCTCAGTGTTCAGGACTTGCAGTTCCCTTATGCTCCCGAGGGTCCTCCTCCAGTATACGTGTTGGTACCTCTACAACCTCTACCTGATCACAACCCTGCCAGGTGTCTACTCCCAGTGCAGCTTCACACCACCTGCTACACTCCTGCTGGCAACCCGTGCATCTTTGAGCCCGGTGTCCTCTGTACCCACTCCAGTGGCATCGTGCGCTTAGTCGCAAGGGGAGCAGCTCTCAGCATATCGGCCCGGGTGAGTACCTCTGACAGTACAAACCAGCCAATGTCCGAGGCCGACAGAGCTGGTTCACCCCTTGAGGCCTTATGCCAGCAGGTGACACCCTTACCCAGGCTGTACAACGCCTCCAGGATGGATACTTTCAGATCGAGGGGCGTCTTCAGCATCTGACCTTATCCCCAAACCAAGCGGACCAGTCACCCCCGGTAGCCAGCACCTCCACTCTTCTCTCAACACCTGGAGGTGCTCTCCCTGCCTATGATGTGTCCCATCCTGATCCCAGGGTCCCCACACCAGAACGTTTTTCCGGGGACCGAAGGAAATTTCGCTCTTTTAAAAACTCCTGTTTGCTTCACCTAGCCCTACAACCCAGGACCTTCCAGTTGGAATCCACTAAAGTAGGGTTCATCATCTCTCTCCTTTCTGATGACCCTCAATCCTGGGCGCACCATTTGATGGAACAGAAAAGCCCACAATTGAATTCTGTAGAGACTTTCTTTTCCGCTATGGCAGCACTCTACGAGGACTCCCAACGCACAGGTACAGCAGAAACCACCCTGCATACCCTATCCCAGGGGAGAAGACCTGTAGAGGACTATGTAGTAGATTTCGCAAATGGGCAGCTGATACTGACTGGAACGAATCAGCCCTAAAATATCAATTCCGTTTAGGACTTTCCGAGGTATTAAAGGATGAACTGGCTCGAGGAGAGATCCCAAGTACCGTCGACTACGAGAACGGCGAGCAGAGAGACTGCAGAGCCCTCGTCCCACCTGGACGATGCCCCGGGTCCCTCCAGCACCTTCTCCTTCTTGGAACTCTCGCTCCCCTCCTCATGGGGAACCCATGCAGCTGGGCCTGGCACGGTCCCCCTATCTGCTGAAGAAAGGCTCCGTCGTCGTCAAGCCAACCTCTGCCTCTACTGTGGGGGCACGGGGCACTACCTACAGAAATGCCCCATAAGACCCAGTAAGTGTCCTTCTGGGTCCCTCTCAAGTTCACACTCTGTTAAAGTGCCGCATTTTCATCTGTCTGTTCCACTCTCCCTACAGGTAGCGGGAGAGTCTTTCCAGTTGGGAGCCATCCTTGACTCTGGAGCCTGCAGTTGCTTCATGGACCTGACCCTGGCACGACACCTGAACCTCCCTTTAGCTACCAAGAAACAACCTCTTCAGATCCAGCTAGCTGATGGCTCTCCACCCTGCTCGGGACCGGTTACCCAGGAAACCGCTCCCATCCTGACCTGCACCAAATCAGGTCATCAGGAACTTTTACGTTTTGACATTATCCATTCTCCCATGTTCCCCATCATCCTGGGGTACCCCTGGCTACTGGCTCACAACCCTCGGATTGACTGGGTCAACAAGGAAGTGGAGTTCTCCTCCTCTTACTGCTTGCAGCACTGCCTTCCGGATCAACCCACGGTACCTCTCACCCATCTTGCCTTGCAACCCAGTGCCAAGGACCTGCAACACGTCCCAACACCCTACCAAGACTTTATGGACATCTTCGATGAAAAGAAGGCCGAAGTTCTTCCCCCTCATCGCTCATACGATTGTCCGATTGATCTCCTACCAGGGGCTGAGATCCCCTTCGGAAGGATTTTCCCTTTGTCTGAAACTGAGCTTGAAGCCCTACGGGTATATATCGACGAGAATCTTGCCAAAGGGTTCATCCAACCATCTTCTTCGCCAGCAGGGGCTGGGATCTTCTTTGTTGAAAAAAAAGACGGTTCCCTCAGACCCTGTGTAGATTACAGGGAACTCAATAAAATTACTATCAAGAACAGGTACCCACTTCCGCTCATTCCCGAACTTTTTCAACGGCTCAGGACTGCCAAAGTGTTTACCAAGCTGGATCTTCGTGGGGCCTACAATTTAGTTAGAATACGCTCTGGGGATGAGTGGAAGACGGCTTTTAGGTCCAGATTCGGCCATTTTGAGTACCTGGTCATGCCGTTTGGACTTTGTAATGCCCCAGCTACCTTCCAGCACCTTGTCAATGACATTTTTCGTGAGTATTTGGATAACTTCCTCATTGTATATCTTGATGATATCTTGATTTTCTCCGATTCCCTAGAAGCCCATCGTCAACATGTCCGGAAAGTTCTTCTCATCCTCCGCAAACACGGGCTCTACGTCAAAGGAGAGAAATGCGAGTTCGAGACTGATACCATCCAGTTCCTGGGCTTCATCATAACCACCGGAGGAGTACTGATGGATCCCCAAAAAGTGAAGGCCATCCAGGATTGGCCTGCTCCCACGGACAAGAGGTCAGTCCAACGTTTTATCGGCTTTGCCAACTTTTATAGACGGTTCATTCAGGGATTTTCTGCCATTGTGTCCCCAATCACCCAACTGACTCGCCAGCAAGTTAAGTTCCAGTGGACTCCCCAAGCGCAGAGCGCTTTTGAGAAGCTCAAGGAACTCTTTTCCTCTGCACCCATCCTACAGCACCCTGACCCCGAACTCCCTTACGTCCTAGAGGTGGACGCTTCAGACTCTGCCTTAGGAGCAATCCTATCGCAGAGAAGTGGCCCAAAGGCCCTCCTTCACCCAGTCGCCTTTTCCTCCCGAAAACTAAGTCCCCCTGAAAAGAATTATGATGTAGGCGACCGGGAATTACTTGCGATTAAATTCGCTCTCGAGGAATGGAGATACCTGCTTGAAGGAGCTTCCCAACCCATCCTCATCTTCACTGACCACCGCAATTTGGAGTACCTCAGGGCTGCAAAACGCCTTAGACCCAGACAGGCCCGCTGGGCCTTGTTCTTCTCCCGATTTAATTTCCACATCACTTACCGTCCTGGCTCCAAGAATGGCAAGGCGGATGCCTTATCCCGTATGTTTCTGGACACTGAATCCTCGAAAGAACCTGCTACTATCCTGTCCGCCCACAATTTCCTCCATGCCATTCAGCCTGACTTAACCACAGCCCTCAAACAGGCTTCCAACCAGTTCTCTTCTCCCACATTACCTTTTCTTGAAAGGAAGCAGGATTTACTCTGGGCCCATGCCCGAATCTTTGTCCCTCCTCCTGTCAGACTCCAAGTTCTGCAGACCCTTCATGACCACAAGATGTCCGGCCATTTTGGAGTACAGAAAACAGTGGACTTGGTAGGTCGATCTTACTGGTGGCCGGGCTGGAGAAAAGACTGTCAGGAATACGTTCTCTCTTGCAACATTTGTCAAAGGAACAAGGGGTTCAACACTAAATCCTGGGGTCTGTTACGTCCATTATCTGTCCCGGAACGTCCATGGAAGGAGATTTCCATGGACTTCATCGTGGATTTACCCCCTTCAGATTCCTTCACCACGATTCTGGTTGTCATTGACCGTCTCTCAAAGATGGCTCACTTCCTACCCATGAAAGGTACCCCCTCGGCTTCTGCTACTACTGACATCTTCATCAGGGAAATTATAAGGTTACACGGAGTTCCAGCTAACATCACCTCGGACCGAGGGGTACAGTTCACCTCTAGGTTCTGGAGAGACCTATGCAAATCCCTTGAAATCAGGACTTCCATGTCTTCAGCATATCACCCCCAATCCAACGGTCAAACTGAACGCACGAATCAAACCCTCGAGCAATACCTGAGGTGTTTTTGCTCTTACTCCCAAGATGACTGGTCAGGCTTACTACCCTACGCGGAGTTTGCCTACAATAATTCTTTGCATTCTGCCATTAATCAGACGCCCTTCTGGCAAACTACGGTTATCACCCTTCTTTTCTTCCAGATTCCATTCCAGACGTCCCTACTCCAGCTGCACAGGACCTAGTCAAAAGTATCCAAGACAACTTCACCCGGATCCAACAGGCCATGAAGGAAGCACAGAAGGGTTATGAGGTACAATACAACCGGGGCAGGAAGGAATGTCCGCCTTTCCAGATTGGTGAGAAAGTTTGGTTATCAACCGCTAATTTAAAACTCCCTTGTCCTTCTCGGAAATTGGGTCCCAGGTTCATCGGCCCCTTTGAGGTCAAGAGGGTGATCAACCCAGTGGCCTTTGAACTAGATCTCCCCAGTTCCTATAGGATTCACCCAGTTTTTCACGCCTCTTTGCTGAAACCCATAATTGCTAATTCTTTCCCTGATAGGCAAACGCCACTTCCTCCTCCCATCACCATCCAAGGAGAGGAAGAATTCGAGGTTGAGAAAATTCTGGATCTCCGAAGAAGAAGAGGGCAGGTCCAATATCTTGTTAAATGGAAGGGGTATCCCCCAGAAGACTGCTCCTGGGAGCCATCCGAAAACATTCATGCCCCCCGCTTAATCCGGGAATATCACCAAAGACATCCTGAAGTGGGCATCCGGAGGCTGCCTTTAGGAGGGGGGCACTGTCAGGGAAATACCAGGTCTCTCCGCCGGGTTCCAGGGTTGCGCACGCGCGGTAGAGCGGCGCAACGAAGTTTACAGGTACGCCGGGTAACAGGTGCGCATGCGCGGGTCCGCGGCTCTCGGGTATCTGTCACAACCCAGCCAGTACTCCTGCTGGCAACCCGTGCATCTTTGAGCCCGGTGTCCTCTGTACCCACTCCAGGAGGCATCGTGCGCTTAGTCGCAAGGGGAGCAGCTCTCAGCATATCGGCCCGGGTGAGTACCTCTGACACATTCTCTAGAGGTGCAGGTTTCTTTTATTTAAATGGAACTGGAAACATCTGATCTTCCCTCTCCATTCAGGTAAAGTGCATGTTGTAGCTAAAGCTTGATTCACATAAACAAACGTATGCTGCAGATGGATAGCAGACACCAATGGCATCATAATATACCGTACTCATGGGCATAGCATAAGGGGTTGCAGGGGTCACAATCGCAATCCCGCCCCTAGCTCCAGGGGGCTCCTGCAGCCTCCCTGTCATATTACCATATCCTCCACAAAATCCAGCTCTGATCTGCCCTAGGGCCACGCTGCAGTACTGGGCTTCTACTTTGCCTTCCACAGTCCACGCCCCCTCTGTTTCCATTGGCTGGGGAGAGGCTGTGAGCCATTTCCTGAATGGAGAGGAGCACAAGGTGAGAACAGCCCAGGATGGGGAAGTGTCTGTGCTGTGTGCTGGCAACATGCAATGGTAACCGAGCTCAGCGAGGCAAGAGGACGAGAGTGCCCACCTGTAGCCACGATGGGAACGATGTCACTGGTGAGGTATGACACTGCTCAGTGGCTCCTAGTCGCTAGCTGGGATTCTCTGTACCCCCCCATTCAGGGATGTCTACTTACCCCACTTCCCTGACAACTGGGGAAAAGACACACATCTCCGGGAGGTGACCTTCCCCCAACACCTGCCAACACTGACAGAGAAACCTTCAGAAATTGCTAAAACAGGGGGGCGTGGCCAGCAGCGGACATGTGAGCAGCCTAGGAGAGGAGCTCCGCTGACACCGATCAATCCTGAGCAGTATCCGTTAAAGATATTCCCGAACGGAGGGCAAAGACAGGTGGGGGAACCATCCGAGACCTGGGGGAACCAGGAGAAATGGGTCGAATCGGCACAGCGGGCCCTAAAACCGCCGCGGACCGGCAACATACGCAGGCCGCGGGAGGAATCAAAGATGGCGCCGGCCATCCGGCCTCATGTAAAAAGCCGCCAAAGGACAGAAAAGCTCCAGCCGGTGAGTCCAAATCCCCTGCAGCCCCACACACCGCTGCAAACACCACAAAAAAATCCAAACCACCCTCCACGAGTAAGGAGCACTTTACTGACCCCTCACAAAGCCCCAGACTATCGGCCACGCCGGCCCTGCCTATGAGGGAGGACCCTGACCCCTGGGAGGCTGAAGGCAGATGGGAGGAAGAAAGTGAGGCAGGGGGACCATCGCAGTCAGTCTTACTAGCAGAGGAGGGTGGGGAGGATGGTGAAGAAGTGGAAGAGCTCACACTTAAACATGTAATGGACGCTATCCAGCAATGTCAGTCATCTCTCACTACACAGATTGAAACGGTCAGGCTTGACTTATCAATTGTAAAGCATGATATGCAGAAGATGAGATCCAGAATTACTGGGACTGAACAGCGCATTGGTGACATTGAGGATACTGTGCAACCTATGTCTAATAATATGAGAATGCAGCAACAGGATTTAAAGGAGCAGGCACTAAAACTCAATGATTTAGAAGACCGCATGCGCAGAAACAATTTACGCATTATTGGCTTTCCGGAAGGTTCAGAAGGCAAGGATCCAGAACTTTTTCTGGAAAAGTGGCTGCGTGACACTATAGGGGCAGAACATCTCTCACCTATGTTTGCTATCGAGCGGGCTCACAGGGTCCCTATGCGCCCCCTTCCACCGGGAGCCCCACCTCGCCCACTGCTTGCAAAAATATTGCATTTCAGAGATAAGGAGAATATTATGCGTAGTGCCAGGAATCTACCCGAAATTAGATTTAATGGGAATAAGATATCGCTTTTTCCAGACTTCTCGGCAGCCACACAAAAACAAAGAGCAGCATTCACGACTGTAAAGAAGCGACTTTGAGACAAGCAACTTAACTACAGCATGCTTTACCCTGCTAAGTTACGATTCATCAACGACGGCAGAGTCCAGTTCTTCCTGACACCAGCAGAAGCTGCGGACTGGCTTGATGGCCTAGGCTAATTACCCAGAGCGTCGCCGCTATGCTGTCCTGGGAAGCATGTTTGACCGCGATATCCCATACAGATCTACACAGGATGCCTGTGCCATCATGATTAGAAGAATCTAGCCCGGGCATCCTCCCTGATGTGCCTTACTTTTGTTTTTGTTGTTTCTCTTCATTTTTTCTTGGTTCAGTTAAAAATATTATGAGGCCCTACATTGGGGTGAAAGGCCCGATCACCAGGGATGGACTGGCGGTGAGGGGTGGACTGTTCCACAACTCCTGAATACAGGTACCGAGATACTATATATCCACCCACAGCTGAGTGAGTAGGTTTTGGTTATAATATGCCCGACAAGGGACCTCCAAATGTCAGAAATGCTATCCTGAACGTTATTTTTTTACAGGTGTCCCCATTGCTCTCCGAGACACGTGATTAAACTTTCCTTTTCATTTTTGCTCTCTAAGGGGACCTTTTTTTTTTGTGCTACATGGTTAACTGAGGGATCCATTTGGTCACCTCACAGGTTATTCACATGGTTACTGGGAAGAAGCTCGTTGAGGTTTGGGGCAATGAGCAGGGTGGGGGGAGGGAAGGGTTAGTCAACACCAAAGTGTTCTATTTGGTGGTAAGTTTGTATTCTACCTTCACTACACGGTACTACCGTCAAGATGTCTTACTACAGTATCATTGCACGAAAAGTCACACCAATGCCATGTTAACCTATAATTTAAATGTTCTAGCGGGTATATGCCTCTCTAGGCCTAAGAACCATATGATGTATTTACGTTACAAAGATTATCCACGATTTATAGATGAGTCTTAAGTGTCTTACCTGGAATGTGCGTGGTCTGAACTCAAGGATCAAGAGATCCTTGGTTTTGGACTACCTGAAACGCACGAAATCGCACATTATGTTGCTACAAGAGACCCACCTGGTGGGATCTAAGGTCATGGCATTAAAGAGAAGATATGTTGCTCGTGCATTCCATGCAACATACTCCTCATATTCCAGAGGTGTCTCTATATTAATTCTCAGGTCCCTACCTGTTCAGATAATAGAGGTCAAAATTGATCCGCAGGGCTGCTATGTAGCTGTTGAACTAAGATATATGGAATCTTTTTATACCATTGTAAATATATATGTTCCGCCACCGTTTGAAATGCAGAAGTTGGATAAATGTATGGCAGCAGTCCTCCCCATGACACAGGGTCACCTTATCATTGGGGGTGATTTTAACAAAGTTATGGATGGGGACATGGATAGGCTCAGATGTACCAGACCTCAATCTCATTCCCTGAAAGGGTGGGCTGAAGCGTATGATTTAACGGATGTATGGCGTTGGAAATTTCCCGATAGAAAAGAGTTTTCTTGTATATCTGAATCCTATAAGTCTTTATCACGACTTGATATGTTCTTTACGTCCAGAGATATATTACAAAAAGTGGAGGAGGTGTCATATCTCTCCAGAGCGCTTTCCGATCACTCTCCTCTGGAACTTACCATACGTGTGCAAGGACAGGATGCTGATCGCATCTGACGCATGAGTCCTTACTGGCTCACAGAACCAATGGTACTAAGCTATTGCATGGAAGCTATTACCATGTTCTGGCAGGAGAATGCTCGGGAAGGGCCGGATTTAATTAAATGGGACGCGTTCAAAGCGGTAATCAGGGGAGCATATATGAGAGGAATATCTATTCTGAAAAGAGCTACTGCTGAAAAGATACTCACTCTGTCTAACGAAGTGAAGGAGGTGGAGGAGGTATATGTCAGGAACCCGTCACCGGACGGATTTCAAGCAATACAGGCTGCTAAAAGGACATATAAATTAGCATTGACGGATAAAACTCAGAAGAAGCTGTTGTACCAGAGACAGAGGATTTTTGACACGGGGGACAAAAATGGCAAGATTTTGGCATTTTTGGCCAACCCAATACCTGACCCAGTCGCCATATCCAGAATATATGACAACTTGGCCAATGTCCAGGACTCCAGGGAAGGGATCATGACGGCCTTTATGCAATTTTATTCTGACCTTTATAGGTCCCAGGCCCATTATACCCCCCCTGAGCTGTATGAATATGTAGACTCTATTAACTTTCCGATGTTATCGGAAGAGCAGCAGCAGTTATTGCAGGAACCCATCTCCACAGACGAAATAGAACAGGCTATTAAAACTTTTGCTAAACATAAAACTCCAGGTCCTGACGGAATACCCATAGAATGGTATGTAACCCATATAGAAACCATGGTACCGAGGTTGCACCGTTTGTATGCCACCATCTTTTTAGAAAAAAGTCTACCCCCGTCTATGAAAGAGGCCCTAATAGTACTGATCCCTAAGCCTAACAAGGATCTTTTATACTGTGAATCCTATAGGCCAATCTCTTTGATCAACACGGATCTAAAGATCTTAACAAAAATATTAGCTACCCGTATAAACTTAGTAGTCACAACCCTGATTAGTCCCGATCAAACGGGTTTCATTCCAGGTAGGTCCACATATAGTAATATACGAAGACTGTTCACTAACATCCATATCCCCACCATAGAAAAGAAGTCCAGAGCGATTGTATCCTTAGACGCTCACAAGGCATTTGATTCTATTGAATGGCCTTACTTATTTTACATACTGGAGAAATTTGGGTTCGGGGGTAATTTCCTTCAATGGATCAGGCTAATGTATGAGAAAATAACCACAATGTGTAGCGCTAACAAAAAAATAGAGCCAATAGACTCATAAAGTGAGAAAAAGTCCGGTGCAATATAATATAGTGAAACAATGATAAAGTCCTTTGTTAAAGAAAATAAATCATATGGCATAGATCATCCTTGCACATGAGATGTATGTGGAGAAACTCTGCAAACACAGATGCTAATGTGTATAGACGAGTATATAAACCCTCCAATGGTTATGGAATGCATACGCTTACCAGCGATGTTGGACCCACCTACCATACGGCAGTGGGTCAGTAAGGCTTATGGTAACTCCTGTAGGTGGCGCTCAAGGGATGAAAGCTGGATTCTGGCAGCACTCCTCCAGGTCTGGGATGGACTCTCGGCTGGATATTCCGGAATCCTCAAAAACGACACACGTGTGGGGCGCGACACCAGGAACAAACCAGGAAGCAGGATACGGAAAAAGGAAAAAGGAACTCCAATAGTGTGATTCCACCACTAATTTATTGGGTATGGGGTATAAATAATGGTACAAACAGGGGAATTCACCCAAGCAGTACAGAGCATATACTGATAAAATCAAAAATAAAACAGAGTAAAAGCAGTATAAGGGTCTCAAAATCAGCAAAGCCCGACGCGTTTCGACCAATAGGTCTTCTACTGGGGCATCATTTGATGGCTCATACTGCTACTGGCTTTATACTGTGTTTTGGCGCCAAAATTTCACAAACAGGAAGTGGTCACAAACAGGAAGTGGTCACAAACAGGAAGTGGTCACAAGGCTTACTAACCAAGCCTCTCTGTGGTGAACCACTTCACAAACAGGAAGTGGTCACAAACAGGAAGTGGTCACAAACAGGAAGTGGTCACAAACAGGAAGTGGTCACAAGGCCTACTAACCAAGCCTCTCTGTGGTGAACCACTTCCGGGTTGGTGTAAACAATAACAAAACATGAATAGCGTTCATAATTGGAAAATATCCCTAATCCAACATAACTATACTGAAACTATATACTGTGTCAAATGGTATGACACTACTGGCGAGTTATAAGCCGTCCATTGGATAAGGGAAGAGGTGAACGGCCGAGGCCGGCAGGAAATGCAGGGCTCACTTGTGCTCCACACCTCCTATCCAAACGGAGGGTGTAAGCGCATTAACCATCTCCGTCGCTCCGTAGTAGCCAGAGTGTAAAGACACCACCTATGCCAATTGGTGTATGGCGGACCGTCATCCCCAACCGGAGCGGAATGTCACTTCCGCCCGGAACGTGACATCACTTCCGCCTCCATGCGCTCCAAGCCTCGCACCCCGCACACCTCAGCGGGCTGGAGCGCATTCACACCACCGGCTAGGTGCTGTAACAATGGCCAATAGGACGTCATGGCAGGCGGGTCATGTGGTCTGCACTCCTCCTATCCCCCAGCAGGTCCCCATGTCAACGAACCAATAAAGGATGATGATTTTGGCATAGATGTACTTATAAGTGGAAATGGGCGTCATCCAGCAAAAAATGCTGGAAAAAATATATCAAGCCATTTGATACGTGAAGGGCAATATGTTCCAAATAAATGAACGCAAACATGTATGCATGAATGTGGGTCGGTGTATATGGATATCCATCTATCCCATAATAATTGGGGAATGGACATCTACACACCCGACTGCATGTCCATAGAATGAACGGAAATGCAAAATACGCACAATTAGTGCAACAATACAATCAACAAAGAAATAAGCGTAAAATAGCAGTGATACTAAACCAACACCATCTAATTGGTATTAAACAAAGGATATGGACAAATGTACTAGAATATCCATATCTAGGGGATACCTATTAAAGTATCAATACGTAGGACCAAAAAGCGGTCCACCAAAATAGGATATGAGATAAAATCTGAAGCGAAAAAAGGGGACATTAATAAAGGGGTATGTTGTTAGGTTGATGACATTAAGCTCTATTGATAAAACTATTAATGTCCCACTCTACATTGATACCATGCGGCGAGTAACATTTAAGTTCATGTATCCAGTATGTCTCAAGGCGGGACACCCCCCTGAGACAGGATTCCCCTCGCCAATGGGGGACAAATTTATCAATAATTTGAAAGGTGGTTCCAGTAGGGTCTCTATTATGATGCTCCCTATAGTGCCGGGGAACGGTATGTTTGACACATCCCTTTATTATTTTTGAGATATGTTCGTTCACCCTTATTGAGAAGGTCCTAATGGTTCTCCCTACGTATTGCTTTTTGCAGGGACACGTCAAAAGATATACAATGTATTTGGAAGCACAAGTTGTGAAGTGCTTCATCTTATAGCTCAATTGTGTGACTGCAGACACAAACTCTGTGGATTTGTATGAGAAACCTACTGCTCGTATCAGAATCAACTGGATAATCTCCAGACCATTCAGTATTCGCAGGGGTACTCGCCAGGGGTGCCCTCTGTCGCCGCTGCTGTTCGCGCTGGCGATAGAACCCCTGGCCAGATTATTAAGGACCTCCCAGAGGATCCGAGGTATGAAAATAGGCAATCTGGAGGAACGCATATCCCTGTACGCAGATGATATGCTGCTATACCTGACAGACCCACAAAGTACGGTCCCAATCATGCTTAGCCTGATAGAGGAGTTTGGTAGATTTTCGGGCCTTAGGATAAACTGGACAAAATCTAACATTTTCAGAGTAGATCATGACCTTCCGTTCGACCTCCCAACAGACTGCCCACTCCAACTGACGGACAAATTTAAGTACTTAGGGATTACGATACAATTGCCAATTTCCTCATATATAGTTAATAATTTGGTGCCATGTATAGAATCCTTTAAACACAAACTGACTAGCTGGACAAGTCTGCCATTAACGCTGATGGGTAGGGTCAATCTATTCAAAATGGTTTTCTTGCCTAAATTCTTATATATCCTGGCAAATAGTCCAATATATATTACTAAGAAGACGTTCCAAGAAATTGACTCTTTATTAATAACCTTTTTATGGTCTCCCAAGAACCCCAGAATAGCACTAAAAACACTACAGTTACCCACAGCTCAGGGGGGGTCTGGCACTTCCAAACCTCAGACAGTATTATTTCGCATCACAACTTGTGTATGTGCACTGGTGGTTGTTCCCACAAATCACCAACGCTGCAACAGCAGCGGAAACGGCGACACTTTCATCTCAGGAAGCCCTGAGTAATTTAATATTTTGTAAAAGGGTCAGAGAGCGAAGGGGCACCGACATAATACAGGTATCGATTGATATTTATAAACGATGTCTCCTACTAATTCCGGAGGACACACCGTCTATATCTCCCAATCAACCGATATGGAACAACCCTACGTTTACTCACTTCCTGAACCTACCGGGCGCCTCCGCCTGGGACGCAAGGGGTCTAAGATATGTACATCAACTATATGATCAGGGATCTCTTAAACCTTTCGGCACACTCCAAGAGGAACTTGGGGTGCCAGGGACCTGGCACTTCAGATACCTTCAATTAAAACATGCAGCAACGGCCCAATTAGGTCTTAACAGTGTTAGGTTTCATAACTCTACGTTAGAAGAGGCACTTCTGCAACCCGAACACTCGGGGTTAATATCAGGATATTACAAGCTAGGGGGGCGCGGACCAATTACAGAAAGTAAAAAGTTACTTGCTTATGGATATACTGGATATGTCAGAGGAAAATTGGGAAGAGTTTACGCATACATACTTTACCACCACTATATCAGCCAGGGATAAAATGATAGAGTTGCGTATCTTTCATAGAGTTTACTACACACCCCTACGTCTATTTCGCATGAAGAAAATAAATAGCTCTATCTGCCATAAATGTAACAAACTTACAGGTGACTTGCTCCACATGCTCTGGAACTGTGAAAAGGTACGCCCATTTTGGTCACAAGTGACCAGCTTTATAGCGACTAATTGTGATCTACCAAATATTTGCAGTCCTAAAGTTGTCGAAAAATCCGACCGTGTGTATGCACCATCGGACAGTGTACGTCGGATTGTCCTATCTCCTGCTGGATAGATTTTTTGACAACAAGGTCCGATCACACCAAATCCGATCGTGTGTATGCAAAACCAACATCGGACAAAGTACGACGGACATGATCCGACGGACCTGGTCCTCGGATAATCCGCGCGTGTGTATGGGGCTTTAGTGGTGCATACTGGCAATCTTTGAGGAGGTAGACATGAGCACATATCAAAAACAATTTTTACGCCTTTTATTATTCTATGCTAGGAAACCGGTGGTTATGCAATGGATATATTCCACACCGATTTCTTTGAATTTATGGAAGAATGTAATCAATCAGGTACTACCTGTTTACAAACTGACGTATGAGGCGAGGGGGTGTGCGGCTAAATTCGAGAAGATATGGGGAAGGTGGACAGACCTTGTTGAGGCTTGCGAATACCCTGAAGTGGACTAAACTCCTAATGTGGAAACGACATTTTATATTGTTTAGAATAAATACTAATAGGCCAATATCTACCAGGGACAAATTGAGAATAGAAAGAGGTAAAGGAACACAGAATTTGCTATATGAGGGCACTGATGATCTCATCAGAGATGCGAGTAAGAACTCTGATGCTTTTTGTTCAACATAAATGTGGCAATGATACCGTTATTATTATTTGAGGGTGTAGTGACAAGAATAAGTACAAGTTTATCTTCATTACAGGGGTAGTATCACAGAATTGCCTATTTTGTCTTCGATACCACGATTGTCAAAAATATGTTATGTATGGATGTATTTGTTTAATAAGGAGAATGATCCTACTGAAATATGTAAAATTGGTTATGTAATACGGTTGTAAATGTATTATGTATGTAATGAAGATTAATAAAAACAGTTAAAAAAAAAAAAAGAAATTGCTAAAACAAATCCCTTAACACCTCCTGAGCTTTGCCCTCCCAGATCTAAGTTGCCCCCCCCCCAAAGCCCCCTGACCACCCCCTCCACCCTGCATGCTATGCCCGGCTGCTGAGATCCTTTCCCATTACAGCACTCTATACTGTTCCTCCTCTGCAGGGCTGAAATCACATTCCTTTATAACACAGCCAGTTAGCCATGATCTACACAGGGTGTATCTGCCTACTGCAACTACACTGCCGTTCTGACCAGAGAATTTCACAGGTCAGAAGGGCAACATAAAAGCCAAATACACCCTGTGAAGATTGACAGACTGTGTGTGAATGAATGTGATTTCTTTCCTGTGTATTATGGGAGGGAAGGGGGCTGTATACAGTGCTGGGATGGGAAAGGAGCTCTGCCAAGTGACCTTCCAGGGGTACCTGCCCTCTGATAATCCAGCGGTGATCCCTGTCCTCTGATTCTCCAGCGGTGATCCCTGTCCTCTGATTCTCCAGTGATGATCCCTGTCCTCTGATGTAAAGAGGAACTCTGGGAACTCAAAGCTCTTAAGCCACTTTGAGTATCTTGGCGTGCGGTGGATGTATCTGCACTCACTTTGGAGGTAGAGGGGGGGCCCAGTTCAACTTTTTCATCTGGCCCACAAGCTTCAAGCTACACCTCTGACTGTACCTTTAGTGTGCCTGACAACCAGGGCTTTTTTTCAAGGGGAACTTGGTGGAACGCAGTTCCACCACCTCTGGCTGAGACCCTTTGGTGCCTGCTCACCACAATCACTTGTAAACACAGAAGTCTGGTTTCTGTGTTTACAAGTGACAGCTCTGCACTCTGTATGTAATGCAATCCTGGTATTTAATGCCCCTTTATGATCCTCGTACTGTTTTTGTGAAACTTGACTGAACACACCCACTATTTGATGTGATTTGGAGGGTGTGTGTAGGAGGAGGGGTTTTGTGGGGCCGTGGTTAAGTTCCAGCACCTATTGTTTGAGAAACAAAGCCCTGCTGACAACGAACACAATCACTGCTCTAAACCTCCAAAATGCTATACAAATATCAACTTTTCTGAAAGTCCACAGATGTGAGTTATAAGGCACTCTGTCAGCTCATGAAACATGTAATGTATTGAGAAATATGGGGGCATGCACATAAACGGAATACCCAAACATTCAGATATGTTGGTGAGCTACTCTGATAGGCCTGGACAGTGGCTAGACAGATTAACTGTGGGTTAGTTTGACTGTCACTTACAAGTATCCTCCCTATCCCCTGAGACTGGAGAGTGAAAGGAGAAGCAGCAGACTGAGGAGCTTATCTCTCTATCACTCTACTCTACATGCTCTCTACTATCATAATGCTCCTTGCATTTCATTTGTTGCTTCTCCCCTCCTCTCTGAAGTCTGCTGTACAGGGACTTCAAGAGGTTAATACCAAATCAAAACAAGCAGGGTTGCCAAACGTCAGTAAATTTACAGACAGTTTGTAAAAATCTGTTATTTTTAGAGCTGTTTTTTTTTTTCAGGCAGGTTAGTGTTGGCTTGGCAAGTGTAAGAAAAAACCCCTTAATAGTTTGAGGCAGCACCAGCAACCACTTATTCAGGTTTGGAGCTGGTGGTGGAAGGAGGCAGCCGCATTTACTGCTCCTCTAGTTCTGGCTGCAGAGTGATCTCAACTGTGCTCCGCCTGCTGCCTCTCTGCATAGATAAGTAGTTGGAACCCAGTGCTTGTCTGGCGGCAACAGCTCCTGAAGCCTGTGCCCACAGCCCCACATGCCCCCCAGCTACTCTCCTCCTGAGTAACCTATCCTGCTCTTCTGCACCCGCAGTTTTCTATCAGGTACTGTGAAGGAGGGGGATTTGGGGGTGAGAGTAGAGAGCTGTACTGGGGGAGGGGGCGATTTGGCGAAAAAAGAGGGACCCCTTTACTCTGCACTCTGTATGCAGAACACACCAGAACCCTGCACACTGTTTGCAGCACACACCGAAAACCTGCACTACGTACTCAGTGCACCCCTGAACCCTGCACTTTGTATGCAGCACACCCTTAAACCTGCAATCTGTATGTAGTGCACACTTAAACCCTGCACTCTGTACATAGCGCTCACCTAAACCATGCGTTGTCTACTTAATGGACACTCCTGGTATTTAATGCCCCTTTAACACCCTCCCACTGTTAGTGCAGGAGGTGATACTACTGCCTCCTGCGCAGCCCCATTGAGCTCAATGGGCATGTTTGACAGGTGAAGCCAAGCATCAAGGATATGACAATGTGTATTCACCCAAGCAGCTGCAAGGTTCATTTAGAGGTAGATGGTCAGGGAGCGGTTCTGTTTATTCACCCTCCTTAAGGCCACTCCCACTATTAGATGCAATCTTGTCATGCCAATTGCTCTTTTTGGCATGTATAACAAAACATATTTTTAAACTGTATCCCAACAGGTTGGCTGATAATGTGTCAAGCTGTGTTGATTTTTTAACCACTTGCCTACTGGGCACTTTTACCCCCTTCCTGCCCAGGCCAATGTTCAGCTTTTAGCACTGTCACACTTTGAATGACAATTGCGTGGTCATGCTACACCGTACCCATATGAAATGTTTATAATTTTTTTCAAACAAATATAGCTTTCTTTTCGTGGTATTTAATCACCACTGGGTTTTTTATTTTTTGCTAAATAAATGAATTAAGATCAAAAATTTTGAAAAAAAAAAAATGTTCATAGTTTGTTATAGAATTTTGCAAACCAATAACTTTTCTCCTTCACTGATGTGCGCTGATGAGGCTGAATTGATGGGCACAGATGAGGCAGCATTGATGGGCACTGATAGGCTGCACTGATGGGCACTGATGAGGTGGCACTGGTGGGCACTGATGAGGAGGCACTGGTGGGCACTGATGAGGCTGCACTGATAAGTGGCACTGATAGGTGGCACTGATGGGTGGCTCTGATAGACGGCACTGATAGGTCACACTGATGAGGAGGCACTGATAGGCTCTTATTGGCAGCATTGGTGGGCACTGATCGGCAGCCCTGGTGGGCACAGATTGGCAGCACTGGTGGGCACAGATTGGCAGCATTGTTCGGACTGCACTGATAATCATGACACTGATAATCAGTGCCCTGATTATCAGTGCCGATGTCCCTTTTAGAGAAGCTGCTTATCGGCTCTCTTCTCCTCTCCTCATGCTGTCAGCAAGAGGAAAGGAGTGATGATAACCTGCTTCTATTTACATCTGTGATCAGCTGTGTCCAATGACAGCTGATCACGGATGTAAATAGAAGCTGCTGTATGGCTCTTTACCTCAATCTGTGATCAGCAGTGTCCTCCGGACATGACTGCCTCCCAGAACTAGCCGTTTGTGCTGTAGCCATCATTAAATGTAAACCAGGCCAATTACCTACTAAGTGTGCTCAGATGCTGCTCATGTTGTCTGTCTGTTTCACACTGGTCCAATAGGACGAGGCATATTGGACAGTGGGAGGAAACCCTTATAAATGGGAGCATAGGTGTAGTTACAGCCCTGGCCATTGGCAGAAGAAGGTGCCTCAAGGCATGCTGGGTGACTGTATATATGCTGAGGGCACAAGTGCTCGGGGTCTTCGGCTGGAAAATGGGGTCCCAGAGGGAGGGGGCTGCTTCCACTCCCCTGTACAGGCTTGCGTCTAGGGGCCTGTTCTGTGAGGGCCATCCCTTCCGGCTAAGGAAGTCAGTGAATGGGTGTCAGCCAAAAGGAATACTGGTGAGGGTCCTGAAGAAGAGTGGTGCATTGAGTCTGCTGCCAGAGCAAGCAAATAACTTGATCTCCCACACAGTTATAGTGTGGTCCAGCAGGGAGTCTGCTATCCAATTCAATGGGGTCAAGTGAGACTTGTCCTCGTCTGTGCACATTTCAAGTTGGAGTATCCCACTAATCCCTTCTCCTATCCAAGTTCTACCAATGAGTACAAAAAAACCCCAAATACCATGGACTAATCATTGGATAACGAGTGGAAGAGTGTGTGGGTGATAGTGTGAAAATACCCAAGTGTCTGGCCGCAGGATAATCAGAGGGAGGCCGAGGGAAGACTATATTCAGCAACCCCCATGGGTGCAATGCTACAACTATATTGAACTTCAGTCTGACACTACCTGTGGATCTCGTTGAGTGAGCAAATTACCATACTGTGTGCACAGGCTGGGTCTTATGAGGTATGTCTTTTGCAAAAAGCGACATTTGAATGTTTAGGGATGCCGCAATGCATTTTGCAGGCATTTTAATACATATTAGCAGGAAATTACAAAGATGGTTCAGTTCAATGAGTCTGTAAACAGCACTTACCTAGTGTGATGTTAAATGATGAAAGTGTGTTTAGATTAAGACTTGTCTCCTCTGGGGTTACTTCACTGTGCAGGCAGTGGGCAGCAGTAATAACCCATTTGTTACCTAAAAAATATATTTACATTTTAACACATTTATATCACACCAAAGCACGACAAAGATCAAATCTAAGTGTTGGTCCATTTAATTTATCTGTCTAAATAAAAGGTTCACTAAAAAAGCTTGTCTGTGATAACTTAAAGGGGTAAAAGCCTGGGAATGGATGGGGCCCGAGCATGGGTGTAGACGTGTGAGGAGATAGCTCCCTTACACACCCGGACCAGATAGGGACAGCAGGATTCGATGTGGGATTTGATGCACCTGAGGAGCCAATTTACCTGATTGAGAGCGGAGGAGGGTAAGCCGTGACGGACTGTGCGTACACAGGCTCGCAGACAGAGAGCAGGGAAGCGAAGCAGGGGAAGGAATCTCCCAGAGCGAGGCACTGTAGCGGCGAGATCATGTCCACCCTCAGACGAGCCGCCATGCAGCCAGCCAGAGGAGGAAGCAGAAGCGTGGCTGGAGGACTCAGAGCGTACATGACACCGCAAAGAGGCCATGCCACAGCCACCACACAGCAGCGATACGGCCTGCCAGAAAGATATAGTCAAGAGGAGCTAAAGGCGACCGCACAAAAATTTTTTTTACAAATTCTGGGCGAGGGTGGAGGAGACCTGATTGAAATTGATAGAATACACCGAATCACAAATCTATCCAAACAAAACAAAGAAAGATTGAGGGATGTAATATGCAAAATCCATAAATACACAGAAAAAGAAGCAATAATGAAAGCCGCAAGGTACACACCCACAATTAAATTTAAAGGTTCAGATGTGGCACTGTTCCCTGATATATCCCGGAGGACTTTAATGCAACGCAGGATGGTGCGTCCCCTGTTGGAAGTCTTGAGAAAGAGGGAGATCAGATATCAATGGGGCTACCCATTCGCACTGACAGCAACACGAGACGGTAGAACAGCAGTTCTCCTCACAAAAGACAACTTGCCGAAATTTTAGGAGATATTGGATCTCCCACAGACAGACTTTGAGGACTGGAGAATTAATACAGTAAAGAAGATAATACAGTGGCCAGGGCAGTGGTCATGAACTTTAGAAAGAGCATAAAGGATACAGAGCAGGAGGGGGATTGTGTGTTTTTTGCAGCACTCAGCAACACTGGGTGGACAAAAGGGGCAATCTTATACAAGGAACTGTATGTGGATTTTTATTAATTTTTTTCAATCACTGACATTTTTGCAGAGCTGAAATAAGTTAAAGTAGTGTTATTAACGTGATTAATGAAATTTGAATTTAGAATTTGTATTTGGAAACACTTGGTGGAAATCTAGGGATAACAGGAAAGAATGTGTTATTATGTATAATCAATATAAAAGAAATGTGAGTGTTGTGAAGGACGGGAGGGGGGAGAGGTGTTTTTTTTTTATTTTATTTTTTTTCGCAGCACTCAGTAACACTGGGTGGACACAAGGGGCAATCTTATACAAGGAACTGTATGTGGATTTTTTTTTTTTCTTTCAATCACTGACATTTTTGCAGAGCTGAAATAAGTTAAAGTAGTGTTATTAACGTGATTAATGAAATTTGAATTTAGAATTTGCCCAATCAGGGCTTAGTATTCACTGGGCAGAGTGCAGTGCTTTGTGGGGTGCTCGGCAGGCGAACATCCCGCCAAATATCCTGCAAACTTGGGTGGTGATGTTTGGGCTGAACTTTTTCTCGGCTTGAATTGTTCAAACAACTCTACCACAGACCAATGACTAGTGGACACTGACATCATAAAATCTAGAGACAGCTAGCAGCTAATGTACGCACACCTCCCCTCCCTCCTCCTCCTCCAGACAGCCAATGAGAGAACATCAACAGTTTCCAGGTAGATTATCATGCAGCCTTTGAGCTGCAATTTTTAAAATGAAGATGAAATCAAAGATACTTTTCAGCTGGAGACAGCCTCCCAAAATTGTGAACTGTCCCTGGAAACCAGAGATGTCTGATCACCCTAACCTAGGATTGGGCTTACCAATGAGAGAGCCACCACAAAAGGGTTGGCCACTCCACGCACTGGAAAACATGGCTATCCAGGGAGAAATGCCTTTCTTGGCTGTACTTCCTCGTGCAATTCTTGCCAGCTGTGACCTGGAAAATCGTGGCTCCCCACATACTACAAACAAGCAAACAAACATAATTAGTGCCATTTTTTTATATTTTACATGATGGTATGTCCTCAATGTATAGATGTTTGTGAAAAAAACATATTTTTAAACCCTACCCTGTGTTTGCTTCAAATACCCGATTGGGTGTTTGAAACATACATAGAATAACATCAATATACGGCAACATTATTTTTCTAATTATAGATTGTCAAATACAGTAAACATAGACACTTGGATGGTTGAGTGTGCTACTTATTATTTCCTTTTTTGGTTACTTATGGAGCACAGTGGAAGAATGTGGACAAATACCTGTAGAACCAGCCTATTTTACAGAAAATAATAGTGGTGAGAAGTAATTACCCAAGACCAGTCGTCTGAAGGTATCAGATACCATTTTCTGTTGCATATCCAAAAAAGGCGGAGGTATGTTAATGTTTTTCTTTAAATAAAAGTGCAAGCAGTCTGTCCCAAACTGCATAAACATGACTGGCACACATTGCTGTTTAGACCCATAATTTCATGAGTTTCATAGTCACTGCTATTTGGCGCTCCTTGAGAGATTTTTCCTCACTCTTTTGTTCCCCTGAGAACTGTTTTGCAATACAAAACAATTTAACATACAGCGGACGGATTTCTGCTATCTAAATGTATGAAATTATATTCATCATCATTGTAATATTTTACATGCATATTCTGTCTTGGAATGACTGTACATGTTGTTTCCAGCTTTTCCAGTAGATGTCAGTCAAGTAACACCAAATTATATTTGACGCTTGAATTAAAAGCATTAGAATTTTTTTCAAGCATGATTTAAGCATTTGGAAAAGTTGACATTTGTTATTTCGTAAAATTGCAGACATGTACTAAAAACCACAGCAATCAAATACTTGATTTCTTTCTTTAATTTAAATTAGATACATCAAAGTTACTAGCTGGCTTGTCACAGCTCATTAGCAGTTTATTCATTGTCAACCTCTATGGAAATTGTTAGGTTAATCCTGGCATGCATGAACCTTAGATTGTTCTACCTTTTGCTGTTTTATTTAGTAAGGTAATGCAAATGATCTAAAATTTCTCTATTAACATTTCCACAGTAAAACGAATTTTGGTTATTAGACTTGGCAAATCTTCATTGCTTTGTGTCTTACTTTACTGCATAAGTGTCTCTAGTTCTATCCTATTTAGCAGTACTCACTGTTTCTATATTATATTGGTAAAATTACATATACATGCCTATCAATGGAAAAGGGTGTTTCCTGCTAGAATTTTACTGTGACTTTCCAGGCAATCCAAATACTAAATGTAGGTTATAATTTCAGTAAACGTAGCCTTCTATAAAATTAGTTTTATATTTTTATGTGTGCACATACATGCATTATGCATAAAAATCCATATGTATAGTTTTCTTTGGAAATTAGACTACTCTCTAAAGTTAAAAGTAAATTTCCAAGTTTAGGTAAAAAATTTAAATAAAAATCAGCACAAGGTACAGTACTTAAATTCAATATCCCTGGTGCTGCTGGATGGTCTCTTAGTTGAAATCCTTAGATCTATGACACCCCATGCCCCCATAACCCCACAACCTTAATCTTCTGGGCTGCAGGGATTAATACAAACAAGGGACCTATAATACCCATTGGTCAAGAGTGCTGACTATGCCCGTCCTTTCCGCCACTTTCCTTCATTCATACAAGCAATACTTTAGCTTCTATAAATGAAAATATAATTTTTGTTCTTTTTTTTAAGTGATCACATAAACTCTGTTCTCAGCTGCATAAGGGGCTTGGAGAGGTGGGGGTGGAGAGAATGGCTGTGCAGGGGGGCATGTTAGCACAACTCTTGGCCATTGGAGGACAGGCAGACTGTTCTCCAAGCACAGCCAGAAAACTGACCACGCTGGAATAGATGTGCTCTCATGCCCTGGTGTGGTCAGTTTGAAATAGGAAAGCACTTGCAAGAACACCGGGCATTTCACACAAAGTAAGCAATACAAAGAGAACAGGATACTTTTTAAGTACATGGTACAACAGACACATATCTGGAATATGAAATGTTGAGGTTTAATTTTAACTAAAGTTTTATGGCTTTAAAGTAGATGTAAACTCTAAATGAATGACATTTTGTTTGCTAAAGGATTCTGTATCATAAATTGTTACCTTTTTAATTAAAATACTGTTTTCACCAAGCATTAGTTGGCTGCAATATGTTACATTTTTGTTTTTAGGAATGGGTATAATTTAAATATGGATACAGCTGTGAGTTAGATATATTTAGGAACACCCATCTTAGGAGAAATGTAGGGGCTGACATTGCTAGCTTCTGTCCAAAAATGCAAGTTAAATGAACTTGACTTTAACACCTTTCGAATTTCTGACCTGGAATGAGCTTTCAGTAAACAAAAGATGGCCAAAAGGCATCAATACTTATCTCTGTATTTTTTTTTCTTTTATTGGTGACTCAAATAATATCAAAATGAAAGCATCAGTATGCCAGCCAGACAACTCGCATTTTTGGGAAGTGGAAATCAGCAATGAGAGCTCACATTATTTTTTTGTCACAGGTTGACTTAACTTAATTTTGAAACTAATTGTAAGTATAGCACCTAAAAAAATATACAGATTGCTATTATCTTACAACATAAAGTATATAATATTCTTAAAGGAATCAAAGAAGAGATAGTAATCACGAAGAAGAGCAAATAATAGTCAGGATCATAGTATCTTTTGAGCATTGAAAAAGAAAAAGAAAGAAAAAATTCTAACATTATTATTCTGGTGAAAGGCAATTGTTAGCAAAAATATTAATAATTCCTTTTCAAGATAACAACAGGCCCACGCTCTCATATTGTATGTGGGTTCAGGCATCACCCTTGTTACCAGCCTTATTGCATGGGTAGGGGCATGGAAAATCCACATAGTATAAATGTCCTCTAGTTTATTATGATGATATCTGAAGATTTCCTTGTTGGCAAGGTTCAAATGTACAAAACTAGAACAATAAAGACATGGTTTGATGAGATTTGTGTGGAAGTCTGCACGGAGAATGATCTCAAACCTACTGGACACCTTTGGAATGGTTTTGGAACTCAAATTGTGAGCGAGGTCTTCGCGTTGAACATCAGTACTCCTTTGGTTGAATAGGCACACAATTTACACAGGTATAGTCTAAAATCTAATGGAAACAAAAGGGAACATGGAAATCTTACAGGGTATACATTACAGATCCAAGGAATGCAGGCAAGACTCCTGATTGGACCACACAATATTCAGGCCTTTCTGCATGATTAACACAGAGAAATTCAGACTGCTGCAAATAATCATGACCATGCAGATATTTTTAGCCTTAAATTTGCGATGGATATCGATGGATATCAATGGATGGATATCAATCCTTTCCTTTTTATGACGCAAAGGAAAATATGGGGTTTACTGCATGTGTGCTGCATTTGTATGTTAGCAGTAGCACATAGAATATCAGAAGGTTCAAGAAAGGGCAAACTTCTAACCTCTGTTTTTTTTTTTATTGAGTCATCTGCCCATCTAAGGTCACCCTTAATCAAGAACATCTGAGACAGCTCATCAATCAATCAATCAACCAATTAAACAAACAAAAGAAATAGCTTGATCAGTTACCTTGTTGACTGTTGTTCAGATTTATCACCCTCTGCAATATTAGTTGTAAGTTAGTTGAATTGTTTTATGTATGAATCCCCTCACTGTGTCATCACTAAGTTTAAGTATTAACCCCTCACTGTGTCTTCATTGAGTTTGATTATGAATCTCTTACTATATCACTACTTAGTTTAAGTATGCATCCCTTATTGTACCATAATTAACATGGAGTATGAATCTCTCACTGTAACATCACTGAATTTGAGTTTGAACCTCACCTCATCACTAGAGATGTAACATTTCTGGAAATTTTGAAGCCTTGGGGAAAAAAAAATTTTTGTCCGGAAAAATATAAATTTTCAGAAAAAATAAATAAATAATTCAGTGTGGAATTGTTTTACAAATTGAAAGTCACTATGTTACACTGAGGTGAAATGCAATATATATATATAAAGTATTATGCTTGAAATAAAAGTGCAGCTTTATCAGTAAATAAACAAAACATTTCAACTATACATGAGAACAGGTAACCCCCTTTCTCTTGTATTAATTTAAAAGCTTCCTGACAATATGCATTTTCAGTTATTGGTAATGCTGATCCAGAAACATATATTGCTCTTGCAAGAGCTTGATCAATTTTCTCCTGATTTTCAGGTTTCATGTTATCTGTGTATTGTTGGGGGGCAGATGCCTGTAACACTTCCTTATTTGAAGATGCTGCTGGTGAAGAAACACTTTGTTATTACCCCTACAGTTATTACCTTTTGTATCACTTGACCCTACCTCTTAAATTGTAAGATTTATATGCAAACTACACCCCCGGGGTTTGGGGGACAGAGGTTAGCAGATGATGAGTTAGAGGGGCAGAGTTGTACTAAGAGGGAGATAAGAATGTAGAGATTAATAGAGAGATGGGGGGTTATAAATACACCTGTTACATCACTGGTCAGTGTAAATGTGTCAATACAATGGTGGTTGATGTCAATACTCCTGTTGTGTTGAGGTCAGTGTAAATGTCGCAGTTACATTGGTGATCAGTGTAGGGTGCCCCCTTACATTGGTTGTCAGTGTAGAAATATTATTCTGTTATATTTTATTAAATATTTTAGTACACTATTTGGTTCAGAATATTTTTTTTCATATTTTCCTCCTCTAAAACCTAGGTGCGTCTTATGGTCAGGTGCGTCTTATGGAGCGAAAAATACGGTAATAATATTTGAAGATGCTGCTGGTGAAGAAACACTTTGTGATGATCCCGAAGCAGCAGAAATAGTGTTTCTGGAATGAGAACTCTGGAGGACAAAGCTACTTACACTTCCATTATGGTCCTCTTTATTTCATTCCATAAAGTATTTTTTTTGTGTCTTTAAGGCAGGATGTGTTTTGTTATCAAGCTTTTTTTTCTCAGAGAAAAGGTACAGGAAATCACCTCCGCCCCTAGACCACATCTTTCTCTGATCCCTTACCACCTAAAGGACCACACCTTGTCTCCACCCCCACACACCTCCTAGCACCGCCCCTTTTAGAGAACAGGTAACCAAGTATAATTTAGGGAGCTATACAAGTACAGTAAGACCCCTTTCACACCAAGGGCATTTTGCAGGCGCTATAGCGTTAGAAATAGCGCCTGCAATCCGCCGTAAAAAAAGAGGCTCCATTGTCTCCAGTGTGAAAGCCGGAGGGCTTTCACACTGGAGCGGTGCGCTTGCAGGACGTCAGGAAAAGTTCTGCCAGCAGCTTCTTTGGATCGGTGAAGGAGCGGTGTGTTTACGGCTCCTCCACCGCTCCTCCACCGCTGCTCCCCATTGAAATTAATGGGGCAGCGCTGTAATAACGCCGGCAAAACGCAGCTATTGCGGTGTATTGCCGGAGGTTTTAACCCTTTCTCGGCCGCTAGCGGGGGGGTAAAATTGCCCCGCTTGCGGCCGAAATGCGCCGCAAATCCGACGGTAAAACGCTGCTAAAAATAGCGGCATTTTACTGCCGGCGCTATGGGCGGCATGGTGTGAAAGGGGTCGAAAAACTAAGTTTTAGAGCGTTTTACAAGGCAAGCAAAATTTTAAACTACATTTTGACTTTTTATACAAGGGATGTCTTGATATACAAGTAGCGTCATGTTACAACTGAGTATAAAACAGAACAAAGGTGCCTCTAAGTGTAGCAATATGGTTACATTTAATGAAGGAACAACATTTAGCAAGTCAGATGGTTGATGATTAAAACAGGCATATCTAAATATGCAGGCACCTGGGGTAAAGCTGTACACATAGACCATCCTCCATACCACCATCGACGTCATTCCTGCCACGCTGCGTGCCTCACTTTCAAATTGCTCTACTGCAGGGTAGTCTTCTCGGTCACGATTGCAGACTGACAGCGGTGAGAGCCGGCGGTGCAGAAGACGGTCTATGTGGACAGCTTTACCCCAGATGCTTGCATACTTAGATGTGCCTCTTTTAATCATCAACCATGTGAGTTCCTAAATGTTGTACCTTCATTAAATGTAACCATATTTCTACACTTAGAGGTGCCTCTCTTCTCTTTTATACTCTGTAGCTCCTGCTGGATTTTGGTGTCCTTTTATTAAAGTGCGGTAAAATACCGCTATTCAGTTCTCAGGCATTCTCAGAGGAGATCGCTCTCCCCTGAGTGCCTGTTTATGATTGTCTGTAGATCGCTTCTCATGCTGAGTTGAGAAGCGATCTACAAACGCCGGGAACTCCTCAGAACTTCTCCTCACACTGTAATCTCGCGAGATGTAGCGGGATTACAGTCTGAGGCGATTTAAAATACAAAAGTTAAACACTAATTAACACATTATTCCCCTACATATTAATAAAATAATAAAGTTAAATTCCCCCTACACAATATACATTAACCTAATTATTATAAAACATTGTTTTTTATCAATATTTAAATGTCACACATGTGCCTATTTAAATGTGAATGGTGTATAGTAAATTAATGTAATCCACATATGTAATGCAGCTATACACCATTCATATAAATGTAAAATACATTTATAATCATTAAAAAATAATTTTAATAAAGTATACAAGTATAAATATTTATTAATAAATTAAAATAAAATATATTTCATAATTGATAAATCCCTGTATAAGACCCCTTTCACACTGGGGCGGGAGTGGCGTCGGCGGTAAAGCAGCGCTTTATTTAGCGCTGCTTTACTGTCGTTTTAGCGGCGGTTTTCGGCCGCTAGCAGTGCAGTTTTAACCCCCGCTAACGGCAGAAAAAGGGGTAAAACCGCCCGCAAAGCGCTGCTGCAGCGGCGCTTTGCCGGCGGTATTGCCGCGCTGTCCCATTGATTTCAATTTGAATTATGAATACACTGCTCCTTCACCGCTCCAAAGATGCTGCTAGCAGGACTTTTTTGACCGTCCTGCTAGCACACCGCTCCAGTGTGAAAGCAGAGTGAAAGGGGCCGGATTTTTTCAGGCGCTATTTTTAGCACTGTAGCGCCTGGAAAAGGCCCAGTGTGAAAGGGGCCTTACTGTAAGGCCCCTTTCACACTGAGGCGCTTTGCAGGCACTAAGGCCCCTTTCAAACTGGGGCGGGAGCCGCCGTGACGGTAAAGCAGCGCTATATTTACCGTTGTTTTGCCCGCGAGATTCAGCCGCTCGTGGTGCGGTTTTACCCCCCACAAACGGCCAAAAAAGGGTTAAAATCCCCCGCAGAGCGACGCCGTAGCGGCGCTTTGCGGCGGTATTGCCGCGGTATTACCGCGGTGTCCCATTCAAATCAATGGGAAGGAGCGGTATAGGAGCGGTGAATACACCACTCCTATCCCGCTCCAAAGATGCTGCTAGCAGGACTTTTTTTGCCGTCCTGCTAGCGCACCGCTCCAGTGTGAAAGCCCGCCAGCTTTCACACTGGAGTGAATGGGGCCGGTTTTTTCAGGCGGTGTACAGGCGCTATTTTTAGCGCTGTACCGCCTGAAAACTGCCCCAGTGTGAGGCTGATACACTGAGCCTGCAAAGCGCCTTCAAACAGCCGCGGGCTTTCACACTGGAGCGCTTGCAGGATGCTGAAAAATGTCCAAAAATGTGCAAGCCGCATCTTTGGAGCGCTGTAGGAGCTGTGTATTTACCGCTCCTAAAGCGCCTCTTCCCATTGAAAACAATGGGGCAGCGCTCCAAACCCCCCCCTGCAAAGCGCCGCTGCAGTGGCGCTTTGTGGGCGGTTTTAACCCTATTTCAGTCATTAGCGGGGTAAAACTGCCCCGCTAGCGTTCGAAAAGCGCCGCTATAACGACGGTAAAGTGCCGCTAAATATAGCGCCGCTTTACCGCCAGCACGCCCAGCGCCTCAGTGTGAAAGTAGCCTAATGGAACATGCCATGGGTAAAACCATATTTCAGGGTTTACAAAATTGTATTTACTAATAAATTAAAAATGATATAAAAATGACATTAATAATAGCATTTAAATGCAGGTAGAATAATATATATATATATATATATATATATATATATATATATATATATATATATATATATATATATATATATATCTGTTTATATATATATATATATATATCATAGCATATAGCATATATATATATATGTGTGTGTGTGTGTGTGTGTGTGTGTGTGTTTATTTCAATGTGCATGTGTATATCTATCTATCTATTTATATATATATAGATAGATAGATAGATAGATAGATAGATAGATAGATAGATAGATAGATAGATATAGAAATATAGATATTTCTATATCTATCTATCTATCTATCTATCTATCTATCTATCTATCTATCTATATATATATATATATATATATATATATATATATATACACATATATATACACTTTAGATTGCTAACCTGCTCGTTTTGGGGTGTGTAATGGTGGGGAAGATGTTCTCTCACGGTATGGCTGCTCCTGAGTGAAAGAAGGAAGTCAAAAGACTTCCTGCTTTCTCCAGAATACTGAGGCAGCTTCCCGCTTCTCTCTCTGATTCTCCACCTCTGAGATGGTGAATCAGAAAGTGAGAATCCTGTCACAGATGGCCAGTGAGGTGCTGAGATCGCACCTTCATACACTGCCCGTTTCTGTGACAGTCAGTTACAGATTCTCACTGTGCTGAGATAATCAGTGGAGAACATGTTCTCATCTGATTACCTCAGTTTCATACACAGGTAAAGACCTGAGATCAGCTGTGAGACTTGGGATCGCAGCTGATCTCAGTTTCATAAAAGGACACCTTTGTTTCTAATCCCCTTGTGGAGACTGCCATTTGTGGATGGACATTTTGTGGTTACACAATTTATCACATTGCTATAATCTTTTTATATGGACTATAAACTGAAGGACTTATCAATAAATGGTTGTGGAACGGATCATCCGAGTTTCCATTATTTCTTATGGGGTAATTCGCTTTGATATACAAGCGCTTTGGATTACAAGCATGTTTGCCGAACAAATTATGCTCGTAATCCAAGGTTTTACTGTTATTTTGTATGGAATTTGTTAATAAAAAAAGCAATGTAGTAAAACAAAACATTAGAAATATCCAGCACTTACCAAAGTAAGCTCAGAGGCACTTCCATGTGATTTCAACAGGCCCCATATCCTGCAAAAAGACAGCCCGATATTCAGCAAAGAGACAGCTCCATATCCAGTAAATAGACATACTCATATCCAACAAAGAGGCATCTACATATCCAGCAAAGCATTGCCCCATATCCAGCAAGAGACATCCCCATATCCAGCAAAGAGGCATGCCCATACCCAGCAAAGAGATAGCTCAGTGCATCAAAGAGACAGCCCAGTCCAGCAAAGAGACAGCCCAGTGCATCAAAGAGACAGCCCAGTCCAGCAAAGAGACAGCCCAGTGCAATAAAGAGACAGCCCAATGCATCAAAGAGACAGCCCAGTGCAGCAAAGAAACAGCCCAGTCCAGTAAAGAGAGCCAAGTGCATCAAAGAGACAGCTTAGTGCATCAAAGAGACAGCCCAGTCCAGAAAATAGACAGTCCAGTGCATCAAAGAGACAGTCCAGCAAATAGACAGCCCAGTGCATCAAAGAGACAGTCCAGCAAATATACAGCTCAGTGCATCAAAGAGACAGCCCAGTGCATCAAAGAGATAGTCCAGCAAATAGACAGCCCAGTACATCAAAGAGACAGCCCAGTGCATCAAAGAGACAGTTTCAGCAGGTACAGACCAATTCAGCAGCATTGTCACCAGAAAACTAAAAACTTGTCTCCACCGCACACAACAATTAACAGGAGGCTGGGGAAGAGGACAGGCTACCTACCAACATGATCCAACAATCATCCGCACGGCCACGCCACACCTTGCTCTCACACAGCGTGTTGAGTGGTGCCAAAACAAGGTTCCAAACGGTCTGTATTAAGAGGTGGAATGGAGTGCAGATCACGCAGCCTTCCTCTCTCTCAGGCTGCAGCTTTTTGATTCCTCATTGGCCACCCCACTTTGTTACAGGCAGCAGGCTACACAGTGAAGGAAACGGGTAGTGCTCTGGTGGAGGTGCACAGGCTGGCAGAAAAAAAGCCCTTTTTGTCATCCTTGCAGCATTTGGAAAATAGTATTTCTTCTCACAATATTTGCAAATTGTGATGAAACAACCCTTGCGCTATTATAAGCAACAACCCTATTAATGAGATCAGAACGCAGCTCTCACTTAAAAAAATGTGCACTCAACACACTCAAATACAGAAAACAATAATCAAATAGCGAAGCGCTTTTCAATACATGACTCCCATACCATCTGGTATATAAAATAGTTCAATCAATCATCAAAACGATACACTTTAATAATCAAAAAATGTGCCAATAGTAATGTAATCACTTCATAAATTCATATGAAACCATATAAAAAATAAAGGAAAACAAAATATATGAATAAATTAGTTCATGTCCACGTATATATATATATATATATATATATATATATATATATATATACTGTATAGTATCTCACAAAAGTGAGTACACGCCTCACATTTTTGTAAATATTTTTATTATATCTGTGAAACCACTGAAGAAATTACACTTTGCTACAATGTAAAGTAGTGAGTGTACAGCTTGTATAACAGTGTACATTTTCTGTCCCCTCAAAATAACTCAACACACAGCCATTCATGTCTAAACCACTGGCAACAAATGTGAGTACACCTGTAAGTGAAAATGTCCAAATTGGGCCCAAAGTGTCAATATTTTGTGTGGCCACCATCACATTCGCTCTTCTTCAGTATGTCACAGTACATGTTGGCATTCATGGTTCCTTCAATGAACTCCCCAGTGCTGGTAGCACTCATGCAGCCCCAGACCATGACACTCCCACCAACATGCTTCACTGTAGGCAAGACACACTTGTCTTTGTACTCCTTACCTGGTTGCCGCCACACACGCTTGACACCATCTGAACCAAATAAGTTTATCTGGGTCTCATCAGACCACAGGACATGGTTCCAGTAATCCATGTCCTTAGTCTGCTTGTCTTCACCAAACTGTTTGCAGGGTTTCTTGTGCATCATCTTTAGAAGAGGCTTCCTACTGTGATGACAGTCACGCAGACCAATTTGATGCAGTGTGTGCGTATGGTCTGAGCACTGACAGGCTGACCCCCCACCCCTTCAACCTCTTCAGCAATGCTGGTAGCACGTCTATTTCCCAAAGACAACCTCTGGATATGACGCTGAGCACGTGCACTCAACTTCTTTGGTCGACCATGGCGAGGTCTTTTCTCAGTGGAAGCTGTCCTATTGAACCGCTGTATGGTCTTGGCCACCGTTTTACAGCTCAGTTTCAGGGTCTTGGCCATCTTCTTTTAGCCTAGGCCATCTTTATGTACAGCAACAATTAATTTTTTTCAGATCTTCAGAGAGATCTTTGCAATGAGGTGCCATGCTAAACTTCCAGTGACCAGTATGAGAGAGAGAGAGCAATAATATAACACCCAAATTTAACACACCTGCTCCCCAAAGGCCTTGTAACACTAATGAGTCACATGACACCAGAGAGGGAAAATGGCTAATTGGGCCCAATTTGGACATTTTCACTAAGGGGTGTACTCACTTTTGTTGCCAGACATTTAAACATTAATGGCTGTGTGTTGAGTTATTTTGTACACTCACTACTTTACATTGTAGCAAAGTGTCTTTTCTTCAGTGTTGTCACATGAAAAGATATAATAAAATATTTACAAAAATGGAAGGGGTGTACTCACTTTTGTGAGCGAAAGTGTAAAAAAAGTGTAAAGTACATAAAGTCCATAAAAACAAAACAAGTCTCATACATTCAATTTCCGTGCAATCTCATATTGTAAGTATGAAGATCCTCATACTGTGAACATGACTTCAATATCCACACCATGCACACCGAGGTGCCCTTCACTCCACCTTATGGGTATCTGCTCACCTTCTCTGTTGGGCCCCCACTGTAAAAAAGGAGGCCAACTGTGCTTTATTTACATATAGAAATGTTGCTCCTCTCCAGTCCTCCTCTTTCACCAATGATTATCTCCCACAAGCAGGATAATATATAGGAAGCAGAAGGGATACTGATAGTGTAGAAAGTTTTTGCAATTTTATTAAGAAAATAGTAAACCAATCACATTTCAGTGGATGAATATAAGCATGTCATAGAAGCTTTTGCAGTACATGGCATCCAAGCTCTGCCCAACGAGATAATGTCACCACTAACCTCATGTGTTGGCACTAAAACAATTTACTGACCAGACTATAGGTAAAATTCTGTGATGGTGGAGAACATTAATAGTAATAATTTAAAGGTTAAAAAGATAAACTAATTTGTCAGACAAATTGACCTTCTTACAGATAGGCGGGCACATGGAGTGTTCGGGTTGTGCCTGGGCACACCCTGAACACCCCATGCGCCAGGACTGCTGATAAGGCAGAAAAGTTGGCCCTCCTGTACCAGGCCCACATCCTATCAGTTCAAAAGGGAGGCCCGGGCACCTGCCAAGCAGGAGGACTAGCTGCACTTCTTTATTGCAGACATTGATCCTCTTGGTTTTTCCACTGCCGTTCTTCCGGCTTCTCCTCCTCTCCCTCCCCCTGGCTGCACTACAGGAGGATCAGTTTGAGCAACTGCACCCCCATTCCCCTGCTGTCCGGGCCCCCCGTACACCACTTTCCACTGCAGTGCTTATGGCTTCCCTCTTCTCCTCTCCTACTGACAGCTGCTGCGTGCACAGAGGGGGATGTTTTTGGATGGAGAGCAGGGAAATTGAGTGGTAAAAATGTAATTCACTGTCCCCTTCCTTTTCTGAATGAACACAGTGAGTGATCAGTACTGATCACTCCTGTGTCCATTCATCGCTGAAGCATAGTAATCTGTTTATATTCGTTCTGTTTATGAATTAATAGGAAGCCTGAGAGCACTTACAATTCATTCATCTGTGTAGCTGAAGCTGCAGGGAAAGGTACTGATAAATCTATGTCCTCGGTCCCTTTCTGTGTCTTAAATGTTATACATGAGGGGTATGTTTAGACCCCTTATATTTCACTAAAGCTTCCAAACAGGGCAGTTAAAAAAAATGTAATAAATAAATATAAATCAAAAAAAAAAAATTATAATTCTAAAAAATAACGAATTCACATGTGCTTTGTTCTCTAAAATTTCTGTCATGGCTGCAAAGAATAGCATTGCAACCATGGCAAATGTACACTCCTAGCCACTGCCTCTGTTGCTCTGTGTTTGAACTTTGGGGTGCACACCCTAATGTAATAGGCTGCACACACCTATGTTCTTACCTGTCAATTAAGGCCTAAGAGGACATAATCTATCATCCACTGTATCCCCACAATCACCCAAATGTAGGAGGTACAAGATGGAGACCACAAGTAAACTAAACCCCCCTAGTGGTAAAAATGCATTTTTCTCTTGTTGAAGAACTGCATTGAGAAGTACAGTGTTACTTGAATTGTATTCCAAGATTTGCTTGTCTTCAGCTGAGGGAACTTAATGAAATAATCTTTCATTAAGGTCTTCATATTATATAGTTTGAATACCATGCCATAAAGAGATTATTTATCATTGTAAAAGAAACGGCTTTAAAAAAAAGAAAAAAAAAGAAAAATAAATGTCCCCAATTTTTTTTTCCAGGCCTTCCATCTCTAACCATCCCTGAGCCTAAGTATGAATCCCTCACTATGCCATCACCCAGTCTGCATATAAATACCTTCTGTGTTGTCTCTAAGTTTAAAGCAACATTAAAGCTTAATTTAAAAAAATGTAAAAAATAAACATGGTATATTTACCTGCTCTGTGCAATGGTTTTACACAGAGCAGCCTCTTCTTCTGGGGTCCCCTGCCAGCATTCCAGGCTCCTCCCCTTTGGCAAGTGCCCCCCATGGAAAGCCACTTTTCATGGGGGGCGGCACCCATGTGGGCTCATCCCAAGCCACCCTGTCTGCCTCTATTGACACACAGCAGGCAGCCCGGCCCTGCCCCCGGATCGCTCGACACAGCATTTGATTGATAGCAGCGGGAGCCAATAGCTCTCGCTGTTATCAATCTGCCCAGTGAGAAGGGAGACAGTGACGAGAGCCTCTGCTCTCTCTCGTGCACATCACTGGATCAAATTGGGCTCAGGTAAGACTAAGGCGGGGTGGATTGGTTTTTCACCTTATTAGGGGGAAAAACCTTAATCCCTTGGGGCCAGCACCTCCCGGCCCTTTAAGGGGTTTAAAATGCCATGAGGCGAGGCGGGGTTTATGATCATGTAACCGCCATGATTGGCTGTCACATGATTGGAAAGCTCCCGATCTCTGCTTGCGGTCTGGTAATTGTGCCAGGAGTGCACATGGTATGTGTGCTTTTGGCACAGCTGTTTTTGCAATATTGCCTGCAAATATGCATCAGCTCCAAGTTTCACCTGCCGAGAGGCCTCATATTTGTGTGCTGTTGGTGCCAAGAGGTTAATGCTTTAGAATCACTTTAAGTATGAATCCCTTGTTTGTGCTATTACTGGGTTTGAATGTCAATCTCTTACGATCAATCTGTCGGAGTATGAATCTATCATTGTGGCATCACTGAGTTTGAGTATGAATCACTCACTATGTCATCACTGGGTCTCAGTAAGATCCCTCATAGTGACATCACAGAGTCTGAGTATGATCCCTCACTGTACGATAGCTGAGCCTGAATATAAATCTCTCTCTCAGGACCTGGGTCTGAACCTGCAACATCTACTGTGGCAGTATTTCTTCTTGATGTGTCAACTGAGATGCTGGACAGCTCCCTGGACAATTCCTTGCACAATCTTGTCTTGAACCTTCTTTCTGGTGAACCTTGAACTCTTTGCACCTCCCACAAACTCCATATTTAAAACGGGATCTTCAGGCTCCTTCAGAAAAAATACACAATAATACAATACACAAATACTGTAGCTGCTGACTTTTATTATAAGGACACTTAACTGTCCACGAATCCAGCGGTGTCTTCACCCGAGCCGATTTTTCAATCAGCTCTCGGGTACTGCTGCCGCCATCTTCACAGCTGGTTCCCTACTGCGCTGCACTTTGTGAATGGCCTGGTGTTGGGGGAAGGAGGAGGGGGGCCCGAACTTCCGGATGAGTTTTCCGCATCGAAGACAGCCAGAAGTGGCAGCGGGTACCTGTCAAAACCAAGCACCCCTCCCCCCCGAAAGGTGCCAAATGTGGCAACAAAGGGGGGAGGAAGCAACTAAATGGAGCTTCCCCTTTTGGGTGGAGCTCCACTTTAAGCCATGCCTTTGTACTTCTTGTTTGCCAAAGTAATGTACTCTCTTCAGCCAATATCTAACTCTTGTCACTTCTGCTGCCACCTGTATCTTTGTCACCACTCGTTACCAACTTCTGGCTTGTTCCTTGACTACACTTCCGCTTCATCCGAACCTGCTATCACTTGTTAGTGACCATTGGCTTGTTTACTGGCTATGCTTATGCTTGACCCCTACCTGTTATTTTTGCTACTGGGCCCTGGCATGCTTACATCCTGCTGAGGTAATCCTGAGGACCACGACCTGGTACTAACATACAGCAAAACCCATCTCCACTATCAGGAGCTCTAGTGAATACCGGTTAGAGCTTAGACCCCACACTTAGGGTCAGCCTGCATCATCTTCCAGGGTTACCTGCTTGTATACTTATCATGCTGGTCAGTGGAAGCCACTACAGCTACTGGCCTCTGAGCCTGATCTATGACTGTGATATCCTCACTCTGTCATCACTGAGTCTGAGTATAATCCCATATTGTGCCAACACTGAACTGTGTATGGTCCCTCACTTTGTCATCACTGGGTCTGAGTATGATCCCTCACTGTGCTATCACTGGGTCTGAATATGATCCCCTATTGTGCCAACACTGAGTTTGAGTATGATTTACTCACTGTGCTATCACTGAATGTTTCTTGTTGGTTATAATTAAAAGTTAATTCCCATGTTTCCTTCCAATTTTTTGGACTAATTCAAATTTTGGAGATCACTAAATATGGATATATTTGCCCATAATATCTTGTATAGGAAAACTGTGCTAAGAAATGTGAATTTACAATGCGACTGTGGTCTGGTTATGTTCTTCTAAAATAATTCCTATTCTGTGCTGTCGGTGTCTGGAATTATACTGCCACATGTCCTTTTTTCTACAAGAATATGTTTTTGCTGCCAGAGAAAAAAAAAATCTTTACATGGGCATTTAACTTTTGCTTTAAATAAAACGCAACAGCTCTCGGCATGTGCTCGTAAGCCAATTTAAGGTGAAACCTTTGTCCACCTCTAAAAGTAAATGCCTAGCAGCAGACACCTCACAATGGCAACTGTTAACCACTTCAGCCCATGAAGAATTTACCCCCTTCCTGACCAGAGCACTTTTTACAATTTGGCACTCTATCACTTTAACTGACAATTGCGTGGTCATTTGACACTGTACCTGAACAAAATTTGCGTCTTTTTTTCCCACAAATAGAGCTTTCTTTTGGTGGTATTTGATCACCTCTGAGTTTTTTTTGTTTGCCCTATAAACAAAAAAGTAATATTTTTTACTTTTTGCTATAATAAATATCCCCCAAAAAAACAAATTTCTTCATCAGTTTAGGCCAATATATATTCTACATATTTTTGGTAAAAGAAAATTGCAATAAGCGTATGTTAATTGGTTTGCGCAAAAGTTATAGTGTCTGCAAAATATGGGAAAGAGTTATTGAATTTTTATGCCATTTTCAGTTATCATTTTTTTTTTTTACTAGTAATGGCGGCAATTTTTAGCGGTACTGCAACATTGCGACGGACAGACCGGAGACTTTTGTCACTTTTTTGGGACCATTGGCATTTATACAGCAATCAGTGCTATAAAAATGGACTGATTACTGTGTAAATGTCACTGGCAGGGAAGGGGTTAACACTAGGGGGTGATCAAGGGGTTAAATGTGTGTTCCCTCTGCATGTTCTAACTGTGTGGGGATGTGAGTGACTAGGAGAGGAGCCATAAAGTTTTTCCTACTTCGTAGGAAGAAACATTATGGCTCTTCTCCTCTGACAGCACAGGCATTTGTGTTTATACACACACAAAGCCTTTTGCTGGCGCTTGTGCACGCAATCGCGCGTGGCCGGCGGCGATCGTGCCTGCTGGCCACGTGCTTTGGGTTCCCCTCCATGCAGCAGGCTCACACTCTGGTGGCCTGAAAAGGGTAGAACGTACCCATACGGGATTTCGCCCAGGAGAGCCATTGTGCCACAGTATATCTGCGTGACATGGTCGGCAAGGTCATGCAATGATGCTCACGCTGGAGTAGAGAGCTACCACCGCCCCCCATCCGCCCGCCCTACCGCTGCTGCCTAATGATAGGAAGGAGCTGCGCCTAGTGGAGTCTTGCATCTGGACACACATGGCTCCACAGACTGGTGCGTTGCCATTCCCTGCCCTACGAGCCCTGTTCTTCTCCTCCGTAGAGACCGGGGAAGCTGCACTAATATCAGCAACTCCCCAGCAGATTCTGTTGCTCCCCAACTCCCCAGACCAGAGGATCATCCATCTATCTACTTGAGTGTGAGCCCAGGTGGGGGCATTGTGGACACTGAGAGGTTGGAGGAGGTGTCTGGGGCTCCATCTGCTTTGAGCTTTCCTTTCTCCCTCTCTTGCTGCATCCTGGGAGAAAGCTGATGTTGAGGGAGGATATCTAAGGCTCCATTAACTCAGAGCCCACTACTGAGGGTCTCTTGGCTGAAGCTCAGGAGAAGAGGCTAAAACCTAACAAGGGAGAGGGTTCTTGGATCCCCTGAATAACAGAAGACCAGCTAGGAGAATCTATGCTGTCTGCTGAAGTCCGTGTGCCCTGAACAGCAGAGAGGCTACTAAAAGTAGGACCCTGGACTTTCTTATTTAATTGGTATGTACCTAGCGGGCCCCAGGCCCTGCATATATTGCTATTTTTCTTTTATACATCTGTTTTCTTGATTATAACTGTGAGATCCCTGCTATTCACCTATAGGGGGTAATTTACTAATGGCAAATCCACTTTGTACTACAAGTGCACTCGAAAATGCACTGAAAGTGCAATTAGAAGTGCAGTTGCTGTAGATCTGAGGGGGACATGCAAGGAAAATAAAAAACAGCATTTTAGCTTGCACATGATTGGATGATAAAATCAGCAGAGCTTCTCCTCGTTTCAGATCTTTCCCTCAGATCTACAGTAACTGCACTGCCAAGTGTACTTTCAGTGCACTTTCAAGTGCACTTGCAGTGCACTTGTAGTGCAAAGTGGATTTGCCTTTAGTAAATCAACCCCTATATCTGGATACATACAGGACTTTAAAAGTTACATACATTTTGAGGCTGAGTGGCAAAGTGCAATAAAGTGGGGCCTGAGACAATTAGTCAAATTGGTGGCTTCAGGAGATAGTGCAACCTGCTAACTATGAAGACACGGACTGAGACTGCCTCCTTTATTTCTGAGTGCTTAGACCCTCAGACATTGACTTATTCAAGTTATTTACTCGCTCCCTATATAAAAAATTGAAGGTGGAAGATGAAGGGCAAATCAAATAAAGCAGGTGTTGGCACATCAACTCAACCTGCCGCCAGCCCTGGAGGTATCCAGCGATACATGTCAGTAGAAATAAGCATATCTGGTGAGGGAGCTGGCTGCCCCTGACAAGGTGTATCCTCATGCACCAGGACAAGCAGACAAAAACTCACAGTAGAAGAAGATAAAACTGTAAGGTCCAATGGCCTGGGGTCGACTCAGACAAAAAGCATGGGAGGAAACCCCATAGGAGGCCCTGAAGCACAATATGGAGTTCCCAAAAAAAAGAAGCCCTAGCGGAGATGCTGTCCAAAATTGAAATATCGATGAAAATGGACATTGAGGCAGTCTGTGCGGACATAGGCCAGGTCCTCGGTCGGGTGAAAGAGATGGAGGAAAGGCTGGATACACACGACCAGATTCTGGAGGAGATAAGTGAACAGATGAAGTCATTACAGAGGGCTAATAGATCCCTACTATACAAAAGTGAGGAACCAGAAAATCAAAGCCAGCGCAAAAATTTGCGCATAAGAGGTTTACCAGAGAAATACAAAGAAGAAAAGTTACTGGTTGTAATGAGGGGGCTATTTAATCCTATGCTGGGAAAGGAGGTCTCAGAAACATAAAAAATTGACAGAGTTCAGAGTGATGAGATACCGAAGCCAAGCTGCCGACACCCCAAGAGATGTGATCGTTAGGTTCCACTATGTAGCGAAGAAAACAAAAATAATGGAAAAAGCATGGTACTCAGCCAGAATTTCCTTTGAGGGTGTGGAACTGCAAATATATGCTGATTTATCGGCAGAAACCGTGACAAGAAGAAGGCTTCTCAAACATCTGATGGATGCACTGCAGTCTTAAAGGGGAGGGCCAGCCGGAAAAAAAAAAATAAAAGTCAGCAGCTACAAACACTGTAGCTGCTGACTTTTAATAAGCAGACTTACCTGTCCTGGGTGCCTGCGATGTCGGCCGCCCGAGACTGATCGTCCCTCGGGTCTTGGCTCCCGGCACCGCCATTCCACCTAAGGGAAACAGGCAGCGTAGCCTTGCTGGCTTCACTGCCCGTTTCCTACTGCGCATGCGCGAGTCGCGCAGCGCTTTGTGAATGGGGAACGCGATGTGTTGTGGGACACACAGTTCCCATAACACACTGCGCCCCGTTCACTAGAAGACGGCGCTAGGAGCAGAAGACAGAACAGCTCCGCGGAACAAGAAGAGGCAGATTAGGACGATCTGCCTAGCAACAGCCATTTCTGGTAAAAAAAAAAAATATATATTTTTTTTTCATTTAAAATTTTTATTAACATTTTTATGACGTTTTTTTTTTTCAGGGTGGCCCTCCACTTTAAGATTTCCTGATGACTTTGAGGATTTTTGCAGCAAGCTGGAAATTACACCCCCAGCCCTTTCGGCTCTTTTTATTGAACAAGCAGTGGACTCAGTTTGAGGGGAGAAGGGGAAGGGGCAAGGGGGATTAGGGTGTTAAAGAAGGGCAGAAGGATTTCTTCTGACAACGAGACCTAGTCAGATCCCTCTCACAACTAAATGACCCTTTTTCGTTCCTGCAGGTGGAAACCAAAGGGGGGCTTTTACTTTAAAGGACAAAATAAGTAAAAGACAGTATAGCTTAATGTGAAAAAGGGACAATGGGGCGGCGGGAGTACAAGGGAGGGACTGGGTGGCTAGAGGTTCCAGTGGTGGGGATGGTCGGGAGCGTGAGGTGTGGTTATCCCCTAGAAGGTACGAACAAGAGGCGATACCTGGATAGGTGCTGCCAGATCTGTACAAGAAACAGGAAGTGGTTATTTGCTCAACCCTTCTCGGGTATAGTACTCCTGGAGGGTATGGGAGGGGGAACTGTTTTTTTTTGTGTGTTTGGTGGCTTTTTTTCCCCTCTCTCCTTCAGGAATCCACAATGGTAAAGGTCTGGCCAGATGCTCCTTGGGTACACTATGGCTCCGATAAACTTAGTGACTTACAATGTTAGAGGCCTCAATACTTCCAGTAAAAGGTACAGGGTACATAAGGAACTACACCATTATGTAGCAAATGTGATATGTCTACAAGAGACACATATCACACATGCCTCTGGGTATAGATTAACCTTTCAACTTTTCCCGATGTGGTTTTATGGATATTCAATGTCAAGCAGCTCGCGGGGAATAGCAATTGGATTTGATAGGAGTTCTGTGTTTGTACTAAAGGAGCAGCTGGCAGACCCTGAGGGAAAGTTTTTGTTCATTAAAGAGAGAATATTTAATATGGAATGTACTATTGCAAACAACTATTCCTCGAATAGGGAACTGAATAAGTTCTTGAAGAAAACTCTAAAAAGGTTGATGGCTTTTAAAGAAGAGAAACTTATTACAGCAGGAGATCTTAATATGTGTTTGGACCCGGGGATAGATTCCTTAGTACGGTCAACTCGTTTTACAACACAAAGGCAGAACGAAAAGAGGAGGTTATTAGCAGAATACCAGTTAGTGGATTTCTGGAGGATTAGGCACCCTGAGGTCAGGGACTATACTTCATATTCCCCAGTGCATAGATCATACTCAAGGATCGACTATATTCTAATAGAACATCAAATGTTAACCTCCCTTAAGGATGTAGTAATTAAAACTATCACACTCTCTGATCATGTACCAGTAGTGATCCAGTAAGAAGTTCAACCTGAGGTTCCTAAACAAGCTGTTTGGGAACTGAATGATTCTCTCATACAGGACCCTAAGGTAATAGAAAAGATAGAACAGGAACTCAAAGAGTTGTTTTCCATTAAAGATAGACCAGAAATTTCAAGGCCTATTTTATGGGAGTCTCATAAAGCCTATATAAGGGGAATAGTAATAGGTATAGAAACAAAAGAAAAGGGAAAAAAAAGATAGGATGAATTCCCCTCTATGTGGAGATTCAGGAGCTGGAGCAACAGACTAGGTCTAAATGTATCCCGGAGAAGCAGGAGCTAGAAAAGAGAACAAGAGCAAGAAAAAAGAAGAGTTAGCAGATTAGTTAGCAGCACTCTTAGAACAAGAGACAAAACATGCATTTCACATAGTTACGAAGGATTGATATCAATGGGGGAACAAACGAGTAAAATGGTTGGCAAAAGCAGTGAGGGAAAAAAAAAAAAAAAAAAAACGCAACCTATATTTCATAAATTAGAAATGATAAAGGGGGAATAGTGCACTCATCTCCGGAGGTTGCTGGGGTTTACCACGCTTATTAGCTTTATAGTGCCAGACAGAAACAGAAAGGAAGGGGAGGGAGTAAGGACGGTTTTGAGATACAGGACTACCTCCAGGAACTGGACCTCCCAAAGGTGCCTAACGATGAATTAGAACAACTAGAAGACCCGATCACACAGGAGGAAGTGATACGGACAATAAAAAATATGGAAGTCCAAAATGCAGCGCTTGAATTCATATGAAAGTTCTTTCACTAAATGTATAGATGATACGAAGGACCCTTTACCAGCTTCTGTGTATATGGAAAGGCACACCACACCCAAATGAATCCAATCTGCTTACCAGAAGGTAATGATATATAGGCATATAATCATCAATCACATGAAATCGTGGTGTCACTCTCCAAATGGTACAGGTAAAACAAAGAAAGGTCCAATCGTCAAATAACATATGGCCACCAATTCATCGAACTCCAAAGCCAGAGTGGATGTGATAACCGTTCATTGGTTTAGCATTTACCCAAATGGAAACAAGAGGCAGCAATAGTGAAGCCCGTAAGGAAAAAAACTGTAATTTATTGTAGTTCACTTAAAGGAAATAGTAGAATACAGTCATCATGATATAAAATAAAATCTGCGGCTCTCAGCGTGCTTGCATCAGCCAGCCTGACATGTTTCATCTGACAGGATATCATCAGAGGCGTGGCCTATTGACTTAAGCACGCCCATTTAAATACTGACCCCAGTGTCATTTAGCATCAGGTGATTAAACAATTAGACATTAACATCAGCTGAAGGTGTAACCAGTGTGTGGAAGGAAACAGCAGCCGCGCTAGAGCACAACGGCCGTGTCTCCAAAACCGTAAGTAAACAAGCAGTGACGATTTCCAGGAGGCGGATCATGCCCAGGTCTCCGCCAACCAGAAGTGATGTCACTGGAGCGCATCGCGACCGTGCCCACACTCCAAGATCTACACAGGATACAAGGAGTAGGGCGGACTCGATGCCAGGTCAATTATAGTCAATGTGTAAAGTGAAACTAAGGCTGCACTTGCGCACAGCGGCCGTGCCCTTAAGACCAGAAATAAGCAAACTGTGGCGCCTTTCGGGAGGAGGATCCTGCCCAGGTCATCGCCGGCTGGAAGTGATGTCACTGGAGCGCATCGCAACTGACAAATGACAGCCAAGAAAGATAGAGTGTCCGAACCCAGGAGGTGATGCTTTTCACACTGACCTCAGTGGTTTGAAGAATGTTCCTGTGGTGTGCAGCTGTTCTTTTCTTCCTATTGATCACCGATGCCAAGCTGTGGCTTGTACTCAGCACATTCGGACAGCAGTGGTTGCTCACCTGGAGTGGCATCTTCCTTGTTTGAAGCCGTGATGTCCGCCGGCCACCAGCAATCGCTCCACAGAGAGCCAGAACAGGGATCTGTTAATGTAAACTAACAGATCCCCGTTCTGTAAAGGGAGAAGAGAGAGATTGTCTGTTCCTAGTAATCAGGAACAGCGATCTCTCTCTACTCCCAGTCAGTCCACTCCCCCCACAGTTAGAAACACCTCCCTAGGGAACACCTAACCCCCTGATCGCCCCCTAGTGTTAACCCCTTCCCTGCCAATGTAATTTATACAGAGATTAGTGTCTATTTTTAGCTCTGATCACTGTAATAATTGTACTGGTCCCAAAAAGTGTCAAAAGTATCCAATCTGTCCGCCACAATGTCGCAGTCCCACTAAAAAATTATAATAAAAATTATGTAAATATATCCCCTATTTTGTAGACGCTATAACCTTTGCGCAAGCCAATCAATATAAGCTTATTGTGATTTTTTTTTAACCAAAAATATGTAGAAGAATACATATTGACCTAAACTGATGAAGACATTTTTTTGGGATATTTTTTTGAATATTTATTATAGCAAAAAGTAAAAAATATTGTTTGTATACAGGGGAGGATTCCCTAGAGAAGTATTATGCTATATGGGGGAAGTGTTTTAATTTCAAAAAAATCTAGGGGATATATGGATATGCTGGAGGTCTGAGGTTGCTGATAGAATAGGTAATGAGGTTGAGGCATTGGGGACCACAAGAAGGGGTCCAGATTTGAGACTGGCATAAAGATATGATAAATCCTGTGGGAGGTGGAGGTTTTCCCTTTTTTTTTTTTTCTCTGTTTTTGTCACTGGGATGGGAGGGTAAGGGTTCTGGGACAACTGATGGGAGTGTTTTAGAATTCAGATTTATATGGATGTATTGGATATTGTAGAAAGAATTAAAAAAAATCAAAAGATAAAAAAAAAACTGTCGAAGGAGAAGTAGAGCCAAAAATCGTTTGGCCCTACTTCTCCTGTGGGAGTGCACTTAGTTCTATACTCCTGTGACCCGTATTCAGCCGACAGCAGGCTAAAATCCGCTGTCGCCTGACGTCACTCATCCAGTCCAGTCCAGGCTCTGGAGAGATTGTGAATTTAATGTCAGGATCCCCCCAGATGCCTGGACTGGAAGCTGGCTCATCCTCTCAGCACACCGCTGAGAGCCTGAGTCAGCCGCTCCTGCCCCTCCACAGCCTGGTGATCCAGTGAGCACTGGAGGGGTAGAGCAAAGAGCCGGTGACTGTCAGTCACCAGCTCTCTGCTCACTCTAAAGCCCCATACACACGGTCGGACAATCCGCGGACCAGGTCCGTCGGACCATGTACCGTCATACTTTGTCCGATGTTGGTTTTGCGTACACACGGTCGGACAAAGTTGTCGGAAAATCCGATCATTCTGAACGTGGTGACGTTTGTTGCCTACGACGGGACTACGTAGAGGCTAGTAGCCAATAGCTTTGGTCTTGTAATGTGATCTGAGCATGCGTAGCACTTTTTCCGGTCGGACAACCGTACACACGATCGGATTTGGTGTGATCGGACCGTGTTGTCGGCAAATCTTTCCAGCAGGAGATAAGACTTTGTCTGTCGGACAATCCGACGTACACTGTCCGATGGTGCATACACACGGTCTGATTTTTCAACAACATTGTCCGATCGGACAGAATCCATGAAAAAGTCCGACCGTGTGTATGGGGCTTAAGACCGAGAACTGAGTGACCAATGGTCTTTGATCACTAATTTCTTGATGTAGAGTCGACAGGGGGCAAATGCAGCATCAAATTGATGCTGCATCCACCTAGGTGAGTATGTATGTTTGTTTGTTAAATACCCCACACTTCTCTTGTAATTTTACTTTGGAATGTTACCCTTATTGACTCCCACTATACTGGTGGATCAATGTAAGTAAAAAATGAAACCTGATCAGAGAGGGGAACTGAATAAGCTTTTCTGGCCAACAAAAGCAAGCAAACATTTTTCTGTGTCTGGTAAATCTACAAAAAAAAATAAAAAAATTGGGGGTAAGTTCTAGTAAATAATATGTAAAAATGTGTATACTGTATGTCCCCATGACTACCCTAAAAACATTATTACTTTTTTGTTTTACACCCCCTCCCTTTGCAAATACAGCTGAATGGTGCTGTACACGTGCACCCTGTCACTTTCAGCATGATTTGGTTGCAGCGGAAAGGTGTGGGCTTTTAAGAGTTGAGGAGATGATTCCCAGTTGCCTGCCATCTGCCTTCTGAAGTGATCCACCGTGGATCACTTTCCAGAGGGATGGCATGGGCTGCCGAATATGTGAACTAGGTCTTCCAGCTTAGAAACATCTGTGTGTTTTCATTAGAGAGCTGGCAGGATGGCAGAAACTGCTCTCATGGATGAAGCTCATATTTCAATGCTTCTGTTGTGAATTTAGAAGATTAAAGTTGTCACAATGCCCATAGCTACTGAGATGAACGAGAGCTTTTTTTAAAGTGTTTTACAGCTTGTTCACAATATGCAAATGATTTTGAGTGCATGGTCTGTGCACCGGTTCACGTTAAGCCTGGTCGATGGGGATATCCAGTTGTGCTCCCATCTGTGAGCAGAATCTTTGTGAGGCATTTAAATGTAAGTGCAGACGAGTTCACAATACTCAAGACACAAATACTACTTTCTGCATTGGGAACCAGGGAATGTCACCTTTGGCACTCAATCCCGTTTTTTTATACATGCAGAGCAGACGCTAGATGCTTTCACTCTTTACAAAGAAATAAAAAGCATCATTTCAGAATAAGTGGGGTTTGTGTAATAATGTTTATTTGGTTGTTTCACAATACTTAATAACATACAAAATGAATAAATACAAATTGTGATAACATCTCAGTAAAAAAAATCATATATAAAGCTGAATGTGTTACAGTGTAGCAACTTTTGGTCTTATTTTATTATTGCATTGTATTGCAACATTTGATTTTTTTTAAATGCTTGATGACTTATACTTTTTTTGTATCTTTCACTATTGTTGCCCATTACAGGGCTAATTTCAATTTTCTTCTATGCAGGCATAAATAAGGCATAAATTATATATAAAAAAGTATCATATTTTAACAATGCATAAGCAAAACTGCACTAAGAGTAGAAAAACTAATAATATATAAATCACAGTTTACAAAAAAGAAATATTTTAACTTGTGGAGTGAAGATGTGTACTTTTATGTTACAGGTATGTGCACACTACTATGCATTTACATTTGAAGGAGTTACACGGGTAGTGTATGTGTGTGCATGTGTAAGCATAGGTGGTGCAATCAGAATCCAAGTCCAAATTAATTTGTGCGCATCATGTGGACCTGCATTAAATGCATTTATGCTTTACATTATTTAGTTAAATATCACTCTATAAAAATTAAACTCACTGTCATTTATTGAAAATGCAACACAAACTAAAATCTGATTTTCAGGACAATCTCAGTATTACAAAATCTAAATCCAGAGTCTAAATTTGAATCTGGTGATACCCTAAAAAAGATATACATGTAGCTATGCTACCTCAAGGTAATTTCAAGAATGATATAATAGATGAAGATGACAGGGATCATTTTTTATTGAAAACAATATCTGCACAGAGAATAGACATGAAGGGTTCAGTGCATAAACATGAGTTGTTGTTCATTTGTTTTCTATCTATAGTGTTGGCAAATTATTAGAAATTGTCACTGGTGACTGTATGCAGACAGTGAAAGAACTACCATCATAGAAGCCAAATTTTGTGGTTATATGGCCCAGGAGAAAAGGGTCTATTAGAAGAATCCTCCTCCTACAAGCCTGCTGTATGGTCCCAGACAACATAGATAGATGGTGTTTGACCCCCCCCCCCCAAAAAAAAAAAAACATTTATGTCTAATGTACTTACAATTTAAGAAAAGGAGTGTGTTAGATGGCATTTCAAATTGAAAACTACCTCTGCTTTCCAGTACCAATAAGATCTGCTTTACAAACATACTACTGCTGTCCAATGTGGTGCTATGAGGCCTGCAAAATTCACTTTTATGAATATAGACATTTCTAGTTGAATTTGAAGTTCTTTATGCTGGTAGCTTTAGTATGCTAAAATATATAGCTTGAGTGATAATACATATATAACAGAAGTATTCAATGGAGTGCACTACATCAACAAGGAATGTAACTAGAAATTACATAATTATGTTATACATTTTGTAACCAAAGATAGGAACATTGATGAAATTGTTTTATTGGTTTGTCCTGTGGCTTCACAAAAGGCCTGCCATATATGTTTTTTACCACTCAAGCTGAAAATGCTACTGAGATGCATTGACTTGTTCAGGTGTAGATCTGGTTATCTAGCCAGTTCACATAATTTGAAACTTTGGTATATACTCCATATACTTGTTTGCTTCCACATTCTTCCGGGCCTCCCCAGGACACCAGACCTTGGGCCACCCACCTCTTTGTATCAGTGTCCTGAATTACAAAGGCACCTCCACTGTCTCCCAGACAAGTGTCTTTCCCACCTTCATAAAATCCAGCACAGAACATGTTTTCAGTTACACTATAATTTCCAGAGCGAGACTCGTAGCTTGCCTTACACTCTGCATGGAGCACCACTGGTAATTTAACATATTGCAGGACATCTGACAGTGTCCTCATGCCAGAGCTTATCACTTCATCCACTGTGATATTAGGGTTTGAGATACCCCACCCAGCCACAAGGCCAAGAGTATTGGGCTGTGGACCTTGTAACTCATGGTCAAGCTCAGGTAGACATACTGGCAATATATACTGGTTCATTGTTACTTTTTCTTTTAACTTCACAAGAGCAATATCATGGTTGTAAATCTTTGGGTCAAAATCTTCATGTAAAATAATTTTGTCTATGGTTCTGCTGATGGCATCTGTTTTATTTCTTACATCGTGCAACCCCAAGTAAACAGTGACGTGTTCCTTTGACACAGGAATGACAGTGTTATCACGGCGCTGAGACTTTAACACATGGGCAGCTGTGAGGACCCAGTAATCCGATAGAAGGGCACCACTGCCAAACCATTTATCCTCTGGAACACGCGACATATCTTCTACCACAATGAGCGCCTGCCAAGGGAAAAATCCTGGTTCTGCATTACGACCCCCGATGATACGCTTGACTATTCCAGGGAGCTGACGAATCGGCTTTCCACACACTGACAGAACATAGAAACAGAAGGGGAAAAAGTAACATTAGCAAGTGTTAAAAGACTAAAGACCATAGTAAGTAGTGCGTTAAGTAGATTATGCCAGGTTTTGCTAAATTTAAAAACCACATGGACATAGAATTATTTATATATTTGATATTCCTTTTGGAAATCAGCTAAATATTTCAAAGAAGAACAGTAACTGAAGTCTCTGTACTTTTATCTTAAATAGTAAAAGTCTGAATAAAAATACAGACACACTTCTAGTTAACAATCTGGAACTGCATAATTTTGTTAATCTTTACCTTCCTAAAAAGGTAGTTCCACTTCCAACAAGAAAGTAAGGAACCTTATTCTATGGTGTGCTTATGAAGAACGGCACAGCTTTTCTTCATCTTTTGGGACGATTGAAAATAGCAAGGAAATCCCCTTTAACAGGGAAATTCCTAAATACTGACACTATAGCGAAAGTTGTAGAAGTTATAATAAAGAATGGTGTTTGTCTTAAGCCATAGACTATTTTTTCTTTGACGAAACAGCTGGGCTGTTGTTTTTTAATTGAATATACAGTAAATTATACATAACCATGTGGAATAATATTTTTCTTGGCTTTTAAAGCATCCTTTAGACTTCCGTGATTATATTTTAATAGGTATTTTCTTGATCTTGACATGTTTGTCCTGGCATAATCTACCAACAATGATGTATCATGGGCATAATACATCATTGCACACCTAAGACCTTCAATACCTGCCAGTGAATTCAGTGGTCCATCCCAGCAAAAGCTCTGATTTCTAAGGATATTATTGTCAGTAAAAAGACAATAGCAGCATGTGTTTACAAACGACATTCTTCAAAATCCCTGTCAGAACCCAAACCCTGAGTCATGCATGGATGATCTTCTTTGACTGTACTTTTTATGCTCCATTGTCACCAGAAGAAATGATCCGAAAAAAGACAATTGTAATAAGAAAATGATACAACAGACACAACACGCTAAAGCGTCTTTCATAAATCATGTGAGCATCGTGTAGCAAGCTGTAACCACACATTAAATGCCAGACCATACACATCTCAGCCACAAATATGTTCCAACATTCTTGGCCCCAAAATCTCTTCGACAGTAAGGTTTCCATAGACACCAAAAATATCTGGAAAATATGGTCTCTCATTTGTCTGGAGTAGAAATGCTTGGATATCTCAGGGGACAATATTGTGTCAGGAGTTGCTAGACATTGTGCATTAATGGTTTATTAGCACCCGCCACTAACATGCTGCTGAAGTAATTGAGAGAAAAACAGCTTCTGGCATCGTTGATACTATTTGTTCAGTGGAATCTACAGGCAAAGTTTAGTCATACACTCCTAAAGTACTCGAAATGTTATAATTCATTGAATTAAAGTAACAGTTACATTGTGAAAGATTTTTTTTTGAGAAAAAACAAAACAAAAAAAACAATGTACTGCAAGCAAAAGTGCAACAGTGATATCTTAAGTTTTATTTTTTCAGGCTTTTTCTCTTTATTTTCACCTGATAATTCAGAAAGTAACACACTTCCTGTTCTAGAGTGACAAAGCTTCCACATTTTACTGTTACCTTGGAGGAGCAGTACTGTCAGCCTAAGTCAGGACTACAGAGCACCTCCCCATAATTTTTAGTCCATTAGATAGCTGGGATATAACTGATATAAGTGCAGCAGTACAGGAAGATTTCTGGCAGGGTCAATAAGTATTTTTAAGCACTTATCAAACAGATATGACAAAACATTTTCAACTGTGTATTCAACAGACCAAAGGGAACACGTAAGCAAAGTTCATTGTTAGGGTTTTAAAATTTTTTTTTTTAGACCCCTTTCACACTTGAGGCTTTTTTCAGGCGCAACAGCGCTAAAAATAGGGCCTGAAAAAAGCCTCAACTGCAAACCCAGTGTGAAAGCCTGAGTGCTTTCACACTGGGCACTGTGCTGGCAGGGCATCACAAAAAGTCCTGCCAGCAGCTTCTTTGCAGCAGTGGAGGAGCGGTGAATCCACCACTCCTCCACCGCTCCTCCACCACTCTTGCCCATTGAAAACAATGGGGCAGCGCTGTGATACTGCCGAAAAAGCAGTTTTGCGGGCGGATTTAACCCCTTTTCAGGCAGCTAGAGGGGGGAGGGGTTAAAACCACTCCGCTAGCAGCAGAATAGTGCCACTAAAACGCTGGTAAAGTGGCGCTAAAAATAGCACCACTTTACCGCTGATGCCAGGGCGGCTCAGTGTGAAAGGGGTCTTAAACGTCTTTTCTTTCTGTTGCAAGGAGTGCATTCATGTCATTTGTTTTAACCTGTGACTAAAACAACTTACTACTGAAATTCCTATATCAATTATAAACACACAAAACAGTTAGAATTATTTGATAGAGCAAGGGTCAAAATTCAAGAGTGGCAATTTCTAGTAACCGCTTGGCAGTGAATGAATGAATGAATGACTTGTATAGTGCTACCTATGCGAACTGAATCGCCTCAGGGTGCTTTTTGCCACTGGTGTCCATCTGGGGTATAGTGCGGTCCTTGACCTGTGGGGTCCAGACACACTTACAAATACAACATACACATATTTGGCCAATTTTTATCAAAGGATCTAATTAACCTACCAGCATGTCTTTGGAGTGTGGGAGGAAACCGGAGTACCTGGAGGAAACCCACACAGGCACAGGGAGAACATGCAAACTCCAGGCAGAGGGTGTCGTGGTCGGGATTTGAACCAGCAACCCTATTGCTGCTAGGTGAAAGTGCTAACCACTACACCACTGTGCTGCCCCTTCTGCAGTCATCTTTATCTAGTGCAGCTGCTCTAAATTGATTAAAGGTAAATGCTGACAGCTGTACTCTCCCCATCTTAAGGCCACTTTCACACATGCGGACCGTTTGTCAGTGTATCAATTATCTGTTGACGGATAAAAAACAGACATCAATGCATCTCTATGGACAACGGATGTAAATGTATGATCATTTATTTACATCTGCATCCGTCAACATCCGTTTTTTGAAAGGGATCAAAGCTCTATTTTTCTTCTGTAAAAAAAATGAATCAAATGAAAAACGTATGTAAACTGACAAACAGTACGTTTTTTATCTGTTTTTGCATTGGTAGTGGTTTTAAAAAAAACTGATTAATAACTTTACTTTGACTTTGCTCACTGCATGCTTTTTTTTTTTTTAGATAGCTGTTGAAGTCAGCGAGAGCCAGACAACTAGGAGCAATTGCAACCTATGTGTGTCTGCATGCTAGAGGGCTTAAGAACAGGGAAACTCATAAAAACTGTTTACCTGCACCCAGAGGATTTCACAGCATGAGAGAATAATGAAAAAAATCAAGCAACATAGTGGGTATTACAGTGGCTAAGTGGTTAGCCCATCCACCTCGCCGTGCTAGAACTGCCAGTTCAAATCCCAACGATGACATTACCTGCTTGGAGTTTGCATGTTCTCCCTGTGCCTGCGTGGGTTTCCTCCAGGTACTCTGGTTTCCTCCCATACTCTAAAGACATGCTGGTAGGTAATTGGCTCCTGTCTAAATTGGCCCTAGTGTATGAATGTGAGTTAAGGACCTTTGATTGTAAGCTCCTTGAGGGCAGGGACTGATGTGAATGTACAATATATATGTCTAACAGCACTATATAACTAAGTACCTGTAATAAATCAAATGAACCCACATGTAAGCAAATATATGTATATACCAGTGCCAACAAGAAGAATGCTCACTGGACATATTTAGTTTGGTATACATGTAAGCACATATATGTATATACCAATGCCAAAAAAGAATAACAAGAAGAATGCTCACTGGACATGTTTAGTTTGGTATAATGTAATTGTGCCCTTAGAAACGAGACTAGCTGTTTTTGGCTTGATATGGTAATGATGTCTAAGGTACATGCAAAAAGTCCTGGTTGACTGTTCTCCTTGGGATACAACTGATAATACACCCTATATTTCCCCTGTGTCTTTCCGCACTCATACTGCCAAGGTGAGTATCCCAGTGCCTCAATCTCTGCCTGTATGTATTTTACTGGAGTATACCTAAAGAGACGTTAAAGCATAAAAAACGTGTGTGCCAATAATAATGTATAAAAAAATAAAAATAGCTATGTAGGAATTGCATATAATAGTATGCTTGAACAATTTAACATCCTAGGCTACAAAAAAATCTGTACAAAGCTTTTAATGTGTTTTTTCTACATAAAGTCTGTTTGCTTTGCACCAAAGATTCATTGTCCATAGCCAATATAAAAGGGGTTTATGATGATTAGATACCTTTTACAACACATTATGTATTTAGTAATTACCTGGCTCGCATACAGGAAGCTTGGTACCAATTTCTGAGTTTATCCACTCTCCATTTTCTTTACAGAAATAAACAGCTGCAACGAATGAAACATAAATAACTGGAATTTTTATTTATATAAAATATAATAATACCATCAATACTATAATTTGTAATATATAACATACTTTGATATGGCCAAATATCACAGAAGAGTTTGCCCCAAGACTGAACTTCCAGATTTTACTGCATATATAGGCAGTAGTGATGAGCAGATCAAACCCCTAAACACCACAAGCCCCCCCACCCTTGGCCCACTAATTTTACCTTCCACATTGACTCCCAATTTTGGATGACATGTTAGGTATATGACCAGCTCCCACAAATGGATTGAGTGTTCATTTTCTGCAAGTCTAGGACATCCTGTTTATTATTCCCTATTTTCAGTATGCTCTTGAATACAATCTTTATTGCATATTATAATTTTATGTACATATAACTGTTGTAGTAATGATATTTACATTTGTGCATTGTGCCTATACCACTTGTGTCAGGAAAGGGACATTCCTGTGCACAGAAGATTGGTCCATGGCCAATTCGCAGGTGTGCATGCGCGAACGGGTGCAGATCAACAAATGCGCACAAACACCACGTGGGCTATTTAAGCTGAACTACGGCCTTGGGTCCTTGCTGTTTGGTCTCCTACATTTCCTGATTATCCACTATCTGTTCCTGTGTTGACTCCCTGTTACTGACTTGATCTGCTCCTAACTCTGCCTGAACGCTGCCTGTATTGACCCCTGGCTTTTCTTTGTATTTTGTCTCTGCCTGCTCCCTCTGCTTATCCATCCATCTTTCTGATACCGACACTGGCCTGACTTCAACTACCTTTTGTACTTGATCTGCCTCTCAGTTGCCGTCTCGTACTGTCTGACCCTGCTTACCTGCATCTGAACCTGCTGAACTGTGCCTATCTCCTGTTCCGGTCTCCCTGCCAGCACAGCCTGTTCTTCAGCAATGCACTGCTCTTCAATAATGCACAGCCTGCTCTTCAGCAACACACTCACTACTCCTCAGCATCCTGCAACGGAAGACCAGTCAGGCACTCCTGCCCACTCGGTGCTCAGTTCCTGTCACTTTACCAGGGTTCCTGAGCCAGAGATGTAAAAGAAGCCTACCTCCACACGTCAGGCTCCACCACCAGAAATTTTACAGTTACAAACAGCCATGTTGGAACCTGAGAAAGGGGCTTCTCCATTGGACGAGATATGTCAACACATTGCAGCACTAACTCAAGCCGTTAGAAGCCTGCAAGAGGGGTTTGCAGAGCTCAAGAGTTGCATCAAGGGCCTAACTGCATCCGTGACCTCTGCAACAGCTACTCCCTTAGTCCAGTTAGCTCCAGCAAGAGCTCAAAGAGCTGCTCCAGCTCCCCCTACAGGGACGATGCTTCCTCCAGAGCCAACAGTCCCCACACATGAGAGGTGTTCTGGTGACCAGACTAAGTTTTGTGCACTGTGCAACACATGCCAAATATACTTCATGTTGCAGTCTTAGCAATGAATTCATTTGGCCTTCTACCTTTCCAGAAGGAGCCATAATTTTCTTTGTGGAAAAAAAGGACCATTCCCTCTGGCCTTATATGGATTATCATGAGTTAAACAAAAATGCTATGAAAAACCGATACCCCCTTCCATTAATCCCCAAACTATTTCAAAGACTCAGATCTGCCACAATCTTTACTAAACTGGACTTGCGGAGAGACTACAATCTGGTGTGAATGCGGGAAGGGGATGAATGGAAGATGGCTTTCTGCACATGCTTTGGCTACTTTGAATAACTGGTAATGCCTTTCGGTTTAAGCAATGCACCAGCAACTTTCCAATACCTTGTCAATTACATCTTTAAAGACTTTTTAGACATTTTTGTTGTTGTTTACCTAGATAACACCTTAATTTCCTCCGTCTCTGTGGAACTCCATCGTACACATGTTCAAAGGGTTCTTGACAGCTCAGACAACATTGACTGTATACAAAGCCTGAGAATTGTGATTTTGAACGGTGAAGCATTCAATTCCTAGGATTAATTATCTCCCCAGAATGCATCAAGATGGACCCACAAAACATTTCTGCCATCTTGCAGTGGCCTGCACCAACTGATAAGAAAGAAATAGAGCGCTTCGTAGGATTTGCAAACTTCTACCAAAAAAATTATCAAGGGGTTCTCTGCAATGATTGCACTGTTACTCAGCTAACCAAGCAGGGTATCCATTTCTGATAAACCCCGGAAGCTCAAACCACAGTCGAAACTTTAAAAAGACTGTTCATATCAGCAACCATTCTGAGTCATCCTGATCCTGCTCTTCCCTACATTTTGGAGGTTGATGCCTCTGAAAACATGGTAGGGGCAGTTCTGTAACAGCATTAGGGGTTAAAGACTGTTCTTCATCCAGTAGCATTCTTCTCACACAAACTCTGCACATCCCATTCTGATCTTCATGGATCATAAGAATTTCAAGTATTTGAGGACAGCCAAGTGATTGAAGCCACATCAGGCCAGGTGAGCACTTTTCTTTTCAAGATTTGTTTCATATAACTTACAGATCCGGGCCCAAAAATGTTAAACAAGATAATCTGTCACGAATGTTCTATAACTCTCACACAATCTCCTTTTTCCGATACCATTTTGTTAACTGGAAACTTTTTATTATTACAGGCAGATGTCTTGTCTCATATTAAGCAAGCTTCAGCTGAAATTGCCTCTTATACAGGGGTTTCTCTTACGGCAAGAGAAGGGTTACTGTGGTCCGGAGATAAGATCTTTGTGCCCGAGGTTGCCGAATGGCTGTGTTTGAACTGTGATCACCCGCTAGGAGGTCACTTTGAGATCTATAAGACCTTTGATTTAGTACAGCGTCTGTTCTTGTGGCCTGACAAGACAAATACTGTAAAGCTTATGTGAACTCCTGTGTCACCTGCAATCGCAATAAAAGCAGCAGGAGCAAAGCTTGGGGGTTACTCAGGCCTCTTCTGATTCCTGAGAGACCCTGGAAAATGATTGCCATGGATTTTTTTGTGGAACTTCCATCATCTGAAGGGTACCCGGCCATCTTTGTCCTGGTAGATCGCTTTTCCAAGATAGCTCACTTTCTACCTACGAAAGATACTCCTTCTGCATTGGAAACAGCCCAAATCTTTGTGAAATAAATTGTAAGGCTTCATGGTACCCCTGCCAATTTTGTCTCAGACCGTGGAGTCCAGTATGCATTCAGATTCGTGAGAACACTCTGTGAGATCTTGAAAATTTTACTTTCTTTCTCTTCTGCATTTCACCCGCAGACTAATGGGCAAATGGAGAGAACAAATCAGACTTTGTAGTAATACATCCTCTGCCTTACATCGTTCTCCCAGGATTATTGGTGTCCTGGGTATCCTTATTGCCCCTAGCTGAATTTGCATATAATAACTCAACACATTCCGCTACCAAACAGTCTCCTTTCTTTGCAAATTATGGGTTCCATCCATCGTTTCTATCCAATGACTTTCCTAAATCTTCTAATCAAGCTGTCCAAGACACCTTGAATTTCTTCCAGCAAAACAACAAAGTCCTGCAGGAAACAATAGCCAAAGTGCAAGAGGATAATAAAAGGATCTGTGGTTTTCTACTGTTAACTTAAGATTGGCATGCCCCATGAAGAATTTGGGACCTAGGTTTGTGGGTCCTTTTGCTGTAAAGAGGAAAATGAATAATGTGTCTTATGAACTAACCTTACCTGACTCTTTGAAAATTCATCTGGTATTTTATGTGTCGTTAATGAAACCCATGACCCCTGATCTCTTTCAAGATCATAATGCAGGTCCTCCAGAACCTGTAATTATTGATGGTGAAGAAGAATACCAGGTAGAGACCATCCTGGATTGCAGGAGGAAAAGGAATCAATTGCAGTACTTGATTAAGTGGAAGGGGTATGCGGCGGAAGAAAATTATTGGGAACAAGATTCCAACATACATGCAGATTAAATTCAACCTTTATTTCACAGGCATCTTGAAAAATAGGCCCAGTTCTCCATCCCGTGAGCCCGCGCAAATGCCAGGCAGGCTATTTAAACTGCACTATGGCCTTGGATCCTTGCCATTTGGTACATTTCCTAATAATCTGGTACTCCCTGTTATCGACTTGATCTGCTCCTGACCCTGCCTGAACGCTGCCTGTACCGACCCCTGGCTTGTCTTTGGATTTCAGCTATGCCTGCTCCTTCTGCTTATCCGCCCATCTGTCTGCTGTTACTGACCCTGGCCTGACTTCGACTAGCGTCTGTACTTGATCTGCCTCTCAGTTGCCGTCCCAGACAGTCTGACCCTGCTTACCTGCATCTGAACCTGCTGAACTGTGCCTATCTCCTATTCTGGTCTCCCTGCCAGCACAGTCTGCTCTTCAGCAATGCACAGCCTGCTCTTCAGCAACACAAACATTGTTCTTCAGCATCGGAAGACCAGTCAGGCACTCGTGCCTACTCTCCTGATCCAGAGGTGTAAGAGAAACCTACCACCACACGTCAGGCTCCACCACCAGGTACGTTATAACTTATATTTCACCAATACTCTTAAAAAATAGGAAAGTATAGTTTCATTATAGTCTCTCACCAGTAATGTTTGGGGACATTGTGTAGTATGGTTCTCTGCAGGAATATGTAATACTTGATTGGTATGTGGTAGTATTTTCTGATGTAGAGAACGTCATAAATCCATTTTCAAGTTCTTTTGGCAACTTGCAGTCAACAACTAGAAAAGTGAAGCAATCCCGGTGTTAGGTCACATAATTAGTCAGTTTGAAAAAAGGCACTAGTCTATCTAGCTCAACCAATTAAAAAAAAACACACAAATAGAAATCCTACACATACACTATACCTGTAGTTGATCCAGATGAAGGACCCCCCCCCCCCCCCCACACACACACACATTCATGGTCCAATTTGCTCCAAAAATGTGTATTTCCTTATATTATGTACATTTAGGAATGCATCCAGCTCTTTTTTACTGAGCTGGCCAGAACTAGTTGTAGCTGAACTCTTCCATGCCTCTTATAGATTTGGTTGCCCTTCTCTGCACTTTCTCCAGTTCCCCATATCCTTTTTGTGAACTGGTGCCCAAAACTGAACTGCATATTCTAGCTGAGGACTTCTGAGCCCTGGTTCACATTGATGCTACTTTAAAATCAGGCTACTTCACTTGAAGTAGCCTAATTTCAAAGTAGCAGTTCAGCGAGATTTCAGGTGCTACTTGAAAGACATCCGTGCAGTTTCATGCACAGATGTCTATTGAAGTCGCACCTGAAATCGGCAAAAGTAGTGCAGGAACTACTGTTGCAAATCAGTGCAGCATCGCACTGATTGGAATGGTGCCATTGCTGGCAATAGGTTGCTACTTGTCAGCTCAAACTTCATGACAAAGCGCTCCAATGTAAACGAGAGCTTAATGATTTATACAGGAGCAAGATTATGTCATTCCATTGCTGCTATGGAGGGGATTTACTAAAACTGGTGCACACAGAATCTGGTGCAGCTGTGCATAGTAACCAATCATATTCCAGGTTTTATTGTCAAAGTTTAATTGAACAAGCTGACATTACAAGCTGATTGGCTACCACGCACAGCTGCACCAGATTCTGTGTGCACCAGTTGTAATAAATCTTCCCCTTGGGGTGAATTCAAATTAAAAAATATTAGATATGATTCCTTGTGTAACACTTCACGCCTTTAGTGGAATAACCAGTAGTACATTAATCACTGTTTCAACAGCAATGTTATATTTACTGACAGCCCAATTTCTGTCACTTCTATCGCTTCCATAAAACAAAGTTATTCCTGCAAGCAAGAAACACTTCTCTCTCCTTTATTAATGAATCTTGTGCAAAATCAGGTCAGTTCATATTGATTAAGCATTATAAATAAATCAAATAATAGGGAAAACTAGATGGACCATTTATAAGCCTATGTTCTATAACTTTAATAAAAGATATTCTTTATATTTATGTAAAATCTTTAAATTCTTATCTGGTGATGAGAAATGTTGGGCCTAAGTATAGTGGACCTAATAGCTTTATCAGTCACAGAAACAGATACAGAATAAGGCAAGATAGGGCCCTAGAAATAGTAGCAGCTGTGGCCCTCAATTCCTTAAACTGCCTGATAAGTTTTGAGATAGGCAGAGAAGGCACAGAAGGCAGAGAAGCTGCCCCATTTGCATGACCCACACATCATTAAATCGATTGTAAAATCTGAAAGTTTTTTATCTTAATGCATTCTATGCATTAGGTTAAAAAACCTTCTGTGTGCAGCAGCCCCCCTAATACTTACCCCCCCTAATCTCTATCCAGCGATGTTGCAGGAGTGACTCGGCTGCCCTGGACTCTCCTCATTGGCTGAGACAGCAGCGCAGTGCCATTGGCTCACACTATTGTCCATTAAAGTCAGTGAGCCAATGAGGAGAGAGAAGGGGCGGGGCCTAGCGGGGGCTCCATGTCTGAATGAACACACGGAGCTGCGGCAAGGAGCGCTGGCCGGGGACCTGAGAAGGGCAGGATCAGGGCTGCTCTGTGCAAAACCACTGCACAGAGGAGGTAAGTATAACATGTTTGTTATTTTTAAGCAAAAAAAACTGAGACTTTAGTATCACTTTAATGAAAAGGCATACTCCCCTTGTGAAGGTGCACAGCTTTGATCAATTACACTATCCCTCTAGTTTACTGAAGGATCATGAGGTTTGTAGCTGTCTCCCTAGACTTTTTTTAATCGCACAAAGGATATCTCATAACCTATGTACAAATGACAAACCCAAGCTGATTGAAGGTGAGGTTTACAAATTACTCCAGGGGAGAAATTTAAAAGGGCTAATTTATTAAAACTCTCGTCAGCTAAGTTAATGTTGTTTATTTGAAAGCAATCAGGTAAATAGAATACAAAAATGGAAATGATCTTCAACTGAAGTGGTATTAGAAGCAAATATATTTGCTGGGCTGGCAAAATTCAGTAATTTGGCCCTGGTCAGTATTGCCAACCGTCAGTGTGTGGGGCTGTGGGTTATAAAGTTCTATTTTTTTTAGCTAGAAATGAACTGTAGAGCTAACCAGGCCCCCAGTGGGGTATATGAGGCCTGGGCCCGGTACAACAGGGCTGGCTGTACTGCCTTATCAGCGGCCCTGCTCTGGGAATCCTTTTTCATACCAGTGTGCCTGGATCCAAAACACATACACTGATAGTATTGAGCTGATTAATCTTCATTCAAAAATTGTAAAATGATTTACTTTAATTACCCAATCATGCAAAAAATATCTGCACATGATTTGGCAATCAAAGTGAACAGGAATTTGCTTTTCACATGCTTGGATACATGAAGTGGATATCCACACAGAGTTGAAACGTCTCAACTCTTCTAGTAAATCAGTCTCATGAAAGTGTGAAGATTCACTTCAAATATCCAATCTTACGAAAACAAAATCTCTGTTTACTTATTTATTCTGCACAATTTATAGTGCTAAAATTTACAAATACTTTAGTAAATCAGCCTCATAGTCAAATCTGAATACCTGAAAGGCTCCTTGCATGTCATGAACTGTGTATGAATTAGGTGCACATGATAATGAATTATATAGTAAGTGATACATGCTCATTGAAAACGCTTTGATTACATTTGCCCTCCCTTAAGGCTGAAAATGTTACTTAAAATGGTTCTTTCAATCTATGCTTTTCCAAGTTTGAATTAATACCATTATTTTTGTAAGAGACGCCTTTGTACTCATAAATCCTATGTTTATTTTGGATGAAGGGTAGTAGGTGCAGAATGAGTTTCCAATGGCCTTTGTAGCCCTGTTGTTTAATTTCAGGACTGTGAAGTGCCTATACCTATCTCTTACATTTTCTCCTTTGAATGCTTCTACTTGTCATAGATTGGCCCCAAACCAATTCAAAATAAAAAAGGCTCCCCCACCTTCCACAGAATATGTTAATCCCCTGCCAGGGGCAAGTAGCGTCCAGCATCACTCTCCAATCTGTCAGTCTCCTAAAAAACAGCTGATTGAAACCCACTGCAGGGTCACCAAGGAATTCCAAAATAGAGAGCTTTCTTCGATTTCTGGAAACCAGTTGATTTCAACGAGCTTCTCAGTTTGAATTCTGTCTCCTTTATTCACAGTTTGAATCTCCTAATTTTGTAGATTCAGTTTAAATACTAAGATGGTCAGAAAGCAACTCAGTCCATACCACAGTAAGCAACTCCGTCTACACCACAGTTTTAAACTGACATAGGTCATTGAAAATAGTTTTTTTAAGAGCATGCACATATTATATGCATTCACCAGCCCCTTAAAGAGGTCTATATTTAAAAAAATGAACTGTGTGAATATCTTAAGCTTTTATTCAGGAAATAATCCCATATTTTGCCTCATATTTAATTTCCTCTGATCGCTAGCTTCATCTGGTGGTTACAATGTGGTGTTTTTCTGATTGAGTTGTTTCAGGAAAATACCATATTATGGCACTGATGAGTATAGGAAATAAAAGTAATAGGCAAAATAAGAAATTATTTGTAACAGTCAATGTTTTAGACATTCACACAGCTAATTTTGTATAAATAAACCTCAAAGTGTATGTCAGGGCAAAAAAAAAAAAAAACAGCACATCTTTGAAATACATGCACATTTCCAAGTATTTAATAACCCCACAAATACAGGACCAAAAGGGTACTTAACTCCTAAATCCTTTTGCACAGGACACAGGACAGGTCTGGATTTCTGACTTTATCAACTGAATTTTTTTGTTTTTTGCATTTTTTTAAACAGATAAAACAAAACACATTTCATGAAATATTTACAGATCAAAAAGTAGCAAGTAAGTGCAGTTAAAGTTTACATACATTCAAAATAGAGGTATTACTAAAGCTTTTTTGGTCATACTTCTCTTCTGGGTCACAGGAATGCAGCCCACTGTTAGTTGACATCACAGAGCCAATCCAGGCTCTGGAATGACCCCAACAATAACACCGGGATCCACTCAGATCAGCCTTTCAGCACACCACTGAAAGCCTGAGATGGCCGCTCCCACCCCCTCCCCAGCCCAGAGCTTCAATGAGCGCTGGAGGGGCAGAGCAAAGAGCTTTGACTGACCATCATTGCTCTCTGCTCAGTGTGGACCAATAACTCAGTGATCAGTGGTCATGTGATCACTCAGTTCTCGGGTGGGTGAGTATGTATGCTGTGCCCATCTGCAGCGGTGCTGGTCTGTGTTCCTCTCCTCACAGGACCCAGTGGCAGAAGAGGGATGCATTGGCTCCTGCTGCTGTCAATTAAATCCTGTGAGGAGGGAAAGGGGGTGGGGCTGAGCCACTCTGTGTGTCTATAGGTGCACATAGTCTGATTTGGATGTGAGCCTGCATGTTGTTCCCATAGCAAGCAGCTTGCTATGGGGGCTGACATAGAAGTGGAGAAGCAGACATCACCGGTGGGGGACCCCAGAAGAGGAGGGTTGTGGCCGCTTTGTGCAATACCATTGCACAGAGCAGGTAAGTATACCACGTTTTTTATTTTAATAATAAAGTAAAAAAATACCCTTTACACTCACTTTAAGACCTAGGTTACATCATGTAGATTACCACAAATAAAACTGCACATGATTCGAAGACAACCAGTTCATGTAATCTAACTAGTACCAAGTATAGGAGAAGGAATAACATTTTAGTTTTCAACAGAAACATGCTTCAAATACAGGACATCTTCTTGTAACATGTTAATACTTGTGGTATATAAATATAAATGTTATAGTAGTAATATTGACATTTTACAATTAGTAGCATTTACTAATCATTGATAAAAGATGCATTTCACACAGGCAATTATTTTTCTCTTGTATATGCATTATTTTATTTAAACACATGAGATGTAAAGCAATTGATAAATACAAACAATGTGCAACATGTGGAGTGTGTATTTATATTGTATAAATAGAGTAAAATATAATAAAACCCATAATATTAACAATAATAATACTGTAACTTAAAAAAAAGAGTTTGTACCAAGAGCAATAGCGCATTGCAAATAATCCACATTTACTGCATGTTATTAAATATTGTTTGTCCAAAAGTGCTTCAAATTGTCTCAAACTCACATTTGGTATTTCCAGAGACAAGGTTACTGTCAAGGTGCTTGGATATAAATATTTCACTTTTTATCAAAAGGAAAGCTGTTTAAATACTAAAAATAATGCTGGGGATAGACAAATTACACTTTATTAGGACAGTCAGTCAGCAGACAGGCTGTCCAGGCTATGTAATAATAATTGCTTCCTCTGACAAATGTGCTGTGAGTACATAATGAGAGCAACAGGCTGAAATTGAAGCAGGAGCAGGCCATTTTTTTTTTGCAGAGCCACACTCTTTTCGAAAAACCTTCCGTAGCTTGTTGTGTCACACATACACACATGTTTGTCTTGTGTTGTTACTATACGAGCTGTATAAAGTGTTCTGAGACACTGGAGCATATAATAATAGGCCAGCAGCAGCTTGTTCTTATTCCAGTCTTCAGCTCATCCTGAAATCCATCTCTGCAGTTTTGTAAGAACAGGGGGAGTAAGAGGGAAATTGTAGATTGCAGAAAGAAAGAGAAAAAAGAGGAAAGGGAAATTAGAATTCATGCAAACAGGATACATGCAGAAAACCCACCACCAGAGAACAGACGCAAAACAACAACAAGGATTTTTTTTTCATTAGACAGTAAAAGAAAAAAGGGCACAGAGTAAAAAAAATAAAAATAAAATAGGTGTATACAAATGTAGAACAATAAATAATAATAAACTGTGTAAGCAGACCATACAGCCAGGACAGAAGGTAAGTACATTTTTAATCCTAGAGAAAGAAAAGTGTCTATGGATCTGATTGGTTGCTATGGATGACACAATTAATTAGAATGCAAATATGATTATATAACCTCTGTGCTGCATAGAATTACTACAAACTGTCCAGTTGTAAAATGCATTCATGAGTATATGCAGAAATTGCAGTCTCTTACTTTGGCATCTTGGGACCTGGTTACTCCATGTTCCATCTTTCCTGCACTCAATCTGGAAACTGTCCATCTCAACATTGTCCTAGGTAAGAATGACAACATTTAGCATTCTGATAAAGAAAATGCTTTGAAAGACACAGCAATGCTGAGTAAGTAGTCCTGACTCCTGAATACCACCGACTCATACTCACAAGAGATAAATACCTTAAAATCGGGGGAAAGTCGTGGGTGCGTGTTATACGCCGATCCCCCAAAAAAATGTGACAAAAAAAATTGAGCGGTGCCGAAAAATAGCGAGCGCCATCAAAAAAAAACGTGCACCGCCGAAAAAGACCGATCTGACTGCTCTGCTCTGCTCGCAGTCCCGCCTCCCTGCGCTCGCTTTCCGAAACAGCAGGGAGGCAGGACTGCGAGCGGAGCCGAACAGTCGGCTCTTTTTTTCTGTCGGCGCTCTGTTTTTTTCGGCGGTGCTCACTTGGTCTTTTTCGGCGGCGTTCGCTCTGTCTTTTTCGGCAGCGTTCGCTCTGTCTTTTTTGGCGGCACTTGCTCTGTCTTTTTCGGTGGCGCTGGGCAAGGCTGCAAATGGTGGCGCTCCCGCGGTCTGTCTATGCGCCGGGAAATTTAAACGTGGGCAAGCTTCAAATGATGCTGGCAAGCTGCAAATGACACTGGGCAAGCTGCAAATGACGCTGGCAAGCTGCAAATGACACTGGGCAAGCTGCAAATGACACTGGGCAAGCTGCAAATCACACTGGGCAAGCTGCCAATGATGCTGGGCAAGCTGCAAATGACGCTGGGCAAGGCTGCAAATGGTGCTGGGCAAGCTGCAAATGACGCTGGGCAAGGTTTCAAATGGTGCTGGGCAAGCTGCAAATGATGCTGGGCAAGCTGCAAATGATGCTGGGCAAGCTGCAAATGACGCTTAAATGTAAGTTTTTTTTTTTTCCCTAAACTTCCCTCCTAAAACTTTTTTTCCTTAAAATGCCAGCCTAAACTTGGGGTGCGTGTTATACGCCGGTGCGTGTTATACGCCGATAAATACGTTACATTTTTTTTTTGTGTGACTGTTAATCTATGTTCATTGTCATTATTTTCTACAGGGGAGAGTTAAACAAACTTTTACAAATTTGCCTAGTTCAATTTGAGTTCAGAAATATAGGCTGAATCCTAATTCTCGATTGACAAAAGAAACAACAGTATTATAGAGTTATACATTTCTATGGTAATTCATACTTACATCAAACTAGTTTCACAATCACAAATATGATGTAAGTTTGATGTAAGTGCATTACTTTTAATAAAACGAGTTTTATGTTTTAGGTTTTTACACTATTGGAGGCTCTTTCGTGACCTTTGTTCATACATCTGGAGATTGCTATTGTAACTTGGATGGAGTTTGGCAATATATGGTGGCTTTTGAGCACAAAAAGTGAGACTTGCTAGACACAAGAGTGAATGGCAACATGATTAGGTGAGCCTCATTCTTATGGGAGTTGAATCAGCACAGATCACTTTGGTGGAGGACTTATGGTGTTCGATTTTGCATTCCAGTTACACTTGTTTTCTTACACAGAGCCATAGTAATTACTATGTGGGTTATAGGCCACCTTCAGGTGATGGACACTGGTACACCCTAAACAGGAAGTTGCCTTCCTATATAACCCCTCCCACTACTGGGAGTACCTCAGTTTTTTTGCCAGTGTCTAAGGTGTTGGTCACGAGTAAAGATGTTACAAAAACAGCCTTTTTTAGCCGATACAACATATTCCCTTGGTCCTTTTGACAAGGAAACTAGTTCTTCTGGTAACCATATCTTCTGCAAGAAGGGTATCAGAGTTGGCTGCTCTTTTTTGTAAAGAGCCATATTATTATTCACAAGGATAAAGTAGTATTGCGTCCTCATCCTAACTTTCTAAAGAAGGTAGTGTCAGGTTTTTATCTAAACCAGGATATTGTTCTATCTTCATTTTTTTCCAGAACCCTGTTCTATGGAAGAAAAATCACTACATTCTCTTGATGTGGTGAGAGCAGTCAAGGTCTACTTAAAGGCGACTGCTCAGATTCGAAAAACTGATGTTTTGTTTGTGTTGCCTGAAGGGCCTAAAAGAGGACAGGCAGCATCGAAATCTACTATTTCTAGATACATTCGACAAGTAATCATTCTAGCTTATGGTGTAAAGAGGTAGATTCCGACCCTCTCAAATCAAAGCGCACTCCTCCAGGGCTGTTAGTGCTTCGTGGGCAATGCATCACCAAGCCTTCATGGCTCAAATCTGCAAGACTGCAACTTGGGCTTCAGTCTATACATTTACCAGATTCTATCAGGTGGATGTAAAAAGACATGAGGATGTCGCCTTTGGGAAAAAAAATGTGAGAGTCTCTCTGCTGGGGCTACCCCTATTTTACAGGATTATTTCAAAAAAGGCATTAATAAATGCTACTCACCTTTAGAACCCGATATCCAGGGTTACATGTAATCACAGCTTGGTCTTTAAAAGTGTACTTTGTTTGAGAAGGTTCAATTTTCCCATTTGAGGGTTCCTGAAGATCAGGGCATGAAATGCCTAAAATGACAAATACCAGTGATTTGGTGAGTCCTTCCTTTTTGACCTAACTGTCATCAACAATTAGCTCATCATAATTACAGGTTGTGATGAATATATGATCATATTACATATATCATTCACAAATACTTGGATATTTGATATAACAACAATCTACTCTACATAAGCTCTCCTGATAAGCTCTCCAGAGCTGACACATAAAGTACAGCAGTTAAGTTTAAGGAGTCTTACCTGTGACTGTGTAAGACAGCTTCCATCCTCCATTTTCTCCAGAACCGTCACTGTGAAACAAGATCTGAACACTGTTGCTTCCAGTTTCTATTCTTCCTGGAGATTTATCTCCACACGTTGGACCGAATTCTTTTTTCCCAGCTTTGATCTAGTCAAACATAAGTCAGACAATGGCAAGATGATTTTTTATTCTTATTAGTCCAACTGTGTTAATTAAAATTTGGGCTTGCCTATAAGGAATACATACTGAGGTTTTTAAATTAGGAAGGGACACTTCCTGCACACTGCCAGGCACAGCATTAGGATAAGCAAAGAAATTTCAAGAGGTTGCTGGTGATATTTCATAGCTACAGATCTTCGTAACAACTAACACAAACTTTCATTCATTCCTTTAGAATAAAATAGTAAATTATAGCAGCATGTATTGATTCCCTTTGACGATTGGGTTTTTTTCAGCAGCTTTAGCCTCAGCTCACACTGCTGCGGTGTGAGACACCACATATAATTAGCACAAGAATTGCAGCAAATAGATTGCGGGGTGTCTTTAACTTAACATACACTCCCCAATCTGTTTGCATGGACGGGTTGCGATTTAGATGCAGTGCCAAATCCACAGCAAATTCGCTGTGAATTTGCACATCTAGTGTAAACCCAGGTTTAGGGTTTCTAAGCAATTTGAATTTTTTAACATACAGTATGGCCCTCCAATTCCCATCATGCCTAATCATGTCTTTGAATGTCAGAGTTTTATAATGTCTCATGGGACGTGTAGATCCGCAACAGCTGGAGGGCTGTCGTTTAGATATCCCTGGTATACAGTACGACTAAAATACATTTATAGATTACCCTTTTGGTACAACAGCTGGTTGCTCCATTTGCGGCACTACTAGGAAAAAGAAAAGTGAGTTTGGCAAAACTGATTTCACTGATTAGTTAATGTCTTTTTTGGTGGGGGGGGGGGGGGGTATTTAGGGATTTGCTAATTTTTGTTTAGTGTTCTTTGTACTTATGTTTTTTACTTCATTCGGATATTTCATGTGTGTACAGATACTTTTAATATTTTATTTTCCTTTTTTCCCATCTGAAAACAGTAATTTTTGATCAGGATATCGATAATAGCTTCCATAAACTTCAGAAGCCATCTAAAGCCCATTGCACCCTTAAAAAACAAAAAAACAAAACAAAACAAAAGCCCATCAAAAAACACCAAACTACTTAGCCTAACATGACCTTCTCCATTGACTCCAACACATTTTACCAAAATTTGTGGGAATAACAGGATTTTTGAGCTCACTGAAAATTCTGTTTTCTCTGTGTTCATTTAGGGACACAAGATCAGAAGTGAATAAAATACTGCTGCTTTTAGAAGGAATTGGAGACTGGCAAACAAAAAAGCCATTGAATTTACAGTGACTACAAAAATTATGTTATCTTTTTCATTTTTCAGGGAACACAGCATTAAAAGAAAAACATAAACAATTGAGACATCCAAAAGCAGTATAACTGAGGGGTGGGCAACACAGCAAAAATAAATGTGCTTACAGCCCACATAATAACAGAACCTACCTGGGGCAGCTTGAAGCTCAAAGAGCTGTTTGAGGTACCTTATACCCATTGCTTGCATGAACTCAATCCTGAACATTTTGATAAAAATGTCAGAGCATATAAAGGGAAGATGAAGTGGTAGCTTTGTAAATGTTAGAAAATTTTACCTGATGCCGAAAGGTCCAAGAAGCTCTTACTGATCTTGTAGAGTGTGCCTTGGTAGGGAAGTTTGGAACCTTATATGTAAGCCTATAGGCTTGTATGATGAGGTCTCAAAGAAATGATGGAAAGATTAGCGGGTTCTCCCTTATGGAAACCCTCAGGGAGGACAAAAAGAGAATAGAGAATTGTTTTGTCTAAAGCAAGTGGTAGCTGTAATGCTGGGTACACACAGGCTGAAAGTCATCAGGTTCAGCAGGAACAAAAGCTGCAAATGTTTATCAGTGTGTTCCGGTGGGGGAGGGGAGTCAGAAAACAATAACACGGGGGGGACATCTCTTGTGTTGGTATGGGATGGATGAGCAAAGTCCTAGTTAAATGAAGAAACCACCTTAGACAGAAAAGAGGATCTAGGTCATGACACTGGGCAGTCAATTCAGAGACACACCTCTTAGAGTTGCTGGAAATTAGAAAAGCAACCTTGTGGGTGAGTCAATAGGGGGATATCCCTGATAGGTTCAAAAAGGTGTTTTTTTTTAAATATCAACAAAACCATGTAACCATGTTGAGAACCCACTTAGCCACACCTTGTACAAAGGCTTTTTATCAAGGAATGAGTAGCAAGCAGCTTTTGGAACAAGATTGAAAGAGCCAATATTTGCCCCCTTAATAGTACTCAGAACCAAACAATGACCTGGACTAGATTGAATAAAAGCCAGAATCCATCCCAATGACAAGATCAGAAGGGTCCCTATCCCTTAGAACTTATGTTTGTCAAAATCAGCAATTGTGAAGTAGAGGGGCAAACCAGACCTTGGGAGGAGAGGCCTGAACAATCTGTAAGAGCACACAGAGTGTCTGCTAGGAGTCTAATGGGGTTAAAATATTGCATTCTCCTGGGCTAGATCTATGCAATGAGAAGCACTGGAATGCCTTCTATGTCAATTCTGTGGAGAGGATGAGGCAGGGGTTTTAGAGGAGGAAAGGTGTAGATTGAATTGTACTAATCCCACACAGTCACCAGAGAATACCCTGCTACTGCTAGAAGAACTCAAAAAATGGATCAGTCTGTCGTTGAATCTTAAATGAAAAAAATCCACATCTGATGTCCCCCACTTGCAGCAGAAATTCTAAAACACCTCTGGGTGAAGAGACCATTCCTCCAGGTCTTGGGACCGAGGACCAAGAAAGTCTGCCTGTCATTTGAGTAGGTCTGGAATGTGGCTGGTGGACAAGGCTAGTATGGGTAGTGCCCATGCAGATTTTTTCACCTCTCTTTCCACAGAGACTTCTGTTTTCTCCCTGGTAACTGATGTAGACTACAGCAATAGCAAAGTCCGACTTTGTTCTGATTAGATAATCTGTTAGTCAAGAAGTCCAGCATTGTGGAGATAATCAGATTTCTCAGGGATCCAGAATATGGGAAGATGCCCTGCACTGAAAAGATGTCTAGGGCTCTTTCAGATCAACACCAGAGATGAATTCTTAAGCCACTAGGCCAGGGAGACTGCACTTTCTTGTACCATGCAAATGTTGAGTTGCAGGGGTCTGGAGTTAAATTGGGCAAATGTGACTGCCATTAATGAGGCTACCATCACACCCAGGATTCTCATACAGAACTGGACAGTGGCGGCTGGTGCTCAAAATGTTTTGGGGGCGCAAACAAACTGAAAAATTCTGAAAAAAACCCCCATCAATTCAAATGCAGCCACTGTGCCCATCAACTGCAGCCACTGTGCCATTCATTGCAGCCACTGTGCCCATCAAACGCAGCCACTGTGCCATCAAATGCAGCCTCTGTGCCATCAATTGCATTCACTGTGCCCATCAAATGCCGCCAATGTGCCATCAAACGCAGCCACTGGGCCATCAACTGCAGCCACTGTGCCATCAAACGCAGCCACTGTGCCATCAAATGCAGCCACTGTGCCTCAATTGTAGCCACTGTGCCATCAAATGCTGTCACTGTGCCCGTCAAATGCCGCCACTGCGCCATCAAATGCAGCCACTGTCCCCAAGCGCAGCCACTGTCCCCAAGCGCAGCCACTGTGCCCATCAAATGCAGCCACTGTGCCATCAAACGCAGCCACTGTGCCATCAAACGCAGCCACTATGCCATCAAATGCAGCCACTGTGCCATCAATTACAGCCACTGTGCCCATCAAATGCCACCACTTTTTTGAAGCCTATTAGAGTCTATGGCTCGAATCAGCTGCTTCAAAAACACCCCCCTGTTGCTGTAATTCAGGTGCCCAGTGCCCGGAAATGATCTGCACGCCTGAAAAGGGCTTGGTGGTGGCGGCCATGGATAGCTTCATGCAATGCATTAAGCTATTTATCTACATAGAGTGGGTGGCTGGAGAGAGGGGGCGGCGCCCGTGCACCCTTAATGGACGCACCGGCACTGGAAGAGTCAGATAGCTCCTGGACTGTAGCATCTGAAACTGAGAGTGGAAAGTCTGACATTTTGTCTTGAGGAATTAAAACCCTGGACTGAAAAGTATCCAGAATGAGACCTGGATCCTCCAAGAAATGTGTTAGAGCGTTGACTGAGCATTCAGAATCCAACCAAACCTTTGTAGAATCTGAACAGCGCATTGGACATTGTCTGATAGAGTCTGTTCCAACATTCTCTCAGGAGATCATCCAGATATCCCACTACAGAAATGCCTAGGGAGTGCAAGAAGGCAGGTACAGGGCCTGTAACCTTGGTGAAAACTCAGGGAGGGTATGGAGGACAAACCAAATGGAAAGGCTACAAATTGGTAGTGTTGTGCTCCGACAGCGAACCTGGTGGATACTAGGGATGGGCCCGGTGCTCGATGCGAACCCACGTTCGCATCGAGCACCGGGCGTTTGCTCGCTCGGCGAGCCCAGAACTATTTGGGCCGTTCGCATCACATTCGTGTGATGCGAGCGGCCCCGCAATGCATTGCGGCCGGCGCGGCCGGCGCAGTGCATTGCTGGCTGATGATTGGCCAAGCATGCACTGTGACCCCGCATGCTTGGCCAATCACAGCGCCGGAAACTCGGAGAGCAATAATTGGCTACAGGCAGGACGCCTTTAGCCAATTAAAGCTCAGGGGCTTTAGTACACACCCCACCATTTAAAAGGCCGCCACGCCATCGGCGCCGGTCACATGAGTTCCGGCTTTAGGAGAGATCAGTCTGCTGATTCTGTCTTTGCTTGATTCATTGCTCCAGAAAGATTTGCTCTTCTTTGCTAAACCATTGGCTAGTTCTTTGCTAAACCATTGCTACCTAAGTCATTGATCGTTCATTGCTGCTGATTGCACAGTTAGTGTGTTTTTAGCTGCTGCTGGGGATTAGTCTAGTGCGTGCTTACTGTTAGGCCCCTTTCACACTGGGGCGGTGAGCCGCGGTGACGGTAAAGCAGCGCTATATTTAGCGCTGCTTTACCGTCGTTTTTACCGCGGTTTTCGGCCGCTCGCGGTGCGGTTTTACCCCCCGCGAGCGGCCGAAAAAGGGTTAAACACCCCCCGCAGAGCGCCGCCGTAGCGGCGCTTTGCGGCGGTATTGCCGCGGTTTTACCGCGGTCTCCCATTCTTTTCAATGGGAAGGAGCGGTATAGGAGTGGTGAACACACCGCTCCTATCCCGCTCCAAAGATGCTGCTAGCAGGACTTTTTTTGTCATCCTGCTAGCGCACCGCTCCAGTGTGAAAGCCCGCCGGCTTTCACACTGGAGTTAAAGGGGCAGGATTTTTTCATGCGGTGAACAGGCGCTATTTTTAGCGCTGCACCGCATGAAAAACGCCCCGGTGTGAAAGGGGCCTTAGTACAGTATTGCAGTAGTACCAACCGCAGTGCTGTTAGCACAGCATTGCACCCCAAAGGCACCCATAGGACTTCTAGTGTGTTAGTGGCAGCAAACAGAGCTCCTATATTTTCTTCTCAGCAGCACCCATAGGACTTCTAGTGTGTTAGTGGCATCACACAGAGCTCCCATATTTTCTTCCCAGAAGCACCCATAGGACTTCTAGTATGTTAGTGGCATCACACAGAGCTCCCATATTTTCTTCCCAGAAGCACCCATAGGACTTCTAGTGTGTTAGTGGCATCACACAGAGCTCCCATATTTTCTTCCCAGAAGCACCCATAGGACTTCTAGTGTGTTAGTGGCATCACACAGAGCTCCCATATTTTCTTCCCAGAAGCACCCATAGGACTTCTAGTGTGTTAGTGGCATCACACAGAGCTCCTATATTTTCTTCCCAGAAGCACCCATAGGACTTCTAGTGTGTTAGTGGCATCACACAGAGCTCCTATATTTTCTTCCCAGAAGCACCCATAGGACTTCTAGTGTGTTAGTGGCATCACACAGAGCTCCTATATTTTCTTCCCAGAAGCACCCATAGGACTTCTAGTGTGTTAGTGGCATCACACAGAGCTCCTATATTTTCTTCCCAGAAGCACCCATAGGACTTCTAGTGTGTTAGTGGCATCACACAGAGCTCCTATATTTTCTTCCCAGAAGCACCCATAGGACTTCTAGTGTGTTAGTGGCATCACACAGAGCTCCTATATTTTCTTCCCAGAAGCACCCATAGGACTTCTAGTGTGTTAGTGGCATCACACAGAGCTCCTATATTTTCTTCTCAGAAGCACCCATAGGACTTCTAGTGTGTTAGTGGCATCACACAGAGCTCCCATATTTTATTCCCAGAAGCACCCATAGGACTTCTAGTGTGTTAGTGGCATCACACAGAGCTCCTATATTTTCTTCCCAGAAGCACCCATAGGACTTCTAGTGTGTTAGTGGCATCACACAGAGCTCCTATATTTTCTTCCCAGAAGCACCCATAGGACTTCTAGTGTGTTAGTGGCATCACACAGAGCTCCTATATTTTCTTCTCAGCAGCACCCATAGGACTTCTAGTGTGTTAGTGGCACCACACAGAGCTCCTATATTTTCTTCCCAGAAGCACCCATAGGACTTCTAGTGTGTTAGTGGCATCACACAGAGCTCCTATATTTTCTTCCCAGAAGCACCCATAGGACTTGTGGCAACACCGTCCACCACCACCACCACCACCGCCAAAGGCCCAATTTTTCTGCCCTGTTCAACAGGTGCATGCAATTACAAATCTTGATGTAATAACTCACAGCAGGGCCCATTCCTGCACCCACCAAGAGTAACTGTGAGGGCTTACAGTCTTGTGGCAACACCGTCCACCACCACCACCACCACCACCAAAGGCCCAATTTTTCTGCCCGGTTCAACAGGTGCATGCAAGTACAAATCTTGATCTATTAACTCACAGCAGGGCCCATTCCTGTGCCCACCAGTCTTGTGGCTACACTAACATCTAATAGGGCAAATTTCTGCAGAGTATATACGGCAGGCCCCTACTTTCAAACATCCAACTTACAAACGACTCCTACTTGCAAACGGAAAGAGAAAACAGGAAGTGAGAGGAAATCTACCCCTAGGAAGGGAAATTCTATCCTGTTAGATTTAATTTGGGAAAAAGGTATCTCCTCTCTACTGATGCTTTATCACCAATCCTTGTTTCAATTAAAACCCCACTTTTCCAAAAACATTTGTCATTGGGACGGAAAGTGAGGTGACATGTTCTGAACAGATGTGCAAAGACAGCAAATGTTACAGGGTGATAACCCCTCCCTATGTTCTCCAAAAAGCTTAAAAATAGATTTTTTTGGGATGGAGCTACACTTCATAATGTACCTGTTCAGATTCTACTTAAGAACAAACCTACAGTCCGTGTCTTGTTTGCACCACCTATATAGTGCTGTTCAGAGTATATAGGGTTGTAGGTATAGGGTTTTATTTTGGGTGCGGGGTCCCCCTTAATATCCATACAAGACCCAAAGGGGCTGGGGTGGGGGGGGGGGGTGAAGGGGTAGCCATGCCATTTTTCTCAAGGATTTTCAGCCATATGGCGGCCAGGACAAGACATGACATTAAAGCCGCAAGTGGTTTTAAATGGCTTCTTTTTTTCCTTTACAAATGTCATTTTGTGCAAGGACAGTTCTAAACACGGGAAACACATGCCACTTCACAGGCATACTTTAGACACCCCCCAGGTACCATATTTAAAGGAAAATGTCACTTTTTTTTTTTCACTTTATGCATCATTAAAATGACTGCTCCCGAAAAAACGTTAGTTTTTAAAAGTTATTTTTGCATTGATATATGTCCCCTGGGGCAGGACCCGGGTCCCCAAACCTGTTTTATGACATTAACATGCATATTGGCCGTTGTAATGAGCAATTTTGATTTCGAACGTTCGCGTCCATTATAACGAATAGGGTTCGAAAATTTGCGCGAACTTTCGGTCCGTTCGAAGGTTCTGGTGCGAACCGAACCCGGGGGTGTTCGGCTCATCCCTAGTGGATACCATTGGGAACTGAAAAGAGAAAATAGTTTGCCAGTAGTCCAGTCATCATACCAAATAGGTTCTAGTAGTACTTGAAAGGCATTTACTGTTTAGGCCTTTTAAGATATCCTAGACTAGTAACAGGAGTAACATCGGGTGCATGTTGTTCTAGTTTTAAACGTGTGAACTGCATCAGTTAGAATCAACATCTTAAATGTTGGTATCTTAAAGTTTGGGATCTATATTAGCAGATTGAGGCTCCTCAAGCACAAGTTCATCCAAAACAGAAGAAGGGGACTCCAATTCCTATAAAGCACCTTCAGTGCTCAAAGGCTGCTACAGCTACAGGAATGTAAGAAACAGACTCTGGAGGAGAAGGCATAGAAGTATGCTTACAATCACTTTGTTCTGATTCAGCTATCATGGCTGTAAATTTGTTTATAAAATCTACCATAGCTGTGAAACATTCTCTCTGGATAATGCAGAGGTGGGAGCTGTGTCAGATGGAGCAAGAGAAGACTCAAAGGAGTCTACAGGACTCAAACAGGGAACAGTGATCTAAGCTATCAGCATCAGGTCCTTGAGAAGGGACACTCATTTTGTGTTTTGGATCTGATATGTTACACTACAACATGGTGGTGGAGCAATGGAGTTGTCACGTGTGAATAGCATTTGCACAGTATACCCATTAGATATGGACTTTGTGTATTGTGATTTTTGTATCACTATATTTAAAAAAAAAATGAATATCACTTTACTTTTATTGGTTGCACTGTTGCAACTGACACACCAAGTTGAAAGTCGGGTACTCACAAATCAACTGTCAAAAGTAAAAGAGGTTAATGACCAAAAGCGGCTTCTAGGCAGCAGCAAGGACAAACCAGGGTAAAGATCATGTGACCTTTGTGAGTAATGCAGCAACAGGAAAACTACCTCATGCTGAAAGTGGGAAGAGATGCTACAGAGTGTGAGCGCAATACATCTGTTCTTAATGCAGCACTTTTTTCTCTAGTGCATTAACCCTTTGGGGGAAAAACACAATGTCTAGAGAAAAGTATAATGTGTCGTGCTCACGCTCTGTGGTAAGCAACCACAGTACTAAGGTACTGGAGAGTGCCATATGCCGAACCCAGGGATTAATACAATATTTTAGTACTTGTTGGCTGGTCCATGAGCGTACTCTCAAAGTAGTCATCAGGGACAAGGTCACACCAGAGGCTACGCAATGACCCTGTACCTGAAGGAACTCTACAGCTAACAAACAAGTAGTCATCTGGTCACTGGGCTGAGGTTAAGGCATGCCACAACCTGAGCCCAATGCTCAGGGGTCACAATGCAGGCAAGCCCTGCAATTTTCTGTTCAACAGGGTGAGGGTAGGGACTTTGAGGCAATAATAAAGACTAGCCAATATAGAAAGTTGTGTAAAGAGTTCAGCAGCAGAACAACATTCTAGAATTATTAATATAAAATGCTTTGCTAAAGCCAAAAATAAAATAAAATAAAAATCTAGTAAAAAAGGGTACGTTTTTATCCAAAGAGAAAAGATGCCCATCCTTGTAGGGCACTAGCAAAAATCGAAGCATCATGGGATTGGGAGGGTTATACCTAGCTGATCAACAACTTTTTTTGTTTGGCACTGTCCAGTTCCTCATGACCTCCTGAAGGCAACAGTATAATCAAATTTTATATGATTTTCTTCTGATAATATGTCCCTTAATGGTGAACAATAGAAACAAAGAATTCCTGATTTAACTTTTCATTGTATACTATATACTGAATCTGGTAACCATTTGGGCATGTTGTCTTGATGGAAGCATGGATACAATAAGAACTAATGTTGTACCTTTAGGTAATCATAAGGACAAGACACTTCTGGGTGGTCTTCAATATCAAAGCTATCATCAAATTGAAGATTGACCACAAATCCTTCCTCCAGCTCAATTCTATACAGGCAGTCAGAGCTCTTGGGATACGAATTAGGATAATCTGCGCTTGAAATTGTTCCACTCCTTTGTGTGTACAGATTATCGCTGCATTCCACTGTAAATAATAATATAAATGATATATAAATAATATAAAATATAAATGCAAAGCCATTATCATTACCACAGGCAACAGTTCCCTGCACACATATTTGGGAAGATGGAGCTCCAATATTTTTTTTAACATGCAAAGTGTTGTATCACTCTTAGCTATGCTGAAAGAAGTGTGTCTTTTGCAGGGCTCACTGATTCATCAAAGAAGTGACTCTTCCCTTATTATACTTAGTCTCAGGTTTAAGTCAGACAAATAGAGCCTCAAAGCAAGCTTCTTCTGTTGTACTGTCTCTTTTGTTAACACATATGGTTCTGGGAATTCTTTGTCATGTATTAAACATGTATTTGTAAAACAAAGATTATATAATAAAAATATTTATAAGCAAGTTTATAAACATGTTAACTTAAAAAATAAATTAAATTAAATTAACCCAAAATGGTTATAATTTCACCTCACTTTTCATATGTAAATAATAATTATTATAATTGTGCTTTGGGGGCCATGATATGTTGAACACTACTCACAATAATGTTAAATGGATAAACCACATTACTGTTATGCTAATTGTTAGTCTAGATAATGTTGAACATGATGCGTTTCATGGCGACTGAATTTAGGCACATGCAGTACTACAGCTACTGAATGATAGATTTCTGGCTCCAGTCATTTAAATTTACCCCAGGGAATCCCGGGTGATTTAATTTATCAAACTTAGTCAATGGTGTCACCTGCAATTCCCTCCCACAATCCTGCTGTTAAATAGCAGACTCTCAGCTCAATAACATTCATAAACGTTATTACTAAAGCCAGTAGGTATGTGTTTGTGTTTTATTTCATTAAACAACTTTTTCATCGTGTTGGTGTTTTTTTTACTTTTAAAATCTTTCTGGGAATGGGTAAGGGTTACCAATGCATATTATTATAAAGGGGGCCTCAAAATTCCATAAGTCCCTCTATAATACCCATCTGCCCTTCTATTTTGGAGACACTGAGGTGGGGAGGAAGCCCTTGTCCTTCAACATTGAGGCAAATGTCCTCTGAGGTAAATCAATAATGGTGTCCAGTTAGGTAGTTCATGTCAATCATGGTGTCCAGCGATACAATCCATGTCAATCACAATGACATTTCTTCCGCTAGTCTGTACAAGCCACACTCACAATGCTAAATGACAGATTCCCAGCTGGGATAATACCTCTGGAAATTTGGCTGTGTTTCTTCTGTGGGGCCAGAAATATATAGTTATTAGTGTGTACATTCCACCCCCTTTGTGGGGACCCTCCTATATAGTCTCTTAGATAAAATCTATGTGTATGGTCCAGCTAAGCTATTGTTAATGGGAGACTTTAATGCTATCCTTGATCCTGCTTTGGATAGATCAACTCCTCCTAAAAATGTCTCTGGAGAGCTCTCTAATTGGGACCAGATGGTAGATTTGGTAGAAGCTTGGCGATGGAAAAATCCATCAACTAGGTCATATTCTTGTTTTTCAACTTCATATAAGACCGCCTCCCGTATAGATTAAGCCTCTGTTAATTTGGCGATATTAGCAGATATACTTATACTTGTCGAGTGGGTTATTAGACCATGCTCCGCTTATGCTTACACTTCGTCTGCACCACTATCGTGATGCAGCACAGTAGAGATTGGGTACTCACTGGATTTCACATTCAGATATGGTTAATAAAATTCCACCCCTTCCAGCAGAGTATTGGGAGTTTAATATAGGGTCATCTACTTCAGCAATACTATGGGATGCTTTTAAGGCCTATACAAGAGGACAATATAGATCAGCTAATAAAGCAGTTAATAAGGATCAACGGGTAAAGGACGACACTTTAAACCTTATAGTAGATGAAAAAACAGCCCAATATGCTGCTGATCTTTCAGAATCTAATTTTAATGCTTTATCCCATAGCAAACGTGCCTTATATTTGCAAACAGCTACTATGTATGTATTGTATATCTTTATTTAACTGTTTGCCTAAAGTTAGACTTTATACTTAATATTCAGATGATAACAATGTATCTTTGAGCAGAACTTTAGGGTTTTCTGATCTCCTTTCATAATCTTTACACTAGCCCATAATTATTTTGCATAACAATGAGCATTAAAGGGGTTGTAAACCCTGGTGTTTTTTCACCTTAATGCATCCTATGCATTAAGGTGAAAAAACACCTGCCAGTGACCAGCCCCCCGTTTTATTTACCTGAGCCCCCTATTTCTGTCGGCAGAGATGCACTCTTCCTCTCTCCACGGAGTCCTGGCTCTTGATCGGCTCCCACTGCTGTCAATCAAATCCAAAGACGCGAGCGCCGGGGGGAGGGCCGAGTCCAGCATTCGTGTCTATGGAAGCAAATGCTGGACTCGGGAGCGCGCCCGCAAGGTAATCCCTCAGGAGAACGCTTCTCCTAGGGGTTTATCTGATGTGGGGAGGAGCCGAGAGAGCCGCCGGAGGATCCCAGAAGATGAGGTTTGTGGCCACTCTGTGCAAAACGAGCTGCACGGTGGAGGTAAGTATGATATATTTGTTATTTAAAAAAAAAAAAAACCCTTACAATCACTTGAAGCTTGTACCATGAAAGCCATTCTTCCTTTGATTTGACTACTTATTTGTATGATATTGCATATACCAATAATAAATCCACGCAGAGTGACTTTCATGGCTGCTGCTAATACGGTAGTAGTGTATAATGCATATCTAATAATTTTTCACTTTATATACTAAAGTGTGACAATCCTGAAACTACTGTATTATTTAAAATGTTAGAGGGATATGAAAGCAATAAAGATGTCTATTTTTGAATATACTGATTATTATTACTAATTCACGAATAAACAACATTACAATTTGGATATATATAATGATGTTATTAGTTATGCCACACCTTTGCATGTCCTGTTATCTGAGTGGAGAAGATAGCCAAATCTGCAGGAACAGTAGAATCCACCAATATAATTGTGGCAGTGATGGTCACATACCATATCCTCATCAATTCCCTCCGCACACTCATCTACATCTGCATTAGATAAATAGTAGAAGTAATTTTTACATATTACCAGTACAATCATAAAACACATTTACTGTTTACTTGTAATAGAATGTTTTGATTTATGAATACATCCTTTACACATCCTACAAAAAAATAATAATAATAGTACATTTTATATGATATGATAGATGTCTCTAAACAGAACAGCACTTTATGCTAATGAACTACAATAGCAAACAGTCAAAGATAATTGTAAGAAATGTGTATCCTCAGGCTCGAGTTTCAAGGTCCAGGTAAATTTTTCTGCAGGTTGGCCCAATTTTCTTAAAACGTAATGCACTGCATGACACTTGAACTATGGTCACCGAGCTTAGAAAGGTCAATAAGGGGGCTGTTGGATAAGCCAGACTCCTTACTATAAAATGGGGGGGGGGGGGGCAGCAGCCATAGTTTCAGTGAATTGAAAGCTGTTATAGGGAAATTACAGGGAAAGCTGACAAACTTCATAGGGAAAGGTTGGGGTCAGTTAGGTCAGCGTTTTTACACTGAAGTATCCTCTGCGGTAACTTAAATTTTTTTTTTTGGAAAACCCGAGCTTGTGTTTTCTGTCTTTAGTAGATTTGGGTCTAACCTTGCTCATTTAAATTGTCCACTAATTGTCTAAATTGTCCACTAGTGTCCACTAGTGCATCATCAGCGATCTTTTAATTCTTGCAGTAAAACAGCTGTCTGTTCTCCTTTTTCTAATAGATGTCATCCTTTTCTCCCTCCTCTTCTGCTGGCTAATTTTACACTGACTTATAATTTGCTAGCTCTTAAATGAGAAGTGTGCAAAATAAAAAAAATAAACATTCTTACTCATCAAGGTAAATGCAGCATCAATCCTTTGCGGCATCTGGCCCCGGCTGCCTCTACACTGAGAGCTGAGTGATCAAAGAACACTGATCGCTCAGTTCTTAGGTCCGCTCTGAGAGGTAACTATCACCTCCCTGTGCTCTGCCCCTCCAGAGCTCATTGGAGTGCTGGACTGTGGAGGGGTGGGAAAGGCTGGCTCAGGATCCCTGCAGAGCCTAGACCGGCTCTGTGATGTCAGCTGACAGCGGACTTTATATTAAATAATACAATCAGCGCAAATACTCATAAATCCTGTTATATACTTCCTAATCTGTGAGAATACTAAATATAATAAATACTAAATCCAAACATTTAGCATAAAAAAAAACCCCAATTGCAAGCTGGACACTTCTTAGTAATTTCACCACACCAAAGAAATTATTATAACACACTCAATATAGTGCAGCACAATTACTGTAGATCAGTACATTTAACACCACCCTCCTTCAATTACTTATTGTGAAAAATCATAAAGTGCAAACTTACAATGAAGTCCAAATCAATCAAAGTCGATTAATATTTGTGCTCCTCCACCCAAAAGTGACATATAAACGGATGATCCAGCATAATTCCTTCAGTGTGCTATCACCACCAGTGAAAACCTGCTCACCTCAAATATAAATAACATAGGCTTGTGGCTCCAAGCTCCTGCAGTGGGAACAGGCACCTCTCCTCTTATATGGATCACAATCTCTCCACTAGTTCACATCTCCTCGGTATACCTCGTGGGACAAAAAAGGCAATACCATAGTGTTTTCTGTTTCACCAGTTTAATAAAACACCCTCTCTTTAAAATCACACTTACAAAAAAAATTATATATGTGCTTACTCTGTCAGCTGACTCACCAATCCTCACTAGCAACTGTGACAGCGTGGATCCTACTGAAGAAGCCTTATACGAGGGCGCTACGCATCTAGGAGAGAGAGGGGGCCCTTATGTCAGGGGTCTAGGACCCAGCATCTTTCAGGACACCAACAGTCGGAGAAGGGCTTGAGGACCCAGCATCTCTACCAGTACTTCACATGGGCCTTTATAAGGAAGCCTGTCACTGATTGCAGTTGCTGGTTGATCTTCGGCTCTTCCAGTATGTTATCTCTGGGATATTCATGTTCCTGTGTCTCCTGTTACGAACCCGGCTTGTCCTTGACCTGTCTCCTGCTTGCTTCCTGTGTTCAACCTTGGTATCCATCTGACCATGTCTGCTCTGATACCCATCTTGCTTCTGACCTTGGCTATCCATCTGACTGTGCCTGCTCTGATGCCCGCCTGGCTCCTGACCTAGGCTTCCTTCTGACCACGCTCCAGTCTCAGCATTATCAGAATCCTGCAACACCTCATGGGCGCCACCTGTCTGCTAATTCTATGCCAGCACACCAGCTGTGCTCTGGAACCTCCTGCAAACAGTCCAACCCGTACTACTTTGGGCCTTACCTCTCCTGTTTTCACCCTCAGGGGGGTCTGGAACTTAGCCGCAAGGGAAGCCCTCTCTCCATTGGCCTCCAGCACCAGGTATGTGATACCTTGACGTCACGCTGTCACCATTGCTAGTGAGGATTGGTGAGCCAGCTCACCAATCCTCGGAAAAAGCGCATATATACTGTTTTTGTGAATTTGATTTTAAAGAGGGGGTGTTTTAATAAACTGGTGAAACAGAGAACACTATGGTATTAACTTTTTGTCCCTCAAGGTATAATGAGAAGATGTGAACTAGTGAAGAGATCGTGATCCATATAAGAGAAGAGGCGTCTGTCCCCAATGCAGGAGTTTAGAGAAAGAAACCTATATTATTTATATGTGAGGTGAGCAGGTTTTTCACCTGGTAGTGGTGGCACACTGAAGGAATTAACCTGGATCATCTGTTTATGTGTCAGTTTTGGCTGGAGGAGCACAAATATTAATGGACTTTGACAGAGCCGTCTTTAATATAGATTGGACCCTGGGCAAACATTTTTATGCCCCCCCCCCCCCCCCCCCCCATCCAATTTCCCTCTCTCCACCTGCTCTGAGACATACAATAAATAGTAGCTCGACTCAAAATCAGTTTACTACAGCAGATCAGGTAATGATTGCCATTGGTTACCAGAGGTTACAGCATATCATTACCACTCACTAGTTAGTTGGTAGAGGTTACAGCACATCATTACCGCTCAATGATTAGTTGCTAGAGGTTATAGCACATCATTAATGCTCACTTATTAGGTGCTAAAAGTTACAGCACATCATTATGATCCCTGACTGGTTGCTAGAGGTGACAGCACATCTTTACTGATCACTGACTGGTTGCTAGACATTATACCACATCATTACTGCTCAATGATTTGTTGCTAGACATTACACCACATCATTACTGCTCAGTGATTAGTTGCTAGAGATTACACCACATCATCACTGCTCTATGATTAGTTGCTAGAGGTTACAACACATCATTACCGCTCACTGATTAGTTGCTAGAGGATACCTCACATCATTACTGCTCATTGATTGGTTGCTAGAGGCTACTGCATAACATCACTATCTCTATGTAGGGGCCCCTGGACTAGAGGTTGCAGTCTCCTTATGGAGGGGTCCCTGGAGGTAGAAGTTTTTCTATGGAGGCCCTCCAAAAAGAGAAACTGCTACCTTCAGTCCAGGGGCCCCTCATATTGTAGATAGCCTCTAGAATGAAAAGCCCCAGTAATGACAATAGTGACAGTATTGCTGTGCTGTGCTCCCCTCCTGGCAGTTCCCCCCTCTGTGTGTGCTCTGTATGTGGGACTCTCACTGGAGCTACAGTAAGTTGAGCCAATGCATTTCTCCCCTCCTCCTTCACAGCAGGCAGGTGCGGAGTGGCATTGGCGCTTTCTCTATGATAAAAGCAAAATAGAACTGTCACAGTGGGGCGGGGTTTGAGGAAGCGGATGGCCCCAGACTTCCCGCACGCACCGGGACATCATTGGCAGTGCCCATAATTGAAAAGAAGCTGTGCGATGTTAGTCGGAGGACACATCACTCCGCCATGACTGACAGGGCTGCAGCCGGGACTAGAGGAGAAGTATCACGCTCCTTCCGCAGCACCTGCCCAGCACTGTCAGAGTCATTTGGAGGAAGTGCCTGCCATTGCAATATTTACTGTTGGCAATGGCAACCATGGGCAGTGTGGGCTCAAGGGCAAGGGGCAGCTGCTTTGGGTCCCACAGCAATGATTGTGCCCGGGGCAGCTTCCCCTTTTGCCCTGCCTTAAAGATGGCCCTGGACTTTGATTGATTTGGACTTCACTGTAAGTTTAAGAGGACTTAATTTATGGCTTTGTACGTATTTTGCACTTTATAATTTTGCACAATAAGTAATTGAAGGAAGGTGGTGTTTAATGTACTGATCTAATTGCGCAGTACTATATTGAGTGTGTTATAAAGACAGCGGACTTTAGCCTGCTGTCGGCTAAATTTGGGTCACAGGAGTGCAGAACTAAGTGCACTCCTGTGACCCACCGGGGTTGAACCAAATGAGCTTTGGCCCTACTTCTTGTTTAATTCGTAATGAGGGCTTAATAGAAAGTGGCTAGCAGCAGGATAGCTTTTCATCAGCGAGAACAGGGACAGCCACAATGAGCTACTGGCCAATTTCAATATGCCAATCAAAGCAGCCTTATTATCACTGGATGAAACAGCATGTGTCACTGCTTAAAGTGGTGTTGCCACCAAAAAAAAAAAATTGCTTAAAAAGCTTAAAAAAATAAATAATTGGAAAAAAAATCTTTTTTTACAGACCTCTAAATGCCTGTTGCTAGGGAGTCCCTCGTAGTCTGCCACCTTCAGTGCCCGGGCACTAACATCAATTCCGCTCGGCGGCGCACAGTCATCTGGGACCTGTCACGTGTCCCAGGTGACTGAGCGCCGTCTCGCGGCTCACGACGCCGCTCGCGCATGCGCAGTGGGTGCCTGGCTGTGAAGCCACAGCCGGGTGCCCACAGTAAGAATGCCGGCGCCGCGAGCGGAGCGGGGAACGAGGGGGGCCTCGTTCCCCCACATCGCTGGACCCTGGGACAGGTAAGTGTTCGATTATTAAAAGTCATCAGCTGCAGTATTTGTAGCTGCTGACTTTTAATAATTTTTTTTCAGGTGGACTCCCTCTTTAAGCTATCTGAAAAAGAAGCCTTTTTTTTCAAACTGTAATGAATCAGATTGGGGTACTGCTGTATGTAAGTCAAGCCAATTGTAAAAGTAAAAATCTATTCCAAATCCACAGTCAAATATAAACTGAAAATGTATGCTGTCACTGAGAACCACATGGAAAACGATGCTGTTCTATAACCATTCACAGCTTTAAGGTGTTTCACTGGACCCATGGCAAATTGAAGCAAAGCAGATTCTGCCATCACTAGAATCCACAAATATTTCTTCAAAACTGAACATTTTTGGGTGTAGTAACACTTTAACAAGTGGTAAACCATACAAAGCATTTAGAATAGCTAGTTCTATGTTTAAATAAAGAGACCTTACCAACTGCACTATAGTGAGCATCAAAGCCGGTGTAACGTTCTTCATTGGAGAAATCAGACCTAAAAGTAAGGCTGAGAAAGTTTCCAGGAGATGTGATTACTTGCTTCCCTGGAGCTTGTTCTGTGTCAGTACTTTCCTTTCCACAGAATGTTGTCAACACTTGTTCATCAGTCTCTACCTGTAAAGAAAACAATAGCCAACATTCAGATTACTTTGTATATTCTGGAGTCAAGTGCAAAATGAATATGAGATCAGTACAACTTTGTTTTGTCAGATGGTATAGAAAAAGGTTGAACATTACAAATACTGACATCTAATGCAGAGTTTCTCAACATTTTTACCTTGGAGAAACCCTTGGCAAAAAGTTTAAGATCTTGGGGAACCCCTAAAAAAAATGTCTACAATTACTGTAGAAATAGCATGAAATCAGGGTTTCTCAACCGAGGTTTTATAGTACCCTAGGGTTCTGTGAGAAGTCCCCAGGGGTTCCGCCACAAATCAACACTGCAGCCGATGTACTGTATATCCACCCAATGTTGTTTTCAGTTTTCACTGACAGTAAGTACTGTCTATGTACATTGATACCCAATACCTCCTCTGTAGTTGCGGCTCATGTGAACTCAGAGGGCAGCACCGGGAGGAGTGGAGAAAGTTGGAACACTTTACTGTAGAAGGAAGTGACATTCCATGTATGGCAGTACTGAATGTAGACTGCAGAGAGGGGAAGAAGAAAGCAGAGCCATGTGGCTGAAACAGGAGGTGACATCCTGTGTATGGCAGTTCTGAATGCAGACTGTGGAGAGGGGGAGCAGAGCGTGGGAGCATGTGACTGGATCAGACTGAATGTAGCAGGAAGGAGGCTTATAATAGCTTTATGTTATGAAGGGCCGTCTTTAATATGGATTGGACCCTGGTCAAACATTTTCTTACTCCCCCACTCCATGCAATTTTGCTCTCCACCCAAACATCACAAAAAAACAAATACGTAGACTTATCTCAAAAACGTTAATAATGTAAACATAGAGAACTGATACATAGTCACTGATTGGTTGCTAACCAATGCACATGCTTACTGCTCACTAATTGGTTGTAAAAGGTTACTGCACATTATTACTGCTCAATTATTGGTTTCTAGAGGTTACTGCACATCATTTCCCCTCACTGGTTGCTAGAGGTTACTGCACAACATTACTGCTCACTGATTGGTTGCTAGAGGTTACTACACATAATTATTGCTCACTGATTGGTTTCTATAGGTTACTGTGCAACATTACCACTTACTTATTGGTTGCTAAAGGTTACAGCACATCATTACAGGTTATCTACTTACTTGTATCCATTTCTATGCTTTTACGAGCCATTTATTTAAAGCACATGCCTGTAAAGAAACAATAAGTACCATACATACACACAGCAGTACCTATTTTGTGTCAGCAAACACAAAATATGTACTAAATTAAATACACGGGCAAACAGCAAATCAGACATAAAATTAGCACCATACTAACATGCCAGAAAGGTATCCGCAGACAAGGAGCCAGTACCATACTGACACACCAGAAAAATGTCCACAGACATAAAATCAGTACAATACTGACACACCAGAAACATGTCTGCAGACATAGAGTCAGTTCCATACTGACACACCAGAAACATGTCCGCAGACAAAGAGTCATTACCATACTGACACGCCAGAAATATGTCCGCAGACATAGTCAGTAACATACTGACGCACCAGCAAACGTGTCACAGATTACAGACTTAGCAATAACATGCAATGCCAAGCTGCAACTAACAAAGCCAGCAGACTACTCTCATGCAGTAAAAAGGGAATACATTACAGAGACAAATCAGCTATTCTACCCCTTTACAAAATGCTGGTTCACCCTCATCTGGAATATATACAGAGGTCAGTAGTAGGTAGGGCAGTGTACAGATGTCAGTAGTAGGTAGGACAGTGTACAGAGGTCAGTAATGGGTAGAGCAGTGTACAGAGATTAGTAATGGGTAGAGCAGTGTACGGAGGTCAGTAGTATGTAGGGCAGTGTACAGAGGTCAGTAATAGGTAGAGCAGTGTACAGAGGTCAGTAGTGTGTAGAACAGTGTACAGAGGTCAATAGTAGGTAGAGCAGTGTACAGAGGTCAGTAGTGGGTAGAGCAGTGTACAGAGTAGGCAGAGCAGTGTACAGAGTAGGCAGAGCAGTATATAGAGGTCAGTAATAGGTAGGGCAGTATACAGAGGTCAGTAATAGGTAGGGAAGTGTACAGAGGTCAGTGGGATTAAGGCAATGTACAGGGGTCACCCAGGCAGAGGACTGGGCATCTCCAGGGCAGAGGATGGGTCGTGACAAGGACAGAGAACAGGGGGTCAAGAAGACACAGTTTCGGGGGTCAGAATGGCAATGTAAAGGGGGTAAGGAGAGCGCAGGAAACAGTGCAGGGAGTGAGGGCAAAGTACAGGGGGATCAAGGCAGGCACAGTACGGTGGGCGGGAAGGCACACACTAGGGGGGTCAGGAGGGTACAGTACAAGGGCTGGGAGGGCACACACCAGGGTCGGGACACACACCAAGGGTGTTGGGAGGGCACACACCGGGGGGGGGGGGGTCGGAGTAGGCAGAGCAGTGTACAGAGTAGGCAGAGCAGTGTACAGAGTTCAGTAGTATATAGAGCAGTGTACAGAGGTCAGTAATAGGTAGGGCAGTGTACAGAGGCCAGTGGGATTAAGGGCAGAGGACAGAAGTCATTAGAACATAGAACAGTGTACAGGGGTCACCCGGGCAGAAGACTGGCATCACCAGGGCAGAGGACTGGGCATCACCAGGGCAGAGGATGGGGCGTGACAAGGACAGAGGACAGGGGGGTCAAGAAGACACAGTATGGGGGTCAGCATGGCACTGTAAAGGGGGTAAGGAGAGTGCAGGGAGTAAAGGCAAAGTACAGGAGGATCAAGGCAGGCACAGTATGGTGGGCGGGAAGGCACACACTAGGGGGGTCAGGAGGGCACAGTACAGGGGCTGGGAGGGCACACACCAGGGGGTCAGGACACACACCAAGGGTGTTGGGAGGGCACACATCAGGGGGTTCGGGAGGGCACACACCAAGGGGGTCAGGAGGGCACACACCAAGGGGATCGGGAGGGCACACATCAGGGGGTCAGGAGGGCACACACCAGGGGGGTTCAGGAGGGCACACACCAGGGGGTCAGGAGGGCACACACCAGGGGGGTTGAGAGGGCACATGCTAGGGGGTTCATGAAGGCACTCATCAGGGTTGGAAGGGCACACAATAAGGGGGTCAGGAGGGCACCTCTCCTATTATGCTCTCATGACCATATCCTGTACTTTTGCCCTATATATGTTGTCATAACGATATGCTTAGTTATATGAATAGTATATTCAGGGGCGCAGATAAGGGGGGGGGTCAGGGGTGTTTAGATCCCCCCAGGGCCAAAATGAAATGCATGGTGTCCCTGCTCTGCAGCCGCACATGGCACCAGCGACAGGCAGAACTGCAGTCAGTGGCCCACAGAGCGTAATAAAATGCCGCTACAGCAAGTGTAATAGATCATTTGGCATACCCGCATGCATGTTGTGGTACACTGCCAGGCCAATCTATCTAAAGGCTGACAGATCTATCACCAGGCAGCACACTGAGCACAGTGGGAGTGGGCGGTGCATGTAGTCCTGCTCACTGCTCTCTACACCCTGTATTCCCATTGGTTTGCAGTTCCACTCCCATCTTGGGCTTGGGAGAGGAGCTTCGTCTGGGCCTGGAGGTCAGAGTGCTTGTTCGGTGCTGTGTAGCCGCCAGCCCCCCACATGGATGATGCTGTCCTGTCCAGGTATGTCACTCTTTCTCTTCTGGCCTAGTCTCAGAGAGTCTAAGAGTGTCCTCAGAATTACCACTGCTCAGACTGCTGTGCTACTGCTGGCATTCTGCTGTTCATACTAGGTAATCATGAGTCAGTGAGAGACTATCTGTGATTCTGTGTGGCAACTGGCAAAGTTAGTGATTGAGGCTGGCTGGGCTAAATTTTGCATTGCTTGTGTTACTAACAGTTGACTGAGGCTAAGCTGAGTTTTCTATTGCTTGTGTTACTGACAGTCCAGCTGGGCACTGGCAAGCTTGTTGTGGTGCTCACCAGGGGAGGGCTGGGCTGGGGGGCAGAGTGGCAATTGCCCCCCAGGCCGCCCTAACTTACGTTGAAAATGGCTGGCGCCCGCTGCTGTTTTTACAGCTGCGGCGGTCGGCCACTGTTGCATTCCGGGAGTTGTAGTCCACACTCAAGCTCCCAAGCAGCGCAGAGGAAACTACCACCCCCAGAGACCAGGGTGCCCGTGACTGGCTTGGGCTGTGGGGCTGGGTGCTGGCTTGCGCTGGCCATGGCGTGCAACCTGAGCTGCCAAGTAAGAGACCCTGACACCCCCAGCTGACCCCCACACCCCATCCCCCCATACACCCCATTTACCCTGCCCCAGTGATCAGGCTGCATTGGATGGGCACTGGTGAGACTGCATTTATGGACACTGGTGAGGTTGCATTGATGGGCACTGATGAGGTGGCACTGATGAGTCAGCATTGATGGGCACTGATCAGGCTGCATTGGGGGGCACTGGTGAGGCTGCATTGAAAAACCAGCTGGGCATGGATGGTGAGCTGATTCGGCAGTTCAATGGGCCACTTGACTGGACTTCCCCCCCAGGCCTAAGGCTGCCAGCCCTCCCCTGGTGCTCACCAGCTTACTGATTCAGCATTTGGCACCACAACATATCTGCCAGTGCCAGGCTGGACTTTGTGCTGCCCTCAGTGGCATGCCTTGGCTCTGTTTTACCCCTGGTTCATACATATGTGGTGCAGGAAACGCATTGCAATCACACTGTGTTTTTGGTCTGCTGCAGGTGTCAATTCAAAGTTAACAACTCCCCAAAAGAAGGTCGCAAACGCAGTGTTTGTCTGAACCAGATCGTATGGTTGGTCAAAAAAGGTGCCTGCACTTCTTTGGTGCGATTCAGCACATTCAAAATGAATAGGCTCAAATCACACCACACAGAATCGCATATGAATTGCACAGGAATGTGGTGCAGTTCCTGTGCGATTCACATGCAAACTGTAGTGTGAAACCAGGCATACTGTGTTGATTGAGGTGCAATCAAGGCCCATTCATTTTGAATGGGCTCAAATCGCACCAAAGTCATGCATGCACCAATTTAGGAACCGCACTGCAAATGGTTCGCATAGTCGTTTTGTGAATGCGATCCAGTGCAGGCAAACACACTGTGTTTTGCAACCTTTGTTTGGGTTGTCGTTAAGATAGCACTGACACGCACTGCAGATTGCAAGGAGGGTGCGATTTGAATGAGGTGCATGAAATGTGCGTGGATTGAGCGTTTCCCACATTCTTGTGTACCTCTGCTTATCTCCTAAGCAGCAGTGTGTTTTTCCTCTGCCAGTGCAGGAAGATGTGCAATTACACACCTTCTCGCACCTGCTCAGATGCAAACCTAGCCTAAAGAAAAAAGTCAGTGTATTCCTGGCTGGTAATTTTTCAGTTGATTGTTTTTTTTTATTCTGTGATTGATTGAAAATTAAGCTAATGTGAACACAGTGAGTGTGCTGCCTTCCACAAGAGGTGCCCTTTGTAGCTGCCCAGTAAGATTGGCTATTACAGTGCACCATCCTGTGGTAGGCAGTGCACCCCCCCCCCTTTTTTTATCTGTAAGGCTACTTTCATACTGAGGTGCTTTAAAGGCCTGTAAAGTGCCTCTCATGTCACTCCACTGTGAAAGCCCAAGTGCTTTCACACTGGAGCGGTGCGCTTGCGGGGACATTAAAAAAAGTCCTGCAAGCAGCATCTTTGGGGCAGTTTAGGAGCCCCTCCTCCACTGTCTCTGCATGGGCAGCGCTGCCAAAGCGCCTTCAAAGCTCTTCCACATCGGCGCTTTTCGGGCGCTTTGCGGGCGCTTTGCGGTCGCTTTTAACCCCTTTTAACCCGGGGGGGGGGGGGGGGGGTTAAAAGCACACCCCTAGCGGCTGCAAAGCACTGTTTAAAGAGGAAGCCTCCTCCAAAAAAAAAAAAAAATGAAGGCAAAGGCATAATGAGCTATGCATACTAGCTCATTATGAATAACTTACCTGGGAACGAAGCCCCCAAAGTGACCCTCATCCACGACCTCCTCCGCTGCCATCATTCCCGGAGTGACTTCCGGGTCTCGCTGCTCCAGCGATGTCATTCGCTGGAGCAGCGATGACGTCACTCCCGCGCATGCGCACGAAAGCGGCATTTCGCCGTGATCTCGGCATGCGCAGTGTGCCTGCGCGCCGCTGTCTACGGCTCATGCGCCGTAGACAGTGGTGCCTGTTTTTTTCTAAATATCTCCTAAACCATGTAGGTTTAGGAGATATTTATTGGACCTACAGGTAAGCCTTAATCTAGGCTTACCTGTAGGTCAAAGTGGTTTGTAAGGGTTTACAACCACTTTAAACAGTGGTAAAGTGCCCGTAAAACTAGCTTTACCGCCCCCACCGCCTCAGTGTGAAAGTGCCCTAAAAGTTAAAAAAAGTCAAGGAGTGCTCTGTCCAACACAACATGGTGCACTTTGCACCATAATAGCCAACCTTACTGAGGAGGTGCAAGGGCACCATCTCCTTGTAGGTAGGCAGCACACTCACTTTGCCCCTATTCTGTTTGGACACTAATATTGGACAATAGCCAACCTTACGGGGCAGCGTTCATAAAAGGAAAACAATTTAATCGGGTTCGATTTTCTAAAGGACCTGATAAAATAGAATTAAGAATGTGATTGCTTACTAGGGGAAACACATATTGTTTTTCCTCTTTCCAGTCTTTATAATTTTGTCACAATTTATTTAATTTAAAAATACTTTTACTTGTCCCTGCTGCTGAAACCCCCCCCAGAACAAAAAATGATCTACTGCCCGAGTATTTTTGCAAATTTAGGATATCAGGATATGTTTTCCTTCAAGGATCACAATCACAGTATTTCTAGGACTTTATGTCTGTAATTTTTTTTTATATCTTTTAATTATTTGAGTGAATAAAATACTTTTTGCCTTTTATTGAGGTTGTGTATTCATCTTTTTCATGGGGCACTGTTTAGTACCTTAAAATCCCTTTTCCTCTCTTTTTTGTTGCCAGTTATGCTCTGCATATAAGATACAAATTGTAATTAAATCTGAAACAGACACAAGCAGGCACGACAATTAGCAGAGCTCACAATGCAGTTTTATATCATTAGCACTCCCATATTTGTGATGCAACACAGAGGAATTTACAAGTCATGCACTGGATGCTGTGTGGACTGGAACATGAAGATTCGATCAGCCATGACCCTAAAAACTGCAGCCACAACATGTGAGCTCATTGTTATAACAATAAAAAGTTTACAATGCCTTTAATCTGCCTTTAATCCTTTAAAAAGTGTGTATACTGATTGTCTGAGCATAACTAGACAGCTTGGGGAGAATCACTTTATGTCTGTAGATACTTGATTACCTGGAGCAAATACATTGTAACATTGACTATAGTTGAGGTGACTGGAAAATATGGTGGTGATGTTATGCCGCGTACACACGATCGGACTATCCGTCGGACCAGAGTCCGCCGGACAATCCGCCCTTGTGTGGGGGGTGCTTTGGGGAAGGGGGCGCCCTGCGGCCCCCCCACCCCAAAGCACCTTGTCCCCATGTTGATGAGGACAAGGCCTCTTCCCGACAACCCTGGCCGTTGGTTGTCGGGGTCTGCGGGCAGGGGGCTTATCAGAATCCGGGAGCCCCCTTTAATAAGGAGGCCCCCAGATCCCCCCCCCACCCTATGTGAATGAGTATGGGGTACATGGTACCCCTACCCATTCACCTAAGGGAAAAAGTGTTAAAAAAAAACACAACACAGGTTTTTAAAGTACTTTATTAGACAGCTCCGGGGGTCTTCTTCCGACTTCGGGGGGTCTTCTTCCGACTTCGTCTTGTCCCGCTCTACGTTTGTTCTTCCGGGCCTCTGCTATCTTCTGGCAGCTCTTTTACTAGTGTTGGCCCGGTCCTCTGGTTCGTCACTGTTGTCGCCGCCACCACCTTCTGCTTCTTCTTCTTCCTTCTTCTCCCGATGTTGACACGACGCTGTCTCCGCTTGTAATGGCCGGGACGTGTTGCACAGTGATTTATATGGGGACAAGGGACGGGGTCACTGGCTGATGTCACATGGTGACCCCGCCCCTTATGATGTCACAGTCCCAGCATCCCCCGAGACTGTCCGTTCATTTCAAAAGTCCGGCGGACCTCCGCCAAAAGTCGTGTGTGGGCAAGTCCGCTCGTTCGGAAAGTCCAGCGGATTGTCTGCAGGACTAAGTCTGCTGGACTAAGTCCTCCAGATAGTCCGATCGTTTGTACGCAGCATTAGAGTTCACATCTGTGCATGATGCCTATGCAGTGCAATAAAGACATTGAATGGCCTGTAGGTGGTGATGGTTAGGGTGTGATATAAAACAGCATGCTAAAGCTTTCCACCCTAACCAAATATTGAGCCTAATCTTTGTCTGAGAGTTGGAACATTGCACTGTTTTGTCAAGCCCAGTGATGTCAGCAAGTGCCTGTACTGTGGGCAAGCATGATTTAACATTTTGGAATAGGTCTGCCACTATTTATGAATATCCTTCAAAAATTACACTATTATTGTTGTTTTACAATTTATCGTGGTCTTCTATTTGGGCTGCCATTTTTGGGAATTGTACCTGATCATTTCTGACCCTAGCAACTCCCCTGACCTGATGTCCCTCTAGTGTTCAGTTCTGCTGACGCATCACTCATTGAACTATTTACCTCCTAATTGGCTCCTCTGCTCTACCCACACTCACACCATTAAGTCCTGCCAGTAGGAGAGACCAAAAGAATCTAGAAGATGTGCCCGCAAGGTAGACATAAAGAACCTCCTCACATATAACCATCCATAGAAATCCCATGAAATGTAATCATCAGCATTGTATAAGGAAAAAGTAGGTATAGTACAATGTGCTGTAGGAAATATTGGCTCTAAGGATAGACACTAGAGTTCAAAATGAAACCACTCTCAAGAATGTGTGCCATTCAGTGCACTGCTATACACAAAATGTTACATTAGGTATTCGTTTAGCCCTGGAGTCGGGGGGGGGGGGTAGGAGATACTCGTCCCCAAAGCCCGCTACAAATCGAAGGGAGAATTAAGATTTATGCTCTACCAAACAACATCCGCTTGGAAGAAAACCATCAGGCCTTCAGGAAAAAACTCAAGACCCACCTCTTCTAAATATTGCATGACAGCAAGAGCAGTCAAGCGCCTTGAGGCGATTCAGTTCGCATTTGTAGCGCTATACAAATCATTCATTCATTCATTCATGCAGACACTCAGTATTAAACTCAGAATTATCAACAAGAAGACCACAGCAAATAGAAAGGGATTTATGACTCTCCTCGTGGTATTTTCCTCAATGTTAGCAATGTCTCTGGGGGATTCATAGACATTGAATAGTCATCTATTGAGGCTACTTAAACAATCAACTAATGTTTATGAGTACTTTAAAGGACACATGCCACAAACCTGGGCAATTTATACTGAGTTCATTTTAAAAATTCAGCTATCAGTCATTTTCACTTGTATAACAAGTGAAAATTATTATGAAATCCCAAGAAATAGACTGTTGATTTTATTTTCAAAGCTTGACTTTTCCTGTGCCTCACTTCTGGAGTCCCCATATTGGTCAGAGACTAGGTATCATATATAAGACCAAAAGTAGTCTTGGATGGCAGTAGGGGGAGGAGGCATCCACTTGATACCCCTATAACAGAAGCTAAAGTTAAGTTGTCTCTATTTTACATGTATACATTGATTTCTGTATTTGAGTATGAATGAAATAATGAACATCCCATTTACTAATAGTGAGCAACATCATTGTGAGAAGGTTTGTAAATACATTAGTCATTTTCAGCTGACATTACTGATCATTGTCGGGATGTGATCAACAGCTAAAGCTTTATCTCAGAGTGTTTACAGCAAATGACAATGACCTAGAGGTTGTCTTCAAGCCAAGAATAGAATCATGTGTACTTTAAAACATTTAACTCTTTATGGTAAATAATAGTACAGCTCATTTTTTACATGGGGATGATGAAAAGCAAATATTTTGCAATACGCTTTACCTTCAATTTCCAAATACTTATTTATATTGATGAGCTTAAGTTCGCTCACATAAAGGGTACCACTGGATGAGGCAGCAGGGTTGCATTTGGGGGTTGATTTACTAAAAGCAAATTGCTGTTTTCTTTGCAGGGGCATTTTCACTTCTCAAGGTGATTTTCCCTTAGCTTAGTGAATAAGGTGAAGCTCTTACATCATCCAATCGTATGCAAGCAAAGTACAGTTTTTTTCCTTGGGTGAGCATTGACTGTGTATTTTTCACATTTACCACATTACTTACCACCATATTATTAACTAATCTATGGAAAAAGTTCCTTGCAAAGTTAACAGCCTATTTGCCTTTTAGTAAATCAACCTCTTAGGGTCCTTCCTTAGGTCCCTTTCACACTGGGGCGGGAGCCGCGGTGGCGATAAAGCAGCGCTATATTTAGCACTGCTTTACCGTCATTTTAGCCGCGGTATTCGGCCGATCGCGGTGTGGTTTTACCCCCCGCGAGCGGCCGAAAAAGGGTTAAAGACCCCCCACAGAGCGCCGCCGTAGCGGCGCTTTGTGGCGGTATTGCCGCGGTATTACCACGATTTCCCATTCAAATCAATGGGAAGGAGTGGTATAGGAGCGGTGAATACACCGCTCCTAAGATGCTGCTAGCAGGACTTTTTTTGCCGTCCTGCTAGCGCACCGCTCCAGCTTTCACACTGGAGTGAATGGGGCCGGATTTTTTCAGGCGGTATACAGGCGCTATTTTTAGCGCTGTACCACCAAAAAAAAACGCCCCAGTGTGAAAGGGGCCTTAAACACAGTATCTTCATAACGGGACACAGGCCTCAAAAAATAAACTGAGGGGAATTATATCTATTCTGTATACAAAACAAAGTAAATTTTTTGACATAGCATAAACTCTACCCACCTCCTATCCAGCCAATGTACTGTATATATACTGTATGGCCAGACAAGAGCAGCTCCGCTGAATACATCAGGATTAATCAGTTTTCAAATGTAGAGTTTAAAGACTCTATAACTTTCACACATATTAAATAATATATACTGATTTGGGTTATTTTTACCTAAGAAATGCAGCAGAATACATTTTGGCCTAAATTTATAAAGAAAGATTATTTGCAAAATTATATAACAAAAAAGAGTAATGTGTTTTTTTTTTCAAAATGTGTGGTCTTTTTTTCCTTTATGTAGCAAAAAATAAAAAAATTGGTGATTAAATACCACCAAAAGAAAGCTCTATCTGTCTACTTTAAAAGTAGTTGTAATTGCCATACAGAGTGCAGTGACAGCACTGAAATCAATCTGAAAAATAGCCTGGACTGGTAGGGAATGAAAATGTCCAGACTTGAAGTGGTAACCTTCCTAGTACTGTCTACCATGTCTAAATTATTCTCGGTGTGGCATGCGCATGTAACTTGTCTGTATAATTTATTTGTGTACATTTCTTATTGAACAACCCTTGTTTTAAGATACTAAAATTATGTTTTACATGTGATTCATTTGGAAGAAGATACTGCTGGTCAATACTTTCTGCAATAGGTATCAAGAAGCAATTACAGTAAAACCTTGGATTGCGAGCATAATTTATTTTGGAAACATGCTTGTAATCCAAAGCACTTGCATGTCAAAGCAAATTTCCCCATAAGAAATAATGTAAACTGAAATGATTCGCTCCACAACCATTTACTGTAGTCATAAGTCCTTCAGTTTAAAGTCCATATACAAATCATATAGCAATGTGATAGGTTGTGTAACCATAAATTGTCCATTTACAAATGGCAGTCTCCACAAGGGGATTAGAAGCAAACTCCAGCAGGAGCTACAGAGTATAAGGCTTCATTCTCACAATGCGGATCCACTGCCTCAGCGGGAGATCTCTCCGTTGATCTCCGCTGAGCCAGCGGATGACAGGTCCCTCTCTGCTCACTGAGCAGGGAGGGGCTTGTGGAGCGCCACTGGTTACTATGGTGAGATCGGACGAAAACGGACAGAATGTCCATTTTCATCAGATCTCACCCGATCCAATCCGCCAGGGACGGATAGGAACGTAGGGGCATCCGTCTGATTTTAGCGGATCATACCGGGTCGGATGTCAGCAGACATGTCACCGCTGACATCTGTCGCTCCATAGACTAGCATGGAGCGCCCGTTCAGGTCCGCCGACAAAACTGACAGGTGGACCTGAATGGTCCGACAGTGTGAAAGGGCCCTTAACCTGTAGCCGACCGCCCACTGTCTATTGACGGCGGAGCGGTGCGGCTCTTGTTGTGGGACGCCGTCATATGACGGCAACTACATTTTGGGGGCAGGAGGCGCGCGCGCGTGCCCGCCACGTCGCTGGGGACCCGATGCACGTGCCCGGCGGCCGCGATGTCCGCCGGGCACCCGCGATTGCCGTTAACAGAGCAGGACCGTGGATCTGTGTGTGTAAACACACAGATCCACGTCCTGTCGCTGGAGAGGAGACCGATGGTGTGTCCCTTGTACATAGGGACACCGATCGGTCCCCCTCCCCCAGTCAGTCCCCTCCCCCCACAGTTAGAATCACTAACATAGGGAACATATTAACCCCTGCAGCGCCCCCTAGTGTTAACCCCTTCCCTGCCAGTCACATTTATACAGTAATCAATGCATTTTTATAGCACAGATCGCTGTATAAATGTGAATGGTCCCAAAAATGTGTCAAAAGTGTCCAATATGTCCGCCGCAATGTCGCAGTCATGATAAAAATCGCAGATCGCCGCCATTACTAGTAAAAAAATAATAATAATAAAAATGCTATAAATCTATCCCCTATTTTGTAGACGCTATAACTTTTGCGCAAACCAATCAATAAATGCTTATTGCAATTTTTTTTACTAAAAATATGTAGAAGAATACGTATCAAACTGAGGAAAAAATTTGTTTAAAAAAAAAAAAAAAAAAAAAATTGGATATTTATTATAATAAAAAGTAAAAAATATTATGTTTTTTCAAACTTGTCGCTCTTCTTTTGTTTATAGCGCAAGAAATAAAAACCGCAGAGGTGATCAAATACAGCCAAAATAAAGCTCTATCTGTGGGGAAAAAAATGATAAAAATGTTATTTGGGTACAGCGTTGCATGACCGCGCAATTGTCATTCAAAATGCGACAGTGCTGAAAGCTGAAAAATGGCTTGGTCAGGAAGGAGGTGTTCGTGCCTGGTAGGCAAGTGGTTAAAGAGAAGAGAGGCACCTCTAAGTGTAGCAATATGGTTACGTTTAATGAGAGTACAACATTTAGCAACTCACATGGTTGATGATTAAAATAGGCACATCTAAGTGCAGTAAAGCGATTGAAACACTCATGGATTGGAGCATGGAAGGGACGGTGTCAATGGTGGTGAGGAAGATGGTCTATGTGGTCAGCCTCGGATGCCTGCATACTTAGATGTGCCCGTTTTAATCATCAACCATGTGAGTTGCTAAATGTTGTGCCTTCATTAAATGTAACCATATTGCCTCTCTTCTCTTTTATACTCAGTTGTGACGTGACACTACTTGCATATCAAGACATCGCTTATTTAAAAAAATGTTGCTTGTCTTGCAAAACGCTCTCAAACCAAGTTACTCTCAAACCAAGGTTTTACTGTATAGTGTGAGTCTCACACTTTCACATCACATAGTGTGGATCAGAGACACAAATCTTCACACACATTAGGGAACTTGCTTAGATTGAAGGGCATTCTACAAGTTCTGCACACAAGTCAAATGCCCAGCCGCTAAAGGTAGAATCGATCAATGTAACAAAAGAAAGATTTACGGACCTATCAGTAGGGAGCATGCAAAGAAGTGAGGAATACAAAGGGAATGGGCTGATATTGAGTTGGGAGCTTGTTCTCACATATATTGTACAGCTCCACTTGATCTACTGAAGCCAAACTCATGATTTAAGACCAAGGGTTACGCAAGCTGTGAGAGTAAAGGAAGAAAAAGAGAACTAACAATAGGAGTCTTCAATCAGACAGACAGCAGTCTAGAGTATTGTGACAAATCAGCAGGGAGCAATTCACAAAGTCTCTTACTCCAACAACATGGGAGCATGGTATGATATGCTGACATTGGTTGCACATGTAAGGAACTCATTTCTAACAATACCAGGATCACAATCATACATTTGTACAATCATATGTCAAATTAAAAGTCTGGGGAATTACAGCACGTTTTAGGGTAATTACATAATACTAAAATGGAAGTCTTAGCCATCACAGAAATGTATTCAAATGGTTCATGAATGTGTCACCCTCCCCCCATCTAGTTTCTTTCTTCCATATGCTGTTTAATCCTCAGGTTGCTGGAAAGGAAAATCTCCCACAGCAAGAATGACACAGCTGTCAATCATGTGAACATGTTTACATCATTATCTAGGTCCAAGAAAAACATTTAATTAGCAGCAACCTCTCTGGGCACAACCCTCAGCCAGTGTGATGAGATAGGACAGGAAACAGCAAAATATTAACTCAACCAAAGGCCGCTGTGTTTATTCTAGGGCAGAGGACATTTCTCTGTTTTACGTACTTTGGAATGAAGCCTATTACAATTGATAAGATTCTCAACCAAACTACTGTAACATGCGAGGTTAAAATAGGTATTCTCGGCAGTGCTCACAGTTGTATCTACCTGAAGCCAAACACTGATATGGACTTTGGGATAAAGCAATTAACAGAGAATGACACTGAAACAGACATTTATCAATATAATTTTTTAGGTTTAAATCATTCATGCACAAAGAAAACCGATCTTTCCAATAGTATCTGACACCATTAAAGCTGAACTGTGGGCAAAATAAAAAATATCATATATAATGCAGTCTTTCAATTGCGTTAAAGTGTTACTAAACCCAGGACCCTGCATTGACTATATCTGGTCTCCCATAGTACACAGAACATTGAAATGCAATCATTTTAGAAAATATAAACTGCTAAATACCTTTTTCATCAGCAGTATATAACATTCTTGTGACTTCTATCAGTGTCTGGTTAAAGATTCTCCCCTGATTGTCCTATGAGGCTGCATGACCCCTGACCCTCTGTCTGGACAGTGCTGATATGCCCTGTGCTGATTACATGCACTCTCCCAAGAAAAAAAAAAACTCTCTAGCAATACACACCTAACTGAGCATGTGCAGCTTGCCCCCAAGGCTCTGTTCTTTAAGCTGATAGATTGGGGACAGTGGAGGAAGGGGAGGTTAAGAGAACACAGGATCCCACAGCCCTTTTACACAATGCAGAGGATTAACCCCTCGGTTCTATGGTGAGTATAACAAGCATGCATTACTGCATATACAGACTGATTTTACTGTTGTGGGTTTAGTAACATGTTAATACATTACTTTGTTTTTGTGAGCCCTCCCATAACATATGGGTTAATTTACTAAAGGCAATTAGACTGTTCAATTTCCAAGGGAAGTTGCACTTTGCTAAATCATTTTTCAAAGAGCTTGGTGAAGTAGGGTGAAATTTCTAAATTTCCAATTTAGAAAAAAAACATAGGGCAAAGGTCATATAAATGAGCCATTATGCACATTAATATGTCATTATTTTCAGGTATAAGCAGTAACAGTATAAAACAGTGGTCACATGGCAACACCATCAACACTCATCAGTGAGTTGTAAACTGCCACTATACTTATGTCACTACTATTAAAGTAGATGTACAGTATATACTAAGGGCCCATTCTGATCTAAGCTTTGTGGTAAAGTCCAACAAAAATACTCTTTACAGCAAATCATAGATCAGAATTGGCCCTTAGTATTCACATATGTATATGTATTAAAATACTAATCATAAAAGAAAAATGTTGCAATTATTTCCAATGTTATCGTTACCTTAGCATAGTCATATTCACAGAGGTAAGATGGTTCCAGGTCAAAGTGAATAAAGTACAGCCTGATTCTGAATCCTTCTGGCACAGTTATATTCCAGGTCACCTCTGAATCACTCGGATACAATTCTGGAAAATTGGGTGTTCGGATCTCACCATACATTTCTCTAAGTACAATGACCTCACCTTCACACAGCAACCATAATAAAGGAAAAAAGAGCTGGAAGAGCCTAAAAGAAGAAGAAAAAAACATGGATTTTATGTTTGTTTACATACAATGTAAAACAATGCAATATCTTTGTCAATTTATTTAATCTCCTCTTGGATTAAATGTTTTTTATGAAAATAATCTCCGTAAAGGATTTTCCCTCAAATGTTCAATTTGTCCTGCGTGTTTGTGGTCTGGAATCTCAAAGAAAGAACAAAGATTTCTGTATTTATTTCCCAAACTAAAAAAACAAAAAAAAAAAAATCACCTTTGATGATAGTAAACATAAGCCATTTGTCAGCTGTCAGCTGGTGACAGCAAATACACATCTGTCCCTTTATAAAGAACATAGGAAGGAACAATCATGTTCATATACAAAGCTTTTTTTAAAGGATATCTCTAAAAAAAGTTAAATCCTTCAATACAATTCTGTAAAACTGGTACAAAACTGGAACAGTATAAACAAATATCCAACTAAGTTTTTTTAACCATTTTATCCATCCAGACAATCCCTAAAGGGTCCTTTCATGTGATCTGCAGCCAATCCATTTAAGTTTGCCAGCTAGCTCAAACAATTTGCAGGTAGATAAAATTAATAAAATACAAAATATTAAAACATGCAATCAGAAGTCCCATACTATAACACAACTCTGAAGCATAACAATACAATAAATACAGTTACTAAGAGTCTACAATAAAACCCTAGAGAACACATTTTTTCAGCTTATTTATCCATTTTAACAACACATAATTCAGAATTCTACTACGCAATTCAACTAACCACAGCACACGTTTTCAATAGTCATCAATGAAAACCAGTTTTCTGAGGGATCATTATGTGTGGAAAATGTCCGCAGGCCTCTGAATTATATTATAAAGTTACCCCTAGTGCATTCAATAACTCCTCAAGATGCCTGGTCAACATATTGGGGTTATTTAAAGGAGTCAAGGCTGTATACTTAATAAAGTGAATGCTCTCTCTCCAAATGATATGTCTTCATTGAAAAGTGAATTAGTAAATATTATGAACTTGTGTTCACTTTAAATACATAGTTATCTGCAAGAGAAATTTAAAAAGCAAGATTTTATGCTAGCTCATGACTGGGTATTTAAAGTGATTACATATTCACCTTTTTAACCACATTCAGGCTCCGTTCACACTTGTGCGATGCGGGAACCCTGTGAATCCACTGTGGGTTCCTGAATCACAACCAACTTGCACAGGAGTTCACACTGCCATATGCAAACTGCTGGAAGTGTCAATACAATGTTAATGACACCCCCATTTCAGCTCGCATATGGCACTGACAGCTCGGACATGATTTGGATCGCATGGGTGTGAACACCCTTGCGATTCGATTCTGGTGCAGACCAATAAAAAAGGTTCCTGTGTGAATTTGGTCCGAAAGTGATGCAATATCAACTATACTATCTGTATGGCTGAAATCGCATCGCACAGACATCACATGTGATTTGAGTTGGTTCACATGTTGCAGTGAACCAACACTTACTTTACTAAAAAGCAAGCGTGGGAAATCTTATTAACCATAGTATTAAAATAACTGTATAAAGTTGTTCCTCTTAAAGGAGTTGTAAAGGCAGAAAGTTTTTTTTATCTTAATGCATTGTATGTATTAAGAGAAAAAACCTTCTGTGTGTAGCAGCCTCCCCAGCTCCTCCTAATTACTTACCTGAGCCCCATCTCTCTCCAACGATGTCCATGAGTGTCTTAGCCGCCTAGGACTCTCCTCCTGATTGGCTGAGACACAGCAGCCATGCCATTGGCTCCTGCAGCTGTCAATCAATGTCAGTTAGCCAATCAGAAGAGAGGAGATGGGGCTGGGTCAGGGCTCTGTGTCTAAATGAACACAGGGAGCTGTGACTCGGGTGCCCCCAGAGCAAGCTGCTTGTTATGGGAGCACTTGACAGGAGGGAGGGGCCAGGAGCAGCAAAGAGGGACCTGAAAAGAGGAGGATCCAGGCTGCTTTGTGCAAAACCAACTGCACAGAGCAGGTAAGTATAACATGTTTGTTATTTAAAAAAAAAAAAAAAAAATAGATTTTACAATCACTTTAAATACAGTCCATGATCTAATTGTATCTAAATGCATGAACTTAGGATCATAGCAGACAGAAAGCTAGTACTTATTGCAAATTTCTTTGATTTACTGCTAGCTGTTGTAAACTCTTATTTTCAGGTAGAAAACAAAGTTTGGGTCTGCCACCTTCTCTCCACTGAACCTTCCAATTGGTAAACAAAGCTACTCCTAACCAATGTATTGATGTAAGAGGAAGTGGAATCAAGTTGGATTTGAACAAAAGTTCTGATTCGCACATATCTTCAGCTGCCTGTATCTCTGGATCCACTAATTATTTTGAGTCTACTTACACAGGTTCTTCAGTGTCAGTGAATGTTTTATGCAGTGTGTACAACTACAGCATCTGCAAAATTATCACCATAAATGAGTAATGAACTGCAAAATGATGTAAAGAAGCTTAAACAAAATGTATCATGAATAAAACATGGAGGATACCACAATTCCCTTTGACTGTCATACTGACCCCCTGGGTTAAAGGCCCCCCCAGGGCTGGTTTAAGGATTTTTGACACCCTAGGCGAAACCTAATTTTGCTGCCCCCCCCCCCCCTCTTGGCACCACCCCTGACTCCACCCCCTTTGCCCTGCCCTTGTATACTCCACCATCAAATGCAGCCTCACCAGCGCCCATCAAATGCAGCCTCACCAGCGCCCATCAAATGCAGCCTCACCAGCACCCATCAATGCAGGCTACCAGTACCCATCAATTAATGTTTGCTTGCTTCCATTCATTAGAGAGTCGGGACACAGACACAGTCCTCTCCCTCTACCTGCTGATGCTGAGACTTAGTTGCTTGCTGCAGAGAGAAGAGAGTAGGAACACCAGAGGCCGGTGTGCATATATTGCAACACCAATATATGCACAGAATCTTGCCACATTTTAATAAATATATGTATATATATATATATCTATATATATAGATATATATAGATATAGTCATCCAATGTTGCATTTCTGTCCTATGCACCATTACTTTTTCCTGTGGCAATACACATACCGAGGTACATTTAAAACAAACAGGATATATAAACATATTTGCCTGCTCAGATTTCCTTAAGCCATTGGGTCACTAGGTTCAGGTATGACTGGAAAAAGTTAGAGAGCGTAAGATTTTACCTCCCTAGCGGTATTCCCAAGTGTGGCTCGGGATGAATTTTCATTACCAAAAGTGGTAACCCTGAGCTACATTGCAGTATCCTGGGAAAGTTACTTACCTTGCCCCCAGGATCCTGCAATGCCCTCTCGTTGTGTCCACGGGCTGTGTTCTCCGCTCGATCTATCACAGTGCGGGGCTCCGCTCCATAGGAGCGTTGCGATGCATGGGGACGGAGCCCGATGCCAAATTCAAAAAGTGAAAAAAACATAATACATACAGTACACTGTAATCTTACAGATTACTTTACTGTATCAAATTATTTCACCTCCCTTTTGTCCCTAATGCTTTGTTCAGTGCCCTGTCCAGTGCCTTTTCCATAAAATACTTTTATTATATTTATATTTACTGTTCTTTCTGCCTGGAAACTTGAGATTGTCCATGGCAACCAAAAAGTGTCCTTTATACATCAAAAGCGGTTTTAGACCAGCTAGAAAACAGCAATAGTAAATTAAAACACTTGCAGAATTTAGCGATAGTGATTCGTGAGGAAATTCGTCATCAAACACTGAAAGTAAAGACAGAGACGATTCTTCAACTGAGCAAATCTCAGTGTTTCTGATTACATTATTGAATACATTTTATTATTATTAAATAATTTTTTTTTATATTTATTTATACAGTAGTTATTTATTATATTATAATTGATGATTTTGTGTTTCAAACTTTTATACTAGGCTCTTGTTTGGGCAGATTTAAGTGAGTTATTCCTAAAAATGACAGGCCTACAATATAAAACGCAAAATTTCCATGCAAAACAATGTCCCGCTTTTTTTTTCATACCGCCAGCGAGGTTAATGTATAACGTATATCTTTAAATCTTCTTTTTTTATCAACTCATTTTTTGTTGGTAGTAGAAATAATAAAAGGATGATCTCTTTTGTGAAGAGTGCATCTCAATGCGATGAATAGAGTGTCCCAATTATATTTCATTTTATTGGGAAAAAATACATGAGATAGATTGATGAACAATTGCTCCCATGTTTTGGAAGCTTGATACACTCAGATACATACATTTTCGAGAATGTAGAGTACAGTTTGGGTTCTTTCCTTTGCAAATGTGTTTTCAATAATCCACTGAAATATAATTTAGAAGCCTTCACGTGACCAGAATAAAAAGGAAGAAGAAAAATTATATTTAACCATTTTATTGACTGCAAGATTTCTGCTGCAGCTAGAAAAAGAAACCATTGTTTGCTGTGTGAGTAAAATATGCCTGTATATATTAAACTGAAGGTAAAATGTTGATCTCTGTTTCACTACAATTGTGCTGGGAATAATCAGCACTGTCTGAAAGTTATGTAAAATGTCTCACTAATACATCCGTGGCAAGCACAGCACACAAAACATCAAACTGTCTGTGGACTCAGCTGTCCTAAAGGTTGATGTTTTTTGTTAAATCATTCTGACAGGAATGAACAAGTTAGAGAATTGAACAGGAGAGTGTATAAAAATGTGATGTTTTATCTTTGAAAGACTATCGCGTGGAAAGTAAACTTACACTCTATATCAGAACTTATAAGATAACTCTTACTTGGGATTTCCTTCCTTTCTGGCTTTATTTAAGAGAGTACCGTAATTTCTTACAATCTCTGTAATATAACTTGAAAAATCAGAGAAGCTAGTAAATAATTAAGTAACAAATGTATAATTTGTGGTATTTAAATTGGTAGTGTGTAGCACTGTGGCTGAGGGTGTGGTAAATATGTAAGCAGAGCCAAGATGCTTCATTGCCATGAGGTTTTAGACCGTACCATGACCCATGACATCTATACGTTTATTATATATATTTTTATTTATTTATTTATTTATTTTTAATGCTTTTTAATGCTTTATTTTAAATTTTTTAATGCGTTTTCAAGCTTTTTTTTTTTTAATGCTTTATAATGCTTTTTAATTTTTATTTAATTCGTTGTTAAATCATCCTGGAAATGGCTCATAACGGGTGGGTGCTGTCACAACAGCCGGCTGGGAACTGGTATCAACACAAGGTTAAAGCATATATTGCCAGCTCACTGTAGACTTCAAATAGCGTCCAAAAAGTTTATTAAAGTGATCACAAGGAATTGTGACGTTTTGGGGGTGACACAAGATCCCCAAACTAGATCTACTAAAGGCAGATAGGCTGTTCACTTTGCAAGGAAAGTTGCACTCCTTAACCACTTCAGCCCCGGACCAATTGGCAGCCAAAGGACCAGGCCCCTTTTTGCAATTCGGCACTGCGTCGCTTTAACTAACAATTGCGCGGTCATGCGACGTGGCTCCAAAACAAAATTGGCGTCCTTTTTTTTCCCACAAATAGAGCTTTCTTTTGGTGGTATTTGATCGCCCCTGCGGTTTTTATTTTTTGCGCTATAAACAAAAATAGAGCGACAATTTTGAAAAAAATGCAATATTTTTTACATTTTGCTATAATAAATATCCCCAAAAAATATATAAAAAAACGTTTTTTTTTTCCTCAGTTTAGGCCGATACGTATTCTTCTACATATTTTTGGTAAAAAAAATCGCAATTAGCGATTATTGATTAGTTTGCGCAAAAGTTATAGCGTTTACAAAATAGGGGATAGTTTTATAGCATTTTTATTAATATTTTTTTTTTTATTAGTAATGGCGGCGATCAGCGATTTTTTATTGTGACTGCGACATTTTGGCGGACACATCGGACATTTTTGACACATTTTTGGGACATTTGTCATTTATACAGCAATCAGTGCTATTTAAATAGCACTGATTCCTATGTAAATGACAGTTGTAGTTAGGGGGTTAACCACTAGGGGGCGGGGAGGAGTCAGTGTGACGTGTTGTGTTTTTTTTTACAGTAGGGGGGCGTGGCTGTACGTCTGACGTCATTGATCGGCGTTCCCGATGACAGGGAACCGCCGATCACTGACAGTCAGTGTAGGAAGCGCGGGGAGAGGTTTGTTTACATAGACCTCTCCCCGTTCTTCCGCTCCGTAGCCCGATCGCGGGATACCAGCGGCGATCGGGTCCGCTGGTCCCGTGGCCGGGGTCACGGAGCTCCCGACCGGGTCGCGAGCGCGCCGCTAGCGGCGCGCGCGCGACCCACGGGCAGGCACATGCCCGTGCCATTCTGCTGACGTATATATGCAGTGGCCGGTCGGGAAGCGGTTAAGGGAATGTGCCTCAGAGCTTAGTAAATGTGGTGACATTTTACTTTGCAAAGAATACCCAATCATGTGCAAGGAAAGTAAAAAAAAAGAATTTTTGCTTGCACATGATTAGATGATGAAAGCCAGCAGCGCTCATTCAGTAAGCTTAAGGACAAATTCCCTTGCAAAATGCAAATTCTCTTGCAAAGTGAGCAGCCTATTTGCCTTTAGTAAATCAACCCCATTACCAAAGGCTGAGAGCAGATCATTTATAACATGTAGGTGTATTAGAAATATTTGTTGCTTTGTCAATAATTGAGCCTGAGCAACACATAGAAGCTCACACCAGCCCACCACCCATCTCTTCTAGCCAATGCCACAGCTGACAATTACTTAAGCTATGTATGTCAAATATAAATGCCTAACTAAATTTATGAATAAGAGTAGAGAGGATCTTTAAATATTCACTTATAATGACTATTATAGTGGATAGACATGAGCTAACTGGATTAAAATGAGTCCACTGTTGGCCCAAATTACTATAATTCACAGTTTCAGGAATCAGGGGAAAAGTCTTCCATAGTTGGCTTGAATCTAGGTCGGTTCAGCAGAAACTGGCCGAGATTCGATCTATGTATGGATAGGCTGGTTGTACTGAAGTCGATCCATCCATCGATTACTGCCAGTGGCTATAGACACCAGAAGTAATCATTGTGTTATGCTGGCCAGGAAGGCTCCCCGCTGGCAGAACACAATAGCACTGTGGGAGGCATTCACCCATAAACATTGACTGGGGTTGATTTACTAAAATTGGAGTATGAAAAACCTGGTGCAACTCTGCATAGAAATCAATCAGCTTCCAAGCTTAATTAAACACGTTGAAGTTAGAAGCTTACTGGCTTCTATGCACAGCTGCACCAGATCCTGGGTGCTCTATCTTTAGTAATTTTTCCCCACTGTGTCGGAAAGAAAATTGCATCATCTATGGCTTTTCTTAAGCAAGACTTTTTTTAAAAAATGGAAGTAAACCCCCCTATCGTTTTCAGCCAAGGAAGCTGCCATCTTTGCCTCTCTTCAACTGCCACAGTGCTGCACATGTGATCCGTTATGACACCAGCCATTGGATGGTTTGACTGTTTGGTTGAGAGCACAGCCAATGTGCAGTTAGCATTCAAGGCATGCCTTTTTTTTTTAGACTGTTAAATCGATGGGTTTACTTCCGCTTTAAATTTAGTGATGTGCTCAGGTAATAGGTTGGATAACGGTTATGTTTTGGGTTAAAGTGAGGTTTAGAAGTTTGGTTATGGGTTGGATTTAGTGATTAGATGTAAGTTTTGTGAAAGCTTTGGGGTTGGATTAGGTAGTGGTCTGAAGTTAGGATGGGGTTAAGTAAAACCTGCACTAAGTCCAATCCAGGAGCTACAATTACTGAGTTCCCTGTAGGATGACTAGTTGCCTGGCTGTTTCTGGATTTATTAATTAGTAAGTCACTGACCTGGAAAAACATCAGCGTTAAAAAGGCTTCCGTTCTCCTCCCTCTCCTTTGCACCCGCCTACACAGAGTGTGATCTGGCTGGAAGGGGTCAGATCGGCTTCCAAAAAGGTATGTATATTAGTTTTTTCTTTACAGGGATAGAGATGTTAGTGTTAGATCCCTGGTGTCTATAGATGTGGGGATTTTACATTTTGTATGGACTTCCACTTTTACCTGTTAGGGTTGTAAAATTAAATTTTGCTGTGTTAAATTTCACTGGGCCCAATGTATGGTGCCTTTCTAATTTTGCTCAAAAATAACGTGCAGTAGCTATAATTGTAATTATATAATGCATATATACAGTAAGAATATAATATATTGTACTTAAAATTATATAAAAACCCTATATTAATGTAGTTTTATGTTCTTCAACACTAACTTTAGTCATGAAGCTTAATCACTTCCCACCCGACCTATAACAGATTGACATCAAGGAAGTGGTTCTGTTATCCTGACTGGGCGTCATATGACGTCTAGCAGGATAAAATGCCGACACATGCCTGAAGGGGCGCACAGCACGGCGATCGCGAGTGCGGCATGTCAGTCTGACACGGCGCATCTCTGATTGTGATAAGAAGCCTCTGACAGAGGCTTCTTACCATGTGATCAGCTGTGACCAATCACAGCTGATCATTGCGAGAACCAGGAAGTGCCGGTAAACGGCATTCCTCGGTTCACGCTGACAGGGAGAGCCGATCTGCGGCTCTCCCTGTCAGAGGGGGGTCTGTGCTGATAATCAGCACACTGATTATCAGCACAGCCCCCATCAAATGTACCCAAAAGCTGCCAATCGGTGCCCAGTCAGTGCCCCATCATAACCCCCTGCCAGTGCCCAATAAAGTGCCAATCAGTGCCCACCACAGTGCAAATCAGTGCCCACCATAGTGCCAATAAGTGCCCATCACAGTGCCAATTAGTGCCCAGCATTAACACCTGTCAGTACCTGCCCAATCAGTGCTGCCCATCAGTGCCATCTATTAGTGTCCATCAATGCCACCTGACAGTGCCAATCAGTGTCGCCTGTCAGTGCCCATCAGTGCTGCCTGTCAGTGTCCATCAGTGCCCATCAGTGCTGCATATCAGTGCCACCTATCAGTGCCATCAGTGCTGCATATCAGTGCCACCTATCAGTGCCCATCAATTCTACATATCAGTGCCTCCTCATCAGTGCCCATCAGTTGCACCTTATCAGTGCCAACTCATAAGTGCTCATCGGTGACGCATCATCAGTGCCCATCAGTCCCGACTCATCAGTGCCCATCAGTGAAGGAGAAAACAAAATTTTATAACAGAATCGAAGAAAAACTTTTTTTTTCAAAAATGTGGGTATTTTTTAGTTTGTTTAGCAAAAAATAAAAACCGCAGAGGTGATCAAATATGACCAAAAGAAAGCTCTATTTGTGGGAAGAAAATTATAAAAATGGAATTTGGGTACAGTGTTGTATGACCGCGTAATTGTCATTCAAAGTGCAACAGCACTGAAAGCTCAAAATTGTCCTGGGCAGGAAGGTGCGAAAATGCCTGGTACTGGAGTGGTTAATCTGCTGTTCGAAAAATCTTTCTTTATTTTCTTTTTCTGACTTTGAATGTGCCGCTTCTGCTTATGTACTTTGTGGAGTGCCCCCTATTCAGTGCCAATCCCATGGGGGCACCTGTGCGTGCACGCTCACAGTGATAGGACTCCACTCTGGCATCAAAGGATGCTAAACCTCCTGCCTGTAAGGTGGGAATGAACATGCATGTTAGGCATAGCTTTCCTCAGCTGTGGAAGAGAGTCTGCTCATCCTCACTTCAACAGCTATCCCAGTGAAGCAGTGCATATGCGCGAGTGCAACGGATGATGGGACATGTAGTCCCTAAACCTTGGTTGTGATCACGCTCTGTTGGAAGGAAGAGTAGATGAAGGAAAGCAAGAGGGGATGATAACAGACATAATAACAGTCAATGAATTATTGTAATAGTTGCATTAAAAAAAATTATATATAATAAATGAATATATACTTAATAGATGTATTTTCAGGGAAAATGTGCAAGCCTTTATAACTATATTAAATGCATGGTAGGGAAAAATATAATTCCCTTCTCTCCTTTGCTGACTCAATAATACATAGAATAAAAAAGTCAGTAAAGACAAGCCATTAATATTAATGAATTCTACAATGAACATTGACTAATGTAAGAGTTAGTCTTAGAGTTAGTTTTTGCAGTTAAGCAGTAGATTTTTATATTGCCTCAATAAAAGATATTACTGATTTATCAAGTTCCAAGGAAATAAACGTGGGACAGGAGCTTTTGAGCGTTTGTTGGTCTGTGTTTCTAAGAGGATGATTTGATTACTGCAGCATTTTGCATTTCAAAGGTTTTTTTTTTTAACTCAAGACACTTGCAAGAATGATTTTCGTTTTGTGCGCTAATGTCAATCTTCCTGCTTATAATTCTTATGCAAATTAGCTTATTCAGAGAAGTCTTAGGAATAAGTCAAGTGATTTACATTTACATTTGTTTATAACAGAAGAGACCTAGACAATTAGAAGCTAGTAGAAAACAAAATTATACATTTTAGCAAACTGACAGTGGGTACGATAAAGTTTGATACATGCCATTATTTTGCTATTTAGTGTTTTTTTTTTTTTTTCAAGAGTTTGTATTTTTGCATTATTAAATATGTAAAAATAAGAACATTTCTCAAATGTTTTGAGCTTTGCTTGGAAGATTAAATATAAATGGTGCTGTGCTGTAAAATGTAATACATAATAGTCCCCAGCTCTTTGTTTTATTAAAATATATAGCATTCAACTATAAATAAAGAAAACAAATTTGTTAGCTCACTTTAATTAAACTGTACACAGTTATGCAAATAATTCTTATTGAATGTGTTTAATAATGTATAGCAAATTAAGCAATCCCCCAAATCATATCCCTAATTTTCTTTGAGAGAAAAACAAGTTATGAGCGCTATTTACCAATATGATAAATGCTTGATTTAATGAAATAGGACTTACAGATCTTGCATAGGAATGATTAGTTATATCAAGGGCAGTCCCTATGCTCATAGTGATATTGGGATTGATTTATTACAAATAGGCTGTTCACTTTGCAAGGGAAGTTGCACTTTGAAAGGAAACTTTTTCCTGAGCTTAGTGAATGAGGGGGAGCTCTGCTGAATTCCATTGTCCAATCGTGTACAAGCAAAAATGCTGTTTTTTGCATTTTCCATGCACTAGATTGGGTATTCTTTGCAAAGTGAAACCCCACATTTACTAAGATCTTGTACAGTGCAGCTTCTCTTTCAATATGTGTCTTTACTATTTTTCAGTCTGTGACTGGGGCAGTTTGAAGCAGTGGGCAGTGGTTGAAATCATGTCGGCACAAAGTGTTCAAAAGCACCCAAGTCAGTAGGCTTGTTTAGGTTCTGAGCTGTGACCTCAGCCCAGTTCGCTACAGATGAGATTCTGTTGGACTTAGGGGTTGATTTACTAAAACTGGAGAGTATAAAATCTGGTGTAGCTCTGCATAGAAACCAATCAGCCCTCAGATTTTTTTTTCTGTCAAAGCTTAATTGAACAAGTTGAAGTTAGAAGCTGATTGGTGCACAGTTGCACCAGATTTTGCACTCCAGTTTTAGTAAATAAATGCCTTAGTATATTTCTACTGTGCTTGTGAAAGGAGCACTTGGATCCTACTTATACACAAGAGCAATATTAGAAGGTAGAGGATGCTCAGAATGTATCCTGCTTATTCCAGTTGGCAACTAAATAGAATTGTTATCACTACTTTCTAGGTTAAAAAATATGATGAGCTTAAGGATTTAGAAAAAGTTTATCATGTTTTGTGTGTCCTATTTAGTTTATTCTTGCTACTCCATCCTCACATTTATTTTTCACATAGGTGGAAATGAATTATCTCCTGCCACCTGCAGCCTCTGAGCAATTCACACCACATATCCCAGAAGGCTGCAGGTCAGTAAATGCTGAAATTTCACTTGATTTTACTCCTGCATGGATGTCATCTATGCATGTGCGAAACCTTGTGATACTTCCCAAGTTGGAGGGGAGGACCAAAAATAAACTATATACAGCACACAAAACATGAAAATTGTTAGCACTTGTGCAATAGAGAGGTGGGAGAGAGAGTGGCAAAGTGCAGTGATTGGTCAAAAGTCCACTTTAAAGGATGCAAACCCTGGTTTCCAGGCAAGCACGTTGTGAGTATCCCCTTATAATATACCTCAAGTCAAGCAAAATAGAGAAAAGTGAGCTTATAATGAAATCACTTATGGGCAGTTGTTTCTAATAAATTCCTGGGGTTTGATAAGCTCACTGACACTTACATATACTCGAGGTGCAATTAAAATTAACATTACTGGCAACTAAAATGAATTTGATAACTTTGTGCTGATTTACTAAAAGCAAATACCTAATAAGGTCAAGAAGAATAAAAAAAAAAAATGTAAACCTATCTGTATGATTAAAATGACACAGGCTAGGATGAAAATAGCTATTTCATTCAACAAGCCCATAAGACTTTGATACATACATATATATATACGTATACCGTGGGTATAGAAAAGAATCACCCCCTACACATTTTGATGCTTTGCAGCCTGAAATGAAAACAGAAACAGATTTTGTTTTATCCAGCTGTATTTACTCAGTGCAACTTATATCATCCAAGTTATAAGAAAGATACAGCCACTCCTCAAGAAAGGCAACATGTCCGAAAAAAATAAAAAACAAAGAATTACTGAGTTGGAAAAAGGATCCCTCCTAAAAATGACTTAATCAGATGTAAACTCAATCAGCTGTAGCTAATCATTGTCTCAATGGCACACAAAGCCATTTGACTTTCAACTGTGACCATTTTGATTGTCTCAGCATAAAAAGAGCTTTCCTGGAGCATTTAAGTACCTGATAGTGCAACTGAAGCAAACAATCAACTATGGGTGGCAGGTTACTGTCAAAAGATCTCTGGGATAAAGTTTTGGACAGGCATGTCAGGAGATGGATAAAAAAAAATCAAATAGCTTTTCTCACTGCCTAGAAACACAGTGAAGTATATTATTAAGAAGTGGAAGGTATTTGGTACAACAAGAAGTGGAAGGTATTTGGTACAACAAGAAGTGGAAGGTATTTGGTCAAATAGCTTTTCTCACTGCCTAGAAACACAGTGAAGTATATTATTAAGAAGTGGAAGGTATTTGGTACAACACAGACCCTTCCTGGATCAGGATGTCGCTCCAAACTGTATGAAGGAACCAGGAGGAAACTGGTCAGAGTGGCTATCAAGGGGCCTACAGCAATTCTAAAGCAGTTGCAAGAATTTATGACAAAAAGTGGTCATTGTGTGCATGTGACAACAATATCACAAATGTGGCTTGTATGGGAGGGTTTCAAGAAAAAAGCCACTCCCCAAGAAAGGCCACATGCAGCCACGAATGAGCTTTGCCAAAACACACCTTGAAGTTTCTGAGGCCACATGGAAAAATGTGTTATGGTCAGATGAGGATAAATGTAATTATTTGGCCTCAACATCAAATGATATGTCTAGCGGAAATCCAATACAGCTCACCATTCAAATAACACCATTCCTACAGTAAAGCTTGTAGGTGGTAACATCTTGTTATGGGGGTGTTTCTCTGCAGCAAGGACTGGAGCACTTGTCAGGATAGAAGGAAAAATAGATGGGGCAAAATACCGTCAAATTCTTGAGGAAAATCTGCTGCCCTCTGCCAGAAAGTTGTCAATGGGAAGATTATATACCTACCAACATGACAATGACCCAAAGCACACAGCAAAAAAGACCATACAGTGGTTGAAGGAGAAAAAGGTGAATGTCCTTGCATGGCCTAGTAAGAGCCCAGAATTAAATCCCATTGGAAAATTTGTGGAATGACAAATGGTCAACATCAAATTGAACTAAACCTGAGCAGTTCTGCAAAGAAGAGTGGGCAAATATTGCAAAGTCTAGATGTGCAAAGTTAGTAGAGACATATCCCAACAGACTAAAGGCTGTAATTAAAGCAAAAAGGTGGTTCAACAAAATACTGACACCACTCTCAGTGACAGTGTTTTTAATTTTTTTTTCTGACATGTTGGTGTTATATACACCTAAAGATGTGCATTATGGAGTTAATGTGCAAGGAAAATAAAAATAAACAGCATTTTTGCTTGTACATGATGGGTTCATGAAAGTCAGCAGAGCTACACCTCATTTAGTAAGCTCTGGAGAAATTTACCTTGCAAAGTGAAACTTCACTTGCAATGTGAGCAGCCTATTTTCTATTGTTTTTCAAAATGACATAAAGAGTTGATTTGCTAATGGAGCAGAGACTGTTCACCTATCAAATGTAATTTTAGTAAATTATTTGAACTTGTGTTCACTATGAATATCCAAAATAAAACACATTTTCTAGGACATGGCTGGTTTATGGAACACAGGTTGACCTGCTTTACTAAACTCAATGAACATTCACTTTGCTAAGTGAGCAGCCTTTACTCTTATAGTAAATGAACCCCTATGCTTTCTACTTCATTGGTTAACAGTGGCAGCCACATCATATGACTGATGTCAGATGGACAAGGATATGAACATTTATTATAGCTGTGCCTGCACTTTGTTTCTTGAACTACAAATTCCTGAATCCACATTTTTATGTGTGAATTTATGAAGAAGTGTTGGTGGTGGCCTATGAAAATAAAAATAGTGGTGGTCGCCTATGAAAATCTACCTAATAAAATCATCACTTCACTTGGGATTAGGTAGAAATGTTTGGCTTGTTACTGTGGTATTTAGCAGCTGCTAATCCTTGGCAAATGCTGTATACAGTTTTCTTGGTGTTTATGTCTTATGCAACAGCTACATCCAGTAAATCAAGTAAATATTTTAGCTCATAATTTCTGTGTATGTTTATTGTTAGGCCTCATTCATACGCAATGTGATTATATAAATTAATATGCAAACACATATAAATGCATGTAATACATTTTAATAGTATAATTTACACTTTATTGCTGTTTACATGCATTCAGGAGCACTTAGCTTAGCTACATTTAGGAAAAAATAATATTTTTTTATTTTCTCTAAATGTGTCTAAATACATGTAAATGTAAGTACATTGAAACACAGGATAAATTAGTCTGGACAGTATAAATTTGTGAATGAGGGCTTTTAAATGAATGTTTCGAAATATAATCACCATTCAGTTCTCAAAACGGAAAAAGAATTGTGATGTTTTGTTTAATTCCTACATTTATTTTCGTTTAATTCCTATATTTCCTTCAATTATTTCTGTTTAATTCCTACATTTATTTTATTGCAGAATACTTTTGTGACTACTTTTGTTAACCACATTCAGACCAGACCATTTTGCTGGCTTAAGACCAGACCACTTTTTGCGATTCGGCACTGCGTTGCTTTAACTGACAATTGCGCGGTCGTGCGACGTGGCTCCCAAACAAAATTGATGTCCTTTTTTTTCCCACAAATAGAGCTTTCTTTTGGTGGTATTTGATTGCCCCTGTGGTTTTAATTTTTTGCTCTATAAACAAAAAAAGAGAGTGACAATTTTGAAAAAAACACATTATTTTTTACTTTTTGCTATAATAAATATCCCCCAAAAATATATAATAAACATTTTTTTCCCCTCAGTTTAGACCGATACGTATTCTTCTACATATTTTTGGTAAAAAAAATCGCAATAAGTGATTATTGATTGGTTTGCGCAGAAGTTATAGCGTTTACAAAACAGGGGATAATTTTATAGCATTTTTATTAATCATTTTTTTTTTTACTAGTAATCAGCAGTTTTTATTGTGACTGCGACATTATGGCGGACACATCAGACATTTTTGACACATTTTTGGGACCATTGTCAATTATACAGCAATCAGTGCTATTTAAATGCACTGATTCCTGTGTAAATGACACTGGCAGTGAAGGGGTTAACCACTAGGTGGCAGTGTAGGGGTTATATGTTCCTAGAGGCGTGTTTCTAACTGTGGGGGGCGGGGCTGTGAGCTAGTGAATGCTGATCTCTGCTCCAATCACAGGGAGCAGAGATCGCCGTCATTAGTTGCTAGGCAGAACGGGAGATGCTGTTTATTTCCGCATCTCCCCGTTCAGCCTTCCCGTGAGACGATCGCGGGTATCCCCGCAGCGATCGAGTCCGCAGGACCCGCGACCAGCCTCACGGGGGTCTCGACCGGCACGAGCGAGCCCCGTCGATGGCGCGCGCTCGATGGCACGGCGGCATCTTAAAGGGGACATACCTGTACGCCCTTATGCCTGTCCGTGCCATTCTGTCGATGTACATCGTCGTGCACCAGTCGGGAAGTGGTTAAATACCATTTGTATACTTTTATATGTGAATCTTTTTCTTATTAATTATTTATGTTACCCAAACAAGTATAATGCTCATCATCTGTTCCTATCTACCGCCCCCCATGAACCTTGTGTATTATTATGAAAATAGTAAGCTCTGTCCTTATTTCCATACTGTCTGTAATGAGATACAGACATCATTTTATGTGGAAAAATGGAAACTCATAAGAAGTGGTGGTGAGGTGTAGTTTATAAGTCCTAAAGAATACTTAATACAGGGATTAAATATGAACTATCAGCAAATTAATAAATTAAATGTATAATGTAGTTTATCAATAGCTTCAACACCACAGTTTTTGCTGATCTTGTAATATATTTTTATTACCTGTTAATCCTGCAAGTGGATCCATTATTTATCCACTTCCCTTAACAGAGAAAGCTGTCAAGCAAAAGACACAGTTACAGGGGACAGTACAAACCACAAAACATTGACAGGTGGTGTCCTTGTATATATCTAAGGGGTACAAGAAAAGTCTATTTTTTGGCTTAATCCTTTTTTTCCAAAAGAAAAAAAAAATATTGTTCACATTCTTAAAAAGTGTTAGATTGAGTGGGGTTTTAACTTATTTATCCTCTGTTTAACGTTTATTTAAAGATACACACCCATGAACCCTGGATCCCAGCCTCACTTTGTTTCTTTTGGATTTATTTGCCTCCTGAGTTGAAGAGGACTGATTTATTTCTACATGGGACATACACAGCAGTAAATTATCTTTTTGGGTATGATCTTTTTACTACTGGTAACTCTAGTTTGTTCTCTACTCTCTGTTTAGAATGAGCAGTGCACATTATTTGTAGTCATGCACACTGCTCTATGCATACTACAATTCCCATAGTCCATAGTTTATCTTGGGAGTAAGAAAGAGAGGCTGGCCATGTTCCTACATACAGTGAGGCTGAGAACAATAGAGTGTAGTTTTTTGAGCTCAGACTGCTATATTTGTTTTTAACTATAGTTTAATGTAATTTTAATGCTAGTAACAGACTGAATCATTTATGAAATTTTTGCCCATGGTTACTTAGGACATGCCCCACGCAGATCTCTATTGCTACTTTTTATGATTTAGTAAACATTGTTGGAGAAGACTATTGAAAGTCCCTTGGATTGTAAAAAGATCAAACCAGTCAATCCTGAAGGAAATCAACCCTGAATATTCACTGGAAGGACAGATCCTGAAGCTGAAACTCAAATACTTTGGCCACCTAATGCGAAGAGAGGGCTCATTGGAAAAGACCCCGATGCTGGGAAACATGGAAGGAAAAAGGAGAAGAGGATGACGGAAAACAAGATGGATAGATAGCATCATCGAAACATTGAACATGAAAATAAGCAAACTCCGGGAGGCAGTGGAGGTCAGAAAAGCTTGGCTTGCTATGGTCCATGAGGACACGACTAAACGACTGAACAACAACAAACATTGTAAGGTAAACATAAATATTCACATTTTAATAAATACTTCCTTTGTTTGTCAAATATTCTTGTTTGTAAAATAAAACTATAAATAAAACTATTTTGAACATCATTGTAAAAATGACTATTACAAAGAATTTGTTTTCTGTTACAGGCACTATATCAGTTTTCACTACAGTTGAGGTAAGCCAGGGGTGCCCAACCAGTGGCCCGGGGGCCACACGTGGCCCGCGGAGCCCTCTGATGTGGCCCGCAACCTCCTGCTCTGGGATGGAATAGAATAGAATATTGTTATTAATAGTAACTTTATTACTAAAATCACAGTGTAAACCACAGTGCGACCGGTTATCAAGTCGCTTAGGTGGCCCTCGCTCTACAAAAGGTTGGGCACCCCTGAGGTAAGCCAACAATTGCTTAGCACCCTATGCCACCAGAGAGGAGTTCCATTGGCAGAAAAGCAGGACTGTACAGAGAGGATTTCCATTGCAGAATATCGCTCAGAAAGGGGGTTTCATCCCATTTATTTATTAATAAAATAAAAAATTATTCCAGGAACCCAACTTATACGTTTTAGGAAAAAAAATCCAAAACAATGATTTTTTTCTGCTCTATTTCATTTATTTATTGGGATATTATTGTATTTGTTTATTTCTGATGCGCTTATAGGTCTCATGCACACTGGACGTTTTTTGACACTGCTTTTAGGGGCATCTGGCTTTTTTTTCTTTCTGCCTCTAAATGCCTCCGCATGTTAGCCTATGTACCATTGCACACAAAGGAGGAGTTTAGAGGTAGGGGCATTTAGAGGCAAAGAAAAACCCCTCTACAGTCAGCTCGTCCAAAACACTTGACGCATGTAAATGTGTCTAAATGCGCATCAACACTAGTTGCATTTAGCGATTGAGTGTTAATATATTTCAATGGCAGGAATAAATGATCATTCTGGGAAATGAAAACAATTAACAACCAAGAGCTTGATGTGCCTAAATGTGTTACACATCTTTACAAGCACTAAGTGTTTTTTTTAATGCCAAAACACCTCTGCCCGGAGGAAATGCATCATAGAGATAGCAAAAACATCCAGTGTGCCTTACTCTTTGACCTCTTCTGACAAATGTCTCTGATGAAATTCTGAGTTTGGCTTTGAAGCATACAGATTTTTACATTAGCTAGATGATGTGACCACATTTCTCCTTCCCCTTATTTCCTAAAAAAAGGAAGGGTATTGACACGATAAGGAGCTATGGGTAGCTGCTCACCCCAGGTTTAGATAGAAAAAGAAAAGGTTCTCCCTGTGTGGTGGGGTTTTTAGGCAGCGATAGGTCTGATACAAGTTATCAAACCAGTAGGTTTAGTGAGAGACCAATGCCATCCAGATCAAATTTTAGAAAGTTTATTCAAATTTAAAAATAGAGTGACACATAAAAAGATGTAAAACACAAGCCCATACAACATAAAAAATACAGATGCAGTACACAAAATATAATAGGCTAACAGATAGCACCTGACCCCTCAACTGATATTGTCAGAAGTGGTGGTTTTATAAGATGTGACCAAAAATTTACTGACGCGTTTCGACCTGTTGTTTATATCGGTCTTCCTCGGAGTGTTTTTGGTCTATTGGGATAAAAGAGACAATGTAACAACAACTACTCTGTTAAGTATTTCTATGTGTTGCACTTATGTCCATATATATTTTTATCATCAATATAGTTACCAGTATATGTGTAGTGTCTGTGGTAGTCCTCTGTATGGGTACTCATAAAAATCCCGTCATCCTTCCCGGTGGCTTCCAAGTCTGACTCCCACTGGTGGATCAGGGCAACCTGCCTTGCCCTGATCCACCAGTGGGAGTCAGACTTGGAAGCCACCGGGAAGGATGACGGGATTTTTATGAGTACCCATACAGAGGACTACCACAGACACTACACATATACTGGTAACTATATTGATGATAAAAATATATATGGACATAAGTGCAACACATAGAAATACTTAACAGAGTAGTTGTTGTTACATTGTCTCTTTTATCCCAATAGACCAAAAACACTCCGAGGAAGACCGATATAAACAACAGGTCGAAACGCGTCAGTAAATTTTTGGTCACATCTTATAAAACCACCACTTCTGACAATATCAGTTGAGGGGTCAGGTGCTATCTGTTAGCCTATTATATTTTGTGTACTGCATCTGTATTTTTTATGTTGTATGGGCTTGTGTTTTACATCTTTTTATGTGTCACTCTATTTTTAAATTTGAATAAACTTTCTAAAATTTGATCTGGATGGCATTGGTCTCTCACTAAACCTACTGGTTTGATAACTTGTATCAGACCTATCGCCGCCTAAAAACCCCACCACACAGGGAGAACCTTTTCTTTTTCCCCTTATTTCCTTGGCCATTTTTACATGGCATGGCTCTGCCACTTATTGTTTGGAAATCTGACAGGCTTGCCAGAGATGTAGGCATCCAATGGAAAGTGGCCTAAACAAATTCTACAGCTCTATGTAGAGACTTTTCTGCCGAGCTTTCTCTAACAATGATAAAAAGGATTGCAAAAGCATAAGCTACCTTCTGTGTTAACCATTTGTCAGAGTGACTGGTGAATCCACAGTTACAGGCAGCTGAAGTTATATGCAGATCTTAAGGACTTACTAGTCAGTAGCCCTGCCCATCTTATTAAGGGCCAACAGCGATGGGAAGGAGTGAGGCTCAGTTGATCTTTTTGAAGGGAGTTTAGAATATGGATATACTGTTAGTTGATTATGTCTCTGGATCCATTGGTAATTTTGACATATGGTTTTCAGCAACGTTATCTTATGTATTTTTTAAAATATACTCAATTTTAATTGCAGATAATTATTATAGGTTAACAGAAAACAGTGATTATAAAATAACAATGTATTGAACAGAAACTGGCAAAGGTAAAAAACTAATTAAAGTGGTATTAAACCCAAAACCAATAATTTATTATATTGCAGCTTGCCAATTTATTGGATGTGATGGCTGCATTCGTTTTCTCTTTTTCGGCTGTCTTTACTTTATTTTCACATGCTGATCTGGTCAGTAAGTGTTTTTTTTAACAGAATAAGCTGTTTTGCAGTTAGAAGGTAGAGACAAACAATTTATTATCGACAGGGGTGCTTACAATAATTAGCTTTTTTTTTTTTGTAAAACCTTTACCCAAAAGGAACAAAACTGTTTACTGTGATTGCTTATAAAGTATAAGATGGAGTTTGGCTTCAATTTGTTAGTGTACCTTAAGCTCCATATACACAGTCCAAATATTGGTCTGTGTGTTTGGGACATAAGGCCAACACTCGGCCTGTGTGTACGGCAGCCTGTTCGACAGAAGCCAGGTGAACGTCCAGCTTCTGTTGAAGGGGCATGATTAAAAAACATCTGCCGATCGGCATCCGGTCAGTGCTCTCAGCCACCCCCTGTCAGAACATAATAGCTCAGTGGGGAGATTGATGTACTAACATTGTATAGTTAGTACAGCAAGCTCCTCTCAAGCTTCTCAGTTTTTCTTTCGTTCAGCCCGCTGGGTTGAATGTAAAAAAAAATGATAGTGTGTACCTAGCTTTAATCTACTAGTCCATTCAACATTCCCCTACCCCCAGACTGACAATGCTGCTGTCCCAAGGTGGCCCTGTGCTCATTCATCCAGATTGGAGGCACTCTAATAGAGGAGGTGTGTTACTGGCCAGATCACTAGGTGAAAATAAAGGGAAAAAGGAGAATTAATGATTGGTAAGTTGCAATATATTACATTTTTGGTTTTGAGTTTAATATCGCTTTAAAGAAAAGTAAAAAAACATTACTATTCCAGTATTCAAATATATACTATAGATATAGTAACTGCAACCTGATTTGGTAATACCTCCTCCTTTTTGTTTGCATACGTGCGGTATGCTGCTGTAAAATAATATAGGAGACAAGTACACTTCCATGGCACAACTCCACAACATTATATGACCTAGCTGAATATCGGGACTTTGGGCCACTGCGCATTACCAAATGTTTATCACTGCATTAAAATACATAAGGAAATCAAGATATGGTTGAAATTAGTGTAGCAACAAATTCTTTACGATAAGCATTTTATATAATGGTTTCTGTATCAGTACATATAAAAAAAACTTTTTTTAAAGTTTTTTTTTTAAAATGTATAACTTGCTTCTTACTTTGTTATCTATCTGTAATATTTATCCTATATGACACTACTGGATGGCAAATTATGGGACAGGAGTCTTAGAATGTTTAGCATCGTTAGCATACTCACTGCTACAAAATTGCATAGAGCACTTACCTATATCGGCTAGATTTCTTAGGACTGGCATCCTCATCAAGTCTTAAAAAATTATCTCATTACTTATCAATAATGTTATTTTTTGCATGCTATTAATTAACATTTGAATTCAAGTTAAATTAAGCAAAAATTGAAAACAGTGATTGACCATATTTAGGCTTGTTTAGTAAGATAAAGAGCAATCTGTAAACTATTTTATCCAGAACGGTCCAATAATAATTAAGTCATCTAACTTCAGCATCTGATTGCTTTCTATTCTGTGCACTTTGGATCTTGCACTGCTTTTTTTTTTTTTTAAAGCCAATTTATGATCAAGTACTGACTAAATCGTTTTGAGTCATATTATGATCAAACAGTAGTATATTATGGAAAGTTATTGTCATCGTTATCTTTTTACCTTCCAATTTAAGCAAAAATAGAACACATTCGTTTTAATTTCATAAAAAAAAAAAAAAAAGAATTATTGCTTTACCCTGCTTACTGCACTATTGCACTTGTGACAGTTGGCCACGACGCATTAAAGACTACACTAGGGCAATGTGAGCAAACTAGCATTTAAGTCCCAGTTAATAATATAACAGTTTCCCAATACCAGCTGTGTTAGCTTCCACTAGCAGCCAGGCAACATCAAAAAGTTTCTTCAAGTTCTGAATTCATACATTTTCCAGTAGTAATAACTTGGCACACTACACTTTTATCACTAACCTCATGTTAGCAGTCTGTGCTGTTCTTTCTCCTGTTCCTCCTTTGTGTATGTGTGTATGTGCCTGGTCCCAAAAGCTCATCAGCCTGGCTCTATCTTTGTTCTGAGGTTGCTGTGTTATGTGCCTGTGAGCTGCTACTCAGTACTCTGGTCACGCCTCCCAGTCTGTAACTGTTCCCCACCAAAAGAAAAAACCTGACAGACTTTAAAAGAAGTGCTTAACTTGGAAAGGAAGAAGACTGTAATAAATGGGATTGTATTTGTTCAAAATAGCTTGCTAAGCACTGAAGTTTAAAGAGAGCCTGTCATTCGCAAACCACTGCACAGGGAATTTAGCTGAAAAAAACACTGAAAATCATTCAATATGATACTATGACTGATGGTTACATTTACTAAAATATAACAGCTCTGACATGGCGTTTAAAGGGAATTACAATGTATTTGAATTTCAGTTAAATTTAAAGTAATTTTTTTGTGCAGTTTATACTAAAGTAATATTACATAGTTACATAGTTAGTAAGGTTGAATAAAGACACCAGTCCATCCAATTCAACCTGAGTGAGTGTGCGTGTCTGCAATTGTCCCTATCCCTATACATTCTGTTTCATTAAGAAGCTCATCTATTATTATTATTTTATCTAAGGTACCCATATAGGGCCGTCAATTTACGCAGTGCTCCACACATACATCGCACACTCACATTGATCCCTACCCTCAAGGAGCCCACAATCCAAGGTCCCCAAGGTTTTAAATAGTATAGGTTTATTAACCACTTCAGACCCGGACCAATTTGCAGCCAAAGGACCAGGCCCCTTTTTTGCGATTTGGCACTGCGTCGCCTTAACTGACAATTGCGCAGTCGTGCGACGTGGCTCCCAAACAAAATTGGCATCCTTTTTTTCCCACAAATAAAGCTTTCTTTTGGTGGTATTTGATCGCCCCTGCGGTTTTTATTTTTTGCGCTATAAACAAAAATAGAGCAACAATTTTGTTTATTCAAAAAAAAAATTGACACATAAAAAGGAGTGTAAAAAACAAGCCCATACAGAATAAAAAATACAAACACAGTACACAAAATAAAAAACCAGCAATAAAAAAATTACACAAAATAAAATACCAGCAAAGAATATATTTTTATATATTACTATCGATATAGTTACCGGTATGGGTGTAGTGTGTAGGATAGTCTTCTGCATGGGTATTTGTAGAGGGGTCCCGTCGTTGTTCCTGGTGGCTACCAATTCCCACTTCCTACCGATAAGTCCGGGTGCAAGGGATCGTCCAAACCGTATGTATCTTACGAGGAGTCACACATTTCAACTTGCCTCATGGAGGAGACCCCTAGATGAGACCCCGGGGTCACGGGGAGCCGAGAGGGGGGGCCCCAAGGAGGGGTAGGGGGAGGACCAGGCGGTAGGGCGCCCACAGATAACAGACTCCTGGAATATACCAAAAAGTCATTATGGCACATATCTATATGTAATAAGGGCAAAAAGGAGAGAAAGTACTCTTTATAAGAGAGAGTCACTCGGGCATGGTTGGGAGTGGCACCTTTCCATATGTTAGGTGTGTGGCTCAGAGGGTTGGCCTCAGCCTCCTCGAGGTCATGGTTAAAGTATGTCTTATTTAATAGAAAAGTAGATATTTATAGAGATTAGAGTGTGGTCAGAGGCGAATTAGGTAATGAGATAGAGATATGTCTAATGGTGAAAAAAGAATAATAAATAATAGGGAAAGGGGGGGTGCAGATGGGAAAAGAGGAAGGGGAGAAAAAAAGGGGAGGGCGACTGGGGGGGGGGGGGGGATATGTGGGGGGCATGTGTGTATGGCGCGCTTCATGCACACAGCCTGGTAGAAAAAGAAGAGCTGGGGGAAGACAGCCCGACGGGGGGGGGGAAAAAGAGGGGAAATGAGGGGGGGGGGGGGGGGGGGGGGGGGAGGGAGGGTTGGGTAGTGAACTAAACCAGAAGTGGAATCGGGAGTGTGGATAATAGTGTGGGAGTGGGGGGGACGTGTAGGATGGGGAAAAAAGAAATGATCAGTTTCGGGCAAGTGAACAGGGGATAAGGAGAGGGAAAGGGGCGAGGAAGGGGAGACAGAGGAGTGGTGGGATGGGGGGGGGGGAGTGTGGAGGAGAAGGGGACCAAGCCCTTAGGGAAAAGGGACTATGGAAGGATGACGGGTATTGATGTGTGGGGTGATGGTGAAGGGAAAGGGGGGAAGGGATAGAAGGGAAAGGGGGGGGGGAAGAGTGAAATAAATGAAAAAAAAAAGGGGGGGTCAAATCAAAACAAGGGAAACTGGTGAGTAGGATACATGTGAAGTGAGTAGTGACAGTGTAGATGTGGTGAGTGAAATATGTGTGCTGGGATCTTGTTAACTGGAGGGAGGGTGAGAGTGGGGGGCTGATGAGGGGAAAGGGGATGTGAGGGGAATGGAGTGGGGAAAAGGGGGAGAAAAGGAGAGGGAGGTAGTGGTGTGAGGCAAGGAAGGGAAGGGAGGGTTGGGGATGGAATAGGGGGTGGCATGGGAGTGGATGGAAGTGGGGGGGGGGGGGGGGGGGGGGGGGGGGGGGGGTGGGGCAGGGGAAGACGGGGGGGTTTTTTGGGGAAAGCCGGAGGAAAAAGGAGGAAAGGGAGGACATGTACTCTATGTTGGTGATTGTCATTACCTGCGATATGGTGTTGAATCGTTTAGGCCACAGACTAGTAATGCACCTGTTTCTCCACAACGGTGCACCAATTTTGAGGAGATCAGGCAAAAAGGTCTCTGATAGAATCTATAAATAAGATAGGAAGAGGGAGAAGGAGGAGGGGAGAAAAAAGGAAAGGTTTTCCATTGGAGGTCCTTTTCTTTAAAAATTGTGTATAGGGAACAAGAAAAAGTTCCCCTAAAGGGTAAGGTGTACTTACTGAGGGCTCAAGTGCATCAAAGATGTGCTGGGCCTCCTGCAGGAATGAGGTGCCATACCCAGACATGCCTTGCTTATAAGTGTCTGTGCCCTGTCCTGATTGGTTCAGGATAATGGTGGATGGCCGAACGGGTCCCGCCCCTTCCCCTCCCGGAATTCACCGCGACCGAACGGAGTCCCATCGAGGCCTCCAGGGCCAGTAATGGCGGACCAAACTGTCCGCCATGTGTGTAATCCCCCGGCGTTCTCCGAAGGCCGAGGCCCCGCATCTGCGTCACTTCCGTCGCAAATGCGTGACGTCATCGACGTGCGCGCGGGGGGGGGGCCCCGCCCGCGCGCGCAACGTCCGGAAGTGTCGGAGGACGCCGCCAGCAGAGGACCAACCCCCCGAGACGCCCAGGACCAGCCTGGACGTCTAGTGGGGGGAGGATAGAGGGAGGGACAAAGTTAAAAGTCCACTCCCTCACCTTTGCTGTGAAGATACATCGGATCCGGACGTCCAGAGTCCCGTCATTACCAGGGGGAGTGGGTGATGCCACCTAGAGGGGGAACAAGGAAGTAATGGTCAAATACAAAAAACAGTTGGAAACAAACATGTTTAAACAATGAAGTAGATATGGTTGGAAATTTGGTCTATATCTTTTTGGACAGTCCGAATACATTATACTGTGATGTCCATATTTTACACATAGTGCAATGAGAGCACTTTATGTTTAATAGTCCTTTATTTTCTGATAAATTTTCCTATCCTTTTTTAAAAAAAAAATAGGAATAAACGGAGAACAAAGGAATAGCAATGAGAGGGATACACAAGCGCCAAATATACATAAAAATGGTCCGCATGTTAGGTAATTCTCTTGATAGGGTGAATGGTGAAAAAAGGTTAACCACAAATATACCAGGAAAAGGGAAGGAAGAGGAATTTCCTTGTTTTTGTTATTATTGAATCCTAGTCCCTTATGGTGTCGATAGAGGGGGGGGGGGGGGGGGGGGGGGGGGGGGGGGGGGGGCGAGGGGAGGGGGGAGGAGGGGGAAGACGAAGCAGGAATGATCGCAGGATTGTAATAGTGACTTTATTGGGTCTTGCCCGACACGAAACCCTTAAGGAAGGGAGCATATGAGATGGATTCATTGAGTCCTGGAGGCACATTAGCCTGCAGCCTGTGAATCCATCTTTGTTCGTGCTGCAAGAGTGTCTTATTCCAATCACCGCCTCGACCGGGAATGTGTACCCGGTCGAGGGCGGTGAAGGAAATACAGGGCATTTTATAGTTGTGTTGTACAACAACATGCCTACCCAAGGCTAGGTAGTGATTGCCAATTTGCATGGAATATATATGTTTAGACATCCTGCGATAGAACTCCTGCTTCGTCTTCCCCACATAGAAAGCCCCACATTCACACGACATCATATAGACAATGCCTCTAGTTTGACAATTGGCATAATGAGAAGGTTTAAAGGTGATCCCATTAGGTAAAATGAAAGTCTTATCCCGTCTGATATATTGGCAGAAGGAGCAGTGCCCACAAGGGAAAGACCCAAGTGTGGTGCAATGTTTACGACGGTTTTGTTCGTTTTTATACTCGCTTTGTACAAGTTTGTCCCTAAGGGAAGTGGCCCTTTTAAAAGTGATTGCTGGTTGGTCGGACAGAAAGGTGTTTACTTTGGGGTCATCCAAGAGGATGCTCCAATGTTTTTTTTATAATGTTCCGAATATGCTTGTGCTGATGGGAGAAACGAAGTATCATTCGAATGTGATCGTTTTTGGTATTGTTTACTTCATTCGTCTTTTTGGAGTTTTTGAACAATAGGTTAGAACGTGTTTCTAGAATGGTTCTATTATAGGCCTTCCGTAGACATGAACGGCTATAGCCTCGTGCCAAAAGTCTCTCCTGTAAATGCCCTGCCTCAATTTTGAAAGAAGAGTCCTCGGAGCAGTTGCGACGTAGTCGCAAGTACTGTCCATATGGTATGGAATCTTTTAAAATGTCAGGGTGAAAGCTGGAGGCGTGAAGGATCGTATTGCCCGCTGTGCTTTTCCTGAATAGTGTGGTAGAGATTTCGTTTTTGGTATTGCGCAGCAGCTGTACATCAAGGAAAGTAATAGTGTCTGGGTCGTGAGTCATTGTGAATTTCAAATTTAAGGAATTCACGTTGATGCGAGTGAAGAACTCCTGCAGTAGTGCCTCTGGTCCCTCCCAGACGACGAGGACGTCATCGATGTATCGCAGCCACAGTTTGATGTGGCTGGTATACACGAGGAGGTCCTCGTCATCTAGGAGGGTTTTCTCCCACTCCCCCAGGTACAGATTGGCATAAGCCGGAGCGCAACAAGTGCCCATGGCTACGCCTTGTACCTGGAGGTAGTGGGAGTTGTTGAACACAAAGTAATTCTGAGTGAGGATGTACTCCAAACCTTCTATAATGAATGCATTTAAATCATGGTTGTATCTTTTGACTTTGTGTTAGAGCATGCTGTACAGTCTCGATCCCCTTAGTATGGGGGATCGAACTGTACAGGGCCTCCACGTCAATAGCCACTAAGCGGGATTCTGTGGAGAGTGGCATGTTGGAAACCATCTCAAGTAGATGGATGGTATCTTTGAGGAAGGAGGGTAGGCAAGTCACCAAGGGTTGTAAAAAGGAGTCGATTAGTTTGCTAAGGTTTTCAGAAATATTGCCGTTGCCGGAAACTATTGGTCGGCCGGGAGGATTGGTTTTTTCTTTGTGTATCTTAGGTAGACTATAAAAAGTCGCTATGCGGGGATACCTCACTCTAATGTATTCATATTGGTCTTTGGATATAGTTCCTCTTAGAAAGGAACTGTATATCAAATCATAGAAGTGGTCATGGGAGGCATGTATTGCGGCCATTGGTACTTTCTTGTACCATTCGTCGTTGTTAAGAATAGACTGGCACATATCTATGTAGTCATGGTTGTCCATTAAGACCACATTACCGCCTTTGTCTGAAGGCTTAATTGTGATGTCTGTATTCATACAGAGTTCTCTCATCTTGGAACGTCTAAAGCAGGCTTCTGGAGCTACTTTAAACCTGACACGGGGACTACTCTCTCCCCAGTCAAACAAGGGAGTGGGAAACCTAGACGCGTACATCATCCGGACACAATCAAGTCCCTTAGCGTAATTAACCTTTCTTCCTACCCTCTGTCTTTAGCTGAGACCAAGATCCTCTCACGAGGTCTAACCTTCTGCCCTGAACAGAGTTGTGACATTTTCGGTGTTATCGTTGACCTGCAACTCTTCGCACGCAGGCTCCTCCTCAAGAGCCTGCATGCGAAGACTACCAGTGTCGACGATACCGATTGGTCAACATTTAGCATGAAAGAATTCAAGGCCCTACGGGACCTGACCCTCTTATACCAGGAAAACAACACAGTAGATCTCATTGATCAAATTGACCTAGAAGCACTCTTAGAAGAGGCTGAGAGACCACAAAAAACTCAAACTACTACTTTTAAAAAACCATCTTCGAAATTTCCACCTTTAAACTTGAACCCCAACATCGAAACATTTGTAAATCAGGTACTCCGGGATTTGAATAAAATCACCTTAAAAAAGGCCCCCCCCCCCCCCCCCCCCCCCCCCCCCCCCCCCCCCCCCCCCCCCCCCCGCCCCCCCCCAAAAATCTGGGACGAGATGAAATTGATGCGATGAGAGAACTCTGTATGAATACAGACATCACAATTAAGCCTTCAGACAAAGGCGGTAATGTGGTCTTAATGGACAACCATGACTACATAGATATGTGCCAGTCTATTCTTAACAACGACGAATGGTACAAGAAAGTACCAATGGCCGCAATACATGCCTCCCATGACCACTTCTATGATTTGATATACAGTTCCTTTCTAAGAGGAACTATATCCAAAGACCAATATGAATACATTAGAGTGAGGTATCCCCGCATAGCGACTTTTTATAGTCTACCTAAGATACACAAAGAAAAAACCAAACCTCCCGGCCGACCAATAGTTTCCGGCAACGGCAATATTTCTGAAAACCTTAGCAAACTAATCGACTCCTTTTTACAACCCTTGGTGACTTGCCTACCCTCCTTCCTCAAAGATACCATCCATCTACTTGAGATGGTTTCCAACATGCCACTCTCCACAGAATCCCGCTTAGTGGCTATTGACGTGGAGGCCCTGTACAGTTCGATCCCCCATACTAAGGGGATCGAGACTGTACAGCATGCTCTAACACAAAGTCAAAGATACAACAATGATTTAAATGCATTCATTATAGAAGGTTTGGAGTACATCCTCACTCAGAATTACTTTGTGTTCAACAACTCCCACTACCTCCAGGTACAAGGCGTAGCCATGGGCACTTGTTGCGCTCCGGCTTATGCCAATCTGTACCTGGGGGAGTGGGAGAAAACCCTCCTAGATGACGAGGACATCCTCGTGTATACCAGCCACATCAAACTGTGGCTGCGATACATCGATGACGTCCTCGTCGTCTGGGAGGGACCAGAGGCACTACTGCAGGAGTTCTTCACTCGCATCAACGTGAATTCCTTAAATTTGAAATTCACAATGACTCACGACCCAGACACTATTACTTTCCTTGATGTACAGCTGCTGCGCAATACCAAAAACGAAATCTCTACCACACTATTCAGGAAAAGCACAGCGGGCAATACGATCCTTCACGCCTCCAGCTTTCACCCTGACATTTTAAAAGATTCCATACCATATGGACAGTACTTGCGACTACGTCGCAACTGCTCCGAGGACTCTTCTTTCAAAATTGAGGCAGGGCATTTACAGGAGAGACTTTTGGCACGAGGCTATAGCCGTTCATGTCTACGGAAGGCCTATAATAGAACCATTCTAGAAACACGTTCTAACCTATTGTTCAAAAACTCCAAAAAGACGAATGAAGTAAACAATACCTAAAACGATCACATTCGAATGATACTTCGTTTCTCCCATCAGCACAAGCATATTCGGAACATTATAAAAAAACATTGGAGCATCCTCTTGGATGACCCCAAAGTAAACACCTTTCTGTCCGACCAACCAGCAATCACTTTTAAAAGGGCCACTTCCCTTAGGGACAAACTTGTACAAAGCGAGTATAAAAACGAACAAAACCGTCGTAAACATTGCACCACACTTGGGTCTTTCCCTTGTGGGCACTGCTCCTTCTGCCAATATATCAGACGGGATAAGACTTTCATTTTACCTAATGGGATCACCTTTAAACCTTCTCATTATGCCAATTGTCAAACTAGAGGCATTGTCTATATGATGTCGTGTGAATGTGGGGCTTTCTATGTGGGGAAGACGAAGCAGGAGTTCTATCGCAGGATGTCTAAACATATATATTCCATGCAAATTGGCAATCACTACCTAGCCTTGGGTAGGCATGTTGTTGTACAACACAACTATAAAATGCCCTGTATTTCCTTCACCGCCCTCGACCGGGTACACATTCCCGGTCGAGGCGGTGATTGGAATAAGACACTCTTGCAGCACGAACAAAGATGGATTCACAGGCTGCAGGCTAATGTGCCTCCAGGACTCAATGAATCCATCTCATATGCTCCCTTCCTTAAGGGTTTCGTGTCGGGCAAGACCCAATAAAGTCACTATTACAATCCTGCGATCATTCCTGCTTCGTCTTCCCCCTCCTCCTCCCCCCCCCCCCCCCACCCCCCCCACCCCCCTCCCTCCCCCCCCCCCCCCCCCCCCCCCCCCCCCCCCCCCCCCCCTCTATCGACACCATAAGGGACTAGGATTCAATAATAACAAAAACAAGGAAATTCCTCTTCCTTCCCTTTTCCTGGTATATTTGTGGTTAACCTTTTTTCACCATTCACCCTATCAAGAGAATTACCTAACATGCGGACCATTTTTATGTATATTTGGCGCTTGTGTATCCCTCTCATTGCTATTCCTTTGTTCTCCGTTTATTCCTATTTTTTTTAAAAAAGGATAGGAAAATTTATCAGAAAATAAAGGACTATTAAACATAAAGTGCTCTCATTGCACTATGTGTAAAATATGGACATCACAGTATAATGTATTCGGACTGTCCAAAAAGATATAGACCAAATTTCCAACCATATCTACTTCATTGTTTAAACATGTTTGTTTCCAACTGTTTTTTGTATTTGACCATTACTTCCTTGTTCCCCCTCTAGGTGGCATCACCCACTCCCCCCTGGTAATGACGGGACTCTGGACGTCCGGATCCGATGTATCTTCACAGCAAAGGTGAGGGAGTGGACTTTTAACTTTGTCCCTCCCTCTATCCTCCCCCCACTAGACGTCCAGGCTGGTCCTGGGCGTCTCGGGGGGTTGGTCCTCTGCTGGCGGCGTCCTCCGACACTTCCGGACGTTGCGCGCGCGTGCGGGGCCCCGCACGCGCGCGCACGTCGATGACGTCACGCATTTGCGACGGAAGTGACGCAGATGCGGGGCCTCGGCCTTCGGAGAACGCCGGGGGATCACACACATGGCGGACAGTTTGGTCCGCCATTACTGGCCCTGGAGGCCTCGATGGGACTCCGTTCGGTCGCGGTGAATTCCGGGAGGGGAAGGGGCGGGACCCGTTCGGCCATCCACCATTATCCTGAACCAATCAGGACAGGGCACAGACACTTATAAGCAAGGCATGTCTGGGTATGGCACCTCATTCCTGCAGGAGGCCCAGCACATCTTTGATGCACTTGAGCCCTCAGTAAGTACACCTTACCCTTTAGGGGAACTTTTTCTTGTTCCCTATACACAATTTTTAAAGAAAAGGACCTCCAATGGAAAACCTTTCCTTTTTTCTCCCCTCCTCCTTCTCCCTCTTCCTATCTTATTTATAGATTCTATCAGAGACCTTTTTGCCTGATCTCCTCAAAATTGGTGCACCGTTGTGGAGAAACAGGTGCATTACTAGTCTGTGGCCTAAACGATTCAACACCATATCGCAGGTAATGACAATCACCAACATAGAGTACATGTCCTCCCTTTCCTCCTTTTTCCTCCGGCTTTCCCCAAAAAACCCCCCCCCCCCCTCCCCCCCCCCCCCCCGTCTTCCCCCCCCCCTGCCCACCCCCTCCCCCCCCCCCCCACTTCCATCCACTCCCATGCCACCCCCTATTCCATCCCCAACCCTCCCTTCCCTTCCTTGCCTCACACCACTACCTCCCTCTCCTTTTCTCCCCCTTTTCCCCACTCCATTCCCCTCACATCCCCTTTCCCCTCATCAGCCCCCCACTCTCACCCTCCCTCCAGTTAACAAGATCCCAGCACACATATTTCACTCACCACATCTACACTGTCACTACTCACTTCACATGTATCCTACTCACCAGTTTCCCTTGTTTTGATTTGACCCCCCTTTTTCATTTATTTCACTCTTCCCCCCCCCCTTTCCCTTCTATCCCTTCCCCCCTTTCCCTTCACCATCACCCCACACATCAATACCCGTCATCCTTCCATAGTCCCTTTTCCCTAAGGGCTTGGTCCCCTTCTCCTCCACACTCCCCCCCCCCCCATCCCACCACTCCTCTGTCTCCCCTTCCTCGCCCCTTTCCCTCTCCTTATCCCCTGTTCACTTGCCCGAAACTGTTCATTTCTTTTTTCCCCATCCTACACGTCCCCCCCACTCCCACACTATTATCCACACTCCCGATTCCACTTCTGGTTTAGTTCACTACCCAACCCTCCCTCCCCCCCCCCCCCTCATTTCCCCTCTTTTTCCCCCCCCCGTCGGGCTGTCTTCCCCCAGCTCTTCTTTTTCTACCAGGCTGTGTGCATGAAGCGCGCCATACACACATGCCCCCCACATATCCCCCCCCCCCCCCAGTCGCCCTCCCCTTTTTTTCTCCCCTTCCTCTTTTCCCATCTGCACCCCCCTTTCCCTATTATTTATTATTCTTTTTTCACCATTAGACATATCTCTATCTCATTACCTAATTCGCCTCTGACCACACTCTAATCTCTATAAATATCTACTTTTCTATTAAATAAGACATACTTTAACCATGACCTCGAGGAGGCTGAGGCCAACCCTCTGAGCCACACACCTAACATATGGAAAGGTGCCACTCCCAACCATGCCCGAGTGACTCTCTCTTATAAAGAGTACTTTCTCTCCTTTTTGCCCTTATTACATATAGATATGTGCCATAATGACTTTTTGGTATATTCCAGGAGTCTGTTATCTGTGGGCGCCCTACCGCCTGGTCCTCCCCCTACCCCTCCTTGGGGCCCCCCCTCTCGGCTCCCCGTGACCCCGGGGTCTCATCTAGGGGTCTCCTCCATGAGGCAAGTTGAAATGTGTGACTCCTCGTAAGATACATACGGTTTGGACGATCCCTTGCACCCGGACTTATCGGTAGGAAGTGGGAATTGGTAGCCACCAGGAACAACGACGGGACCCCTCTACAAATACCCATGCAGAAGACTATCCTACACACTACACCCATACCGGTAACTATATCGATAGTAATATATAAAAATATATATAGACATGAGTATAAATGTACAGAAACACATAACTGAGAAGTTGTTGTTACAATGTCCTTTTATTTCCAGCTGACAAAAACACTCTGAGGAAGACCAATACAGACAACAGGTCGAAACGCGTCAGTCTTTTGTCACACCTTACAATCACCACCCCCAATTCCATTGGTAGTGGTGTTAGGGGATTCTTTGCTGGTTTTTTATTTTGTGTACTGTGTTTGTATTTTTTATTCTGTATGGGCTTGTGTTTTTACACTCCTTTTTATGTGTCATTTCATCTTTTAAAATACTTTTGAATAAACATTATAAATTGATTTGGATGGATTCTGGTCTATCCTTTCATATAATCGTCTGACTACGTCTATCAGACGACTATTTGCTGCCTAAAAACCCCACCACCCAGGGAGAACCTTTTCTTTTTTTCATTCAACCCGGGGTGAGCAGCCAATTACAGCTCCTGATTGTGTCAATTCTCCTCTTTTCCATATATAACCGGGTGGTTAAACACCCTCTCTCCCGCCCTTGACACCCTCGAGCTAAAAACACAAGCCTAACCAAATATATATGTTTTTGACTGTATGAATTTATGTACTCTTGATTTGCTTTTGAATAATAGTGCTACATACGCGAATTGAAGTGTTCAATATGAGTAACTTTCAGGGCAATGAATGGATTAACCTTATGACAAGTTATGAAAGTGACTTTGAGAAAAAAGATCAAATCGAAACCCAAATTTCTTCCCTAATGGACAAACTCAACAAAACCTTAGAGAAGAAATCTGCCCTCTTTTGGCATGTAAAGTCCTTTAACCGCTACAGTAAGGAGCAAATAAACCCATTGGGCCTACGTGTACAGATCTTTCCAAATCTAGACCTAATCAGTAGTGAATGCAAGAAAGAATGGGAAGACAATCTTAATCATTGTTCACAACAAATGATGACCATATTAACAAACGAATATAATAGACAGATTTCCCTGCTAGACATTGAAATTAACTCATTAGAAAATCTACTCAAACCCTTCGCACAGCACACCCTATATGTGGAATCTCTGTCCAAACTCTGTGAGGACCTGAGTACCTACAATAGGGGTATTCTACATAAAAAGGAAACCAAATTCTGGAGGGATAAAATGTCCTTCTCTGAGGGACGGGCCTACAAATGGAACACCAATCCCCAAAATAAAAGATACTCAGTCCCCAAGTCACAGATACAAAACAATCCCAATATGACAAAGAATAAAAATATTCCCAATCCGGGTCCAAATACCAACATCCCCCCAAAGGGAAGGGGGAAATATAAAAGGAATAGGAACAACAAAGGGTCCCCTGAACAAGAAAAGAAGAAACGAACCATTGACTTAGAAACAAAAAGAAGTCAGGACGCCATAGATCTAGATAGTAGACACATGACAAACATCAAGGATGTATCCTCGAGCATAGATGCGGACAATTCTGACTCTGCATCTTCCAACGGCTCGAGTAATACTAAACAAATAACCCCTACCTTGGAACGTCTAAAGCAGGCTTCTGGAGCTACTTTAAACCTGACACGGGGACTACTCTCTCCCCAGTCAAACAAGGGAGTGGGAAACCTAGACGCGTACATCATCCGGACACAATCAAGTCCCTTAGCGTAATTAACCTTTCTTCCTACCCTCTGTCTTTAGCTGAGACCAAGATCCTCTCACGAGGTCTAACCTTCTGCCCTGAACAGAGTTGTGACATTTTCGGTGTTATCGTTGACCTGCAACTCTTCGCACGCAGGCTCCTCCTCAAGAGCCTGCATGCGAAGACTACCAGTGTCGACGATACCGATTGGTCAACATTTAGCATGAAAGAATTCAAGGCCCTACGGGACCTGACCCTCTTATACCAGGAAAACAACACAGTAGATCTCATTGATCAAATTGACCTAGAAGCACTCTTAGAAGAGGCTGAGAGACCACAAAAAACTCAAACTACTACTTTTAAAAAACCATCTTCGAAATTTCCACCTTTAAACTTGAACCCCAACATCGAAACATTTGTAAATCAGGTACTCCGGGATTTGAATAAAATCACCTTAAAAAAGGCCCCCCCCAAAAATCTGGGACGAGATGAAATTGATGCGATGAGAGAACTCTGTATGAATACAGACATCACAATTAAGCCTTCAGACAAAGGCGGTAATGTGGTCTTAATGGACAACCATGACTACATAGATATGTGCCAGTCTATTCTTAACAACGACGAATGGTACAAGAAAGTACCAATGGCCGCAATACATGCCTCCCATGACCACTTCTATGATTTGATATACAGTTCCTTTCTAAGAGGAACTATATCCAAAGACCAATATGAATACATTAGAGTGAGGTATCCCCGCATAGCGACTTTTTATAGTCTACCTAAGATACACAAAGAAAAAACCAAACCTCCCGGCCGACCAATAGTTTCCGGCAACGGCAATATTTCTGAAAACCTTAGCAAACTAATCGACTCCTTTTTACAACCCTTGGTGACTTGCCTACCCTCCTTCCTCAAAGATACCATCCATCTACTTGAGATGGTTTCCAACATGCCACTCTCCACAGAATCCCGCTTAGTGGCTATTGACGTGGAGGCCCTGTACAGTTCGATCCCCCATACTAAGGGGATCGAGACTGTACAGCATGCTCTAACACAAAGTCAAAGATACAACCATGATTTAAATGCATTCATTATAGAAGGTTTGGAGTACATCCTCACTCAGAATTACTTTGTGTTCAACAACTCCCACTACCTCCAGGTACAAGGCGTAGCCATGGGCACTTGTTGCGCTCCGGCTTATGCCAATCTGTACCTGGGGGAGTGGGAGAAAACCCTCCTAGATGACGAGGACCTCCTCGTGTATACCAGCCACATCAAACTGTGGCTGCGATACATCGATGACGTCCTCGTCGTCTGGGAGGGACCAGAGGCACTACTGCAGGAGTTCTTCACTCGCATCAACGTGAATTCCTTAAATTTGAAATTCACAATGACTCACGACCCAGACACTATTACTTTCCTTGATGTACAGCTGCTGCGCAATACCAAAAACGAAATCTCTACCACACTATTCAGGAAAAGCACAGCGGGCAATACGATCCTTCACGCCTCCAGCTTTCACCCTGACATTTTAAAAGATTCCATACCATATGGACAGTACTTGCGACTACGTCGCAACTGCTCCGAGGACTCTTCTTTCAAAATTGAGGCAGGGCATTTACAGGAGAGACTTTTGGCACGAGGCTATAGCCGTTCATGTCTACGGAAGGCCTATAATAGAACCATTCTAGAAACACGTTCTAACCTATTGTTCAAAAACTCCAAAAAGACGAATGAAGTAAACAATACCAAAAACGATCACATTCGAATGATACTTCGTTTCTCCCATCAGCACAAGCATATTCGGAACATTATAAAAAAACATTGGAGCATCCTCTTGGATGACCCCAAAGTAAACACCTTTCTGTCCGACCAACCAGCAATCACTTTTAAAAGGGCCACTTCCCTTAGGGACAAACTTGTACAAAGCGAGTATAAAAACGAACAAAACCGTCGTAAACATTGCACCACACTTGGGTCTTTCCCTTGTGGGCACTGCTCCTTCTGCCAATATATCAGACGGGATAAGACTTTCATTTTACCTAATGGGATCACCTTTAAACCTTCTCATTATGCCAATTGTCAAACTAGAGGCATTGTCTATATGATGTCGTGTGAATGTGGGGCTTTCTATGTGGGGAAGACGAAGCAGGAGTTCTATCGCAGGATGTCTAAACATATATATTCCATGCAAATTGGCAATCACTACCTAGCCTTGGGTAGGCATGTTGTTGTACAACACAACTATAAAATGCCCTGTATTTCCTTCACCGCCCTCGACCGGGTACACATTCCCGGTCGAGGCGGTGATTGGAATAAGACACTCTTGCAGCACGAACAAAGATGGATTCACAGGCTGCAGGCTAATGTGCCTCCAGGACTCAATGAATCCATCTCATATGCTCCCTTCCTTAAGGGTTTCGTGTCGGGCAAGACCCAATAAAGTCACTATTACAATCCTGCGATCATTCCTGCTTCGTCTTCCCCCTCCTCCCCCTCCCCCGCCCCCCCCCCCCCCCCCCCCCCCCCCCCCCCCCCCCCCCCCCCCCCCCCCCCCCCCCCCCCCCCCCCCCACCCCCCCCCCCCCCCCCCCCCCCCCCCCCCCCCCCCCCCCCCCCCCCTCTATCGACACCATAAGGGACTAGGATTCAATAATAACAAAAACAAGGAAATTCCTCTTCCTTCCCTTTTCCTGGTATATTTGTGGTTAACCTTTTTTCACCATTCACCCTATCAAGAGAATTACCTAACATGCGGACCATTTTTATGTATATTTGGCGCTTGTGTATCCCTCTCATTGCTATTCCTTTGTTCTCCGTTTATTCCTATTTTTTTTTAAAAAAGGATAGGAAAATTTATCAGAAAATAAAGGACTATTAAACATAAAGTGCTCTCATTGCACTATGTGTAAAATATGGACATCACAGTATAATGTATTCGGACTGTCCAAAAAGATATAGACCAAATTTCCAACCATATCTACTTCATTGTTTAAACATGTTTGTTTCCAACTGTTTTTTGTATTTGACCATTACTTCCTTGTTCCCCCTCTAGGTGGCATCACCCACTCCCCCCTGGTAATGACGGGACTCTGGACGTCCGGATCCGATGTATCTTCACAGCAAAGGTGAGGGAGTGGACTTTTAACTTTGTCCCTCCCTCTATCCTCCCCCCACTAGACGTCCAGGCTGGTCCTGGGCGTCTCGGGGGGTTGGTCCTCTGCTGGCGGCGTCCTCCGACACTTCCGGACGTTGCGCGCGCGTGCGGGGCCCCCCCCGCGCGCGCACGTCGATGACGTCACGCATTTGCGACGGAAGTGACGCAGATGCGGGGCCTCGGCCTTCGGAGAACGCCGGGGGATTACACACATGGCGGACAGTTTGGTCCGCCATTACTGGCCCTGGAGGCCTCGATGGGACTCCGTTCGGTCGCGGTGAATTCCGGGAGGGGAAGGGGCGGGACCCGTTCGGCCATCCACCATTATCCTGAACCAATCAGGACAGGGCACAGACACTTATAAGCAAGGCATGTCTGGGTATGGCACCTCATTCCTGCAGGAGGCCCAGCACATCTTTGATGCACTTGAGCCCTCAGTAAGTACACCTTACCCTTTAGGGGAACTTTTTCTTGTTCCCTATACACAATTTTTAAAGAAAAGGACCTCCAATGGAAAACCTTTCCTTTTTTCTCCCCTCCTCCTTCTCCCTCTTCCTATCTTATTTATAGATTCTATCAGAGACCTTTTTGCCTGATCTCCTCAAAATTGGTGCACCGTTGTGGAGAAACAGGTGCATTACTAGTCTGTGGCCTAAACGATTCAACACCATATCGCAGGTAATGACAATCACCAACATAGAGTACATGTCCTCCCTTTCCTCCTTTTTCCTCCGGCTTTCCCCAAAAAACCCCCCCGTCTTCCCCTGCCCCACCCCCCCCCCCCCCCCCCCCCCACTTCCATCCACTCCCATGCCACCCCCTATTCCATCCCCAACCCTCCCTTCCCTTCCTTGCCTCACACCACTACCTCCCTCTCCTTTTCTCCCCCTTTTCCCCACTCCATTCCCCTCACATCCCCTTTCCCCTCATCAGCCCCCCACTCTCACCCTCCCTCCAGTTAACAAGATCCCAGCACACATATTTCACTCACCACATCTACACTGTCACTACTCACTTCACATGTATCCTACTCACCAGTTTCCCTTGTTTTGATTTGACCCCCCTTTTTCATTTATTTCACTCTTCCCCCCCCCCCCCCCTTTCCCTTCTATCCCTTCCCCCCTTTCCCTTCACCATCACCCCACACATCAATACCCGTCATCCTTCCATAGTCCCTTTTCCCTAAGGGCTTGGTCCCCTTCTCCTCCACACTCCCCCCCCCCCCCATCCCACCACTCCTCTGTCTCCCCTTCCTCGCCCCTTTCCCTCTCCTTATCCCCTGTTCACTTGCCCGAAACTGTTCATTTCTTTTTTCCCCATCCTACACGTCCCCCCCACTCCCACACTATTATCCACACTCCCGATTCCACTTCTGGTTTAGTTCACTACCCAACCCTCCCTCCCCCCCCCCCCTCATTTCCCCTCTTTTTCCCCCCCCCCGTCGGGCTGTCTTCCCCCAGCTCTTCTTTTTCTACCAGGCTGTGTGCATGAAGCGCGCCATACACACATGCCCCCCACATATCCCCCCCCCCCCCCAGTCGCCCTCCCCTTTTTTTCTCCCCTTCCTCTTTTCCCATCTGCACCCCCCTTTCCCTATTATTTATTATTCTTTTTTCACCATTAGACATATCTCTATCTCATTACCTAATTCGCCTCTGACCACACTCTAATCTCTATAAATATCTACTTTTCTATTAAATAAGACATACTTTAACCATGACCTCGAGGAGGCTGAGGCCAACCCTCTGAGCCACACACCTAACATATGGAAAGGTGCCACTCCCAACCATGCCCGAGTGACTCTCTCTTATAAAGAGTACTTTCTCTCCTTTTTGCCCTTATTACATATAGATATGTGCCATAATGACTTTTTGGTATATTCCAGGAGTCTGTTATCTGTGGGCGCCCTACCGCCTGGTCCTCCCCCTACCCCTCCTTGGGGCCCCCCCTCTCGGCTCCCCGTGACCCCGGGGTCTCATCTAGGGGTCTCCTCCATGAGGCAAGTTGAAATGTGTGACTCCTCGTAAGATACATACGGTTTGGACGATCCCTTGCACCCGGACTTATCGGTAGGAAGTGGGAATTGGTAGCCACCAGGAACAACGACGGGACCCCTCTACAAATACCCATGCAGAAGACTATCCTACACACTACACCCATACCGGTAACTATATCGATAGTAATATATAAAAATATATATAGACATGAGTATAAATGTACAGAAACACATAACTGAGAAGTTGTTGTTACAATGTCCTTTTATTTCCAGCTGACAAAAACACTCTGAGGAAGACCAATACAGACAACAGGTCGAAACGCGTCAGTCTTTTGTCACACCTTACAATCACCACCCCCAATTCCATTGGTAGTGGTGTTAGGGGATTCTTTGCTGGTTTTTTATTTTGTGTACTGTGTTTGTATTTTTTATTCTTTTGTGTTTTTAATAAACATTATAAATTGATTTGGATGGATTCTGGTCTATCTTTTCATATTTTGACTATAATAAATATCCCCACCAAAAATATATGAAAAAAACATATTTTTTACTTTTTGCTATAATAAATATCCAAAAAATATATAAAAAAACATTTTTTCCTCAGTTTAGGTTGATACGTATGCTTCTACATATTTTTGGTAAAAAAAAAATCGCAATTAGCGATTATTGATTGGTTTGCGCAAAAGTTATAGCGTTTACAAAATAGGGGATAATTTTATAGCATTTTTATTAATATTCTTTTTTTTTACTAGTAATGGCGGCGATCAGCGATTTTTATTGTGACTGCGACATTATGGCGGACACATCGGACATTTTTGACACATTTTTGGGACCATTGTCATTTATACAGCAATCAATGCTATTTAAATGCATTGATTCCTGTATAAATGACACTGGCAGTGTAAGAGTTAACCACTAGGGGGCGGGGAGGGGTTATGGTGTGTGACGTGTGTTTTTTTTTACATTAGGGGGCGGGGCTGACGTCTGACGTCATTGATCGGCTTTCCCGATGACAGGGAACAGCCTTTGTAAATACCGCATGAAAAGGCATTAAACCCCATTGACAGTAGGAAATAAGTAATTAAATGCATGTGGTAATTAAAACGAAGGTCAGTGTCAAGGGTAGGGGTGGGTACCATCATCCTATAATTGTATAGAAAAAACAGGGGAAAAAACAGGGGAAAGATAAGTCAGGGGCTACTCCAAAAGGTACCCTTGAACATCAAAGATAGTGGGGACTATTGCTGTCAGAGCCGATCCGCCCTATACGCTAATTACGCATACTTCTGTGGAGAGGGCCCCCAAGGGTGGATCGGCTCTGCTCAGGGCCGGACTGGCTGCCTGTCTGTCCCTGGGGCCTCCGCCGCTGTGAGGGCAGTGGCGCCTGAAAAAAATATGGCTGCAGGGCCGGGCTGAATGCAACTGCGCAGGCGCCAGCGCTGTTCCGAAAGCCCGTACCCGCTCTGCAATTTTCGGAAAGGCAGGCTCATGCGCAGTGACACGATGGCGCCGAGCGGCGCCATTTTTAAAAGTAAGGCCGTGTGCTTAAACGTCTTCATCCTACATCCCCCGCAGCCTCTGACCTCCTGCCCCCCCCGCAGCCTCTGACCTTCTGTACCTCCCCAGCAGCCTCTGACCTCCTGCCCCCCGCAGCCTCTGACCTCCTGCCCCCCGCAGCCTCTGACTTCCTGCCCCCAGCAGCCTCTGAACTCCTGTCCCCTCCCCGCAGCCTCTGACCTCTTGTCCCTCCCACAGCCTCTGACCTACTACCCCCCCGCAGCCTCTGACCTCCTATCCCCCCGCAGCCTCTGACCTCCTGTCCCCCCGCAGCCTCTGACCTCCTGTCCCCCCGCAGCCTCTGACCCCCTATCCCCCACAGACTCTGACCTCCTGTCCACCCCGCAGCCTCTGACCTCCTGTCCCCCCCGCAGCCTTTGACCTGTCCCCTTCCCTCAGCCTCTGACCTCTCCTGTACCATCCGCAGCCTCTGACCTCTCCTGTACCATCCTCAGCCTCTGACCTCCCGTGTACCATCCGCAGCCTCTGACCTCCCCTGTACCATCCGCAGCCTCTGACCTCCCCTGTACCATCCTCAGCCTCTGACCTCCCATGTACCATCCGCAGCCTCTGACCTCCCCTGTACCACCCTCAGCCTCTGACCTCCCCTTTACCATCCTCAGCCATTGACCTCCCCTGTACCATCCTCAGCCTCTGACCTCTCGTGTACCATCCGCAGCCTCTGACCTCTCATGTACCATCCGCAGCCTCTGACCTCTCGTGTACCATACGCAGCCTCTGAGCTCCCATGTACCATCCGCAGCCTCTTACCTCTCGTGTACCATCCTCAGCCTCTGACCTCCCCTGTACCATCCTCAGCCTCTGACCTCCCATGTACCATCCACAGCCTCTGACCTCCTGTCCCCCTGCAGCCTCTGACCTCCTGTCCCCCGCAGCCTCTGACCTCCTGTCCCCTCCCCGCAGCCTCTGACCTCTTGTCCCCCCGCAGCCTCTGACCTACTATCCCCCCGCAGCATCTGACCTCCTATCCCCCCACAGCCTCTGACCTCCTGTCCCCCCGCAGCCTCTGACATCTTATCCCCCCGTAGCCTCTGACCTCCTGTCCCCCCCGCAGCCTCTGACCTCCTGTCCCCCCACAGCCTCTGACCTCCTGTCCCCCCCCCTGCAGACTCTGACCTCCTGTCCCCCCCCACAGCCTCTGACCTCCTGCCCCCCCGCAGCCTCTGACCTGTCCCCTTCCCTCAGCCTCTGACCTCTCCTGTACCCTCCACAGCCTCTGACCTCTCCTGTACCATCCTCAGCCTCTGACCTCCCCTGTACCATCCTCAGCATCTGACCTCCCCTGTACCATCCGCAGCCTCTGAGCTCCCCTGTACCATCCGCAGCCTCTGAGCTCCCCTGTACCATCCGCAGCCTCTGACCTCCCCTGTACCATCCTCAGCCTCTGACCTCCCCTGTACCATCCTCAGCCTCTGACCTCCCCTGTACCATCCGCAGCCTCTGACCTCCCCTGTACCATCCGCAGCCTCTGACCTTCCCTGTACCATCCTCAGCCTCTGACCTCCCCTGTACCACCCTCAGCCTCTGACCTCCCCTGTACCACCCTCAGCCTCTGACCTCCCCTTTACCATCCTCAGCTATTGACCTCCCCTGTACCATCCTCAGCCTCTGACCTCTCGTGTACCATCCGCAGCCTCTGACCTCTCGTGTACCATCCGCAGCCTCTGACCTCTCGTGTACCATCCACAGCCTCTGACCTCTCATGTACCATCCGCAGCCTCTGAGCTCCCCTATACCATCCGCAGCCTCTGACCTCTCGTGTACCATCCTCAGCCTCTGACCTCTCCTGTACCATCCTCAGACTCTGACCTCCCATGTACCATCCACAGCCTCTGACCTCCCCTGTACCATCTGACCTCCCCTGTACCATCCTCAGCCTCTGACCTCCCCTGTACCATCCTCAGCCTCTGACCTCTCGTGTACCATCCGCAGCCTCTGATCTCTCGTGTACCATCTGCAGCCTCTGACCTCCTCTGTACCATCCTCAGCCTCTGACCTCTCCTGTACCATCCTCAGCCTCTGACCTCCCATGTACCACCCGCAGCCTCTGACCTCCCGTTTACCATCCTCAGCCTCTGACCTCCCATGTACCATCCGCAGCCTCTGACCTCTCCTGTACCATCCTCAGCCTCTGACCTCCCATGTACCATCCGCAGCCTCTGACCTCTCGTGTACCATCCGCAGCCTCTGAGCTCCCATATACCATCCGCAGCCTCTGACCTCTCGTGTACCATCCTCAGCCTCTGACCTCCCCTGTACCATCCGCAGCCTCTGACCTCCCATGTACCATCCTCAGGCTCTGACCTCTCCTGTACCACCCTCAGACTCTGACCTCCCCTGTACCATCGCAGCCTCTGACCTCCCCTGTACCATCATCAGCCTCTGACCTCTCGTGTACCATCCTCAGCCTCTGACCTCTCGTGTACCATCCGCAGCCTCTGACCTCTCATGTACCATCCGCAGCCTCTGACCTCTCATGTACCATCCTCAGCCTCTGACCTCTCATGTACCATCCGCAGCCTCTGACCTCCCCTGTACCATCCGCAGCCTCTGACCTCCCCTGTACCATCCGCAGCCTCTGACCTCCCCTGTACCATCCACAGCCTCTGACCTCCCCTTGTCTTATATCATGTCTGGAGAGGAGTCAAGAGTGGGAGTTCCGCCAGGATGGGGTTCATGGGAGAAGTCAGACATGTGTGGACTGCGGAGAGGAATCTATGGGATAAAACCAGAGCCACCAAGCTGGAGCCGACTGACTGAGCCCTGCACGGTGCACCTGAGAGGAGGCCAGTGACAGCTCCGCCAGGCCAGTCTAGGGGGAGTCAATACAATATTGTAAGGGGGCACTGATATGAAAGTTTCCCCCTTATATCAGTAAACCCCCTTATCTTAGATTTTTCTTTCTCTGGTCACCAGAGTCCTCCCCACATTCCCAGAGTTCCCCTTTACATCATAGTCTGCAGGATTCCACCTTACAGTGCAAGTGAGAACTCTGATGTAAAGGGGGATGCAGTGGACTCTGATATAAGTGGGGTCTCTGGTCACCAGTGCCCCCCCTTTATATCAGAGTTCCCTCTTAGATCATGATCTGCAATGTCCCCCTTTATGTCAGAGTTCCCTTGCACTGTAAAGGGGAAATCCTGCAGACTCCTGATGTAAGGGGGAACTCTGTGCTGGGTTATATTAATCTGACCTTCATGCAAACGGAGAAATGTCTTCTTGTTAAAAAAAAAGGAGAAATGTAGGGGGAGACTCTCTGGTGACCCTGATGTAAGGGGGGCTCTCTGGGGACTCTGATGTAAGGAGGGGCTTTCTGGGGACCCTGATGTAAGGGGGGTGCTCTCTGGGGACCCTGATGTAAGGGGAGGCTCTCTGGGGACCCTGATGTAAGGAGCGGCTTTCTGGGGACCCTGATGTAAGGGGGTGCTCTCTGGGGACCCTGATGTAAGGGGAGGCTCTCTGAGGACCCTGATGTAAGGAGGGGCTTTCTGGGGACCCTGATGTAAGGGGGGGTGCTCTCTGGGGACCCTGATGTAAGGGGAGGCTCTCTGGGGACCCTGATGTAAGGGGGGTGCTCTCTGGGGACCCTGATGTAAGGGGAGGCTCTCTGGGGACCCTGATGTAAGGGGAGGCTCTCTGGGGATCCTGATGTAAGGAGGGGCTCTCTGGGGACCTGATGTAAGTGGGGGATCTCTGGGGACCCTGATGTAAGGGGAGGCTCTCTGGGGATCCTGATGTAAGGAGGGGCTCTCTGCAGACCTGATGTAAGTGGGGGATCTCTGGGGACCCTGATGTAAGTGGGGGATCCGCATATATATATATATAATGATAATATATATATATATATATATATATATATATATATATATATATATACACACACACGTATATTATATACATGTGTTCTATTTTGTTGTACTTATTCTTTGACTGTTTTGTTTAACCACTTGCCTACCAGGCACGAACACCCCCTTTCTGACCAAGCCATTTTTCAGCTTTCAGCGCTGTCGCATTTTGAATGACAATTGCGCGGCCATGCAACGCTGTACCCAAATAACATTTTTATCATTTTTTTCCCCACAGATAGAGCTTTATTTTGGTGGTATTTGATCACCTCTGCGTTTTTTATTTCTTGCGCTATAAACAAAAGAAGAGCGACAAGTTTGAAAAAACATAATATTTTTTACTTTTTATTATAATTTAATATCCAATTTTTTTTTTTTTTAAACACATTTTTTTCCTCAGTTTAGGCCGATACGTATTCTTCTACATATTTTTGGTAAAAAAAAAATCGCAATAAGCGTATATTGATTGGTTTGCGCAAAAGTTATAGCGTCTTCAAAATAGGGGATAGATTTATAGCATTTTTATTATTATTTTTTTTTTAATAGTAATGGCGGCGTTCTGCGATTTTTATCATGACTGCGACATTGCGGCGGACATATCGGACACTTTTGACACATTTTTGGGACCATTCACATTTATACAGCGATCCGTGCTATAAAAATGCATTGATTACTGTATAAATGTGACATGCAGGGAAGGGGTTAACACTAGGGGGCGCTGCAGGGGTTAAAATGTACCCTATATGAGTGATTCTAACTGTGGGGGGAGGGGACTGACTGGGGGAGGGGACCGATCGGTGTCCCTATGTACAAGGGACACACCATCGGTCTCCTCTCCTCTGACAGGACGTGGATCGGTGTGTTTACACACCCCCCCCCACGTCCTGCTCGATTACCGGGCAATCGCGGGTGCCTGGCGGTCATCGCGACCGCCGGGCACGCGCATCAGGTCCTCAGCTACGCGGCGGGCGCGCGCGCGTGCCTCCCGCGGCGCGCGCGCCCCCTAGTGGCCAAAAAGCGAGCGCCGTCATATGACGGCGGCCCGCCACAGTAGCTGCACCGCTCCGCCGTCATTTGACGGTGGGCGGTCAGATAGTGGTTAAAGGAGGGAGGATTGTATTGGGAGCGCTGAAGTGTCAGGTGTGACTGTGTGGCAATGGCAAATGGTTTACATAGCTCACGGCTTTACAGGTCAGGTAGAGGGCCCCTTACCAGAATTTTGCTTAGGGCCCCAGGGAAGTCAGGATCGGCACTGATTGCGGTACCCAGATATAACAAAGGAAATAATAAAAAAATATAACATTTATTTACACAAATTGTAGACAATACAAATTACACAACAAAACATTTTTAGTAATTGTTGAATAATAATTTTATATACAGAATATTGGGGTTTACAGATTTACAATGAGCCGCACAGGTATGTGGAGACACGATGATGTTAGGTTGGACGTATTCCTCGACCGGTTTTGTGGCTTGTGCCTCTTCCTCAAGAGGCGTCACCCATAATATCTATAGAAAAATATGATCTTTTAATTACATCATCATATACTTATTCAATAGTAACAGAGACAATTAATAATACATCAAACTTGGAGTATTTACATAAAAACCTGCATGACAAAAACAGTCATGCCGGTATTTATGTAAATACTCCAAATTTGATGTATTATTAATTGTCTCTGTTACTATTGAATAAGTATATGATGATGTAATTAACGCTTCCCGACCGCCTCATGTAGATATACGTCTACAGAATGGCACGGGCAGGCAAAAGCACGTACGGGTACGTCCCCTTTAATTTGCCTGCCCGTGGGTCGCGCGCACGCCGCCAGCGGCGCGCTCGCGACCCGGTCGGGAGCTCCGTGACCACGGCCGCGGGACCAGCGGACCCGATCGCCGCTGGTATCCCGCGATCGGGTTACGGAGCTGAAGAACGGGGAGAGGTTTGTGTAAACAAACCTCTCCCCGCGCTTCCTACTCTGCCTGTCATTGATCGGCTGTTCCCGGTCATCGGGAAAGCCGATCAATGACGTCAGACGTACAGCCACGCCCCCCTACTGTAAAAAAAACACAACACGTCACACTGACTCCTCCCCGCCCCCTAGTGGTTAACTCCTTCACTGCCACTGTCATTTACATAGGAATCAGTGCTATTTAAATAGCACTGATTTCTGTATAAATGACAAATGTCCCAAAAATGTGTCAAAAATGTCCGATGTGTCCGCCATAATGTCGCAGTCACAATAAAAATCGCTGATCGCCGCCATTACTAGTAAAAAAAAAATTAATAAAAATGTTATAAAACTATCCCCTATTTTGTAAACGCTATAACTTTTGCGCAAACTAATCAATAATCGCTAATTGCGATTTTTTTTACCAAAAATATGTAGAAGAATACGTATCGGCCTAAACTGAGGAAAAAAAATATTTTTTTATATATTTTTTGGGGATAGTTATTATAGCAAAAAGTAAAAAATATTGCATTTTTTTTCAAAATTGTCGCTCTATTTTTGTTTATAGCGCAAAAAATAAAAACCATCAAATACCACCAAAAGAAAGCTCTATTTGTGGGAAAAGGACGCCAATTTTGTTTGGGAGCCACGTCGCATGACCGCGCAATTGTCAGTTAAAGCGACGCAGTGCCGAATCGCAAAAAGGGGCCTGGTCCTTTGGCTGCCAATTGAAGTGGTTAAAAGATCATATTTTTCTATAGATGTCGCCTCTTGAGGAAGCTGCACGAAACCGGTCAAGGAATACGTCCAACCCCACATCATTGTGTCTCCACATACCTGTGGGGCTCATTGTACATCTGTAAACCCCAATATTCTGTATATATATTTTTTTTTATTACTTCCTTTGTTATATCTGGGTATCGCAATAGTCCCCACCATCTTTGATGTTCAAGGGTACCTTTTGGAGTAGCCCCTGACTTATCTTTCCCCTGTTTTTTGCATGCGGTAATTAAGTAGTGGTCCAGGCATGCGGTATTTAAGGAATGTAATAATACAATAGCCAATTTTGAGTTGTCTTTACGTTTTTGGATCCGTTCTCTCAACAGTAATGCATAGAATCCTAAATATGGAAATCATTGGGGTTGATTTACTTAAAGTATAACTAAATAAAACATTTTTTTTTTACATTTTGGATAGAGTGGAGAGGGATTAGAACACCTGTCAGTTTTTTATTGTTGTCTGTGCCCGTATTAGTGAGATTCACCCTCTCTATTTGTAATGTTTACCATTCTCATTGGAAGTGAAAGTAAAAGGTTGTCCCCAGAAAAGTATTAGAGGGGAAATCTTCCAATGGGTACACAGATAACAAAAAAACTACAAAAAAAACTGACAGGGGTTATAACCCTCCCCTACTCTATCCAAAATGGAAAAAAAAACTTTTGCCTATAGTTTTACTGTAAGGCAAGGAGACTGTGCACATTGCAAGCTCCAGAGCTTGGTACATTAGATGAGGCTTCACTTTACAAAGACAACCCAATTACATGCAAAGAAAAAAACCTGCATTTTCGCTTGTACATGGTTGAATGATGGAAGTCAGCAGAGCTTTACCTCATTCACTAAGCTCTGGAGCAACTTCACTTGCAAAGTTCTGAGTCTTTGTGCCTTTAAATAAATCCTTGTAAATCCACCCCATTACATGTAGTAAAATAAAAAATTCTAAAAAAATATAAAATATAATTATTTTCTCCTGTCATTTTGCCAGATGTTTAGATACTTTTTTGTGTATATACAAACATATACAGTGGGGATCGAAAGTTATGGCACCCCAGGTAAAAATGTGTATTAATGTGCATAACGAAGCCAAGGAAAGATGGAAACATCTCCAAATGGCATCAAATTACAGATTAGACATTCTTATAATATGTCAAAAAAAAGTTAGATTTTATTTCCATTATTTACACTTTCAAAATTACAGAAAACAAAAAAATGGCATCTGCAAAAGTTTGGGCACCCTGCAGAATTTAAAGCTGAGACCTGCCAGTGTCATGTATTGTTCTCAATCATTGTCTGGGAAGACCAGGTGATGTCAATCTCAAAGGTTTTAAATGGCCAGACTCATCTGACCTTGCCCCAACAATCAGCACCATGGGTTCTTCTAAGCAGTTGTCTAGAAAACTGAAACTGAAAATAGTTGACGCTCACAAAGCTGGAGAAGGCTATAAGAAGATAGCAAAGCGTTTTCAGATGTCAATATCCTCTGTTCGGAATGTAATTAAGAAATGGCAGTCATCAGGAACAGTGGAAGTTAAAGCAAGATCCTGGAAGACCAAGAAAAATATCAGACAGAACAGCTCGCAGGATTGTGAGAAAAACAATTCAAAACCCACGTTTGACTGCACGATCCCTCCAGAAAGATCTGGCAGACACTGGAGTTGTGGTACACTATTCCACTATAAAGAGATACTTGTACAAATATGAACTTCATGGAAGAGTCATCAGAAGAAAACCTCTTCTACGTCCTCACCTCAAAAATTAGCGTTTGAACTTTGCAAATGAACATATAGACAAGCCTGAGGCATTTTGGAAACAAGTTCTGTGGACCGATGAGGTTAAAATAGAACTTTTTGGCCTTACAAATATGGTCTTCATGGAAGAGTCATCAGAAGAAAACCTCTTCTACGTCCTCACCACAAAAATCAGCGTTTGAACTTTGCAAATGAACATATAGACAAGCCTGAGGCATTTTGGAAACAAGTTCTGTGGACCGATGAGGTTAAAATAGAACATTATTATACATTTTTCCTTCTACTCGTGAAATGTTCCCTGTGCCACTGGCTGCAATACAACCCCAAAGCATGATTGATCCACCCCCATGCTTAACAGTTGGACAGAGGTTCTTTTCATTAAATTCTGTGCCCTTTCTTCTCCAAGCGTACCTTTGCTCAAGGGCACAGAATTTAATGAAAAGAACCTCTGTCCAACTGTTAAGCATGGGGGTGGATCAATCATGCTTTGGGGTTGTATTGCAGCCAGTGGCACAGGGAACATTTCACGAGTAGAAGGAAAAATGGATTCAATAAAATTTCAGCAAATTTTGGATGGTAACTTGATGCCATCTGTGAAAAAGCTGAAGTTAAAGAGAGGATGGCTTCTACAAATGGATAATGATCCTAAACACACCTCAAAATCCACGGGGGATTATATCAAGAGGCGTAAACTGAAAGTTTTGCCATGGCCTTCACAATCTCCTGACCTCAACATTATTGAAAATCTATGAATAGACCTTAAAAGAGCAATGCGTGACAGACAGCCCAGAAATTTCAAAGAACTGGAAGACTTTTGTAAGGAAGAATGGGCAAAGATACCTCAAACAAGAATTGAAAGACTCTTGGCTGGCTACAAAAAGCGTTTACAAGCTGTGATACTTTCCAAAAGGGGCAGTACAAGATATTAACTCTGCAGGGTGTCCAAACTTTTGCAGACGCCATTTTTTTGTTTTCTGTAATTTTGAAAGTGTAAATGATGGCAATAAAATCTAACTTTTTTTGACATATTATAAGAATGTCCAATCTATAATTTGATGCCATTTGGAGATTTTTCCATCTTTCCTTGGATTCGTTATGCACATTAATACACATTTTTACCTGGGGTGCCCAAACTTTTGATCCCCACTGTACATCATTTGCTGCAAACAACTCGCAATCACTCAAAACATAATACACTGTACATGCATATCACAATGGTCTAATGCCTTGTTAGAACATAACATCAGTGACATCATTGATCTTTTTTAACGATCTATAAGGGGGTAATTCCAGTGACCACAAGTGTAAGGATCATTCTTCCCAATGGCCACCACACTAATGTATCATGAGTTGTAGATATAGTCATTTTTAGCAGTGGTTTCCTGAGACTGGAAACATATTTCAAGGGTTCTCCTGTGTTGAAAAGGTTGAGAAAGGCTCCTTGATAGTGTAACTAAAGGCAACGCTTTCTTTTTCATTTTAGAGTAATGAAGGGTTAGAATGCCTGTCAGTTCTTTTTTTTGTTTGCTATCTGTGTCCCATTGGGAAGTTTTTGCTTCACTTCCTTTCCCATTGTTAGGAAGTGAAGGGAATCCCTGCAAATTAAGGGAATCCCTTGGGGTCCTCCAGGTCACCAGAACTAGTACCTCATTTGAAAATTCCCTCTCTATTACTTTTCTGGGGACAACCCAAAATTTGGCATTTTCTTTAAATTTCACATTCAATAATAATGCTAAAAAGGACACATAGAAAGGGTGAATTTCCCTATTGGGCACAGACAACAGTAGAAACCTAATAAGTGTTCTAATACCTCTCCACCCTATCCAAAACTAAAAGAAGAGGAAGAAGGGTATTTATATATGTGTGCAACCTTTGATACTATTTTCATTCAATATTTGACATTTATAAAGATATTTTGTAATTCCTTAATTGAACTTAGTTGTTTTTGATACTGACTTAGTGAGTTGGCATATTTCTGCAGTTTAAACCAGTTTACCTTTTTATTATCAATAAAAACTGACAGGGGTTCTAATTCTTCTCCACTGTATCCATCCCACTGGATATTGTATGAGATAAAATACTGCATAGTTTCATGAGATAAATACCACATATTTCTGAAAAATACTGCATGCTGTATTTTAGAAGTGTTTTTTAGTGAATGCCAGGATTTTTTTAAAAAAACGATATGTGGTATTTTACTGCATTTCTTAACCACTTGCTTACTGGGCACTTATACCCCCTTCCTGCTCAGGTCAAGTTTTAGGTTTCAGCACTGTCACACTTTGAATGACAATTGCGTGGTCATGCAGCACTATACCTATATGAGATTTTTATCATTTGTTCACACATATAGAGCTTTCTTTTGATTGTATTTAATCACTACTGGGTTTTTTTTTCTAAACAAACAAAAAAAGGCTGCAAATATTAAAAAAAAATAAGTTTTCATATTTTGTTATTACATTTTGCAAACAGGTAATTTTTCTCCTTCACTGATGTGCACTGATGAGGTGGCACTGATGGAAGTTATTTCTCACACACAGCATAGGCATTATTACAATTACACACCTAAACACATTCTGCTCCTGCTCCTCCGGTTCGGTTCGTAGCAGAACATGCGAACAGGCAAAAAAATTGTCAGAACACACAAACACCTTTAAAGTCTATGGGACACGAACATGAAAAATCAAAAGTGATCATTTTAAAGGCTTATATGCAAGTTATTGTCATAAAAAGTGTTTGGGGACCTGGGTCCTGCCCCAGGGGACATGTATCAATGCAATTTTTTTTTTTTTAAAACGGCAGTTTTTTTCGGGAGCAGTGATTTTTTTTAATGCTTAAAGTGAAATAATAAAAATTAAATATTGCTTTAAATATCGTGCCTGGGGGTGTCTATAGTATGCCTGCAAAGTGGTGCATTTTTCCCATGTTTAGAACAGTACCACAGAAAAATTACATTTCTAAAGAGAAAATTGTCATTTAAAACTGATCGCGGCTGTAATGAATTGTCAGGTCTCGGCAATATAGATAAAACTAATTTAAAAAAAGAGCATGGGTCTCCCCCCCCCCAGTCTATTACCAGGCCCTTTGGTTACCCCCTTCCCTGCCAGTCACATTTATACAGTAATCAATGCATTTTTATAGCACAGATCGTTGTATAAATGTGAATGGTCCCAAAAATGTGTCAAAAGTGTCCGATATGTCCGCCGCAATATCGCAGTCATGATAAAAATCGCAAATCGCCGCCATTACTAGTAAAAAAAAAATAATAATAAAAATGTCATAAATCTATCCCCTATTTTGTAGACGCTATAACTTTTGCGCAAACCAATCAAAATACGCTTATTGCGATTTTTTTTTTACCAAAAATATGTAGAAGAATACGTATCGGCCTAAACTGAGGAAAAAATTTGTTAAAAAAAAAAAGAAAAAAAAAATGGATATTTATTATAATAAAAAGTAAAAAATATTATGTTTTTTCAAACTTGTCCCTCTTCTTTTGTTTATAGCGCAAGAAATAAAAAACGCAGAGGTGATCAAATACCACCAAAACAAAGCTCTATCTGTGGGGAAAAAATTATAAAAACTTTATTTGGGTACAGCGTTGCATGACCGCGCAATTGTCATTCAAAATGCGACAGCGCTGAAAAATGGCTTGGTCAGGAAGGAGGTGTTCGTGCCTGGTAGGCAAGTGGTTAATAGTGTTACGGCAGCTTTCAAATTTGCCACGAACACTTACAGTCGACTTGAACATCGGGCTCATCCCTAGACCCTAGGATTCGTGGTATCAAGGAGAGGGATCATTACTGGCTGGAAACCCTTCTTGATCTACGTTACAAGGGTAAGGTTGCAGAACTCATCCTGTCTTTGCAGAGGGAGCAGAAGATGAAACATCTTCAGGAGGCCTTGAAGAAAGGTTTGTGCAATGCATTTCCAGACCCTGGGACGTTACAATTTCCTGGTGCTGGACAACGTGTTGCTGAGGCTTCATTCAGTCAGAGGAAGAGTGGTGGAGAAGGTGGCTGGCTGACCTATGCCTTTAAACAATTTTTCCGTCCTCAGCACCAAGGTCTGATCGGTTCAAGCAACCATCGCCAGCGTCTGCATTAGATGAATATCTAGGGGCAAGAGCAGACTTGGGTACCTTTCCAACAGAGCATCGACTGGGTTACTAGGTCTTGAGGATGGACCACTGGCCAGAACTAGCTCAATATGCAATTGAGCTACTGGCCTGTCCTGCATCCAGTGTGCTTTCAAAACGCACATTGAGTCCTGCAGGAGGGTCTGTAACGAATCAAAGAGTGTGCCTATCCACAGACTCCATTGATAAGCTCACATTCATAAAAATGAATCAGTCTTGGATCAGCAGCTATCAAGCAGCAGCTATCAAGAACCTGATGCTGATGTAACTGGTTGAATAAGCTATGGATGGGGGATCCCTTGAAGACTGCCTATGCTGACTATCCTATTTCTCCTCAATCTTGATGATGCTAGCTTCCAACAATATTTTTGGTTTAGGGCACCACCACCACCACCCAAGGCCCAATTGTTCTGCCACTGTTTAACAGGGGCATGTAATTAACATTTTTGAAATAATATTTCACAGCAGGGCCTGTTCCTGCGCCCACAACAAGAGTATCTGTGAGGGGTTACAGTGTTGTGGCACCACCACCACCCAAGGCCCAATTTTTATGCCCCTGTTCAACAGGGGCATTATCAGGAGAGCGGCGCCGGACGGACGGCCCGCTCTCTAGTGCGCATGCGCGGGGGCTCGGCGCTCCGGCGCATGCGCACTCGTGGCTCGGCGGTCCGGCGCCGGCGCATTTGCGCACTAGCGCACACCTGGCGGCAATGGAGCGCAATTAGCGTCATTCTGGCGCCTATTTAAAGCTGCCTGATGCACAGGCACCTTGCTGGTCTGTCTCTCCAGCTTAGTGCCTGTGTGTCCTGTGTCCCCAAAGTTCCTGATCTGTTCCTACTGTTGCCTGACCCGGATTGCCTGACGTTCCTACCTTTCTCCTGTGTTTGACCCCCTGGCCTGTTTAAACGACCCTGCTGCTGCTGCCTCTGTGTTTTGACCCGGATTTCCTGACTACGGACTTTGCTGAACTCTCCTGTGTTTGACCCTCTGGCCTGCCCTACGGACTTTGCTAATACCTCCTGTGTTTGATCCTCTGGCTTGCCTGCTGAACTCTCTTGTGTTTGACCCTCTGGCTTGTCCACGCAATCCCTGCCGGATCTCCCAGTGTTTGCACCCCAGACGGGCGTTTGGTACCTGCCTCCTTATTCTGCCATCTGCCGGCCTGCCCGGGCCAGGTCACTACCACCTCCAGTCTCCCTACCAGTTCTGCTTATGTGTCGGAGGTGACCTGTGCCTCCTGGTGCCATTTGCTCCCTGTCCCATCTCCAGGGGGCAGACTGCGCTGGGTCGCAAGGGTGAGCCGCTCTCGGCATCTCGGCCTCGGTAAGTACAGCTCTGACAGGCATGTAATTACAATTCTTGATGTAGTGTTTCACAGCAGGGCCCGTTCCTGCGCCCACCAAGAGTAACTGTGAGGGCTTACAGTGTTCTGGTACCACCAACACCTAAGGCCCAATTTTCTGCAGAGTATATAGGGCAGGTCATATAATATATATACTGCTGTCCAGAGTATATAGTGCCTGGGGGCCTATTTTTTTTTTATTTGGGTGCGGGGTAGCCCTTAATATCCATACCAGACCCAAAGGGCCTGGTAATGGACTAGGGGGAACCCATGCATTTTTTTTCCCGACGATTTTCAATTATATTGCCGGGATCCAACAATACATTACAGTAGTTTTTAATTCAATTTTTTCCTTTAGAAGTGTAATTTTGCTGTGGTATTGTTCTAAACACGGGAAAAATGTGCTACTTTACAGGCATACTAAGGACACTCCCAATATTTAACGGAATATTTCATTTTTATTGTTTCACTTTAAGCATTATTAAAATCACTGCTCCCGTTTCTAAAACTTTTTTTGCATTGATACATGTCCCCAGGCCCCGGGTCCCCAAATACCTTTTATGGCAATAACTTGCATATAAGCCTTTAAAATTAGCACTTTTGATTTTTCACGTTCATGTCCTATTGACTTTAACGGTGTTTGCGTGTTCAAACAAATGTTCTGCTGCAAACCGAACCGGAGTCACAACTCAGGAGTCACAAGTACAAATTAGAAATTGAGTCTAGGAGTTCTAATACATACTACACTAAACTATACACCACGTCAACATTCTAATTTTGCAATATACCAGGTTGTCTAAGGGGACCATTCTTTGAGAGTTTTATTTAGCGTACCTTGGGTGGACTCCCACATTAGTTTATATTGACAATGTGTGTGGACAGTGTCCAATGTTCATAATAGGCTCGGAGCTTGCATAGTTTTCCAGTGTCTGACTATTGTCAACCTAACCTTTCTCTTGGTCTGGTAGATTGGCATCCATGTAAATGGTTGTCCTCCCTAAAATATTATGTGTTCAGGTCACTTCTGATATGTTTACCACAAACATACAGTATCTTCATTCCATGCAATCCCTAATCAACAGTTTTATCTGGCAGGGCAAAAAAAGCCCCCATGTGCCCACTCCAAACTTGTTAAAAATAAAATGGCTGGTGGGTTTTGAATTACTACAGTAAGGCAGTTGTAAGGGACATTTTCAATGCCTAAATTTAACAAGGCTAGTTCAGGCATGGGTTGGATAAAAAGAGTTGAGATTTCTGACACGACACCGAAAATCTGAGACCAAGAACTCCTGACCCCCCTGCATGCCTACAGTATATGGTATAATGTGCCTTTATCCCCACACAACCTCCAGCATCCCTGGGGCTCCTGAGAAGCAAATATAAATATGAGAGAAGGTGTGAGATACCACCTCAAGAAAATGTTTTGATAAACTTCCCATAAGTTGACATTCACTGTCACTTTGTATGTCGCCTTGATAGCTCTGGACCATTGCTCCAAGGAATAGGTGGAATAAAGATCCCTTTTCCCAATGTTCTGTGTGTAAGGTTCTGCTCAGTACTGATTTCTCTCAGAGAAGGTTATAAAAAAGTGAGATGCCCTTTGTAGTGGAATGGTCTGAAAAGAAATACAATCATGCCCTGCCCGAGAGGCAAATAGGTACTTTGAGATGCAGTTTAAGAAAAGTGGAGATTTGCATATACCTAAAATAATCCGATAAGGGTAAGTGAAATTCTTGCTGGAGGCTTGAGATCGATTTCAGCTATCCCTTGATATATAGATCTTCCAGCCAGTGAATGCCATGACTAGACCAAGTATGCACCGACAGATCCGGGATGCAAAACTGTAGGAGAGAAACGGGGATACAAGTTGATTTAGGGTTGTCACCTACTAATGAAGAAGTCAACACATTCCAGGCTTTCAAAGAAGCTTGCATAGTTAAAGGCAGATGCTCTGTCCATTGTGAGTGATCCACAAAAGATATTACATTAATCAAACGCCTTGTCGCATTACAAAACTGCCGTCCCTTTGTGAATCCCGACTGATCAGGATGAATGAGGTGTAATAGAATATTGACTATTCACTCAGCTTATAATTTCACATACATTTTCAAATCTAAATTGAGCAATGATATAGGACAGAAGTTCTGAGCCGAGGTGGGTTCTTTACCTGGCTTTTAAAGGGGCACTATCAATGCTGAAAGCATCTCGCTAGGAAATTTTGAGGAAGAGGCATAGTTAAACACTAGTTCCAGATGCTTACTCAGGGTATGACTGAACTTTTTATTATACTCTCCTCCAAATCCATCTGGTCCCAGTGATTTAGGTCTATGAGTTTTTTGACATTGCTATATTATCTGTTTTTCAAATCCCTGTGCTGTACTGGTTGCGGGTCCTGAAGCATTGTATTGTTTGTGTATTGGAGTTACGGTTGTGACTATTGTTTGTGTGTTAACTGTTTAAAAATGTAATAAAAAAGTTTTCCTTGGACATTATTAGGTATTCTTTGCAAAGTGAAACCTCAACATATTCACTAAGCTCTGACGATAATTCCATTGTAAGGCGCAACTTCCCTATTGGTCTTTTGTAGATCAATCCAATAGTGTTTTCATCAACTGTAAGCTCTACAAACCTTAATGATACAGTACTGGATCTCACATGTACACATATTTTCTATTAAATTTGCTCTAATGGCCTCCTTAATATAGACCCCTTCCATCTGCTGACCCCAAAGCAATGGTAAGGGCTGCTATGATTATAGTTTTGGCACAGCATACCATTCCATATGGTATATCATCAATCTCATCATAAGTTCTTGTACAAATATCTTAAAAACATAAAATATAAACTCTCAATAACTATTTCATTCGGATATATTATTTGACCATCATTTTTTAAATATATTGTACATGCATTCTTCTATTTGAATTGTTGATAAGAATAGTTCCAAGAAGTGATTGTCATTCATAACTTAAACAATAACATCAGAAATGTCTCTGCGTTGTGATGTATTGGCCGCTGCCACAAACAAGCAGTATACTCAGCTATATAAAAAAATTTGGGGGCGGGGCTTGGCGCGCAGCGTGTATGGACGCTGAGTGAGAGAGCTCCGGCAGAATGGGAGGCCCATAGCTGAAAAACTGCCTTTTCTCAGGACGAATATGCGCACATACGGCAAGAATCGCTCCCTACGATCGACCGGGACCCCAAAAGGGAAAATCTCAGTGGCAAGCCTCAGCAAATACCGTTATAGCGGCGAGCACAGCAGCTCCAAGATGGCGCCGTCATACGGAGCACAAGGAGATGAAGGCAGAGAGGACAATGAGGTCTCCCTTCCAGCCTCAGAGGATTCCTCAAGAGGTAATACAGCCCATGACCTTCCCCTGACATACTCCACCATGACAGAAATAGCAGCAGATATAAAGAATTCATTCTCTGCAGCCATCACTGATCTCAAGACAGAGCTCCTTAGACTTACAGAGCAGATGGCGGTCAATGAGAGAGTGGGGAAGCGGAGGGACAGGGCCCTGGTGAGACTGGACGACATTACTGACACTCACTCTCAACATATGATGGAAATGAATAGACAAATCGAGGACCTCAATAATAGGGGAAGAAGACAGAACATAAGAGTGAGAGGTGTCCCTGAGTCAGTCACCCCAGAACAGATCAAAACAGCCCTGTCCTCCATTTTTAACGGCCTCCTGGAAAGGCCTGCAGATTCCCCCATCGAGTATGACAGAGCCCATAGAGCTCTCAAACCCAGAGCGCCTGATGATAGTCCGCCTATAGATATCATTTGCTGCCTGCCAAATTTCACCCTAAAAGAGGAGATCTTACAGAAAGCAAGGTTAAATGAACAAGTGACTTTCAATGGTGTGAATGTCCAGCTCTTCCAAGATCTCTCCCCTATCACGCTGGGGTCCCAGATGATCTGCAAAAGTTTTTTGAAAACCTACAGATTGCCCCTATAGACCTATGGTACGCTGAATACAGGCTACCACCGTATGTCAACAACATGTCCCCTCCACCTAAATCCCCCTACCATCAGGGGAAGAACAGAGGATACTCCAACAGGCATAACCATAATTCCCCCTTTGGTAAGGGACCCAGAATGTAATATGTCAGCAAAACCAGCATATTCACCAAGACTCTGCAAAACAGTTTTTCATTCTGTTTTACCTTTGAATTTTCTTTTTGCTTTACTTTTATTTTTTCTGGCTCCACAAGGCTACAGGGCCTATTTTCTTTCACCAACACATAACACCTGCTTGGTCACTTGATTTGTAGCACATGACAGGATCTTGAAAATTATAAGCCACTTGAATGTACATTTGCAATTCGCATTTCCCCCCACTAGATGGCAGAAGAACATTAAAAATGGAAATACATGTCAAACTGATGACACATGTTGAACTTATCTGCCTCATATCCCACATTAGCAGAACTCTCTCCAAATGGATCCAACTTGAAATTGTAGCCGAATAGGGGAGCAAACAACCCCAAATAGGAGAACAATCAACCCTGAAGCACACCAATAGGAGATTTAAATGTGATCTACCCTCAGGTTGTACATACTGTATGGTTTAATTTTATGCTTTATTTACAACTTTATTCTGTTTCATAGACCTAGAAAATAATTCCACCTCTGATCCCTACTTCTACAACCACTCGCTGGATGAAAGTCACCTGAAGGTAACGATCACAGAAAAGCAGGTTAGTAAAGAACTTTGACACACACAACAACAACCAGCTCACAGGGAGGCTACTCCCTTCTACCGTGGGAGACCTTGTCACCTGAAAATGTACTTTGCAACAAACCCATATCCATATGGGCCAAAGATACTATATGTGCACCCCAAAGCACTAAAATTCTTTCAGGTTTCATACAATCATTCTCCTAATACCGCAACAGGGGCATATATGGACTTTCAGCTAACGGCACATACTATCTGCAATGGATCAGACATGGGGTCCCATTGGTGAAAAATGTATACTACACCCAGGAACATTCACAATCCTTTGGAGAAAAGCGTGTGGTAAAAGACTATAACCACTGTAATGCCAACAGTTTGACAATCACTTTTTGACACCACGTCCAGATCATTGCATAGTCCCCAAAGACTATACCATCGGAGATTGTAGTCACCACAGAGGGGTATTTCCAATTGCCCACAGTTAATACTCTACTGTATTCGTATGCAACTGCAGCTTCCTCCTTATATTGCTCGAGTCCTGTCTTCAATCTTTCTGAATTGACAATCCTTAGTGACCAATGCAAATATCACACCGGCGGGCCTGGTGAGTGGTGGGCCCACCGTTGAGATACATAGCACTAGATCCTGTTACATGTTGTAATGCCTTATACTGTTACGTAATAGGCTGCCCAATCTAAAGTCTCCATTACCTACCCCTTTTCATAACCCGAGCTTAAGGATATACTAAGTTAGAATTGTAATGTTACGTTATTATACCTTTCTGTTTAATCGCAATCCTGAACATATGATGACTGATCTATGCAACACAAGGCCTGAGAAACATATTACCCTAATTGCACCACATTTTGAGCCTCCCGGAACATCCCGATCCCGGAGAAATTCCACGAACAGACCCATTTTTCACATCCACGGGTGTGCCAGAGTCACTTTAGGCGTTATACTATAACGCCTCTCCTGGTTCATCGTCAAGCTGACGCTTGCCTGAACCAAGACTCACATACAGTCCCACTCTATACCCCTAATAACCCATCCCACTCACCCACCTTTCCTAACTCCCCCAACTAAACCACCCTCACCCCTCCTTCTCCCTCCCCCCTTTTTTTTTCCCTCTTGATAATGTCTTACTCTTCTTCTTAGGGGAATCCCCAACATTGATATCACACAATATCAATGGACTCAATATCCCAGAAAAAAGATCCAAACTTCTCAAAGAACTTAAACTCATGAATCCTTCACTGGTATTCTTACAAGAAACACATTGTAAAGGACAAAACATAGCTAAAATTACCAATAATCTTTTTACTAGGGCATACCATGCAACTAATCCACAGGCCAAGACTAAAGGCGTTTCAATCCTCATAAACAAAAACGCACCCTTTGAACTGACTAACCAACTTATAGACCCAGACGGCGGGTACATTTTCCTAAAGGGTAACTGGGAAGGCTCTCCCATAACTTTGGCGAATGTGTACATCCCAAACAAAGCCCATATCACCTTCTGCAATACGATCATTAACGAACTCAAATGGTTTGCCGAAGGTTGTATTGTTTTAGGAGGCGACTTTAACATCCCACTATCACCACTCCAAGACACCTTAACAGGATACACTCATGTATCTTACAAAATCCTGAAGCGTATCAAACTCCTGTTACAATCCTTAACCTTAGTGGACTCATGGAGGACAGCCCATCCTACAGGAAGAGACTTCTCATACTTCTCGCCCACACATAAGCGCTATTCACGAATTGACCTAATCTTCATATCTCAGCGAGACCTACCCAATCTAACAAGAGCAGACATAGGCATTATTACGCTATCAGACCATGCCCCCACTGCCATTACCCTAAAACTTGGCCAGACCAAATGTCCCCCTTTTAACTGGAGACTTAACGCCTCATTGCTTACCGACCAGACCATACACGACAACATACATGAATCAATTAACTCTTATTTCAGAATCAATATATACTCAGACACAAACCCACTTAACAATTGGGAGGCTCACAAGAGTGTCATCAGAGGGGAATTTATCAAATGGGGGGCCAGAAAGTAAAAAGAAAAGAACAAAACTATCTGTGGACCTATCTGTAAAAATAGCCCAACTTGAGACACGACACAAATAATCCCTTACAGCAATAGCAGCTTATGAACTCACTCAATGCAGAAAGGACTTATTACAAATCCTGCATTTTCAAACACAAAAAGCTCTGTTCTTCCGGAAAAGTGTTTTTTACGAGCATGGGGACAAGAGCGGTAAACAGCTGGCTAGAGCTCTGAGGGATGCTACTACGGCCAAACATGTTTATGCTATACGCAACAAGTCAGGTTCTCTAGAACACGACACTGAAAAAATAGCAGTTTTATTTCAAGAGTTTTACTCCAAGCTCTACAACCTACCTCCGCAACATAAACCAGCACATATTCAACACCCCAGAGAAGGCATGATTAGAAATTTCCTGGAAAACAGTAAACTACCCTCCTTACACACTCTAGACACAGACACCCTGAACGCCCCCATATCCCTTACGGAAATCCAAGACGCAATTAGACTATTAAAAACAGGAAAAAGCCCTGGCCCAGACGGACTGACTTCTCAATACTACAAAACGTTCTCACCCTTACTCTCCAAACCATTACTTAAAGCCTTCAATCACTTAGCTACCCACGACAACCACTCAGACTCCCTGCTTATGGCCCACATAGCAATCATCCCCAAACCCGACAAGGACCACACTGACTGTGCAAACTTTAGGCCAATATCACTCCTAAATCTAGATGTCAAATTGCTGGCAAAAATTCTACCTAACAGATTAAAACCCCTACTCCCCAAAGTCATTGGACCAGAACAGGTGGGCTTCATGCCTTGCAGAGAAGCCAGAGACAATATTACTAAATCACTGAACTTGATCCATTATGCACGGCAAAAAAAACTCGAGGGCCTACTGGTCTCCACAGACGCAGAGAAGGCCTTCGATAGGGTCTCGTGGGAATACATGTTTGCTATCTGCACACATATAGGCCTAGGTGGCAATATGCTGAACTGGATCAGAGCCCTTTACCAGAACCCACAGGCCAGAATTAAAATTAATAACACCCTATCAGACCCCATTCATATACACAATGGTACGAGACAAGGATGCCCCCTCTCTCCCTTACTTTTTATTCTTACACTTGAACCCCTCATCAGAATGATAAATCAGTCCCCCGAAATAACAGGTTTCAACATACACAAAAGAGAATACAAAGTGGCAGCATACGCAGACGATCTCCTGTTCTTTATTACACAACCCCATACTGCACTTCCAAACCTCATAAACATATTTGCGACATACGGTTACATCTCAAACTTTAAAGTAAACCAATCCAAAGTCCGAAGTAAGTCCATAAGTCCGAAGCCCTTAATTTAAGCATACCACCAGACAAGCTCAGACTGCTCAGAGGAAACTTCAAATTCAAATGGGAAACTAATTCCCTTAAGTACTTAGGAATCAAACTGACCCCTGACATTGACTCCCTATACTCGACCAATTTCACGACCCTACTGAATTCCATAACCAAGGACCTCCAACAGTGGACTTCTAAACAGTTCTCGTGGTTCGGTAGAGCCTCGATACTGAAAATGACAATCCTCCCCAGACTGTTATACTTCTTCAACGTGTTACCTATACACATACCCAATATCTTTTTCACCAAATTAGTCACCATCCAAAGAAATTTTCTATGGGCAAACAGAAGACCCTAGAACAAACTTCAGTACCCTAACCTGGCCCAAGAATCAGGGTGGTATAGGCCTTCCTGATTTAAAAAAATATTACCATGCCTCCCACATATCGAGAATCATCGACTGGCACTGTCATGGCCCAGTAAAAGACTGGGTACAATTAGAACACCTACACAACAAACAACAAATACTTTACTACCCCTGGTCCGTACATTCCAAATCCGCCAAGGACATTACGCGGCACTGGTAGCAAACACCCTTAATATTTGGCATAACCTCTCCGCCAAACATGAAATGGCCACCGTACCAGGCCCGTTAACCCCAATAGCCAATAACCCAGACTTCTTATCAGGTATGAACCAAAAATTACATTCGTCTCCAGGCCATAACTCAAAACCCCTGGCTACTCATTGCATGAGCGGAAATAAAATCAAATCCCTAGAAACACTTAAAACAGAATTTGGAGACGCATTTTCAAATGATTGGTTTTACCTACAGGTTAAAGATTTTCTCCTCAACAACAAAAACAAGTCCTCATTCTTTCAAAGACTTACACCTCTAGAAGACATATGCCTTAAAGGCTCACAACCCGCTAACACGACCTCTCTAGCATACAAATGGTTATCCTATCCACCTAGCCAGGGTAGAAACAAACACAAAGAAAGATGGGAGAATGAACTTGGCTTTATAATAAGCAATACACAATGGGAAAAAGCCTGTATTTTTGCACATAAATGCTCACTTAGCATGAGGTACCAAGAAATCTCATACAAACTTCTCACACAATGGTACATAACACCAGTTAAGACTAAAAAGTGGAATCCCACATCCTCAGACTTGTGCTGGCGCTGCGGGAACGACACAGGAACCCTTTTGCATTTATGGTGGGAATGTTCCCCATTACTTGACTACTGGAACAATATCATTAGATGGATTAAACACATCACCGATACTAAAATTATACTAGACGCAGCTGCCTGCTTACTGCATATCAATACATTTTCAATTAGCAAATATAAAAAGTCCTTATCTAGGCACCTCCTAACAGCAGCCAAAAGTCTAATACCATTGCACTGGAAAACCACTCACACTCCTACAGTCAAGGATTGGTTGGACAGGGTTCATTATATGTATAAAATTGAGGAATTACTGGCGATGAAAAAGGAAAACTGTTCCAGTTTCAACTCACTATGGCAACCTTGGTTAATATTCACTCTGTCCAACGAATACACATCCATCACCTCTTAAACACCATGGGAACCATAAAATCTGAACATCACCTAACAATAACGACCAGATATTCAGGAAAAAGCTCCTAGACACATAACGTGCACTCTCCCCCCCCCCCCCTTTTTTTTTTTCCCACCTCCCATCCCCGGCACTTGCTCCCACCTCCCTTCCAAACGCCCCCTCCTACTCCCATTTCTAATTAAACAATATCTGATTAATGATTGCTTATGCGATATTTCAAACTTTGCAACGCATATACTATATGTTCTTTACAGTTGTATACCAATGTTGAGACTTTTCACGTCTCTTTTCTTGTTTATGACTTGCACTACGTTTTGTCAACTTTGTTATCTTATTGTATGCAACATTTTCTTAATAAAAACCTTTGATTGAGAAAAAAAAAAATTGTGTAGCACCAAAAATATTTATAAATCAGTTTAATATATAAAACAACTGTGCAAATATTTATCAGATGATAAGATTAATCATCCATGATAGATGAAAGTCTTATTTGAAAGTAAGACCCCTTGATAATGTACTATTGGACAAAACGCGTCAGTGGGGAGATACTAGTGCTGACATCACAACGATGCACGATCCCGGGTTGGCAGCGGTTTTCTATGTAAGGTATTTCATGCTACTAATTGTGTTTTTATCTGTGCATGCATTCATATTAAACTACTACACTATGAGGATTATGTTGGCTCCTGGTGAGCTTCATTTACCCTAACCTGATCCTGCTGAGGAGTGTCACTGGACAGAAATATTGGGTGCAATTCTCATACTTCCACTGGATGTCTGACACATAAAAACAGTTGTATTAGCTCTTATATCAGCCATCATATCTGGTAAGTGTCCACTTCACTGGGATGCAGTGGCTGACCTCTGAGCACTTTATTGGCAATCCTATTTTCACTTCAGAAGGTGTTGGACTTGGTTTCACTTCACTTTTTTTTTATAAGGATTGATCTTATCATGATGAATATTTACACAGTTGTTTTTTTATGATAAACTGATTTATAAAACATTTTTTGGCGCTAGCTTTAACAATAAATACATTAAACTGTACATTGTGTATTTTTTTGTAATAGCTAAAGCTTGTATTAACGAATTAGGCCTTGCTTCATGCAGTACATTTTATTGAAAGTCTTAAAGTCTATTAGTATGCAAACAAACTGCACATACATTATCTTCATCATAACATTTGGAAATTCAATTAGTTAAGATGTCATCTTTCTGATGATGGAAAAACACAGAAGGTGGTGTTTGTACTACTGTGCTCATTTGTTCACAATTAGGTTAAAAATGTTCCTAGAATTCATTTACTTGTTTTCAGTCATTAATGATTTCTAAAGAAAGAACTTGTGTTTTATTTGACATTAAAGCACATGCAAGTCTAATCAGACAATTTCTTGTATCTACGCTTTCATCTTTGGTCCAAATAATATGTTGTTCCAAGGATTTGAATTCATGTATGCTGTTCTTCTACAGGGAAAACATCATCAATTTGCGTATATGCATACTCTACCATAGGTGATCTACAATAACTTCTTCACTTAAAGTGTTACTAGACCCAGTAATATGAAAATTGTTCACCTGCCCCCCCCCCCCCACTGTGCCCACACCTTATAAATCTTCTTTCTTTCTTGTACATCACGGGACACAGAGCAGCCATATACATTACAACATTACAACCTGGGTTATGCGCCACCTATAGGTGAGTGGACACTGGTAGAATAACCAAAAACAGGAAGTGATCTCCTATATAACCCCTCACATACACGAAGTACTACAGATTTTTCGCCAGTGGCTAACATGGTGGATGGTCACTTTTGAGCTCTCTGTGAGCTTCCATGCTGTAATCCTGCACAGGTTCTTAGGAGATAAGATAAATTGTACCGAGCCTCATAACGAAGATTAAAGGTTTTGCCTGTAATGCAGCCTTTGGGTGCTGGACCCTGTGTAGTGAAATCCTGGACACCACAGTGCTAAGGCATTTACTACAGGGTGCTGTACAGGTCCAAGGGAATGGACCCTAATACTAAAAGGGTACCCAGTCCTTAAAGGTCCGTGGTGAAAGAACCCCCTGCGATGGGTGAAGGCTGGACCTCAGGCTTAGGCTATTGTCCTGTGGCGGGAGTGGTAAGTGCCCTGTGAAAAACCAGGGTCTAATTATTATATATTCCCCTGCAACAGTTGTATCTAGGCTGACATGTTTTTTAAAAAAAACATTTTCCTTGCTATGTTTGTTTTGCCATCTAGAGGGCATGGGTTTGCTGCTCTGTGTTTTCTCTTCTCAGAGCTGCACAAGCCGCGGTAAGCTTTTTAAAGGGGTGCTCCGGCCGCAATTTTTTTTTTTTTAAAGTCAGCAGCTACAAACACTGTAGCTGCTGACTTTTAATAAGGACACTTACCTGTCCAGCGAGCCCGCAATGTCGGCTCCGCGAGGCCGATCCGTCTATCTGTTAAGCCGCCATCTTAACAAAGGGAAACAAGCAGTGGAGCCTTGCCGCTTCACTGCCCGTTTCCTACTGCGCATGCGCGAGTCACGCGGCGCTTTGTGAATGGCTTTGTTGTTTTCCTGGACACACACATGTCCCAGAACACAACGGGGCAGCTCGCCGAAGAGGAGGAAGCGCCGCAGAATAGAAAGAGGCAGATTAGGAAGACTGCCTAGCAACAGGGTTTTCTGGTAAGTCAAAAAAAATTAGTTTTTCACATTTTCTTTTAAATGTTTTTTTTAGGGTGGCCCTCCGCTTTAAAAATGAAAAAAAAAAAGCTTACAGTCAGAGGTCCCGTTGGACAGACTGGAGGGACACAGAGCAGCCTATCCTGGTGTGAGTAGGTGATGGCAGGTGCAGCCTAGTTATGTTGCATTGACTGGAAGAACAGGTCATTTGTATAGGATTCTTCCAAGGGGGAATTGTGGTACTGAGGAACTTGTGTATTGTGTCACAAAGCCAGCTACCATTGCTTCAACAAGTTATGTCTTCCAAGAAGCATTCTGGATGGAGTGCTGCAGCAAGGGGCACATGTGTTCCTTCAGTGGCTCCTGTAGAGGCTAGACGGAACTCTGCTGCAATAGCCTCATCTGAAAAGACCGGATGTCACCGAGCAGCCTGAGCTGCTGCGTTTATCCAGAATTGTGGCTACTACCAGTACTGCTACCTCAGAGTTTATTACTAAAGAGGACCTGGCATCAGCTTTGGCTGGTTTAGAGGGCAAGATTGGTGAAATGATCGCTTCTGTCACACAAGGTGGCAGGGAGCATGACAGGTCCCCTTCCCCTATTCCTCCTATTTTGGAGCAAGACTGGGTTGACGAGGTAGAAGAGGTAATGGGTGGTCAGGCAATTGATATGCAAGCAGAGAAATCTCCCTCAAGTGATTTAGAGCCTGAAGAGGCTCAGATTACATCAGCCTCTCAATCACAAAAGCTTCTCATCCATTCTCTTATACAGATGGTCCATACAGCTTTTAAGTCACCTCCAATGGAGGTCCCTGAAACATCTTGTTCTTCTCTGGTGTTTCCCTTTCACCCACTCTTAAAGCAGGTGGTATATTTCGACTGGGAGCACCCAGACAGGATATTTGTGCCTCCAAGGAGGTTTCCTCTGTTATATCTTATGGAGGAAAGCTTTACCAAGAAGTGGAGCATACCAGTTGTGGATCCAGCGGTTTCCTCCCTGAGCATGACCTTAACTTGCCCAGTGGATAATGCACAGGTCTTTAAGGATCCTGTGGATAAAAAGCTGGAAGCCTTGTTAGAGGCATCCTTTGCCCTGGCAGGTTCCGCTATTCAGCCCACAGTAGCAGCAATTGGGATTAGAGTTGGGCACTTGGATGTTCAGGTTCGAGGGGTTAGGCCGAACTTTGCAAAAAAGTTTGAGTTCTGGACCGAACTTGACCCCGAACCCCATTGAAGTCAATGGGGACCTGAACGGCTATAATGAATTGTCGGCTCCCGTCCCCGTAATACAGAGAACAGTCATTGAAAGTCATTGATTTTTAAAAAGTTATTGTCATAAAAAGTGTTTGGGGACCTGGGTCCTGCCCCAGGGGACATGTATCAATGCAAAAACAAGTTTTAAAAACTGAAGTTTTTTCGGGAGCAGTGATTTTAATAATGCTTAAAGTGAAACAATAAAAGTGTAATATTCCTTTAAATTTCGTACCTGGGGGGTGTGTATAGTATGCCTGTAAAGGGGCACATTTTTCCCCTGCTTAGAACTGTCCCTGCACAAAGTGTCATTTCTGCAGGAAAAAAAGCTATTTAAAAGCACTCGCGGCTATAATGAATTGTCGGCTCTCCGTAATACAGAGAACAGTCATTGAAAGTCATTGGTAAAAAAGAAAAAGAAAAAAGCGTGGGGTTCCCCCAAATTCAATTACCAGGCCCTTCAGGTCTGGTATGGATATTAAGGGGAACCCTGCTTCAAATTAAAAAAAAATTACGTGGGGTTCCCCCTAAATATCCATACCAGACCCTTTAGGTCTGGTATGGATTTTAAGGGGAACTCCACACCAAATAAAAAAAAAAATGGCGTGGAGTTCCCCAAAAAATCGAGAGAGCACCCACCCTCCTGAACCATACCAGGCAACATGCCCTCAACATTGGGAGGGTGCTTTGGGGTCCCCCCCATAGCACCTTGTCCCCATGTTGATGAGGACAAGGGCCTCATCCCCACAACCCTGGCCGGTGGTTGTGGGGGACTGAATCTGGAAGCCCCCTTTAACAAGGGGACCCCCAGATCCCGCCCCCGTGTGAAATGGTAAGGGGGTACCCCTACCATTTGACCAAAAAAAGTGACAAGAGCCAGTTTTTGAGAATTCCTTTATTTAAGTCTTCTTTCATCTTCTTTCTTCTGGTCTTCTTCCTTCTTCCTTTCTTCATCCTTCGGTTTCTTCATCTTCTTCCTCCATCTTCTTCTTCCTCCGATCCACTTCTTCTTGCTCCGGTGTTCTCATCCGGCATCTTCATCCATGGCGTCTCTTCTTCATTCTCGGTCCGCTCCGCGCAATGGGAGGCTCCCGCTGTGTGACGCTTCTCTTCTTCTGACAGGTCTTATATAATGGAGGGCGGGGACACCTGGTGACCCCGCCCCATCTGACGTCATGGGGAAAGCCATAGGGAAGTCCCCAAGTCCCCGTGCGCCAGAGGGGGGCGGGGTCAACCGGTGGCCCCGCCCTCCATTATATAAGAAGTGTCAGAAGAAGAGAAGCGTCACACAGCGGGAACCTCCCATTGCGCGGAGCGGCCCGAAAATGAAGAAGAGAGACGCCGTGGAGTAAGATACCGGACGAGAACACCGGAGCAAGAAGAAGCGGATTGGAGGAATAAGAAGATGAAGGAAGAAGATGAAGAAACAGAAGGATGAAGAAAGGAAGAAGGAAGAAGACCAGAAGAAAGAAGATGAAAGAAGACTTAAATAAAGGAATTGTCAAAAACTGGCTCTTGTCATTTTTAACACTTTTGTCACTTTTTTTTGGTGAAATGGTAGGGAAACTTTTGTACCCCCTTACCATTTCACACAGGGGTGGGGGGGTGGGATCTGGGGGTCCCCTTGTTAAAGGGCGCTTCCAGATTCCAAAAAGCCCCCCCGCCCGCAGAGCCCAACAACCACTGGCCAGGGTTGTGGGGATGAGGCCCTTTTTCTCATCAACATGGGAACAAGGTGCTTTGGGGGCATGTGGCCTGGAAAGGTTCAGGAGGGGGGGGGGGCGCTCTCTCGTTCCCCCCTCTTTTCCTGCAGCCTGCCAGGTTGCATGCTCGGATAAAAGGTCTGGTATGGATTTTTGGGGGAACTCCACGCCATTTTTTTTTTTATTTGACGCAGGGTTCCCCTTAATATCCATAACAGACCTGAAGGGCCTGGTAATTGAATTTGGGGGAACCCCACGCTTTTTTTTTTTAATCAATGACCTTTAATGACTGTTCTCTGTATTACGGGAGCCGACAATTCATTATAGCCGCGAGTGCTTTTAAATAGCTTTTTTTTTCTGCAGAAATGACACTTTGTGCAGGGACAGTTCTAAGCACGGGAAACATGCGCCCATTTACAGGCATACTATACACACCCCCCAGGTACAAAATTTAAAGGAATATTACACTTTTATTGCTTCAATTTAAGCATTATTAAAATCACTGCTCCCAAAAAAACGTCAGTTTTTAAAACTTGTTTTTCCATTGATACATGTCCCCTGGGGCAGGACCCAGGTCCCCAAACACTTTTTATGACAATAACTTTTTAAAAATCAATGACTGTTCTCTGTATTACGGGGAGCCGACAATTCATTATAGCCGCGAGTGCTTTTAAAAGACTTTTTTTCCTGCAGAAATTACACTTTGTGTCAAACTGACAATAACTTTTTAAAAAGCGTCATTACATTGCCGAACACCGAACTCTAACCCGAACATACAGTACATTGTTCGGGTTCGGGTCCGGGACCCAAAAACCCAAAAGTCCGGTACGAACCCAAACTTTACAGTTCGGGTTCGCTCAACCCTAATTGGGATCTGTCAAGCCTTGAAGGATCAGGCTAGACGGCCCAATAGACCAGAGGATTCTGTTCAGGATAGAGCAGATTTTCCTCAGGCTCTTTGCTTTGCTATAGATGCCCTTAAAGACTCCATGCAGTAGATCTCCTGCATGGCTCTTTTGTCTGTGCACATGCACAGAATTTTATGGCTAATAAGCTGGTCAGCAGAGCTCCCTTGTAAGAGGATGCTAGCTGGTTTTCCTTTTCATGGAGAACATTTGTTTGGGGTTGATCTTGAAAGGTACATCCAAAAGATATCTGGAGGAAAGAATTGCCTCCTTCCTGTGAAAAAGGTAGCTACACGGCCCTCTTTTAAGGTGCCACGTGCTAATTCCTCAGGTTTTTTTAGGCTAATACTGGCACCATACCTTCCTTGTGGGTGGTGGGAAGGTTGCTGCAGTTTGCAGGAATGTGGGGAATGCTAACTCAGGACAGGTGGGTCATCTCCACAGTGTCTCAGGGGTACAGGCTAGAATTACACTCTTACCCTCCTCAAAGATTTGTGAGGTCCAGCGTTCCTACGGACCTTTCAAGAAAGGGCTTATTACTTCAAGCACTAGACCGTTTAAGGCGGCAGGGGGTGATCACGGAGATCCCAGTTCCCGAAAGGGGAACAGGGTTTTATTCTAATCTGTTCACGGTTCCAAAGCCAAATGGCCACATAAGACCAATTCTGGATCTAAGAGCACTGCACCATTATCGCTCAGTGCGGCCCTTTTGGATGGAATCAGCCCGCTCTGTCATGACCGCTCTCCAAGAAGGAGATTTTATGGCATCCATAGATCAGGGAAGCATACTTGCATGTGCCAATTTTTCAACCCCATCAAAGGCTTTTGTGCTTTGTGATAGAGGAACAACATTTTCAGTTTGTGGCTCTGGCCCTTGGGCTTGCAACCGCACCCTGGGTCTTCACAAATATCCTTGCACCCGTACTGGGTCTTCTAAGATCTCGAGGGATCTTGATTGCAGGCTACTTAGACGATCTCCTACTCCTACCTTTACGGTCCAATTCCTGGAACATCTCGGATGGATCATAAATTCAGAGAAATCTAAAACCGGTTCAAAGTCTGGAATATTTAGGCCTTGTTATGGACACAGTCCAGGCAAGAGTGTTCTTGCCTCCAAGAAGGGTCTAGGCCCTAAAGGATCAGGTTCGGCAGGTAAACCGAAAGAGACGCCCATCTGTCCGACTCTGTATGAGTCTTCTGGGAAGGATGGTTTCATCATTCGAGGCAATTCCTTACTTATGCCCAGTTCCATTCCAGGGCATTGCAGCAGAACATTCTGCCTGCATGGAGCAGGAAGATTCAGGCTTTGGATTCCTGCATGATCATAACCCCCAAGGCTCGAGGAAGTCTCGCCTGGTGGTTAGTAGACCAGACTCTGGTACACGGAAGGTCTTTTCTTCCACTATTGTGGAAGGTAGCGACCACAGATGCCAGTCTTTCCGGCTAGTGCGCAGTCATGGAAAGTTCCACAGTCCAAGGGAAATGGACTCTGAAGGAACAGGGATTGTCCATCAATGTGCTAGAGCTGCGGGCAATATGCCTCACGCTGAATTATTTTTGTCAGGGTCACCTGGTAAGGGTGCAAACCGACAATTCCACGGCTGTGGCCTATGTCAACCATCAGGGTGGCACCAAGAATGTGTTATCCTAGGCAGCAAGGCATGTGCCAGTGCTCTCTGCCGTCCACATTTCGGGGGAAGAGAACTGGAAGGCGGACTATCTCAGCTGCCAACAGATACATCCAGGAGAATGGTCTCTGCACCTACAGGTGTTTATGCTGATTTTCCAGCGGTGGGGTACACTGGATGTAGACCTGCTGGTATCCAGGTTCAACTGCAAGATTCAGCAGTTTGTATCTAGAGCAAGAGATCCACTTGCGATCGGGATAGATGCTCTGGTAGTTTCCTGGACTCAGTTCTCTTTGATTTATGCATTCCCCCTGATTCCTCTTCTGCCATATCTTTGGGATCTGGAATCTGGGATCTTTTGACTTAATGACCACTGAAACACTCCCGCAGGCGTATGATCTATTATCAGCCAAGTCGTGCACTGGACGCTAGATTGACGTCCTTGCCCTCCAAGATGTCCTTCCTGAGGCCGGCTGAGATGAGATGACCATGGAAGACGGTGTAGTAATATACCCAAACCATTGTGACTGATATGCTTTGATAGGCTCTGCTATTTCAGTATACAGGATAGCTCAACCACTTCAGCCCCGGAAGAATTTACCCCCTTCCTGACCAGAGCACTTTTTGCGATTCGGCACTGCGTTGCTTTAACTGACAATTGCGCGGTCCTTTTTTTTCTTACAAATAGAGCTTTCTTTTGGTTGTACTTGATCGCCTCTGCGGTTTTTATTTTTTACGCTATAAACAAAAAAATAGCGACAATTTAGAAAAAAAAAACACAATATTTTGTACTTTTTGCTATAATAAATATCCCCATTTTTTTTTAAAAAAAGGAAATTTTTTTCTCAGTTTAGGCCGATACATATTCTTCTACATATTTTTGGTAAAAAAAATTGCAATAAGCGTACATTGATTGGTTTGCGCAAAAGTTATAGCGTCTACAAAATAGGGGATAGATTTATAGCATTTTTATTTTTTACTAGTAATGGCGGCAATCTGCAATTTTTATCGTGACTGCGACATTATGGCGGACACATCGGACAATTTTGACACATTTTTGGGACCATTGGCATTAATACAGCGATCAATGCTATAAAAATGCATTGATAACTGTAAAAATGTCACTGGCAGTGAAGGGGTTAACACTAGGGGGCGATCTATGGGTTAACTGTGTATCCTGGGAGATGATTCTAACTGAAGGGGGAGAGGACTGACTAGAGGAAGTGACGAATCCTGGTTCCTAGCTAATAGAAACACACGATCTGTCACTCCTGTCAGAACAGAACAGGGAAGTGTGTGATTGCTCGTGGCCGGTGGTCATCACGACCGTTGGCCACGAGCATTGGCACCCCTGCTCTCCCAACCCTGCGAGCCGATGAATAGCTATGACGGCTCGCGCAGGGGAGCCAACCTGCTGCAGTATAACTGCGGCAGTTGGTCAGGAAGCCGTTAAATTTGCAACTATAACAGAATGCTTAAAAAGATGCATGCACAAGCACTGTACTCTATATATACATCATTGTGGGTTGGTGGGCCATGGGACAGGATGCATGACTTATAACCAGACAGCCTGTTGACCCATGTTAACTCATGATGAGGTATCTTGGAGGGTCACTGACTTGTATAACCATATAACTATATATTTCTATACAAATACATCATTTACTTACCACTCCCCCCCTCTTTCTATTGGTATGTTGAACCATATATAAGCTGTAACACACCTAATAAAGGCAGACATTTTACGAATGCATAACTTGCTTCTCATTTCATGGTGTCTCCAGATATCTGAGGGTGTTGTTGGTGTACCTAATAGATGGGTGCTCCTCCAGAATACCTACTATTTCCTTTCAAATGGGGGCTCGTGTCCGGGTAAGGTAATCATCTGCAGTGGGATGGACCTTTTGTCTATTTTGACAAATTCTTCCTTACCCTGGCTCCGATAAAGTCTTATGCCCCGTACACACGGTTGGATTTTCCGACGGAAAATGTTCGATTGGATCATTTTGTCGGAAAATCCGACCGTGTGTGGGCTCCATCGGACTTTTTTCCGTCGGAATTTCCGACGCACAAAGTTTGAGAGCTTGATCTCAAATTTTCCAACAACATGGTCTGATCGCATCAATTCTGATTGTGTGTAGCCTAGTCCGATGGACAAAGTGCCACGCATGCTCAGAAGGAATTTGGAGACAAAAGCTATTGGCTACTGGCCTCTACGTAGTCCCGTCGTATGTGTTGTATGTCACCTCATTCGGAATGATTGGATTTTCTGACAACTTTGTCCGACTGTGTGTGGGCAACACCAGTTTCGGACAAAATCTTGTTGTGGTCAGAATGTCCGACCGTGTGTACAGGGCATTAGCCTTTTAAATTTAAAGAGAAAGGAAGGATGAGCCACGCCTTAATAGACGCATTCACAGGAGTGTTACATTGTAGGGTCTTTGGGAGATCCGAGTCTTTATTTAAGACTCAGTTCAGTATCCTTTTGGGAAGGGTATTTAGGTAATCAACAGCAGCCGTTAAATCCTTGCTTCTCTTTCTGTTGCATAGAAGTAATAGGATAACTTGTGATTGGTGATTGGTATTGGTAGATTACTTGTCGTAGCAGCTTGGGATTTCTATAATGTTATACCCAGGTTGGCTTTAAGCATTTTGGGAATGCTGTAGAAGCTGACAGCGGAGGAGAAAAAAAAGCTGATCACCAGCTTATCTTAAAGGGACATTGGTCCCACCTTGCAATGCCCACAAGTGCCACCTTGCAATGCCCACAAGTGCCATCTTGTAATGCCCAGAAGTGCCACCTGTCAATGCCCACAAGTGCCACCTGTCAATGCCCACCAGTGCCACCTATCAATGCCCACCAGTGCTGTCAATCAGTGCCACCTAAAAGTGCTGCCTATCAGTGTAACCCATCAGTGCCCATCACTGCCACCCATCAGTGCCCATCACTGCCACCTATCGGTGCCCGTCACTGCTGGACAAATGACGGACAAAAATTACCCATTTTATATTTTTGTAACAAAAAAAAAAAAAAAACACTTTTATTTTTTTTTAAATTTGGTCTTTTTAAATTTCTTTAAAAAAAATAAAAATCGCAGAGGTGATCAAATACCACCAAAAAAAAGCTCTATTTGGGGGGAAAAAAATGATAAAAATGTATTTGGGTACAGTGTTGTATGACTGCGCAATTGTCATTCAAAGTGCGACAGCGCTGAAAGCTGAAAATTGGTCTGGAAAGGAGGGGGGTTTAAGTGCCCAGTAAGCAAGTGGTAAAAATGTACACAAATAGTTGTCTCATATTGTGTTTTCTTGTTTTGGGAGTAGAGGCTAATAGGCCCATGTTCCTGATAATGTATATTTCCCTAAAAGTTTGAGGTTAAATAAAAATTGATAATGGGATTTTGGAAAAAAAGTGTGAAACTATAAATGTTTGAAGAGTTACTGAAATGAAGTAACCAGGACCAAAATAAATTGCTGCATGTATTGAGTCCATGAGATACTAAAATATTGAGGGGAAAGTTTGTTTGAGTGACTATTCTGGATATATTTCCCTTTTGAATTCCCAGAGTGTCAATTGTGAAGTGTTAATGATGTAATGTTGTTTAGCCATCAATGTTTTGTTTGTTGCTGATGATCAGATATAATTGCAAAGTTGGGAGGCTGACTTCTGAGTCAGAATATGTGTTTGGGTAAAATGTTCTGTTCGGAGACCCTCGGGTCCATTTGGGTCCCGGGGATAAAAGGAACTAAAAGACTTCCGGTTCCGGCGCCGCATATCCCTCAAAAACAGCTAAAAAAGCAGGCACTCACCTCGGGGACATCCCCATCCTGCCTGAGGAGATAGTGAGCCACGATCTACTTTATTCGGCAACGATCCGGTGACCGCTCGGTCTGACCGCTAAATTGAGGCCCCGGTATCGGCCTACTCGGACGGCGCCATCCGATTCCTGTAAACGCTGGCCGAATCCCCTCCTGCCACCTACTGCCTCACCGGTAGTCTCCCCCATCCTCAGACGGACCCATTTGGGCCCCGGAATAGCTGCTACTCGACGAACGGCCGCAACGCCCCACCAGGCATACCCTCAAATCGAGGCCTCGGCCTTCACGGACAGCATCTTCCTGATTCAGGGCCTGGAAGTGCCTCCTGGACCCCTCCTGCCACCTGCCGCCTCACCGGGTGCCCCCCCAGCCTCACACAGACTCTCCAGGGCCGCAATACCCGCATACCTCTCCTACGGCCACATCACTCCACCCGGTATATCCGCAAATTGAGGCCCCGGTCACGGCCTTCAAGCTCAGTCAGGGACTAGTAGGAAAATACCGGGACTCCCAGCTCCCACTGCGTACCCCACAACACCAGCTAAAAACTTCAGGCACTCACCTCGGGGACATCCCTGTCTTGCCTGAGGGGACAGTGGGATACCGATGGACCATTTTGTGGAGCGATCCGGCAACCGATCGCTCCCCGCCGCAATTAACCCGGCGACAGATGCGGCTGCAGCCGCGGCTAAGATGGCCCCCGCACCCGGCCTCACAGACCTGTCTCAGGTGCAGATTCTACCTCCTCTGCAGGCATAGCTCAGGCGGTGGTGGCTCTCCTGACGCCCACGTTAACAGCCACAATAGACACTGCAGTACATAAGGCGCTAGAGCAATTCCATGCTGAACTTCAGTCACAGGCTCAGCGAATCTTACACACTGAGGAGAGGCTCTCTATAATGGAGGATGACACTTCAGCGCATGCTGCTGCCATTGCTCGCTTTACTCATTCTAACAAAGACCTGTGCGAAAAATTGGACGATTTAGAGATTTGTTCGAGGAGGAATAATTTAAGGATTGTGGGACTGCCTGAATCATTCTCCAATCTACAGCTAACTGACTTGTGTGCAGTGACCATTCCTGAACAGCTGGGTCTCCGTACGCCATGCATTATTGAACATGCTCATCGCATAGGGCAGCGCACGGAGCAGCGTACCAAACCCAGAGCAGTCATTGTCAGGTACCTGAATTATGCTGACAAAAACGCCATTTTGCAAATATTTCTTAATAAGCGATCCCTCACCATCGACGGCACTGATCTGTTACTATTCGCAGACTATTCAGTGGAGGTTATGAAGCAACGTAAAGCTTTTTCACCAATATGTGCGACGTTGTTTAACAACCATGTTAAATTCACTCTGGAGTACCAGGCGGTCCTTCACGTCACATCTCCAACGGGAACACGCCACACCTTCACATCCCCTACTGACGCGGAGTGTTACCTCAACCATCCTACAGATATGGATACGGAATATGACCACTCGACTAGGAACCCCTCCTCCGGATCTGCGAAAGACCCTCAGACCTCCACCAAGCACCAACTGAGCCCTGAAAAACCACCATACAAGTGCAGTCGATCAACCAACCACTCCAATTGCACAGAGATCCGCTGACCTACTCCTGATCCTCCCGGAGCGAATAAGATGTGTTGGGATCTAGTAATTTACTACCCTGCCTCTCGGCTACCGTGTTTTGTGACTTATGCTACAACACTAACCTTATAAATGTTGATAACTAAGTTGTGGTTCAAGAATACATAGCTGGTTATTGTTTTTGTTTGCTTACTTGCTATGTTGTTTTCCTATAGCTTATTTTAGATTGTTTTTTTTTGCGGGCTATGAGATGCCATTCTAGGCATTTCCTAGCAGCCTGGCGGCTTCCATTTGCAACTCCCTGAACCCCCCCTTTTCTACCCCTACCCCCTCCACTCCCCCCTAGAGAGTCACTCTTTGACCTCTCTCATCCCCTCCCCTTATTTCCCTCCCCTGTCCCAGAGGACTTGAGCAAGCCCCTTACAGGGGGAGCGAGCACTGTCCGGGAGCTCTACATGAGTGATGAACCTCATGTGGAAAAAGGTGAAGTCAGATCTGTCCGCTGACGATCTCCCACGTCTCCGCAAGCTCTGGGTCGGCGAGGTTTATGGCTCCCCTGCAGAGGGACGCAAAGCAGGCGTAGCTATACTTTTGCATAAAAACCTAAGACACACCATCCGAGATATCCGGGCTGACTCATTTGGCCGCAAAGTAACATTACGCCTCTCATTGGCATCTAAAGACATTGCTATCACCAACATTTATGCCCCTAACTCCCCTGATACTGCATTTTTCCAGGACATGGTGGCCTGGATTTTACACGCACCTGAGGCTCTCAATCTAGTCGGAGACTTCAACTCTGTTATGCGCCCTTCAGAAGACCGCACAAACCAGAACTCCCGACCACTAACACTGACCTTACAAACACTGGCACGACATCCCTTGCCCATGCTGTCTCCTCAATTAACTTTATAGATGTTTGGCGTTTGACCCACCCGACCGACCGAGATTTCACCTTTTTCTCACCCCCCCCACAAATCTTTCTCACGGATAGACTACTTTTTCGTATCTCAAGCCCTTCTATCGTCCATCAGTGATCCGGTAATTAGCAACACTATGATCTCGGATCGCAGCCCAATTACAATCTGCTTAACAAATACCAAACCTACCTCGCCATCACCCATTTGGTGATTCCCATCCCACCTGGCAGAAAACGAGGACTTTCATCAGATGTTATCTACTAACTGGGAGGAATACACCTCCACGAATAAAATACACATCTGTAACCCAAACCTCTTCTGGGAGGCTGGTAAAGCTTTCCTTAGAGGCAAGATCATAGCATATGTGACACAATACAAACGGCACTCTAAACAGCAATATCTACAAGCTAGCCAAAGGCTATGTTCCATGCACCTAAACTTATTACGCAATCGCACCTTGGACATTAATGCCTGCAACTTGCGAAACAAAACTTTGATCTTTGGGCTGAAAGCCAGGAAAAAAACAACGCTTTTTTTTACACCCTCCGATTGCACAAATGCGGTAACAAAGCAGGTAAACTCATGTCCCATCTATGTGCGGGTTTTAAACGTCCTACTTGTATATCTGCCTTGAAAAATTCTGCTGGCTCCCTCATTACCGCCCCTGAAGATATCAGTAAAATACTTACTGAATATTATACGTCTCTCTATTCTGAAGACCCCATAGACCAGACAATAGCGGAGAACCTGCTATCCAAGGTGCGCTTGCCTAAACTCACAACTGAACATTTGGAGACGATAAATGCTCCCATCACAGTAGAAGATATCCAATCCACGATCCAATCTCTATCTCCATCAAAAGCCCCAGGCCCCGATGGCTATACAGCCGAGTTTTATAAAATCACCAGTGACTTCATCCCTGACACCCTGAAAAAAGTATTCACCGACATGTGGAAGGGGGGCCCATACCTCCCTACGGGAACTCAGGCACACATCAAACTGATCACCAAGAAAGGGAAAGATCCGCTGCACCCGGGCTCCTACAGAGCGATATCCCTCATAAATGTGGATGTAAAAATCTTATCCAAAATAATTGCTTCATGCTTGGCCACCATCCTCCCCTCCCTACTCCACCCAGCCCAATCGGGATTCATATCGGGGAGGTCAGCAACTTTAAATATTCGTAAAGTCTTGATGGCGTTGGAACATGCCAAACTTCACCCGGACCTAGACACCGCCATAATATCAATTGACGCGGAAAAGGCCTTTGATAATATCAGCTTTACTTGGCTATTTAAGGTGATGAATGCATTTGGCTTCTCGGGTCCAGTTACGCATTTTCTACACCAGATGTACACTGCTCCGACAGCTTGTCTTGTTACTCTAGACTTTATTTCAAATACTATACCTCTTACTAAAGGAACGAGACCCCCTGCTGTTCAATATAGCGATTGAACCCTTATCCAGAATTTTGAATTCACCTGATAGTATCAGCGGTATCACTATTAGGGACCAAACTGTCCGATCTGCTTTATTCGCAGATGATATCTTACTTTTTTCATCCAACCCTCCTTCAGACTTTGACATTCTGCGTGATTTGTTTGCGACCTTTCGACTCAGCTCCGGCTTCAGAATAAATTATGATAAAAGCGAGGTTCTCACACTAAACCCCCGGAAATCTAGCACTTGGCGTCCATCTTCACCATTTACACTAGCACCACATTACATTACGTATTTGGGCATACGCATAGGTCGAGAGCCTTCTTCACTGTACACCCTTAATTACCCACCCTTAATAACAAAGATTGTAAAGGAGTTGGAAGCTTGGGCGGGACTGCCCCTCTCGCTCTTTGGGAGATGTCATCTGTTTAAAATGATTTCCTTTGCAAGACTTTTATATCCGATGCAAACTATTCGGCTTTTATTGAAACATCTAGATGTGCAGAAGATACACAAGGCCTTAACTGCCTTTATATGGGCTAACAAAAAACCTTGCATAGCCCTCCAGAAACTATGCCTCCCAAAGGCAGAGGGTGGTGCAGGTCTACCCAATTTACATTTCTACAACATCTCTTGCCTTCTCAGACAGGGCCTGGACTGGCTAGCAGGTAATTCTCGATACTCAAGTTATGTGCTTGAGGGAGCCTTGGTATATCCACACACACTTCCAGCTATTCTCCACTCCACCCTGCATGCTTTGCCTCCACACCTTAAAACAAATGTCCTCATACGGGACACAGTAATTGTTTGGAGGGAGGTGCAGAGACTCCTAGGGCTACCCTCAACCATATCCAATCATCTGACCATCCAGGGCAACCCCATGTTTCCCCCATCCACCATCTACAAAGCCTTCGACCTTTGGGGCCAACATGGTCTTGTCACGGTGGCCTCCCTATATGGAGCTGAGCCCGGTAAATTCAAATCCTACCAGGCCTTGTCTCGAGAATACTCGCTTCCTCCATCTCATGTATTTTATTATCACCAACTGCTTAGCTATCTGAAAACATGCTATGGATCGCGCTCAGACCCTCTCCACAAATCTTACTTAGACATTGTACTCCAAAAACGGGACTATTCAATATCTAGCCTCTACTCTCACCTTATCATCCACCAAGTGGATAAATATCACCTTGCCCCATTCACAAAATGGTACTCGATATTCAATGATGCTGACCTACCAGGAAAAATTCTATGCAGCTATCGCCTAATTCACAAGCTTGTTATCTCAGAAAAGTGGAGGGAAACTCATTTTAAAATTATCCACAGAGCCTACTACCCATATCGTACTAGCGACCTAGATCCCTCCCAAGCACGATGCCCATGGTGCTCCATGACTCGCCCCACCTTGGTGCACCGCTTGTGGGAATGCTTATCAATTTCTACATTTTGGGACTCGGTACTTAAATACACACTGGAAGTTACCAAAACACGCTTGCCTAAGGACCCACTTGTCTGCTTGTTTGGATATGACACACCGATACCTCCTTCGACACAAACGCAATCTCCCACCCTCACCCAATGAACCCACATCTGTTTACTGGCAGCTCGCAGGACTATTATGAACCATTGGATTAACTCGACTCCACCTTGCATACAAGGTGTAAAGCAAGCCCTACTCTCCTTATTCCACATAGAAAAATTGGACACCATGGTTCTACACTTCCGCCCGCTTTTTTACCAGATGGAGAAAGTACACAGAGTACACATTCCACACGGAGGACATTTCATCTATCATCTACCCATTTAGATACACTGAATGGTATTTAAAACAGGACCTTACTAACATGGGGAAACTTAAATTAAAGACCTCACAAACCACCTCTTGTCCTCAACAGCCACGTACTCCTTTCATGGCAAACCAATAACTTCGGAAGGACGTCCTCCACCTACTTAGACCTTTGAGATAGGGATCTTACGACTGTATTTTATTTCTCTCTCTTTTGCTTAATGTTTCTTTGCCTAATACAGATTCGATCACAAAAGCTTCCACTCCTGAGGGTTTCATGTTGTACTTTACTCGAAGCGGCCACTATCTTTATGTAAACTTAAATTGATTTACTTCGGTTACACGCAAGTAAACGCCCCCTCCCTTTTTTTTTCTCTCATTTTCCTACCTCTCCTGCCCTTCCCGCACTTATATTTCTACTAAGGCTTATTCAATACCATTGTATGTTAGATAAGTTGGATTTTTGTATATCATACCTGTCAACTGCTTTGATAAGTGTATTGTGAAAATTTCAATAAAAATATGTTTAAAAAAAAAGAAGGAACTAAAAGGTGTTTACGCTTTGTTGAAATACTGGATTTGAAGGGGAAAAACATGTTTAGTTAAATATATTGAATCTATATAATGAAAACTCTTGCTGAGAAACATTTTTATTTTTGCATGCTTTACTTTACCTTTATTCGAGTCTGTCCCTAGCCACCGAAAGTGGCGGATCGTCGATCGACCCTCCCGTGCCCGGGAAGAGTGGCGGGAGGCGGCGGGGGGCGGTGGGAGGGGGGATGTCCCCTCCTGCTCCTCCGGGATAACAACCGAGCGGCTTTTAGATGCATCGTTTGTTATCCTCGGAAAGCCGATTGCCGGCTCTAAACAACAGTACCGGGATGATGCCTGCAGTTACGGGCATCATCCCGGTATAACCCCCAAAACCCAAGTATGCATATCTGCCTACTCTCGGCGGGAAGGGGTTAATACCTCCAATGGTTAAGGCCTGAATTGATCAGGTAGATTCTGTGATTATTCATGTTGGATAAGGAGTATCCACGCCAGCCAGCCAGCATTCACCCCTAGCCCCATGCACATGAAGAAATGCCTACCCCATCCATACCCTATACCCCATTCATACCCTACCCTATACCCTATGCGGATGAAGCGATGACTACAGCTTTAACATGGAAATCTTCATTGTTCATCTTTGTTGTTCAAATACCATAGGAGGTGCTGAGATAAGTAAAGGAGTAATCCTGCTGGAAAATGTTCCTGGGAATGACACCTTGAGGGTTAGCCAATGACGCACACCAAAGGTCTGCAGAATTCCAGAAGGGAGAGATCCAGATACGCCAGCCCGAAGACCCAAGTCTAGACCAATGCATCAGTTCCAGTCTGTCTGTGGATATTGAGTTCTATCCTTACAAAGAGAGGCAGTGTTTTTGGGGTGGAGGATCTCTGTAAAATATGGGTGAGCACAGAATCAAACCAAACGTTTTGGGAAAAGTTTAGGAGAATAAGAATTATAATGTGGACTTTTCTTTTCCGTCCCTTTTATGTTATCTTTTTTTGTGCTTTTCTTTGGGACTATTTTTATTTGGCCTAAAGGCTATCATGCCCCTCCCACTTGCTTTTATGGACTGTGACGCCCCTTCCCCCTTTATATTTTATGGACAATTGCTATGCAGCTGAGATTATGTGTTTATTGTTTTCTATTTTTACATGCTTAGTGTGGTGGTAAATTTGTGGAAAAGTAGTCCAGGTGAATGTCGGGGGCATATTGGGTTTGTGCTTGTCACTAGAGTTGAGCGGACACCTGGATGTTCGGGTTCGGTGGGTTTGGCGGAACTTCGGAAAAAAGTCCGGGTTCGGGACCGAACTTGACCCGAACTGGACCCAGAACTCCGAACCCCATTGAAGTCAATGGGGACCCGAACTTTTGAAGACTAAAATGTCTGTAAAAAAGTAATGGAAAGGGCTAGAGGGCTGCAAATTGCAACAAAATGTTGTTAAGAGCATGACAAGTGCTCTGCAAACAAATGTGGATAGGGAAATAACTTGAAATAACATAAAAAAATTAAAAATTAAAATAATATGCTGGAGGCCCCCTTCTCAGCAGAAGAGGTACAGGAAGTCATTCACAACCTCAGAAACTCAACGGCATGATGCCGCACATATGGTGGGAATGCCCCAGAATATGCCCTTTCTGGAAAAAAAATATTCAATTTAATGGATAAGATAGTGGGAAAATAAAATACTTGGAAATTAAAAAAATAAAAAAAAAATTATAATCTTGACCTAGGAGGACGAGGTCCCTATGGAGTAGGAGGTTGAGGTGGCGGTGGATGTGGCGGTGTAGGTGGAAGCGGCGGGGGAGGAGCACGAGGTAGCCAACACTGGTTCAAAAATACAAAAATGGCTGGGTAAGGCTGGTGATGTGTCGAATTCTGTCCCCCGTCGCATAGTGTCCGCCCTGTACTGCGCTTGCTCAGTACATAGGACAAGGGGATTTCGAAATTCTCCGAAGACGATGCGGGGTGACTCCAGGTTCAAGCCACATCATCCGAGGTTGAAGCTGAGCCAAGCGAGGCTGTGTCTGAAGCGTGGCGAGTGAAGTGAGCCCGTGAGGGGCCCTGTTACTATGTGCTATCCTATGTCCACTTGGATGGTGGGGCTTGAACCTGAACTCACTGTGCAGGCGCCGTTCATCTTCGGAGATTTTGTGAATCTCATTGTCCTCCGTACTGCGCAAGCGCTGCGCCTGCGCAGTAAGTGGCCGAACACTATCCGATGGCCAGACAGTTTTTGTCAGAATACCGGTATACGTGTCTATTCGGCACAAGGTACGGACAAGTCCTGTGGGATCCATGCCTGGTTCATTTTAATGAACGTGAGCTTGTCCACATTGGCTCTGGACAGGCGGCTGCGCTTGTCTGTGATAACGCCCCCTGCCGTGCTAAATACACGTTCAGATAATACACTGGCTGCAGGGCAGGCCAGCACCTCCAAGGCGTAAAAGGTAAGCTCAGGCCATGTGCCCAATTTGGAGTCCCAAAAGTTGAAGGGGCAGATCCATCATTCAGTACGTGTAGGCGTGTGCACACATACTGCTCCACCATGTTGGTGAAATGCTGCCTCCTGCTAAGATGTTCCATCTCAGCTGGTGTTGATGGTTGTTGTGGCGTGCTGACAAAGCTTTTCCACATTTCAGCCATGCTAACCCTGCCTTCCGAGGTGCTGGCGGTGCCCCGGCTGCGTTGGCGACCTCTTCCTCCGCCTCTGCCTTCGCCTTGTGCTTCCACCGTACCCCCGCTGTCAAGTCGGAATGCCACCAGCAGCGCGTCTACCAGCGTGCGCTTGTACTTGCGCATCTTACGATCAAGCTCCAGTGAGGTAATTAAGGACGGCACGTTGTCCTTGTAACGAGGATCCAGCAGGGTGGCCACCCAGTAATCAGCACCAGTTAAAATGTGGGCAACTCGGCGGTCGTTGCGGAGACACTGCAGCATGTAATCGCTCATGTGTGCCAGGCTGCCCAAAGGCAATGAAAAGCTGTCCTCTATGGGAGGTGTATCGTCTGTGTCCTCTGTATCCCCCCAGCCATGCACCAGTGATGGACATGAGCTGGTCTGGGTGCCACCTTGCTGTGAACATGGTTCCTCCTCCTCCATCTCCTCCTCATCCTCCACCTCGTCATCCTCCAGAACTGTGCCCTTGCTGCCGGACAATTGTGTACCTGGCGCTTGTTGGTGCAGGAACCCACCCTAGTAGCCACTTGTGAATGACTGCCCTGAAAGCCTTGGAAATGATCCCGGTTCCTCCTCCTCCTGTGCCACATTCTCTTCCATCATCGCTTGAAGCGTTTTTTCAAGGAGGCATAGAACTGGGATAGTAACGATGAGAACGGCGTCATCGGCACTGGATATGTTGGTGGAGTACTCAAAACAGCGCAACAAGGCACACAGGTCTCGCATGGTGGCCCAGTTATTGGTGGTGAAGTGGTGCTGTTCCGCAGAGCGACTCACGCGTGCGTGCTGCAGCTGAAACTCCACTATCACCTGCTGCTGCTCGCACAGTCTGGCCAGCATGTGCAAGGTGGAGTTCCACCTTGTGGACACGTCACATATGAGACGGTGAGCGGGAATGCTAAAGTTACGCTGCAGCGCTGACAGGCGAGCAGCAGCAGGGTGAGAACGCCGAAAGTGTGCACAGACGGCCCGCACTTTCTGCAGCAGCTCTGGCATATCGGGGTAATTCTTAAGGAACCTCTGGACCACCAAGTTCAGCACATGCGCCAGGCAAGGGATGTGCGTCAAACCGGCTAGGCCCAGAGCTACTACGAGATTTCGCCCATTATCGCACACCACCAGGCCGGGCTTGAGGCTCACTGCCACCAACCACTCATCGGTCTGTTGTTCCATGTCCCTCCACAACTCCTGCGCGGTGTGGGGTTTTTCCCCCAAACAGGAAAGTTTTAAAACTGCCTACTGTCGTTTACCCCTGGCTGTGATGAAGTTGGTGGTGAAGGTGTTACGCTGACCGGATGAGGAGGCGGTAGAGGATGAGGAGGCGGAGTAGGAGGAGTTAGCAACAGGAGGCAAACTGAGGTGCCCTGCAATCCTCGGTGGTGGAAGGACATGCGCCAAACTGCTATCCGCCTCAGGCCCAGCCACCACTACATTTACCCAGTAAGCTGTTAGGGAGATATAATGTCCCTGACCGTGCTTACTGGTCCACGCATCCGTAGTTAGGTGGACCTTGCCACAGATGGCATTGCGCAGTGCACACCTGATTTTGTCCCCAACGTGGTTGTGCAGGGAAGGGATAGCTCGCCTGGAAAAGTAGTGGCGGCTGGGCACGACGTACTGTGGGACAGCCAATGCAATCAGCCTTTTAAAACTCTGCGTCTCCACCAGACGGAATGACAGCATTTCAAAGGTGAGGAATTTTGAAATGCTGGCATTCAGGGCCAGGGATCGCGGGTGGCTAGGGGGGTACTTCCTCTTCCACTCCAGTGTTTGGGAGATAGAGAGCTGAACGCTTCCATGGGACATTGTGGAGATGGTTGGTGACCCAGGTGGTAGTGTTGCTGGCAGATCCTCTGTTTTCGGGTTGGCAGGTGTCACTGTCACTACAGAGGTGGATGAAGAGGCCGAGACTGCAGCAGAAGAGGAAGCAGGAGGAGCCAGAGACCTTTCTTGGTTTTTGAGGTGTCTACTCCACTGCATCTCATGCATTGCACTTAGATGCCTGGTCATGCAGGTTGTGTTCAGGTTGAGAAGGTTTATGCCTCGCTTCAGGCTCTGATTGCACAGCGTGCAAACCACTCGTGTCTTGTCATCAGCACATTGTCTGAAGAACTGCCATGCTAGGGAACTCCTTGGACCTGGCTTTGGTGTGCTCGGTCCCCTGCTGCGTTGGGCAGTAGCAGACATACTGTCTAGGGGACGGACGCTCCGCTTTTGCACCCTGCTCCCTCTTCTGCTGTGCTGGTGTCTCTGTGCGACCACCGCACTACACTGGTCACCTACATGACATTGATTCCATGTGGGGTCAAGGACCTCATTGTCCTCCACATCATTTTCCACCCAGTCTTCACCCCTGCCCTCCTTGTCAGTCTGCACAATGGCGAAAGCAGCAGCAGTTGGCACCTGTGTTTCGTCATCATCCGAGACGTACTGCAATGGTCCTCCCATGTACTCATCATGAAACATAAGTGGTTGGGCATCGGTGCACACAATCTGTTCCACTTCTGGGGCAGGGCTAGGTGGATGGCCCTGGGAAACCCTGCTAACAGAGTCATCAAAAAGCAGAAGAGACTGCTGCATGATTCGGGGCTCAGACTGATTGGCTGATTTGCAATGGGGTGAGGTGAAAGACTGATGGACATCGGCTGCAGGTGCCAACTCTGAACTTTCATCAGGAGACTGGGTGGGAGACAATGTGAAGGAACCAGAGGCACTGTCAGCAACCCAATCTACTATCGCCTGTACTTGTCCTGGCCTCAACATTCGTACAGCCTCATTAGGCGTGCCGAAATACCGCTGCAGGCTCTGTCGCCTACTCCACCTGAGGAAGGTGTTTCACTTGTGCGTGTAGCTGGCACAGATAGACCACGTCCTCTCCCTGCAACAGGAGCTCCACCAGCAGCACCTCGACCGGGGCCACGTCCCTTTTTTGACGATCTCCTCATATTTTCAACATTTATGATCTTGCCCTAAATGGGTGTTTTTGCAATAGCAGAAAACACTGCAAAATTTAATTTTTTTGCAATGTTTTTTGCAATAGCAGAATACACCCAGAGTATGTACAGCGTGTATCTCAAAAACTGCAAAACTGCAGAAAATGCTATGAAATTTTTTTTTTCACTCATATTTTTTTTTGGAATAGCACAATAGAAGAAGAATAGATCAATCGAATATGTCACACTCCTGCAAACATGCAGAAAACACTGCAAAAATTTATTTTTTTGCAATGTTTTTGCAATAGCAGAATACACCCAGAGTATGGTGTACCTCACAGTAACATATGCAGTGCTGGTGCACTGAGCTTGCAGATAAAAGTTTTATTTTGTTTGGCACTGGGTGTAAAAGTGTAAAAAGACTGTGCACTTCAACCCAACCAGGTCTTAGAATTGATTTCTGAATCTGGATAATTCTCTCTCCCTCAAAACAGACACAGGAACCCTTGACCTACACTCTCTAGCTATGTAGATTGCTGACAAATTAGAAGATATTTCATGAATGTGGACTGATTCCTAGCATGTAATTCTCTCCCTCACAGCAACAGCAGCCAGGAACCTGTCTAAAGCAGAGTGACGTGCTGTGCTGTGTGCCTCTAGCTTATATAGAGTCTAGGTCACATGCTGCACTGGCCAATCACAGCCATGCCATTAGTAGGCATGGCTGTGATGGCTTCTAAGGGCACACTAGTGAAACTAACATGGATTGGCTGCCCTGCAGCTTTTAAAAAGGTGTCAATACATTGCCGAACACCGGACCCGAACCCGAACACACAGTCAATTGTTCGGCTTCGGGTCTGGGACCCGAACACCCAAAAGTCCGGTACGGACCCAAACTTTACAGTTCGGGTTCGCTCCACCCTACTTGTCATGTTAGTGACAAAAGAGAGGATTTTAGTAATATGCCCAAACCACTGTGACTGATATGCTTTTATATGCTCTGCTATTTCAGTTTACAGGATAGCTTAAATTTGCAACTATAACAGAATGCTTAAAAAGATGCATGCACAAGCACTGTACTCTATATATACATCATTGTGGGTTGGTGGGCCATGGGACAGGATGCATGACTTATGACTCATAACCAGACAGCCTGTTGACCCATGTTAACTCATGATGAGGTATCTTGGAGGGTCACTGACTTGTATAACCATATAACTATATATTTCTTTACAAATACATCATTTACTAACGACTCCCCCCTCCCCTCTTTTTATTGGTATGTTGAACCATATATAAGCTGTAACACACCTAATAAAGGCAGACATTTTACGAATGCATAACTTGTTTCTCATTTCTTGGTGTCTCCAGATATCTGAGGGTGCTGTTGGTGTACATAATAGATGGGTGGTCCTCCAGAATACCTACTATTTCCTTTCAGACGGTAGATGAGTACTCTGGTGTACCCACAGGATGGGATGCCAGCACCTTGACCGCGACTGGTCAGGGAGGGTCGTGGGAGGGCGCACCTCCAGAGCTGTCACTCTGGTCTGCACATCAGAAACTCCTGCGGATAGGGAAGAGACCATGGAGTTGCAGCTGGGAGATGGCCCAAGAGATGGACTGCAGGGAAAGGAGCCTGAAGAGTTCTGCCTTCCTGGTTGTAGCAGGGTAGGCAAAGTTCTTGCGTCTGAGCTCAGCTTTGAGCTTGGGGATGGTCCATCCCCTAAGGGACTGCACGCTGCCGCTCTTTGAGCTCACGGAGGGTGACAGAGGGGCGGTAGTGAAGTCATCACTGCCGGCCTGTGGCATGGCTCTGGCTATAAGACAATAAGGGGGTGCATGTGTTAAGAAGAGGCATAGCAGTAGAATAGTGAGTGGAGTGGGATACAGAAAATCAGATAAGAAGAAAAGGAGAAGTACAGGGTAAGAAACGACAGGCACAGGGAGGAGCCAACTGGGTTGTATTGTGTAGAACCCTGTAGAGTGAAAATGTTGAAAACTCGAAAGAGTGCGTGGCAACCGAGCCAGGAGGTGACTGGCCAGGTAACCGATGCTTGGGTGATTGTCTGTGCTGAGCACAAACCTGTAGACCAGAGCCCCAGGGTGTAGGGGCAGACAGTTGAAGTCTGGTACGGCCTGAGTAGGAATGTTGAGGCCTGTAGATGGTGACTAGGGATGAGATTTGCCTGTTAGCCCGTTTGCCTGTTAGCCCCAGTGAGCAATTTGGGGTGTTCGTGGCAAAGTTGAAAAGCCGCGGAACACCCTGTAAAAGTCAGAGAAATCTAAAGTGATCATTTTAAAGGCTTATATGCAAAATATTGTCATAAAAAGTGTTTGGGGGACCTGGGTCCTGCCCCAGGGGACATGTATTAATGCAAAAAAAAAATTTAAACTGAATTTTTTTCGGGAGAAGTGATTTTTAATAATGCTTAATGTGAAACATTAAAAGTGAAATATTCCTTTAAATTTCAGACCTAGGGGGTGTATATAGTATGCCTGTAAAGTAGCGTATGTTTGACTCGAATTGGACTGTAACAGGTATGGAAAAGGACCTGATACAAATCGGTTGTAGGGTGGAACATGAAGCTAGTATGAATCGTTGTGTATAGTGTAAGCCTCTGAAATGCCTCTGAAACGTCTGGGTCTGAATTGGACTATGATGAACAAATGTATCCGACATGAATCAGTTGTGGGGTAGAACAGTAGATGGGGTAGATGCCTAAGCAGGGTATAATGAGGTAGGCCTATGAGAAATGGTAGGTAGGATAAATGACACAATCCGATGCGAATCGGTGTGCAAAGTGTCCGATGTAAAACTATTATGCCGCCAGTGACTAGGTTTGAATCATAGTGACTGTAGTGGTTGTGCAATGTATCCAGTATGAACCGGGAGAAATGCGGTGTAGCACCGTGCATAACGCACATGGAACAAGTTTTTGGCAAGAAGATGGGAAAAGGACAGAGTTCAAACGATTCGTAAGTTCCACTGCGGGAACTGAACATATGAAATGGGGGTCACAACGAATGGCAACAATCTGAAGCATGATACAAAAACATAGTAACAAATCCTAACTGCGACAGTGATAATTGCAACTAGGTTCGAATCGGACTGTAGTGGGTGTGCAACATATTTGGTATGAATCGGGAGAAGTGGTGTAGCACCGTGCATGACGCACATGGAAACAACTTTGATTTTGGCAAGTAGATGGGAAAAGGACAGCGTTTGAACGATTCGTAAGTTCCGCTGCAGGAACTGAACATACAACATGGGGGATACAACGAATGGTAATGATTTGAATAGGACACGAATACATAGTAACGAATCCTACCTGTGACAGTGAGCAAGGCTTGATAGAAAACCACGAATAAAGCAACCACAACACACTGTATTCGGGAACAACAGACTTACGAACACGAAGTGAGCTAAAGAGTTGGCCCTGGTGACGTAACGAATATAGCGCACCGAAACCGACAAGGAGCATGGGCGAGTGGGCTGCTTAAATCCCCCCGGGCTCCTCCCATCAATTCAGGCCACCATACTGGCCTTTCTTATATATACAGAGACCATACTCACATCTACAGGAAACAACCGCATGTAAGTAGACATCAATTTTTTTTAGAAAATGTTGCTCAGAGGGACATGATGGTCGATAGCTTGTACATAGAGCACTTTCTTTATAGTAAAATTCAGCTAAATGTCACAATGTGTCAAAGGGGAGCAGCGTTCCAAGGGAATGTTTAGCTAGGGGAGCACAAGTGGTGCTATAGTACCCCACAGGAATGTCCACTAGATGGGATTCTAGAGAGCCCAACAAGCCCAATTTCCAACATAGAGCTATATATGTATTTCTTTTTCACGAAAAGACACAATGTTACTAGGGTATCTTCAATGTGTTTTCTATGATTTTTACAGAATCTGGCACACTTTTTGTAGAATACAATAGATGGGAGATACAAACAGGGTAAACAAGCCTTTTTTGTTTTGTTTTTTTAATGGAATAATTCTATTAAGCTAGTGAATCATTTAGATTTGCAATCTTTACTGCCCCCCCATCTACGAGTTACCTTTTGGAGAAGACAAAACTATTAGATATGTTCATTTCAAAACACTGCTACTTTTCTTTGCTCCAGAAGAAAACCATGACTTTTTCAGCTCCAATTGCATTTTATCAGGTACACAAAAAAATCAAATCACTTGTCCATAGCCGTATATATAGACACATCCATGGGAATCATTAGACTAGATTCTCTACACCTACTGTTTTTTTTAACCATCACTAACTATATAGTTTATGATACTGTAAATCAATTATATTTTATACTTAGCATCTGCCCCCTACTTGGATTCTTTAACATTAGCAGCTAGGACTGCATTTTTATTTAATTATTTATTAAATATTAGAGAGCTTGTTTATTTATTAAACATCTAATCTCAATGATATATGGGCTTATTCAGCTTTATTATTGCTAGCATTATAAAATGTAGTCATGATTTCTGAGGATTTTGTCCAAATAAACGTATATACTTGTCCTAGGTCAAAACTCCCACTTTGTGGATGTACAGGGGTTCAATTAACAGCTCCAGGATGTGTTCCTGATGATGACTCACGTAGTAACCTTTGCTTTCTGAGATTTTCTGGGGGGCATGGGAGCAGGATAAACAAAAGTGTTTACTTAATTGCTGTCTGTCAGTAGTATTGGTTTGTGTTTCTGAATTCAAATGACACTAAAGGAAACATGTACATGCAAGCACCTTAGTGCCAAGCAGATTTAAGTATTTTAGAGATCGATGGTTTAACAAGACCTCCTGGGACTCTAAAACCTCCTGTAGTCAGGTCATAGGTTACTCTTACCAGTACCTCTGGCTTACATTAGTATGCATAACTAGTGGTAGAATATTATAAGCACATATCCTTTCCCAATAGTGGGAAACTGTCTGTCTATCTATCTATCTATGTTAACCATAATTTTAATGGATATAAAGTCAGTAACTTTATACATTTAGAATGATGTGCTTAAAGGGTAAGATGCTTTATTTTTTCAGCATATGTATTAAGCAAGATTTAAGCCTGGTCTAATGCATGCATTCACATTCATAAATAATGCCTAAAGCGTATATCCACTTTTATAGTTAGGTTTAAGAAAACCTCACATTATGTTTGTTTGCCTAAAAACATTAAAAAAATATATATATTTCTTACCCTTTACATGTTTCTTAGGAGTTTCTTAAGAGGGGGAGAGATAAGAGCTGGCAATTAGCCAACAGCTGAGCGGCCAGCTCTGAGAAGGTAGGGCTGAGCCCATCCCTGACAGTACCCCCTCCTCAACGACCCCTCCCTCTCGGAGGACCACCCGACTTGAGCAGAAAATGTCTATGGAAATCACGGTGGAGGATAGGGGCATGTACGTCCGAGGATTAGACCCAAGAGCGTTCCTCCGGACCGTACCCATTCCAATGCACCAGGTACTGTATGCGCCCACGGAACCTACGGGAGTCAACAATGGACTGTACTTCATACTTGTCATGGTTCTCAACCTGTACAGGATGAGGACGTGGCACTAAGGTGGTAAAGCGGTTGCAGATCAAAGGTTTTAATAAGGAGACATGAAATACATTTGGTACACATTTTAGAAGAAAGATCAAATGCGTAAGCCACTAAACTGAGGTGCGAACTTCAGTGAGGGAACACGAAGTTGGAGGTTGTGAGATGACAGCCAGACCCTGTCCCCAACCTGGTAGGAAGGCGCAGACAGGCATCAGTGGTCAGCATTGATTCTGTACCTATCATCAAGGGCAGCACAGTGGTGTAGTTTGCATGTTCTCCCTGTGCCTGCGTGGGTTTCCTCCGGGTACTCCGGTTTCCTACCACACTCCAAACACATGCTGGTAGGTTAATTAGATCCTGTCGAAAAAATTGGCCAAATATGTGTATGTTGCATGTGTTTGGAAGCGCGTTGGGACCCCATGGGGTAGAGGACCGTGCTATACCGCAGATAGACACCGGCTGCAAAAAGCGTCCTGAGGCGATTCAGTTCACATAGGTAGCGCTATACAAGTCCCTAATTCACCATTAGCATGCCAAAAAGCCTCCTGGATTTGTGCCCAAGTGGAACATAGACCACGGAGATGATCCTCTAACGCAGGAATACTCTGCAGAACAAATGAGTCAGGCAACATGGAAGGTTGGAAACCATAATTCACCATAAACGGGGACAATCAGAAAGCAGAATTCAAGGTACTATTGTGACCATTACCCACGGTAATAGGTCTGACCAGTTGTTATCATGGTCAGAAATATAGCAATGTAGGAATTGCTCTAAGGACTAATTGGCTTGTTCTGCGGCCCCATTAGACTGCAGGTGATACGCAGAGGAAAAGGCAAGCTGAATTCCCAAATGTACACAAAAGGCTCGCCAGAACCGGGATACAAATTGACTACCCCTGTCCAAGACAATCACCTTGGGTAGCCCATGTAAGTGAAAGATCTCATGCACAAAAATGGAAGCCAGTTTCTTAGAAGTGGAATACAATGAGACATTTTAGAGAACCACCATAAGGATAACTGTGTTGACCTTGGAGTCGGGTAACTCCACAATGAAATCCATAGCCAGGTGGGTCCAGGGCCTCTTTCCATTGGGTATGGGTTGTAGGAGACCCACTGGAAGATGTCGTGGAGTCTTACTCTGAGCACACACGGAACAGACAGCTATGAAGGGAATTACATTAGCACGTAGACTAGGCCACCAGAATAGTTGGGAAATGGCCCAAAAGGGTTGATTCTTCCCAGGGTGGCCAGCAGCCTTGGGAGAATGGTAAGTCTGGAGCAGGGCAGGACAGAGACTCTCTGGGACAAAGCAGCGGTCTCAAGGTTACTCAGGAGGAGCATGGACCTGAGCAGCAAGAATTTTGTCACTCAAAGCCATTTTGCGAACTGTAGCCAGAATACGATCAGGAGGAATCACAGGAACTGGAACCGACTCCATCTTGGAAGTGGAGGAAAATTGTCAAGACAAAGCGTCAGCCCTTACATTCTTAGTACCGGGTAAGACTGAGACAATGTAATTGAAACTAAACAAGAAAAGAGCCCATCGCGCCCTTCTGGGAGAGAGGCGTTTAGCCTCAGACAAGAATGTGAGATTCTTATGGTCAGTAAGAATGAGAACCCGCACAGTGGTACCTTCGAGGAGATGTCTCTATTCTTTCAGGGCTAAAATGATTGCTAACAGTTCTCTGTCACCAATCTTGTAATTGCACTCCGTAGCTGACAATTTCTTGGAAAAGTAGCCACAAAGATGTATAGCATTCTCAGAGGTAGGTCGTTGAGACAGAAGGGTGCCAACTCCAGTCTCAGAAGCATCAACCTGAAGGATAAAAGGTAACATAGGATCAGGATGTGCCAACACATGAGCAGAAACAAAGGCAGCCTTGAGACTCTCAAAGGCCTTAATGGACTCCGGAGACCAACTCTGTGGGTTACTGTCCTTTCTGGTCATATTAGTCAGGGGCTTGATCAGAGACGAGAATTTATGAATAAACTTCCGATAATAGTTGGCAAGATCAAGAAAAAGCTACAGAGGATGTAAACACACAGGTCGGGGCAACTGTAGGACTGCTGAAAGTTTCTCTGGGTCCATCGAAAAACCAGCAGTGTAAATGACATCAAATCAAGCTTTGTGAAAACTGTTACTCCCTTGAGGCGGTCAAATAACTCTGTGATCAATGGAATCGGATAGGCCTTCTTGATCGTGAAACGATTGAGACCCCTATAATCAATACAAGGTCTCAGTTGACCACTTTTCTTCCTCACAAAGAAGAAACCAGCACCAGTAAGAGACCGGGATTTGCAGATGAAACCTAGAGAAAGTGCATCTTTAACATACGCCTCCATGGCCTTATCCTCCAAGACCGACAAAGGTTAAACCCAGCCACGGGGGGGTTAAAGGTCAATTGCACAATCATACAGCCGGTGTGGAGGCAAACTACCGGCTTGACCTTTGTCAAAAACATTGCTAAAATCGTGGTACTCCTCCGGCAGGGATAAGAGTGAAGAGGTGCACAGGACCTTGGCTACCTTCTGGAAGCATGTCTCACTGCATTGTGGTGACCAGGAGAGAACCCCAACACGGAGACAATCGAAAGAGGGGTTGTGCCTCTGTAACCAATGATAACCAATATCCAGGGGAAACTTAGGTGCGGAAATAACTTGGAATTGGATTATCTCATGATGAAGAGCCCCTACGGCCATGGACAATGGAACCGTCTCATGAATCACATGGGCAGGCTGTAGAGGTCTCCCATCAAGATCCTCAATGGCAAGTGGAGTGTCACGCAGCTGCAGCGGAATCGAGTGCTTCGATAAAAAAAGGAAGCATCAATGAACAGGCCTGCAGCTCCAGAGTTGATTAGAGCCTGTATCTTGAAGGATGACTAAGCCCAAGAAAGGGTGACCAAAATCAGGGGCCTATCCTTCAGGATTACTGGGGATGAAACAACGCCACCTAAGGTCTGTCCGTGACAGGACCTCAAATTTCGGGCATTCAGCATGGCCACAATAAAGGCACAATCTCTCCCTCCTCTTAAAGGTTCTCTCATCTGCAGAGAGATGCGTGAAACCCAAGTGCATGGGTTTACCTTTACTGACTTACTCGGTACCAGGAGGCATGGGAGGTGAGGGAGGCACGGATGGGACTGCAAAGCTCAGAGACAAACGTACAGGAGGCTTCTGCAAGCGCTCCTTAGAAGAGGGTCTTTCTCTGAGTCAAGAGTCAATGAAGATGGCAAACATGATCAATTTCTCCAGCTCAGTGGGTATATCTCGGGCTGCTATCTCATCCTTGATGGTATTCGAGAGACCATGAGAAAAAGCAGCCATGAGGGCCTCATTGTTCCACGCCACCTTTGCTGCCAGAGTACAAAATTCAATGGCGTAGTCGGCAACAGTTCTCGTACTCTGTTCGATGGACATGAGGCACTTGGCAGCAGAAGCCGAAAGCGTGGGAACGTCAAATACCCTTTTAAACAAAGCCACAAACTCAGGGTAGACAACAGGTTTTTGCGTCTCCCATAGAGGGTTTGCCCAGGCCAAGTCTCTCAGAAAGCAAAGATATCACGAAACCTACTTTGCTTCTGTCCGTGGGAAACGCCTGGGGCAGCATCTCAAAGTAAATCTCAACCTGGTTTAGAAACCCTCTACATTGGACTGGATCACCCCCAAATCTCTGGGGAAGCAAAGCAGAACCAGACATACCTCTTATAGAAGTAATACTCGAGGCGAGTGCCTGCACAGAGACTGGAGCAGCAGCAGGGTCAGCCTGCAACATAGGTTGTATGGGGCGGCCACAGTGGGAGATTCCAGGTGGGCTGTGCAACTCAGGAGCATTTGTAACGCCATGGCAAACTGATCCATGCAGTGATCCAGTTCATCCAATCTGGAAAAAATATTACCAACAAGTGGATTGACTGCATCTTCTGAATTCATGGCCTTCGCCTACTGTCAAAAACCATAAAAACTTTGAAAGGATACCAATGTCGATCAAGAAACATCCAACCATAGGAACTACATTACGTATTAGTTCCTCTCTAATCCGTGATCCTAATATTTCCTCAAAAAATTCACCCTTATTCCCTGTGCTGGGAAACACAGGGTTCCCCCCAGGGAGTGAAGTAGGAGCATTTAAAAATTTAGAAGAGAGACTTATAATTCAGGTCTCACATTTTGTCCACAATGGGGCATGGCCTACTTTAGCGGGTTTGATGCAAAGAGGTGGTCGTGGCGTGCGATACAGGTAATACATTTTTGGAGGTCCCTGGGGCCAGCGGTTAAATACGACCGTCATTTAATGACGTTTGAACAATATTGCGAGGGACAGGAACCGCTCCCCAGGCTGATTTCAAAAATGTTTGGGATATTAACCGCTTCCCGACCGCCTAACGCAGATATACTGCTGCAAAATGGCACGTGATCCTATAAATGCCGGCCCGTGGGTCGCGCGCACGCCGCCAGTGGCGCGCTCGCGACCCGGTCGGGAGCTTCGTGACCCCGGCCACGGGACCAGCGGACCCGATCGCCGCTGGTGTCCCGCGATCGAGTTACGGAGCTGAAGAACGGAGAGAGGTATGTGTAAACAAACCTCTCCCCGCGCTTCCTACTGTTCCCGGTCATCGGGAAAGCCAATCAATGACGTCAGACGTCAGCCCCGCCCCCTAATGTAAAAAAAAAAAACACACACGTCACAGCCCATAACCCCCCTCCCCTCCCCCTAGTGGTTAACCCCTTCACTACAACTGTCATTTATACATGAATCAATGCATTTAAATAGCATTGATTGCTGTATAAATGACAATGGTCCCAAAAATGGGTCAAAAATGTCCGATGTGTCCGCCATAATGTCGCAGTCACAATAAAAATCGCTGATCGCCGCCATTACTAGTAAAAAAAAAATATTAATAAAAATGCTATAAAACTATCCCCAATTTTGTAAACGCTATAACTTTTGCGCAAACTGATCAATAATCGCTAATTGTGATTTTTTTTACCAAAAATATGTAGAAGAATACGTATCGGCCGAAACTGAGGAAAAAAAATGTTTTTTTATATATTTTTTGGGGATATTTATTATAGCAAAAAGCAAAAAATATTGCATTTTTTTTCAAATTGTCGCTCTATTTTTGTTTATAGCGCAAAAAATAAAAACCGCAGGGGCGATCAAATACCACCAAAAGAAAGCTCTATTTGTGGGGAAAAAAGGACGCCAATTTTTGTTTTGGAGCCACGTCGCACGACCGCGCAATTGTCAGTTAAAACAACGCAGTGCCGAATCGCAAAAGGGGGCCTGGTCCTTTGGCTGCCAATTGGTCCAGGGCTGAAGTGGTTAAATACGCCACCGGAGGACTATGTGCCCCCAAGTAAGGCTAAGTGGGAGAGGGATCTGAATAGGACCTTTACTATGGCTCAGTGGAGAGACATTATATATATGTCCCAGAATACCTCAATGTGTACTCGAATGCAAGAATTAAATTATAAAATGAATGATGCCGTTTTTTTTTTTTTTTTTAGGGGGGGGGGGGGGGGGGGGGTTGTGGGTAGGGTAAATAGATAGGGATTAGGGGGAGGGTAAGCTCATAAGGGGGAAGAGAGGGTCCAAGGGGAAATCACCAGAGGACCCCCAAAAAGTGAGAACAGGATGGGTTAAAGGTTAAAGGATTATTAAAGTAATAAATAAATAATAATAATAAGTAATAAATAAAGAAAGAAATAAAGTAATAAATAAAATTATTAAAGGTTAAAGGATAAAGGATGGGTTAAAGGATAAGGGACACACTGGGATTTACCAGATTAGAGATTAGGTTGTAATTGTGAAGTGATATATTAAGTTATGAAAAAGGAAGTCCCGGATTCTTTGTTAATTTTGCATGTTTATACTGGTTGTTTCCTTTTCTTCTGTACTTTTCCTGATTTGATTGAAAGAAAAAAAAAAAACATGAAATCAGACCAAGACTGAAGTACAGTTAAATCACACTTGTTTAATAATAAAAGTAAAAAGAACAAACGTAGTCAAAACATATCCAAAGTTCAGTAACCGGAACGGATATTCAGCCAAGCCAGAAGTCAGGGATTAATGTAGTGGAACAGCAAGCAGGATCTGGAGCCAGAAGGGATGTCAGCAAAGCCAGTCTTTAAACAGGAACGCAGGAGATAGTCTCTTGTGATGTTGACCAAGGCGAAGAAAGATCCACTGGGCTGAACGGCTTAAGGGTCCTTTCACACGGGGCAGATCCGTAATGATCCGCCCCGTGAACATCCGCTGCTCAGCGGGGATCGCTCCGCTGATCCCTGCTGAGCCGGCGGATGACAGGGCGGTCCCTGCATGCTGTGCAGGGACCACCCTGTCAGATCTCCTCTCTCCCCTATGTGGGATCGGATGAACAAGGACCATCTGTCAAAATAGGGTTTTCCTCCGTCTGCAGAATCGGACCATAGGGGAGGCGGACAATATCGGATGTCAGCGGATGCTCATCCGCTGACACCCGCTATCCCATAGGGGTACATGTGTGTCCGTTTTTCATCTGAAAACGGATGGATGAAAAACGGACATACAGTCCGCACGTGTGAAAGGGGCCTTAGTAGGCAGGACTAACGAGCAGAATATCATCAACAGCTGAGTAACTGTGGAGAGATAGGAGCTGGCAATTATCTGACAGCTGAGTGGCCAGCTCTGAGAAGGAAAGGCTGAGCCCAGCCCTGACACTTGTGTGTTGAAGCAGGTAAGCTGCTAGGTCATCAACCATCTCTCTCTTGGAAAAGATGCAAAAATTCTCTCTCAAAGTGGAACTCTACCCATAACAACGTGATAAAAATAATGTTCTTTAGCAAGGAACATACATTCGACAATAATAATTATGCTACCAAAATGAATGTTTGCTGTAAATTGCCTCCAGCATTGCTCCTGTTTCTTCTTGCTGGAGGCTGCCATTTCGCTCAAGCCCAGAGCCCCTGACCAGCAGTAAATCTTTAGGCTGTCAGCAGATTAGCCTCTACTGGCTCTGATTTTTGGCATAATGATAAAAATGTGCATGTACAGGGCAGGCCAAGACAGTGTATTACTGAATTTTAAAAAGTGTAGGCATTTATTTTTATTGTTTTACATAGATATACCTGCAAAAGAGGGTCAGCATGAAGTGATCTAACAGGGCTTAAAGTTTTTTGATGTCATAATTAGGGATGAGCCGAACACCCCCGGGTTCGGTTCGCACCAGAACCTTCGAACGCACCGAAAGTTCGCGCGAATTTTCGAACCCTATACGTTATAATGGACGCGAACGTTCAAAATCAAAAGTGCTAATTACAACGGCCAATATGCATGTTAATGTCATAAAACAGGTTTGGGGACCCGGGTCCTGCCCCAGGGGACATATATCAATGCAAAAAGAACTTTTAAAAACTAACGTTTTTTCGGGAGCAGTCATTTTAATGATGCATAAAGTGAAAAAAAAAAAAGTGAAATTTTCCTTTAAATATGGTACCTGGGGGGTGTCTAAAGTATGCCTGTGAAGTGGCATGTGTTTCCCGTGTTTAGAACTGTCCTTGCACAAAATGACATTTGTAAAGGAAAAAAAGAAGCCATTTAAAAACACTTGCGGCTTTAGGTTTGTTCTTAAGTAGAATCTGAACAGGTACATTATGAAGTGTAGCTCCATCCCAACAAAAATCTATTTTTAAGCTTTTTGGAGAACATAGGGAGGGGTTATCACCCCTGTAACATTTGCTGTCTTTGCACATCTGTTCAGAACATGTCACCTCACTTTCCGTCCCAATGACAAATGTTTTTGGAAAAGTGGGGTTTTAATTGAAACAAGGATTGGTGATAAAGTATCAGTAGAGAGGAGATACCTTTTTCCCAAATTAAATCTAACAGGATAGAATTTCCCTTCCTAGGGGTAGATTTCCTCTCACTTCCTGTTTTCTCTTTCCATTTGCAAGTAGGAGTCGTTTGTAAGTTGGATGTTTGAAAGTAGGGGCCTGGCGTATATACTCTGCAGAAATTTGCCCTATTAGATGTTGGTGTAGCCACAAGACTGGTGGGCACAGGAATGGGCCCTGCTGTGAGTTATTAGATCAAGATTTGTAATTGCAAGCACCTGATGAACAGGGCAGAAAAATTGGGCCTTTGGCGGTGGTGGTGGACGGTGTTGCCACAAGACTGTAAGCTCTCACAGTTACTCTTGGTGGGCGCAGGAATGGGCCCTGCTGTGAGTTATTAGATCAAGATTTGTAATTGCAAGCACCTGATGAACAGGGCAGAAAAATTGGGCCTTTGGCGGTGGTGGTGGACGGTGTTGCCACAAGACTGTAAGCTCTCACAGTTACTCTTGGTGGGCGCAGGAATGGGCCCTGCTGTGAGTTATTAGATCAAGATTTGTAATTGCAAGCACCTAATGAACAGGGCAGAAAAATTGGGCCTTTGGCGGTGGTGGTGGACGGTGTTGCCACAAGACTGTAGGCCCTCATAGTTACTCTTGGTGGGCGCAGGAATGGGCCCTGCTGTGAACTATTAGATTAAGATTTGTAATTACCCGCCCCTGTTAAACAGGGGCTGAAAAATTGTGCCTTAGGCACTGGTGCTGGTGCCACAACACTGCAACCCCTCACAGATACTGTACTTGGAGCACAGCAGTCACACGTGTTGCAAAGCTTTTTTTTTTATAAAAATTGTATGTACACGCCCCTGTTAAACAGGGGCTGAAAAATTGTGCCTTAGGCACTGGTGCTGGTGCCACAACACTGCAACCCCTCACAGATACTGTACTTGGAGCACAGCAGTCACACGTGTTGCGAAGCTTTTTTTTTATAAAAATTGTATGTACACGCCCCTGTTAAACAGGGGCTGAAAAATTGTGCCTTAGGCACTGGTGCTGGTGCCACAACACTGCAACCCCTCACAGATACTGTACTTGGAGCACAGCAGTCACACGTGTTGCGAAGCATTTTTTTATAAAAATTGTATGTACACGCCCCTGTTAAACAGGGGCTGAAAAATTGTGCCTTAGGCACTGGTGTGGTGGCATGGATCATTGAGGAGGAGGAAGAGGATAGTCAGTGAACATAAGAGGACAGTCACTCAGCATCAGCATAGGCAGTCTTGAAGGGATGTGACATTATAAATTATTCGGTTATATCCGCTTCAGGTGCCTGGTAGCTGGTGGTGATCCAAGACTGATTCATTTTGATGAAGGTCAGTCGATCAACCGAGGCGGTGGACAGGCGCACCCTATGATCGGTGACAAATCCTCCAGCAGCACTGAATGTGCGTTCGGAAAGAACGCTGGAGGCAGGACAGGCCAGTAGCTCAATTGCATACTGTGCAAGCTCTGGCCAGTGATACATCCTCAGGACCCAGTAAGCCAGAGGATTTTCGGTGGGAAAGGTGTCCAAGTCTGACCTTGCCCCAAGGTATTCCTGCACCATGTATATCAGACGCTGGCGATGGTTGCTGGAACCGATCATACCTTGGGGCTGCGGACTAAAAAATTGTCTGAACGCATCGGTCAGACGTCCACCTTCCCCACCGCTCCTTCTGCTACTGACCGAAGCCTCAGCAACTCGTCGCCCAGGACCAGGAGTTTGTAACCTCCCAGTTTCTGGGAACGCGTTGCACAGACCTTTCTGCAAGGCCTCCCTGAGATGTCTCATCCTCTGCTCCCTCTGCGACGGCAAGATAAGGTCCGCAACCTTACCCTTGTACCGCGGATCAAGGAGAGTGGCCAGCCAGTAATGGTCCCTCTCCTTGATCCGAAGAACACGAGGATCCTTCCGCAGGCTTTGCAGGATCAGGGAGGCCATGCAGCGTAGGTTAGCTGAGGCATTCGGTCCGGAGTCTTCTGGGTCACTGAGGATGACATGATCGCCAGCCACCTCCTCCCAGCCACGTACAAGTCCACTGGTTTGTTGGGACTGTACATCATCCCTAAAAGACTGCTGCTGCTGATGCTGAGTGCCAGGCTCCACCTCCATGCTCACACAATCCTCCTCCTCCTCCTCCTCCTCCTCCTCATCCTCTTCCTGTGTGATGGGTGGGACAGAAGGAACACTGTCCGGATAAAGGGGGCCTTGAGAGGCAAGGAAGTCCTCCTCTTCCTGCCTCTGTTCTGCCTCAAGTGCCCTGTCCATTATCCCACACAGCGTATGCTCCAACAGGTGGACAAGAGGGACAGTGTCACTGATGCATGCACTGTCACTGCTCACCATCCTCGTGGCCTCCTCAAATGGTGAGAGGACAGTGCATGCATCCCTGATCATGCTCCACTGACGTGGGGAAAAAAAAACAAGCTCCCCTGACCCTGTCCTGGTGCCGTAGTCGCAAAGGTACTCATTGATGGCCCTCTGCTGCGTGTGCAGTCGCTGCAGCATGGCCAACGTTGAGTTCCACCTGGTGGGCATGTCACATATTAGGCGGTTCTTGGGCAGGTTCAGCTCCTTTTTCAGCTCAGTCAGCCGAGCACTGGCATTATAAGATCGGCGGAAATGCACACAGACTTTCCTGGCCTGCCTCAGGACATCCTGTAAGCCTGGGAACCTGCCCAAGAACCGCTGCACCACCAGGTTGAGGACGTGAGCCATGCAGGGCACATGGGTGAGCTGCCCCTGTCGCAGGGCGGAGAGGAGGTTGGTGCCATTGTCAGAAACGACCATTCCTGGCTTAAGCTGACGTGGCGTCAACCACCTCTCGGCCTGCCCCTGCAGAGCTGCCAGAACCTCTGGCCCAGTGTGGCTCCTGTCCCCCAAACACACCAGCGCAAGCACGGCATGGCATCTTTTTGCCTGCGTACTTGCGTAGCCCCTTGTACGCCTACGGAGCACCGCTGGTTCCAAGGACAGAGCACTGGAGGAAGAAGAAGAGGAGGGGGTGGAGGAGAGAGGTGTGTCACAACCAGTAGCAGTAGTAGCGTTTTGGAGGCGTGGTGGCGGAACAACCTCCAACACTACTGCACCTTGTCCTGCATCCCTCCCAGCTGCCAATAGAGTGACCCAATGGGCCGTGAAAGAAAGGTACCGTCCCTGTCCATGCCTGCTGGACCATGAGTCAGCGGTAATATGCACCTTACCGCTGACCGCCTTGTCCAGCGAGGCATGGACATTGCCTTCCACATGCCGGTAGAGAGACGGAATCGCCTTCCGTGAGAAAAAGTGGCGTTTGGGAACCTGCCACTGAGGAACCGCACATTGAACAAACTCACGGAAGGGGGCCGAGTCTACCAACTGAAAAGGCAGCAGTTGAAGTGCTAGCAATTTAGCCAAGCTAGCATTCAACCGCTGGGCATGTGGATGGCTGGGAGTGTACTTCTTTCTACGGTCCAGCAGCTGGGGCAGGGAAATTTGCCTGCTGCAATCGGACGTCGGTGTACTGCAAGTACTTGGTTGTGACACACCTAATTCTACACCTTCAGTCCTCTCAGAGCAGCTTTCAGAGAGCACTGAAGGTGTAGTGGGGATGGAGATCCCAGCTGATGAGGAGCAAGGAGAGGTCCGCTTAGTTCTTTGGTGTGGGTCTTTTATGTGTGCCTGCCAACGAGCTGCATGGCAGGTCGACATATGTCTGGTCATGCTTGTGGTGCCCAAGCGGCTGATGTTTTGGCCACGCGAGATACGCTTGAGACAAATATTGCAAATAGCAGTGGTGCGATCTGATGCACTCGTCTCAAAAAAGGCCCACACCAAAGAACTTTTCTGATAACGTGCAGAGGCAGCGCCCTGCACAGGCGGAGCTCTGCGGTGTTGTACAGTTGCTGTGCTGGCCTCTACCTGGCCTCCAGGGGGCATCCTGCCTCGTTGGACATGTGACGCCGCATCCTCCTCCTCCTCGTCCTCCTCCTCATCCTCTCTCCCTTCAGGCACCCACGTGGAGTCAGTGACCTCATCATCCCCTCCCTCTTCACTACTAGAGCAAACCTGGCAGTAAGCTGCAGCTGGTGGAACAGTACTGCCAGATTCCTCAAGCTGGGTATCATCATCCGAGCCTTCGAATCGTTGGGCATCCTCCTGGAGCATGTACCCAACACTGTGCTCAAAGAGTTCGGGGGACTCCTCAGGAGGACATGGTGGGTCTAGGGAAGGGGTGGCTGATGATGCCATTGAGTACGCGTTGGCAGCTGCTCTGCCAGTACCCTGAGCCTGGGTGAGAGAGGATGAGGAGGATGAGGAGGGCTTGGTCATCCATTCTACCAAGCCTTCAGCATGATGCGGCTCCACATGTCCAGCTGCCGAAAACAAAGACGCGCGTGTCCCATGGCCACGTGCTGATGACGATGCACGACCACGTCCACGGCCACGTCCACTAGAAACAGAGCCTGCCTGCCCTGTGTTCTTGGCTCTGCACGCTCTGCCTCCCCTTGGCGGTCTTCCAGCCATTGTAGTCGGTAGTCCTGTGGGTGCTGCTGAGAAGAATATATAGGAGCTCTGTGTGATGCCACTAACACACTAGAAGTCCTATGGGTGCTTCTGCAAAGAAAATATAGGAGCTCTGTGTGATGCCACTAACACACTAGAAGTTCTGTGGGTGCTGCTGAGAAGAAAATATAGGAGCTCTGTGTGATGCCACTAACACACTAGAAGTCCTATGGGTGCTTCTGCAAAGAAAATAGAGGATCTCTGTGTGATGGGACTAACACACTTCAAGTCCTATAGGTGCTTCTGGGAACAAAATATAGCTCTGTGTGATGGGACTAACACACTTCAAGTCCTATAGGTGCTTCTGGGAACAAAATATAGGATCTCTGTGTGATGGGACTAACACACTTCAAGTCCTATATGTGCTTCTGGGAAGAAAATATAGCTCTGTGTGATGGGACTAACACACTTCAAGTCCTATAGGTGCTTCTGGGAACAAAATATATGATCTCTGTGTGATGGGACTAACACACTTCAAGTCCTATAGGTGCTTCTGGGAACAAAATATAGCTCTGTGTGATGGGACTAACACACTTCAAGTCCTATAGGTGCTTCTGGGAACAAAATATAGGATCTCTGTGTGATGGGACTAACACACTTCAAGTCCTATAGGTGCTTCTGGGAAGAAAATATAGCTCTGTGTGATGGGACTAACACACTTCAAGTCCTATAGGTGCTTCTGGGAACAAAATATAGGATCTCTGTGTGATGGGACTAACACACTTCAAGTCCTATAGGTGCTTCTGGGAAGAAAATATAGCTCTGTGTGATGGGACTAACACACTTCAAGTCCTATAGGTGCTTCTGGGAACAAAATATATGATCTCTGTGTGATGGGACTAACACACTTCAAGTCCTATAGGTGCTTCTGGGAACACAATATAGCTCTGTGTGATGGGACTAACACACTTCAAGTCCTATAGGTGCTTCTGGGAACAAAATATAGGATCTCTGTGTGATGGGACTAACACACTTCAAGTCCTATAGGTGCTTCTGGGAAGAAAATATAGCTCTGTGTGATGGGACTAACACACTTCAAGTCCTATAGGTGCTTCTGGGAACAAAATATAGGATCTCTGTGTGATGGGACTAACACACTTCAAGTCCTATAGGTGCTTCTGGGAACAAAATATAGGATCTCTGTGTGATGGGACTAACACACTTCAAGTCCTATAGGTGCTTCTGGGAACAAAATATAGGATCTCTGTGTGATGGGACTAACACACTTCAAGTCCTATAGGTGCTTCTGGGAAGAAAATATAGCTCTGTGTGATGGGACTAACACACTTCAAGTCCTATAGGTGCTTCTGGGAACAAAATATAGCTCTGTGTGATGGGACTAACACACTTCAAGTCCTATAGGTGCTTCTGGGAACAAAATATATGATCTCTGTGTGATGGGACTAACACACTTCAAGTCCTATAGGTGCTTCTGGGAACAAAATATAGCTCTGTGTGATGGGACTAACACACTTCAAGTCCTATAGGTGCTTCTGGAAACAAAATATATGATCTCTGTGTGATGGGACTAACACACTTCAAGTCCTATAGGTGCTTCTGGGAACAAAATATAGCTCTGTGTGATGGGACTAACACACTTCAAGTCCTATAGGTGCTTCTGGGAACAAAATATAGCTCTGTGTGATGGGACTAACACACTTCAAGTCCTATAGGTGCTTCTGGGAACAAAATATAGGATCTCTGTGTGATGGGACTAACACACTTCAAGTCCTATAGGTGCTTCTGGGAAGAAAATATAGCTCTGTGTGATGGGACTAACACACTTCAAGTCCTATAGGTGCTTCTGGGAACAAAATATATGATCTCTGTGTGATGGGACTAACACACTACAAGTCCTATGGGTGCTTCTGGGAAGAAAATATAGCTCTGTGTGATGGGACTAACACACTTCAAGTCCTATAGGTGCTTCTGGGAACAAAATATATGATCTCTGTGTGATGGGACTAACACACTACAAGTCCTATAGGTGCTTCTGGGAACAAAATATATGATCTCTGTGTGATGGGACTAACACACTTCAAGTCCTATAGGTGCTTCTGGGAAGAAAATATAGCTCTGTGTGATGGGACTAACACACTTCAAGTCCTATAGGTGCTTCTGGGAACAAAATATATGATCTCTGTGTGATGGGACTAACACACTTCAAGTCCTATAGGTGCTTCTGGGAAGATAATATAGCTCTGTGTGATGGGACTAACACACTTCAAGTCCTATAGGTGCTTCTGGGAACAAAATATATGATCTCTGTGTGATGGGACTAACACACTACAAGTCCTATAGGTGCTTCTGGGAAGAAAATATAGCTCTGTGTGATGGGACTAACACACTTCAAGTCCTATAGGTGCTTCTGGGAACAAAATATAGCTCTGTGTGATGGGACTAACACACTACAAGTCCTATAGGTGCTTCTGGGAACAAAATATATGATCTCTGTGTGATGGGACTAACACACTTCAAGTCCTATAGGTGCTTCTGGGAAGAAAATATATCTCTGTGTGATGGGACTAACACACTTCAAGTCCTGTAGGTGCTTCTGGGAACAAAATATATGATCTCTGTGTGATAGGACTAACACACTTCAAGTCCTATAGGTGCTTCTGGGAAGAAAATATAGCTCTGTGTGATGGGACTAACACACTTCAAGTCCTATAGGTGCTTCTGGGAACAAAATATATGATCTCTGTGTGATGGGACTAACACACTTCAAGTCCTATAGGTGCTTCTGGGAAGAAAATATATCTCTGTGTGATGGGACTAACACACTTCAAGTCCTGTAGGTGCTTCTGGGAACAAAATATATGATCTCTGTGTGATAGGACTAACACACTTCAAGTCCTATAGGTGCTTCTGGGAAGAAAATATAGCTCTGTGTGATGGGACTAACACACTTCAAGTCCTATAGGTGCTTCTGGGAACAAAATATATGATCTCTGTGTGATGGGACTAACACACTTCAAGTCCTATAGGTGCTTCTGGGAAGAAAATATAGCTCTGTGTGATGGGACTAACACACTTCAAGTCCTATAGGTGCTTCTGGGAACAAAATATAGGAGCTCTGTTTGCTGCCAGTGCCTGCCTGCCACGAACACACTACAAGTCCTATAGGTGCTTCTGGGAACAAAATATAGGAGCTCTGTTTGCTGCCACTGCCTGCTTGCCACGAACAAACTACAAGTCCTATAGGTGCCTCTGGGAACAAAATATAGGAGCTCTGTTTGCTGCCACTGCCTGCCAGTGCCTGCCTGCCACGAACACACTACAAGCCCCTCTTTCTAAATGAATCTTTCTAAATGAATCTATCTAATTAAATCTCTCTAACTAAATCTCTCTAACTAAATCTAGCAGAGTGACACAGAACGATCCTGCTCTCTCTACGCCGAAACAACATGTGACCGGCGCCGACGGCGTGGCGGCCTTTTATAAGAGGGGGCGTGTACTAAAGCCCCTGAGCTGTAATTGGCTACAGGCGTCCTGCCTGTAGCCAATTATGGCTCTTCGAGTTTCCGTCGCTGTGATTGGCCAAGCATGCGGGGTCACAGTGCATGCTTGGCCAATCATCAGCCAGCAATGCACTGCGCCGGCCGCGCCGGCCGCAATGCATTGCGGGGCCGCTCGCATCACACGAACGTGATGCGAGCGGCCAAAATAGTTCTGGGCTCGCCGAGCGAGCGAACACCCGGTGCTCGATGCGAACATGGGTTCGCATCGAGCACCGGGCCCATCCCTAGTCATAATGTAGAGAATAAGATTTCCTTTCTTTTGAGCCCAGTCTTGCCACACAGATTTACTTGAGGCCTGAGCAATCCTCTTTTATTGTTCAGTTAGAGAAATCTTGACAAAGTCTTGAAAACTTTGTCAAAAACACCCCCTTGCTGTGAGTGACAGGTGATTTACATATTTCATGCACTAGCCTGAGACAGGTTATCATCAGATCACTGGATGTTCTACTCTGCCCAGCTCTGACTACATACATGTCCCCTAAATCACTTGTCTGTGTATAGTCTGCTGACTGTTCACTGCATCCCATGATGAGAAACATCCAGTCAAAACACAGTAAAGCTGGGAGAGCTGGAGGGAAGGGGAGGGGGATGTGAATTGTGAACTTTTTACACAGGATGTGCCTGTCTCAGGCTAGTGCATGATATGTAAATCACCTGTCACTCACAGCAAGGGGGCGTTTTTGACAACGTTTTCAAGAATTTGTCAAGATTTCTCTAACTGAACAATAAAAGAGGATTGCTCAGGCCTCGAGTAAATCTGTGTGGCAAGACTGGGCTCAAATGAAAGGAAATCTTATTCTCTACATTATAACATCAAAAAACTTTAAGCCCTGTTAGATCACTTCATGCTGTCCCCCTTTTGCAGGTATATCTATGTAAAACAATAAAAATAAATGCCTACACTTTTTAAAATTCAGTAATACACTGTCTTGGCCTGCCCTGTACATGCACATTTTTATCATTATGCCAAAAATCAGAGCCAGTAGAGGCTAAGGCCCCTTTCACACTGGGGCGGTGAGCCGCGGTGACGGTGAAGCAGCGCTATATTTAGCGCTGCTTTACCGTCGTTTTCACCGCGGTTTTCGGCCGCTCGCGGTGCGGTTTTACCCCCCGCGAGCGGCCGAAAAAGGGTTAAACACCCCCCGCAGAGCGCCGCCGTAGCAGCGCTTTGCGGCGGTATTGCCGCGGTTTCACCGCGGTGTCCCATTCTAATCAATGGGAAGGAGCGGTATAGGAGCGGTGAACACACCGCTCCTATCCCGCTCCAAAGATGCTGCTAGCAGGACTTTTTTTGTCATCCTGCTAGCGCACCGCTCCAGTGTGAAAGCCTGCCAGCTTTCACACTGGAGTTAAAGGGGCAGGATTTTTTCATGCGGTGAACAGGCGCTATTTTTAGCGCTGCACCGCATGAAAAAACGCTTAGGTGTGAAAGGGGCCTAATCTGCTGACAGCCTAAAGATTTACTGCTGGTCAGGGGCTCTGGGCTTGAGCAAAATGGCAGCCTCCAGCAAGAAGAAACAGGAGCAATGCTAGAGGCAATTTACAGCAAACATTCATTTTGGTAGCATAATTATTATTGTCGAATGTATGTTCCTTGCTAAAGAACATTATTTTTATCACGTTGTTATGGGTAGAGTTCCACTTTGAGAGAGAATTTTTGCATCTTTTCCAAGAGAGAGATGGCTGATGACCTAGCAGCTTACCTGCTTCAACACACAAAAAAAATTGGGGTTTACATCCACTTTAATTTTCTGACTAAGTTCCACTTTAATTCATCTTTTAAATGCTTCCAATATTTGCATTACAGCCCAATGGTCACAGGAATCCCCTCGTACCTTGCCTATGTGGTTTGCGAAAAATCAATGAGCTGCAACATATGGAAAAGTCTCACAACCTCCTTGAAAAGAGTAGGAATTTTTTTTATCGTACCGGGTTCTATTGGACAGAGTTTAACTGTTGTCGAGACTATGAAGCCATTCTAGCAGACTAGGTGCAGTCAGTTCTATGCTCGGCATGGACCTACCCCAGGCTCCCTTCTCTTCCCTTCTTTTCCTCTCCATCACCCCGCTCACTAGTACTCTTTTCTTGTCCATTTTCTTTCTTTCCTTAAAGTGATATTAAAGTCTTGACTTTTTTGATTAAAAATAACATACGTGTTATACTTACCTGCTCTGTGCAGTAATTTTGCAGAGAGCAGCCTGGATCCTCCTCTTTTCGGGTCCCTCACTGGCTCTCCTGACTCTTCCCTCCTGCCCAGTGCCACCACAGCAAGCAGCCGCCTGCCCAGTGCCACCACAGCAAGCAGCCGCCTGCCCAGTGCCACCACAGCAAGCACCTGCCTGTCCAGTGCCACCACAGAGTCGAGCCGCAGCTCGGTGTGTCCATTCAGACACAGAGTTGTCCCGCCCCTATCTCTCCTCTTTGGCTCACTAACTTTGATTGACAGCAGCAGAGCCAATGAAGAGGGAGAGTCCCTGACAGCCAAGTCTCCCATGCAACATCGCTGGTTTGAGAGGGGGCTCAGGTAAGTATTAGGGGCTGAGGGGGGCTGCTGCACACAGAAGGTTTTTTTTATCTTATTGCATAGAATGCATTAAGATAAAAAAAAAAACTTCTGGCTTTACAACCACTTTAATATTCATTGAAGTTAGTTATTCTCTGCTGTAAATTTGTTTTTACACCCCAGACACCATGATTCAGAAAATATGGTGTTAAAAAGACTACTGTGGAGAGTTTCTATTTTATTTTTTTGGTAGGATTCAGACAAAACGTGCTTTCATAAGATCTCAGGACTCAAGTTGTTGTACTGTTGTTATTGTCAACTTCTATATCCTATACCTGTAAAACTGCTACATGTATATATCTGTAACTTGTGTTCCTATTGAAAATTTAAAATAAAGAATAAAATAAAAGAAAAAGTTAGAAACTGTAAGTGCTGGGGTGTGAATTTTAACAAAAAGTTTACCTGGGAATGTTATTTTTTTTTTTTTTTTATTGTGCTTGATGTGTTAAACTAAAAAGGAAAAACGTTGAGGGTTTGATCCTAATTTAAAGAAAGAAATAGCACTCAGCCGGTATACACTGTGGGTGGACATAAGAAGTTAATTTAATTATTTCCCTATGCTACAATGTTTTGCAGTAGCAAAGGGGTTGATTTACTAAAGGTAAATCCACTCTGCACTACAAGTGCACTGCAAGTACACTTGAAATTGCACTTGTAAGTGAAGTCGCTGTAGATCGCTGTAGATCTGAGGGGAAGCTCTGAAATGAGGGGAGGCTCTGCTGATTTTATCATCCAATCATTTGCAAGCTAAAATGCTGTTTTTTATTTTCCTTGCATGTCCCCCTCAGATCTACAGTGGCTGCATTTCCAAGTGCACTTGTAGTGCAACGTGGACTTGCCTTTAGTAAATAACCCCCAAAGTAGTATAACAGATAAATGACTACAAAATAGCAGTATGACTGATTCGCTGGAAATATTAACTAGCAGCACTTAGAGGGTTAAACTGGCAGGAGAGACATTTTCTGAAGTAAATTGAAATGAAGTTATGAAAGGATATTAAGTATTTACAAAGCTTTTTTTTTTTTTTCAGATAAATGCGTGAATGCAAAATCTATAGTTGAGAACAGGATAGGCTTGGGGGTTTCTTGCTTTGAAAATGATTGAAAGTATCTTTTTTATTAGACGTTAATGTTATTCAAAAACCAACATCAGCTGAAGAGAACCATCAGACACCAAAGGCTGCATTTACATTAACCAGAACTTATTTTCATTCTCACAAGAGTGGGTTTTGTGGGGAAATATTCTCCTGAATATGCTGATCGGAATGGTTTGTTTCTGGATGTATATCTGCATTTCCACCACCTGAGGGCCTCTTGTGATTGTTTCCACTTTGTTGCCTTTCAAGACAGCAGCCCTTTGATATATGCTTCATTGAAATACTCTTTAGAACATGAGCTTCTTAAGCTACTTGAAGCTTTATTTGCAGAGGTTTTATTAAAAAGTAAACATTTTGTATAGTTAATAGAGTCTAAGACAAATATAATAGTACAATCAGCTTAAGATCTGCTGTGTCTACACTGCAGTGTTCTAAATTGTTCCTTACAACATCATTCGTTTCATCCATGGCAGTTCTCTAATGGAAAGTAAAGACTATGAGGCAATTTGTAATAGACTATTACCATTGTAATACATATTTAATAAATTAAGTTTTACATAGTACTTCCGTGTTGGGGAGACGGTTGAGGCTGAAAAATATTAGAATAATGTTATTTTAAACGTAAAGTGTATTTCCACAATTGCAGCCAAATTGGTATAACCAGTATACAGTGTTACCCTGCCTTTCAATTAAATGTAGCACTGACCCCCGAAAGAGCTGCTGGTTTTATTGGGCTTACGGTTATCTTCTTCACCTCGTCTCCATCTAGGGGTTCCTGTGGTAGATGGTCAAAGAAATGTAGAAAGTTTCTTATTGTAGGAATCCCGAGAATAACTGTTTCCCACAGGTGGCACAGTTGTGTAGTGGTTAGCACTCTAACCTAGCAGTAATAGGGGTCGCTGGTTTGAATCCCAACCGCGACACTACCTGCCTGTGCCTGCGTGGGTTTCCTCCGGGTACACCGGTTTCCTCCCACAATCCAAAGACATGCAGGTAGGTTAATTGGCTTCTGTCCAAAAATCGGCCCTAGTGTATGAATGGGGACCTTGGATTGTGGGCTCCTTGAGGGTGGGAACCAATGTGAGTGTGCAATGTACAGGGATAGGGACAATTGTAGGCACTCACTCAGGTTGAACTGGATGGATTGATGTCTTTATTCAACCTTACTAACTATAAACTATGAATTCTCGCCACCCCTGGATAGACCTCCTCTCACTAGGCCTAGCAGCCAGTAAGGTGCTAAGTAAATGAAAGTCTCGGCCACAGACTTGAATGTAGATCACTTGAACAAAGTCTCTGCCACAGACTTGGATGTAACTGAGGGACTTAGATAAATTTAGAGAGCTATCATACGGTACCAGTATCTTGCAGCCGGTCCGGCGATACCATTTGTAGATCCATTTAGTGTCCTTTCAACTGAGCCTCCAGGCTCCTTCAGAGAGACCAGCCTTGTGCCTCCAGGCTCCCCTGGATGCTTCTCCAGTTGCTGGGCCTCTCCTTAGACGAGTCAGCACCAGACCACTTTTGGATGATTAGGCCCCGATATCCATTCAGGCCTGTCCCTGCAGTTGCTTCGCCTCGGGCTATCCAATCCTGAGACTCGGAATTTCATGGATCCACATCCCAGGCCAGGAGGGCCATGTGGGCTGGTCAGGAGGACCAGGACCAAACAGACAGAAAATATCTTCTGGACTGGACCGGAACCCCAAAGCACGTGATCTCAGTACCTTAAATACCTTCTCCCAGAAATCACAGCAGGATGACACTCCCACTGGGCTAGTTCCAAGAAAGAATGGTACCCAATACGCCCAGCCAAACTGCGTTCTCATACTTGCCGATGGTGACAGCGACACCTACGGCAAAGGAGAACTCAGTACAATTTCAGCTAGACTGGTACTGAAACCATAATTTGGCATAATTAGGCCTAAAACCCAACTGTGGTTTCAGGAATATTAACTTTTGAAAAATACATAGCGCATGCTCGTCAGGAGCCAGCGCTACATAAAAAAATCCTCAAAAAACAATGTGCTAAACATCCATTTCATAAATATCATACATAAATAAAGTGTAGTCTTGTTTTCATAAAGGAGAAACAATCACATAGCTCAGGAGGGTGTCAGTGACAAAACCATTAATTTAATTATTTTATATTAAAATACTGGCACTGTATATCTTTTTGGCTGATCTGTATACCACCGTCACGTGATAAACTGCAATGTCTGCCTTGTGCTTGTGCTGAGTGTTCAGGTAGGAGGAGATTTCCACTACTCTGCCCTGAATAAAAAAGAGACAGGTTCCCTTTGAAACATACTTTTTTAAAGTCAGGAATTAAAGCGGATTAAAGCAAATTAAAGCGGTTGTATACCCGCTGATGTTTTTTTTTTTTTCAGACCTGTAAGGGAAAAGGCATAATGAGCTAGTATGCACCGCATACATGTTCCCTTGGCGTGTCTTCTGGGTATCGCGGCTCCGGCGCTGTGAGTGGTCGGAGCCGCGATATCGTCACTCCCGCGCATTTCCTCCCGGCAGGATCTGGCGTCCGGCTGGGTGAGCGGACTTGTTGGTCCTTGCACTATACTCCTATGCTGTGCCTTTTTGTACTGCAGTGAACACTGGTCACACTGAGAACAATATCCCATGCTATACGCTGGACTGACATCCTAACTACTGTTACAGTGTTAATTATATATGACCTTACTGCATCACTACTTCCCAGCTTCACCCTCCTGTGGAAAACTTTGGACTTGGGATACATACTTGCACTACATATGGCACGTTAGTGCCTGGAGTTGCTATCGGTGGTCATAGGAAAAACTTGCTTTCACCCCTCTTGCTGCACTCGCAGAGCCCCCATTTTTGCTCAACCATCCCGTACACTGTGGGAATATTCCTTATCTAAGGTGTTTTAACAGTGATTTCACTTCACCATAGTGTCAAGTGCTTTATTACCCCAGGGATATTATGTTGACATATGTATGTGTGTGGATTTTTTTTTTTTTTTCATTCAAAGAAGTTTTTATTAAAGATAAACAAGATACAGAGCATAGTTACAAGTCAGATTGTGGACCAATTCTTACTATGTGGTCAAACAAGTAAACAAAACAAGTTTAATGAGCCAAGTAGCTCAAGTTAAAGAAGTACCAACTGAGTTGGTTTAAAAAACACGTTACTTTACGCTATAATGTCTCGTAATCAGGTAAGGCTGTAGATCTGGAATGTCACAGCTAGACTGAGATGCGAGACCTTCTAGAAGAACCTCCAGCTTAAATTTGGTTCATCAAACAACCCTGTATGTGGTGAGAGGTAGGATAAGAGAAGCAGAAGATGGATAAGTAAAGGGGATAAGAGAACACAGTCAGAAAAAAAGGGGGTAAGTTAGGAGGACCGCCCTCCAAACTAGGACGGGCATACCATTCCTGATTCGCCCCGTTCCCGGGGCCTCACCATAGACCCGGCGGGTCTGTCGTTCCTGTTGTAATGTCCACCCAGGCGGTCGAGTGTATGAAAATGATCCAAGGCTGCCAAGTAGCCAAAAAGGCCTCAGCTCTTTCATTGTCTTGTGCTCTAGTGTTTTCCATTTCGTAAATTTCAGAAACCTTATGGAGCCAATCCTTGACAGACGGCACCCTTGTGGATTTCCAGTGAATTGGAATCAGGGATTTAGCTGCACTCAATAGATGAATGGTGAGGGAATGCTTGTATTTGCTCAGTGACCAGTTTGTAATGTGTAGAAGACAGCATGCTGCATCTAAAGAGAGAGCAGTTTTGGTTATTAATTTGATCAGGTCCTTCACCCCTTCCCAGAAAGGGACAATCAAAGGACAGTACCACCAAATGTGTGATAAGGAACCAATGTCCCTCAAACATCTCCAACAAAGGTTAGAAGCCTGGGGGTTCCATTTGTGGAGTTTCGCAGGCGTGTGATACCACCGCGTTAGCAGTTTGAAAGCTGTTTCTTGAATTTTTGTGCTAATGAAACACTTATGTGCTAAAATGCAAGCATTCCCCCATTGTTTTGGGGAGATAGTTACCTGAAGTTCCTCTGACCACCTCCTCCTAAGTCCATCATCTAATGGTCCCATCTCATCCTGAAGCCACGTGTGGGCCACTGAAGTGGTTTTAGTCACTTGATCACCTGTGAGGCACACCGACTCAAACTCTGTTAAGGGCCTAGAGAAATCAGTCTGCTTCCCGTGTCTTAGTAGGTAGCTTCGAATTTGAAAGTATGTCCAAAAGGGAAGATTGGGGACACCATTATCTCTTTTCAATTCTGAAATCTCTTTTAGCCTATTGTTCTTGTAGCAGTCCTTGGCCAAAAGGGGTTTATTGTCGGGTATTGACTTAAGACTGGGATTATTCAGACCCGGAATAAAGGCTGGGTTACCTGTCAAGGGTGTCAGTGGGCCTCTGGAAGTGATCCCTGAATTCCCCGTGAGTTCATGGAGCACTTTCAGGGTGGTCCCCGTCATCGGGTGCAGTTTTAGATCCTTCGGGTATAAGACCCAAGGTATCCAGGGGGCGAATGTCAAGGGGATTGAGATGCTGGCTTTTTCCAACCTGACCCAATCCTTGGTGTTTCCGTGGCAATGCCAATCGATGACCCTCGCGATATGTGAGGCTACGTAGTAATTTCTAAGATCTGGTATGCCCATTCCTCCAGTCTCCTTAGCCCTAACAAGGGTCTTAAACTTTATTCTGGGTTTTTTGTGAGCCCATATGAATTTCAAGACCAATGAGCGTAGATTGCGGAACAAATATCCGGGCAATCGAATTGGTAGTGTGCGTATCAGGTAAAGAAGCCTGGGAAGAACAGTCATCTTGATTATTGCGGTGCGGCCAAACCAAGAAAAGTTGCCTGTGTGCCAGCGTTTGAGGTCTTGTTCAATATTTTTGAGTAAGGGGGGGAAGTTGTGTTCGAAGATTGACGATATTTGTGGTGTCAGTCGGATTCCCAAGTATTTTAGAGAGTAAGTGTCCCATTTGAATGGTGAATTAGCTTTTATCCTATTGAGGGTTTGTGTTGTGAGGGTAATATTCAAGGCCTCCGACTTTGTATAGTTAATCTTTAAATTTGACACAAGTGTTTGAATGCGTTTGTTAGATTGGGGAGGGAGATGTTAGGATTGGAAAGAAAAAAGAGCAAATCGTCAGCGTAGGCGGCGACCTTAAACTCGTCTCCGGCCACCCTGAAACCGCTTATGGAGGGATCAGCCTTGATCACTCTGATAAAGGGTTCCAGGGATAGAATGAATAAGAGGGGGGATAAAGGACATCCCTGCCTTGTCCCATTTGTAATGTGGACTCTTTCGGAAAGTGCGCCATTTACCTTCAGTCTCGCGGTAGGTTTTTGGTAGAGGGATGAAATCCAAGCCATCATCCTAGTGCCCAAGCCCACCCGATCACACGTGGCCAGCATGAAATCCCATGCCACCCTGTCGAAGGCCTTCTCCTCATCCGTGGAGAGGAGAAGGCCCTCGACATTGCTTGCCCTGGCCATGTGTATCAATAACAAAGATTTTGTGACATTTTCCTTTGCTTCGCGTCCTGGCATAAAGCCCACCTGTTCCAGACCAATCAGTCTGGAAAGGAAAGGTTTCAGTCTTTCTGCTAGGACTTTGGCGAAAATTTTCAAGTCTAAGTTTAGGAGAGATATTGGGCAATAGCTTGCACACTCCGAAGGGTCCTTCCCTGGCTTTGGAATGACTGTTATAAAAGCTGAAAAAGTCATCTGAGACCTCTCTGTGTTGCGAGAGGGAATTCAAGGCCGCCGCCAACGGTTCCGTCACCAATTCCATAAAGGTCTTATAATAAATGGCTGTGTACCCATTTGGGCCGGGGCTTTTACCTAATTTCAGGGATTTTATCGTATTTTTAATTTTGTGTATATCTATCAGGTTTTCCAAAGAGTTGGAGTCCGAGGGGTCTAAAGAAGGGAGACCACTCTTGTCCAGGAAGTCTTGGATAATTTGGGCCCTGTCCCCAACCATGTCCGGGTGTCTATGTTGTCTTGGCAGGTTATATAGATTAGAGTAGTATGTGTGGAAATGGCCCGCTATCGCTGCAGTGGTGACGTCTAAAGTACCATTCGTTCGTTTGATGCCAGAGATATAGTTATTTTGGGTGTGTTCCCTCAGGGCTCTAGCCAGAGACCTACCCGCCTTGTTGCCTGATTCATAATAATTTTTTTTCCTGAAGAACAGAAACCTTTTAGCTTTTGTATCAAAAATCTCTTGTAATTTCTCCCGTAAGGCAAGTAGTTCTCTGGCTGATTCCATTGACAGTGACTGTTTGTGTAATGATTCTAGTTTGTGGATGCGGTCTGACAGATTTTGGATCTCCTTCCTATCTCGCTTCTTGCGGGCAGCACCCATCGTCATCAGTTCTCCTCTAATCGTGCATTTATGTGCCTCCCAAATGGTCAGTGGGTCCATATTGGGTGTGTTGTTGTCCTTGAAAAAAAGTTTTATGCGTTCCTGCAATTTGGGTAGTAAAGTCGGGTCTGTAATCAGGGAAGAGTTTAGTCTCCAGGTCGGTGGCTTGGGGGATGGCTTACTCGTGTCTAAGGTCAGAGCAACTGGTGCATGGTCTGATGTGATCTGTAGACCTATGTTGGCAGCCAGCACTTTGGGCAAGTCATTCTGGGTTATAAAAAGATAGTCCAGACGCACATACTTTTGGTGGGGAATTCAGTAAAACGTGTAATCCCGCCCATTCGGGTTACAGAATCTCCATGTATCTACTAGGTGTAGGGAATGTAGTAGTTGTTTCATGTGCTTGAGCAGCTTGTAACGTAAACTCGTCTTTCCCGTGGAGGTGTCAACTAGTGGGTTCAGGGGGGTGTTAAAGTCTCCTCCCAGAATCAGGCACCCAGACATGAATCCCTGTAACTCGTGTATAATGTGTTTACAGAATGTTAATTGGGTCCTATTTGGGAAGTAAACGTTTGCTATGGTAAAGGGTGATCCCGCATAGGAACCCTTAAGGAATAAATACCTACCCTCGGGATCAACCCTTTGTTCTAACAATTCGAAGGGAGCATTCTTGTGGATCAGGATTGAGACCCCTTTAGTCTTGGCTAGGTTATTGGTGGCATGGTACACCCTGGTGTAGTTTGAGTCGGTGAGCCTGGGAACCTGGTGAGTTTTGAAATGTGTCTCTTGAAGTAGCACAAAGTGTGGCTTACCTTTGTTCAGTTCCCTGAGCAGCGTAGAGCGCCTCTCGGGGATGTTCAATCCCTTTACGTTGTGTGAAACCACAGTGGGGTTACGGCCCAGAGATGCGTAAGCCATGATGTGGACAAAGGAGAGGTGTCAGCCAAGCCCAGGCTGTGGGGGTGAAGGGGAGGATCGAGAGATAAACCTGTAGTGGGTGAGGAAAACAAAATTAGCAATCTGGAATAGTATGCCTCGTGGGCTGCCCTATGTCCTCCAAGAGTAAAGAAGAGTATGAGTAAGTCAAAGAGAGAAAAAACACTTAACCGCCAGATAGGGCCCTATCTATCAAGGATGTGGAGACCCCGGTGTACCGGAGCCCCTTGGGGGGAAACGAGGGAGACGGCAACACGGAGGTTGGATTGGGTCTATTCCAGTCCAATCCTCTGTGGATAAAAATAAAAGTTATCAAAACTGTCTCCAAAGAGCACACAACCTGTATAAACATACGCAGGTAAAGTAATAACATTAATTAACCCTGTCAGGTTGGGATCCCGCATTCACAGCCGTGGTCTGCGGGAGCCCAACCTCCACCATGACAAATCGGTAAACATAAGTAAGTAATCAGACATTGCCGGTCTATCAAGCCCCTGAGGTGATCACCGCCTTCCAAGCGTCGTGACAGCCAAATGATCCCCCCAAGACATGAAAAGATAAAGTAATCCTGAGGGGGTGTCTCTCTTTTCCTCCAAATGCTACCGTCTTTTAATCGTGTGTATTTAGGTAAGTCCGCACTCCAGGATCTGTCCCTGCCAGCCGAGAAGTGGTCTTGCCCTGAGGTGATGTTACAGACCGCTGCGGGTGGCTGGTAAGAGGAAAAAATAAACAGAAAAAGAAAAAAGAAAAAAAAAATTGCATTTCGCTCTGCTGCGAGGCGCGCAGATGCACCCGAGTCCCTTGAGGGCAGTCTCGATGAGATTAGTTTGCAGGAGTGTATCCCGGGATGCCGTAGACGTGATCTCCAAACAAGTGAGGCCAGTACGTGTCCTCACAGTGAATGGGTGCCAAATCTTTGCTGGAGGGACGCACCATGCCGCGCTTCATGCTGCTGCAACATCCGGCGTTGAGTACGCCATAGAGGAAAAAGGGAAGTCTGGATGGCCGCACTTCAGCAAAAACTTCTTTATTAGGCAAAAGATAAAATCCAAAGTAGTGACATCTCATGCGATACAGCAAAACAGCAACATTAGCTTACGCGTTTCACGCCTCAAAGGCGGTTAGTCATAGCAGCTATGACTAAGCGCCTTTGAGGCATGAAACGCGTAAGCTACTGGTGCTGTTTTGCTGTATCGCATGAGATGTCACTACTTTGGATTTTATCTTTTGCCTAATAAAGAAGTTTTTGCTGAAGTGCGGCCATCCAGACTTCCCTTTTTCCTCTCTGTTGTGAGCAGAGCCTGCACCAGCTGTACCGAATCAGGGTGGACATCACTTTGCCTCCAGACAAAGAGAGCGGTATTCATATTCCTATCTCTCCAACCGTTGAGTACGCCATGGAGGGGTGGGAAAGGTCAAAACAAGCCAAAAGTGGGGCATGGGGGGCAAAAGATGTGGAGGAGTTACGTAATCAAGTCAGAATTAAAGTTGAAATAAAATGATAAGGGGCGATCAAATGTGCGAGGGTGGTGTGCACCACCCGCAAATTAAGCCAGTTGTCAGGAGGCTTGCTGGTAATGGTTAGCGGCGGTGTCTTGGAAGAGGAGGCTGTGATGTGGCCAGGGAGCCCGAGACATCCTTATTCGCCAGGGTGCTCCCTGTCTGTAGCATCTCTCCTGTTAGGGGTGTCTGCTCTGTAGCTTCCCGGTTTCCTATGCTTAGCTTTTTTGCTGGATCTTTTCTCTGGTGTAGAGAAAGGGGAGCGTGTTGGGCTCTTACATAGCGGTGGCAGTGTGAATTCTGCATACAATTCAGGTAGGTCTATCAGGTCAAGCCCTAGTCCAGCACAAAAGTCAGGTAGGTCGGCAGGGGATCGCAACACATGTTGGCGGCTGTTAGTTGTGGCGATGAGTGCAAAGGGGAAACGCCATGTGTATTTTATTTCTCTGTCCCTTAGTTGCTCGAGCAAAGGGCGCAACGCCCTGCGGTTTTTGAGGGTGATCTGGGACAGGTCCTGGAACAGCATAATACTTTCTCCATTAAAGACAATCCTGTCATTTCTCCTGGCTTTACGCATTATATCTTCCTTTAGCTGGAAGTTTTGAAGGCAACAAATAACATCCCTTGGTGGTGCTGTGTCAGGACCTCTGGGCCTAAGAGCCCTGTGCGCGCTAACGAATTCTATTTCCATGTCTTCTTGTCTTTCTAGAAGGCTGTTAAAGACTCTCTGGAGGGCCGGTGCTATGTGTTCCGCTTCCACGGATTCTGGGATCCCCCTCACCCTTATATTGTTCCTCCTTCCTCTGTTGTCGAGGTCCTCTAAATGCCTATTCATATCTATGAAATGTTGGGCATGAGAGTATGTGACCTCGTCCAGTCTGTGAAGTGCCTTGTCCCTCTGTCTCCCTGTGTGATCTGTTGCCGCCAACTTTTCGGTGAGCACTACCAGATTCGTTTTCAAGTCAGTGATAGCGGCCGAGAAGGCGGATTTAATGTCCGCTGTGAAGCCAGACATGTCAGCATATGTGAGGGGTTTGTGTGCTTTCGATTTCCCCCTACCTTGGACCTCTGAGGCCGTGTCTGAGTCCCCGCTGTGATCCTCCTCGTGCTGATCCTGCGGCGCCATCTTGGAAGCGGCCACACTGTTCTTTGACGGGGGTTTAGGTTTGAACAAGTCCGAGATGTTCCTAGCGGCTGAGGACGATTGTCCGCGACGGGGACGAGCCGGTGAAGCAGAGTAGAGTTTCCTGCCCGGCATTGACAGCTCGGTGGAGGGTTATCAGGCAATCAGGTCGTGTGTCTACCGGAGCTCCTCTTCTAAGCTGCCATCCGCGTTGCGCGCCAAGCCACGCCCCCGTGTGTGGATTTTTTTATGACGCAGCTGCATCTTGACCAGTCAACGTTGTCTTTTTTAATTAATTTTTTACTGATGTGTTGGTGATGGTGGTATATTTATCTGGTGTTTTTTTGTATTACCATTTAATATTTTTGTGTAATAAAGTTCCCTTATCTATAAGCTGCATGGTCCCTAGTAATTACTGCAGGTGAGGCTCTCATTTCACCTTTTCCTATTGTTTGAATTGCTAGAACATTTGACTACTCCATGAAGAGTGACTTGAATGTTTGTGCTGGCAAAGCTCCTCCACCACCCCCTCACTACCCTAAACAACCTTTTAAGTAGCAGCCCGGAAGGAGGGAAGGGGAATGCTATAGAATGTCACTTGAACAACAGCAGGGTCTGCTGACATCACATCTATTTTAGATCCACCCACAGATTGCACAGTTTTCTGTAGAGTAAACATGGAATATCACGTGACCATGGTATATGATGGTTCCAAAAAGGTATTTTACAATTTTTTAATAAGGCAGGCTATTGACAGTTTTTATGCATATTTTTGTTTTTTCTTTTCCTATGTCAGAATTGCTTAAAAGCTCCAGAGGTTTGACAAAGGGGGCCACACCCCAAAATGCATAACCACGCCATCATGATCATACATGACATCATCACGGCTATTGTGTGAGCCTGCCACAATTCCTTGGCATCCACAGTAGTTCTTATCCATGGTGTTCCCTTGGTCAACTTCCTGGTTCTAAGCACTTGCAGGGGCTTGCTCACCATTGACCACCTGGAAGGTTGTCACCTGCTGGAGACCTATTGTTATGATTTTTTTTTTATGTATTTTAAACTTGAGTGCATATTTATTGTTTATTTTTTTTTATTTTACCAATATGTTTTAATAAATGGCACACTTAGGCCCCTTTCACACGGACGGGCCGTTCAGATCCGCCTGTCAGTTTTGACGGTGGATCTGAACGGGCGCTCCATGTTACTCTATGGAGCGTCGGATGTCAGCGGAGACATGTCCGCTGACATCCGACCCGGTCCGATCCACCAAAAGCAGACGGATGGCCCCACGTCCAGATCCGTCGCTGGCGGATCGGATCGGGTGAGATCGGATGAAAACGGACACACTGTCCGTTTTCATCCGATCTCTCCATAGAGATCAGCGGCGCTCGCAAGCCCCTCCCCGCTCAGTGAGCGGAGAGGGACTTGTCATCCGCCGTCTCAGCGGAGATCAACGGACAGATCTCCTGCTGAGCCGGCAGACAGAGGCGGACTCCGTGCAAGCGGAGTCCGCCTCGTCTGAAAGGGGCCTTAGGTAGTGCCACTTTTCTATCCTCCTCTTTTCTGTTTAAACAGGATATTATCTTTGTATATAGGAAGGAAGTTGTCATTATCTGTGCTCTTCAAGTCAAGTTGGGTATCACATAAATTCCTCTACCCTATCAAAGTTGTTACCCCTAATAAAACAACAAAAACAAAGCAGTCATTGAGAAAAGACAACTGGCAACTACAGTCCTCAAGTATTTTATTTTGCCATACCAGTGAGTACGCAGACATTGGCAGATGAGTTTCGGCGATAAGACTTGTTCACAGCAGACATGTGAATAATATATATATATATATATATATACAAAAACATCAAGAATTGTTTCTGCCCCTCCTTTAACCACTTCAATACCCGCGTATAGTCATATGACGCCCACAAGGTGGATCTACCATCCTGGGTGGGCGTCATATGACGTCCTCGGATTCCCGGCCGCCTGGGGGGCGCGCGCGCGCCGCCCGCGGCATCGCTCGGGACCCGGTGCGAGTGCCCGGCGGCCGCGATGTCCGCCGGGCACCCGCGATTGCCCGTTAAAACAACGGGACCGGGCGGGACCGTGGAGCTGTGTGTGTAAACACACAGCTCCACGTCCTGTCAGCGGGGTGGAGACCGATCATGTGATCCCTGTACAGAGTATCACTTGATCGGTCTCCTCCCCTTAAGTCCCCTCCCCCTACAGTTAGAATCACTCCTATTAGGGACACACATTAACCCCTCCAGCGCCCTCTAGTGTTAACCCCTTCCCTGACAGTCACATTTACACAGTAATCATTGCAATTTTATAGCAACGATCGCTGTGTAAATGTGAATGGTTCCAAAAATGTGTCAAAAGTGTCCGAAGTGTCCGCCGCAATGTCGCAGTCACGAAAAAAAAATCGCAAATCGCCGCCATTACTAGTAAAAAAAATAAATAAAAAAATTCAATAAATCTATCCCCTATTTTGTAGACGCTATAACTTTTGCGCAAACCGATCAATATACGCTTATTGCCATTTTTTTTACCAAAAATATGTAGAAGAATACGTATCGGCCTAAACTGAGGAAAAAAAATTGTTTTTTTTTTTAAAAATGGGATATTTATTATAGCAAAAAGTAAAAAATATTGTTTTTTTTCAAAATTGTCGCTCTTCTTTTGTTTATAGCGCAAAAAATAAAAACCGCAGGGGCGATCAAATACCACCAAAAGAAAGCTCTATTTGTGGGAAAAAAAGGACGTCAATTTTGTTTGGGTGTAACGTCGCACGACCGCGCAATTGTTAGTTAAAGCGACGCAGTGCCGAATCGCAAAAAGTGCTCTGGTAAGGAAGGGTGTTTAAAAGCCCTGTATTGAAGCGGTTAATTACTAACACATTTGAATGACCAATCAGTGATTAATCACAAAATGTCAGCAGGTGTAATGCTGACAGAAGGAGGGTAGGAAGTAATACCTTAGGCCCCTTTCACACTGGGGCGTTTTTCATGCGGTGCAGCGCTAAAAATAGCGCCTGTTCACCGCATGAAAAAATCCGGCCCCTTTAACTCCAGTGTGAAAGCCGGCGGGCTTTCACACTGGAGCGGTGCGCTAGCAGGATCGCAACAAAAGTCCTGCTAGCAGCATCTTTGGAGCGGGATAGGAGCGGTGTGTTCACCGCTCCTATACCGCTCCTTCCCATTGATTACAATGGGAGACCGCGGTAAAACCGCGGCAATACCGCGGTTACCGCGGCAATACCGCGGCTACGGCGGCGCTCTGCGGGGGGTGTTTAACCCTTTTTCGGCCGCTCACGGGGGGTAAAACCGCACCGCGAGCGGCCGAAAACCGCGGTGAAAACGACGGTAAAGCAGCGCTAAATATAGCGCTGCTTTACCGTCACCGCGGATCACCGCCCCAGTGTGAAAGGGGCCTAATACAACACCTAGTGAAATAAAATAGAATAAACCCATGTTGATATATATGTAATAGAGAAGAGAAATACATCCATAGTAAAATATTTTAGAAATATATGCATAGCAATATACAAATACACATACTGTACATTAAAAAATGAAGGGGAAAACTATTTAAGAAACAGATCTACATCATAAAGGTGATATTCTTGTTTGAAAATTGAATATCCACCAAACCTCACGAAAAAAAGTTGGCGGTGTGTATCCCCAACACGAGAAAATGTTTTAACTCTTTCCAAACCTATAAACGAAAAAGATGACCGACCATGTTCATACTTAAAATGTTTGGATACGTTAGATAGATTTTTGTCACTGTTATAAGATGCCCCATGAAAATGTTCATTAACTCTTGCTCTTAATGGTCTAGAAGTACAGCCTACATATTTTTTATTGCATTTGCTGCACTCGACAGCATAGACCACGTTGTCCGTGCCACAATTTATATAATCACGGATGGAAAATTCTCGTCCAGTGGCACACAGTCACTGGCATTCAGAACCACAACTGAGCCGTCCTTGTCAGCTGTCCATATCACCAAATCAGTACTGGATTTAAGACTATCAATGGCAGATCTTTCTAAAGGAGTTAAATTATCTCTGCTGCCGGTTGGCTGGGTCATGGTTCCATCTGCAAGTTTAACCAGATCTTGCTCCACTAGAGCCTGAAACATTTCTATGGCTGAGTTTCTGGAGTTAACCGGATAAAATGTCTTTCACTATAAAAAAACAAAGCCAAGGGACTGACTTCTTGTGTCTGGGTGCAAGTGGAAAATGAATGTTGCCTGGCTGTGCATGAATAGGCGAACCAATTGCCAGTGCCCCCTGCGAGGGTAGTGCTACACAAACACAGCATACAAAGCTGCAATATAGTCTGAGGCTGCACAGTCCTTATTTCCCAACTTCAAGTTATGAATCTCTTCAGCAGCAGATCCCCTCAGACGCTCTCTGAAGCCCCAGGGATTCCCCACTCTTCTAAAGGCTTGTGAAGCCTGGTCCATCCCTGTTTCAAAGTCCACTAACCCAGATGGAACCGAGGCCTTCCCAGAGAAGAACCATAGCATCTAATATCAATGCTTGATGGGGACAGACCCATTCTTGACAAAGTTCTCCACTCCTTTTTCTACATCAGATTCACCTTTAATGTCCCTCACCGAAACAAACTTGTTTACGCCAGGGGAAGAGATTTTCACGGCACACAAAATAAAAAATTAAAACCCCTAGAGAGGTTCAGTCGACAATTATCTAGCTTTGAAAAATACTGTTTAGAGGAAGGGACTGTAACGCAAACTCTTTCGAAGATGTATGGTTTATTGACTACTCCCTCGGAACAACCATATCCATCTTGGATGGAGAGATGGGAAGGAGAGATAAACTGTAAGTTGACAACCAGTCAAAGGCAGAAAATAGTTGAGCTTTTGTTGAAGACATCGATTTGCACCAGGACACAGGAGACTATCTTAAGACATTTAGTGAACACAGCAAAAGCATGCATCCCTCTTAGGTGGAAAAAAACTTTACCCCCTACAATTGGATGCTGGCTCCACAGGGTGGAAGAAATTAATAAGATGGAAGACCTCACACTTTCAGCACAAAACAAACAAGATGAGTATTCTGAGGTATGGGGAGGGTGGAATACGTTTATCCTCTCTGAATAAGGTTTGACGCTGCTTAATTCATGATCATTGGGCATAGGCATTATAAAAAGACAGTTTACAACTATGTATCCAGTACTTATTGGGGCTTTTTCCCCCCCTTTTTTTTTTTGGTGTGTGTTTTGTTATTTAGAAAATGGGAAATTGAGGGATACCAGGTATAGTGACTGAGGGTCATTTTTCCTCTCCTAGATTGTTATAATACAGACGTTATATTATTCTTTATTTTTTTGTTTTTCTCGTTTTCTTTCTTTGAGAGGAATATAGAAGGTGTTAGATATGAGATGTTATGATTACTATATGGACCATTATACCACTTATCTAACGCATTTTGTTACGTTACTGTATATATATGACTGTCATGAAAACCTGGACCCACCTTTTGTGGTTTAAATAAAATATTTGAAAAAAAATTTAAAAAAATACACAGATGGAAGATATAACCACAAATGGAAAGATGAGAACACGACAGCAAATAGAAGTATTAAAAGGATGGAAGATAAGCGAATGGAATCTGCTTCAACTAAAACATTTGATAACAACACTCCCAAGCCCAATACGGGATGAAGGAGATCTGGTCTTTCTGGAAAAATTTTGCTACACACAAAAGTTGTTAAAAAATGGAATCTCAAAAATATATGAATTATTGACAGACCTGGAAGGACAAGGAAGACCAGTTTACATAGAACAGTGGGAGAAGGAGTTGAATATAAAATTAGATGACCACCAATTAGGGAAGATGATCAGTGCAATGTATAACAATAATTGGGATATGTGCACCATCGAAATGAATTACAAATTATTAGCTAGGTGGTACCTGACACCAGAGAGGACTCACAGAATGCAGATGGAGAGATCACCACTATGCTGGAGAAATTGCAATCAAAGGGCAACAATGGCCCATATATGGTGGGAGTGCCCAATAATAAAGAAGTACTGGCAAGAAATAGTGAAAATCATAACAGATATAACGGATGAGAAAATAGAACTAAACGCACAGGGGTGTCTGTTCCATGGCTCTAAAACTCCCAAGAAAAAATATAATAATTCAATTATTCCAAAACTTTTAAATGCGGCAAAAGGGCTAATTCCAAAGAAATGGTTACAAAGCGAAACTCCAGTCATAAGAGAATGGTTCGAACAGATAGAGTATTATAACAAGATGGAATATTTAGGAAGTAGAGAAAAAGGGCCATTCCAGAAATATATCACTGCTTGGGAATGCTGGGAAAAATTGAAGCTATCAGACAAATATCTAGAGAAGATGATTGAAATAAGAGAGACTTAAATATGAAGAGGAATAGAGTCCTATGAATAAAATGATAACAAACTAGGAGGGTAAGGAGGGAGGGAGCAGTAGACGGGGGGGGGGGGGGGGGGGGGGATAAGGGGTTTCTTTTGTATAACTGAGATTTATTATGAGTTTTTTGAACGATTTTTTCTGCACTGATGTGCTGATGACGTAAAAACAAAATTTAAACAAGAAAAAACTAGATGAAGAAAATACCACGATGATGTGAAAATGGAAAGGGACATTGTTGAGCTGCAAAGTTTGAAAAAAGTCTCTCGAGGAAGTGTTCACTGACGTGGAAGAAAAAAAAAAAGGAAGAAGGAGGCATCCCTGATGCAGCAGTGATGGCGTTCGCTTTGGTCTCTACCACAGTTTGACTTGGGCTCTCAGAATTGTTAGCTGATATTTGTAGCTGTAGTTGTAGCTGTATTAAGCAGGCTTCAACATCTTCTGTTAGGTGGATACTGTCTCCCAGGAAGTGGGTGGGAATGTCTCTTCTATTTTCTGTTCCACTCATTTCTATTGAGAAAAAGTGTTTTTAAGCAAACAATGAGGTACGCAATAATCTGAATGCATATTAAACAATGGTGTTACACTGGAAATTGTCATACCTTCGCTTTTCTAATAGCACATAGGTACAAGCAGCAGCTGGATCCACCTTCATGTGTAGCACAAACACTCTCTGCTCGGGAATTAGTGTCTATACTGTTTGGTGAATCTGCTCATCAGTCTATTCATCTCCGAGCACGTCAAGCACTACACAAAGTTCTGGTTGACCATTTTGATTTTGGCACCATTTGACAGCTGCAGCAGGGTCCATGTTAACTTCCAGGATTTTATTTAGGTTACTGGCACTCAGAACAGAGGAATCCTCGAATGATAACCCACATGAAGTGCTACCCCTGTAGGAGGCACTGGATAGGATTGGTCCTCTGTTCTTTGCCTCCACCTTCTCAAGAACCTAAGCCCCTCTGACACACCAGGTTGAGTATACATACATACAATATCACAGAAAATCACTTAAAGTAATACTTAGTACCCAATAGTAATGATATAACAAGGAAAACAGGCACCAAACCAGGTAGTAATGGCAAACATAATATATTGTCACCGAATTTGGTTGGCAACTAGGCAAGCATACGATGGATTAACAACGGTAATAACACAATTTAGCATACAAAGTGATTATCCAGATCAGCATAAACAGTAGTAAGGCCACCTCAAGTACAGCAGTGAGCAGCAGTGAAGATTATTTTACTGAGCGGTGGATCTATACTGCCAGAGTGCAATCATGGCAGTGATGCTAGTCCTAGACCGAATGAGTATGCACTATTCAAAAGAAAAGAAGGATGGTAGCGAAGGAGACAGGGGAATATGGGGGGGGCATGTTCTTCTACCGGCTATCAATGGGGCCCTTTAAGAGAGTTGGTGCGCTTAAAAACAATCCTAGTTAACCTTCATGCAGTATAGGTATAGTATAGGTACGGTATAGACTTGACACAGGTGTAAGGTAGATGTGTTTTAGATGCGGTAAAGGTTTGTTATAATGCAGTATAGAGTTGGTATAGATGCAGTCTAGGTTTGGAATTAATGCAGTATGGGTGCTGTATAGAGTAATCTTGGTGTCCTTTTGTGAGTGGCTCAGTCCTTGCTAGCAGTATCAGTAATGGGGGAATAGGCCTCTCATCAGCCCCCTAGATGCTGCAATGACATCTCACTGTAGAAGGGAGGCCCCCTCGGTGTCTCCCCCCCCAAAGCCTCCAGTGATCAGCGATGGGAATCAGAGGGTGAGTGGACTCTGTAGTCTCCTTGTGGCAGGGGTACGGGTGTTGTGGGCAGTGCTGCGCTACCCCTGGTTGTCTTCACTCCCAGTCTCTGCTTTGGATCTCGACTGGTATGATCTCCAGCCTGCAGGCGAATAGTCAGACAGAGGTGCTGGAGGAAGAACAAACTACAAATCCCAGGATTCTCAGTACTCTCCATAGAAGTCCACAGGCTTGCTTTGCTTTAGCTCTCCCCCTGCTGGTCAGAGGAAGATGGTGCAGCATAACATGGCAATCTCTCCATCCCCATATTGCTGTAGCACAGCACCTGACTATTGTCCCAGTTGATACTGCCAAGGAGAGTTCACTGGGGAAGGTGGGGGGACATCAATATTTTGCTATGGGTACCCGATTGGTAGTTATCCTACGCAATGTATATTGTGGCAGAAATTTTCCCATGCTTCTCAAGATGATCTGAAATTCGTGTTTTCAGTGAAGTGAGGCTTATCTCAATATGTGTGTAGTTGACCATACTAGCACATGAGAAACCTCAAATATTGCAGCTGTGAAAATCCCAATCTATCTTAAATATCTAAAATGTTTATTCAATGTAAACAGATGCAAAACCATTAGCTTAAATTTTAATTGTATATACAATGCAAAGGCATAAAAAAATAATTATGCTGATTAACTCTACACATAGAACCTGTGGTTCAAACCTAAGGTTGGGTTCACACTATTGCGAATTGGATACCGGTTTCTCCGCATCCAATTTGCATGTCAGGAGGTTGCTCTCTATGGAGCTGGTTCACACATCTCCGTGTGGCTCTGGTGTGAATTGCACAGGAGTCCTGTGCGTCTTCTGGTCCATTGCAGGTCTGAATTCAGCCAAAAATTCAGAACAAAATTGGACCTGAAACTGTGCGCAGGGACACACCGGACCCCCTGCTGTGAGCAGCTCCATGCTTCAGTGTGAACCCAGCCTAAAGGTGTCAAGTAACCAAAATGCCTTCTTTTCAGAAATACTGGTATTCTGAAGAAATGTCAAAAGATACAGTAAAAATCTGAAGCATGCGGATGGGGTTTTGGATTGATTTGGCTGCAATATACTGTTCTTTTATAATAAACTTTGAAGGGAGCCAGTGGGACTCACATAACCAACAAATTCTTATTGGTTGCTACTTTCACCATTTTTTCTATTTGATAGAAATTCTTTATAGTGTTGTAGTGTCAACATACTGATGTTTATGGAACTGCATTTCATTATTTTACTATTGGATAGAGATGAAAAGTGTTTACTCATCTATATCATAGTGTGATATCCACTCTGATGAACACCTAATTAAATTGGGTCAGCTTATTTACAGATGGGGTTCTATTGAACAGTCATCTTTGTCATAACAGCAAGTTACAGCCATTTTCCACAGGAGGAAGTGGAAGTCCTTGACAAAAAAGGCAATGAGAACTGAAAAAAACGGTTATGGTTCCTACATGGCATGAAATACTACAACTATAAGCCAAGTCACGTGCTCTGGAGACAAGTAGGTGCACCTGTTGACAATTAATGTTGTTACATGCTGCTCCAAACAAGTTAACCCAATGTGTTAAAGGGTTAAGTACAATCTTTTATTCAATGTTTTTTAGATATACTACACTACACACTAGTTCTATGCGACCATTGGTGCCCATATTTCATAAATGTGCAGAAAAGTGTAATACATATAAATAAATAAAAAAAACAATAAGGAATTTTATCAAATACACAATTAATAATCACAGTCCATTCATTTTCATCCACCAGTTAGGCTACTTTCAGATTGGGGCGTTGTGGGCATCCAGTGTCCTCAGGCATCCTCGGGCTTTCACACGGGAGACATAGGAGAGGCTCTTTACAGGCGCTACACAGGCGCTATCTTTAGCGCTGTAGCGCCTGTAAAGCGCCTCAGTGTGAAAGTAGCTTTATAAAACAACAAACTGTTCTGTTAAACACATTAAGGCCCCTTTTACAATAAGGTGCTTCTAAACTGCAAGTAAACATTTGAGTGCTTTTGAATCGCTTTTCAGGCGCTTTTGAAGAGCTTTCCAATAATTTTAATGGAGAGGAACATTTTTTCACCGCTCTGCAAGCCCACTGCCCCAGTGTGAAAGCATTCATTGATTTTAATGGAAATAGTTTTTCCTGAGCTTTTCGGGTGCTTTTTTTTAGCGTGAAAGTGCCTGAAAAGCGCCTCAATGTGAAAGGGGTCTAAATGCGCAAGTGGTGCTGCAATAGTATTAGCCACAATCCACTTATGCTCAGTAGTGCTTTTTCCATCAATCCTAGGGTAATGCCAGTGAACAGACCCACTCACCAGATAAAAAGACTCCTTAATTAAAAGAAGGTCTAAAGCCTCGTACACACTATCGGATTTTCCGCAGACAAAAGTCAGACTTTTGTCCGAAGGGCATTGGCCAGGAACTTGTCTTGTATACAAACGGCAAGGAATTATCGGCCAACAAACACAAACGTAGTGATGTACTAGACGTACTACGAACCAATAAAGAGGAAGTTCAATTGTCATGCGCCACCCTTTCGGCTCCTTCTGTTAATTTTGTGTTAGTAGAAGTTTGGTGAGTGTTGATTCGCGCTTTTCATTTTGCTCTTTTCATTTCGCGCTTTTCAGTTTGTTTCTGAACAGCCGTTCGTCAACCAGCCATTTTGCGGAATCAGAGGAGATAGCGTGTTATTTATTATTGGCCTTGGAGTAAATTGTCAAAAAATGTTAACCTTTTCCAAAATAAAATAAAAGACAATGAAAAATCATATAGCAAACAAGCAATGAAAAAACAAACGTGTATTCGTAAAAGTGAGTCTACAAGACTAAAACTTGGTACAGAGACTAAATGCACTATTCAAAAGAAAAAAGAGGGGATCATATAGCAACAAGCAATGAAAAACATCACGGTATTCGTAGAAGCATGGTTTACAGAATAATAAATTATTATTATTAGAGTCTATTCCCCCCGCCGGGCACCAAAAGGGAACACTAAACTCATAGAAAAGGGCGGTAGGTACAGACCACTAGCCCTCTAAATATCCATATGTTTCACTTTGTAGGTCCCAATTTCGATCTTGTTTAACTATTCTAAAAAGAAGAAAGATATCGGGATACAATCCCAGGTGTCTGCTCACGGGAGGATCTTGGGGAAAAAAAGAGATGGTCATAAATTCTCTTTTTGGGGGGGGGAAGGGGATATGGGGACGCACGGAATTAAACCGGGGAAAATTTCTTTCCGTTGGGTAAAATGAAGTGGTGCATGTGTGTAAAAAACATGTAATAATCATCAATTATTAGTTTATTAGATGGTCATCTCTGAAAATTGGCCCCCCGCCGGGCACCGAGTTGGTGGATGTTGAAGAGGGATGAATTTGGTTGTTTGTTGTTCCTGTGGTTTTAGGTTTAGGCCGTCTAGGCCCATATACCGTCAGAGGATAAGGCGACTCCGGGCTTGGTGTGAACTGTTCATCGTATACAGTTTCGCCTCATTGATACCACCGCTCTCCGCATGCAGGGTGGTGCCAGCCGTTTTTTTGCCTACATTAAACGCTATAGAGTGTTAGATCCCAATATGTTTCACTGAGGTTTTGGTGTTAAGATTGTAAATTGGTTGTCCCAATTTCCAATATACCTGAGCCAACATAATGTCTGGCTCTAGGTATCGATTGCTTTCATCGGCAAAAATTTGCCGCTCCCACCCCCCCAGGTACTTCGGGGCGCAAAACCATGGCGACGCCCTGAAAGTGTGCCGGAGATGAGAAGCAATTGTGATATCTGTTGTCCTCCTCCATCAAAAAACTACTGAATTTATGATACAATGACATGGGGCATAAGAAAAAAATCAATAAACCTACTTGCCATGCCGGGTGAATATGGCCTCTCTCGGGAAAGGAACGTTGCATCTGCTTATCAATCAGACAATATATGCTGTGTAGGAAATTTAAATTCCAATCCATATTTTGAAATTTAACTCTGATGTAATTGGTTAATAAATAAAGCTGCCTGTTGGTTTACTGTCATGTTAGGGAGGCTGGGTGATATTGGTATGGATTTTATTTCTTTGACCATGGCAATGAGAAAAGCCGGCTGAGGGTTGGTGGTTAGATCCGGAAATTGGTTAGATTTGTTCATAGACCGGATTCTCATGATTTCAGGACCATGGTTTCTTCACTGGGAATAAAGGGAAGGTCTCGACGTGCTTGAAGGGTTAGATGGTCTCTCTGTGATAGGTAGTGTGGTACCTGTTTGAGAGTTATGTAGGAGTTGGATAGCCTGGGCCGCCATGGTCATCTGCCGATGTTGAAGGACGTGTTTGTGCCTGGGGAAAAAGATGAAGACACAGATGAGTCAGAGAAAAAATTCTCTCCCATTTTATAAGCGTAATAGTGTTTTACCAAGTTTGGCTTGTTTTTTTTGATTTTTGTTAAGTTTATCTAAATACTCTTTCATCAATTCCTGATTCTTACTTACATAGAGAGGTGTGGGATCCTAGTTCTTTATCTAGATGGTCAATGTCTGCCTGGTATGGTTTTTACCCGCAGCCCCATAGGGCTACTTAATGTATTCCATTGTCTGAGTTTGGCATATTGTAAGAGGTCTGGAATTCACTCATCAAGCCAGCCCACGCTGAAGGCTAACTTCTCACACATAGAAGTATACTTGCTGCAAGGGTTAAATGCGATCATGGTTTAAAATGAACCTGGAATGGTGCTCCCACCTATTATTTTTAGATCAAGAAAAGATTGCTGCGTCCCAAGGTGGCAATCTAAAAACACCTATCATGTATGTGAGTATTGTCAAAAAAAATGTATAACCTTTTCCACAATAGAAAAAGGAAAGAAGAATGGACTTTATAGGCACTTGGTTATGAAAAATATATTTTTTTAGTACAAAATTTATTGAACAACATATATAGTTTAAACAAAAGACAGCATACATTACAATACATAACACCAGTATTGACAAAGAACAATATTGGGGCTAAAAGGTTGAGAACTCCGAAAGACTACCCCTATGGGTATTACAGTACCACACAATGATTCGCTAGACGTGTAGTGTTGACACCATAAAATCTTCCCTGCCCAAAAAGGGGATTGGTCGTCGGGGTGGGCACTGCTGTGCGGGGAAAAGTTATGGGGACATAAAAGGTGACTAGTGATACAAAGGAAAGATGGAAAAGGGCAAAACGAGAAAAAATATAATAATGAACATAGAATTGGTAAATAAATGTTCACTGAAAGAGTAGCCACCTCTACATATACTCCAAGATACTTACTGGGGTAGGTATAGGTGAGAGGTATACTGGGTGGCACGTAAATGAATTAGTTGGCAATTGTGCTTAAGATTTGTTTAAGTGGGAATGGAAAAACAAGATTGATGTTTACCCCCTTAAAGTAATGGACCCTCTAAAACATCTAAGGGCATCAAGAAAATAAAGGGCACTATATTAAAGCCGTGGGTGCGCGCGCATCACATACTGCGCTGCGCTTCACCCGGCGTAGATGGCGTGACGGAGGACGTTGGAAAAAAGACCAGGATATGCACATAGATAATATGCATTTGGGTAGATACTAGCGAGAAAAAAAAGGGGAGAGAACAGGTGGGGGAAAATGCATCAGGAGGTTGCCTCATATTTTGAAAAGGGTACAAACACAAAATAAAAGACAATGAAAAATCATATAGCAACAAGCAATGAAAAACATCACGTGTATTCGTAGGCATGGTTTACAGTGAGTCTACAAGACTAAACTTGGTACAGAGACTAATAATATCCTATGAGGTGAATCGCACTATTCAAAAGAAGAAAAGAGGGGATAATATAGGGAAGGGGGGAAAAAAGGGGGGGGGGGGAGAGGGAAATACCAGGCGGGGGGTGGGGGGGGGGTGGTGGCCTCTTTCTTGTTTAACCACTTCTAAAACCATGAAAGTGATCAATGAGATATCGAATTTATGATACAATCCCAGGTGTCTGCTCACGGGAGTTAACATCTTGGCCCATTGAGAATAAAAGAGATGGTCATAAATTCTCTTTTTGAGGGGACGTATGGTTTTACCCACATAGAAGGCTCCACACCTGCAATTCATAAGATATACTACCCCTGGGGTATCGCACGTGGCATTAAACCGAGGAGAAAATTTCTTTCCGTTGGGTAAAATGAAAGTGGTGCCCACCTGTATGTGTGGGCAGTAAGCGCAATGGCCACATATGTACATACCTTTGGCTAGATCATCAGTTTGGTCTAATAGCTGGTAGAGACTGGCCGTAAGTTTATCTCCCAAGGATGGTGCCTTTCTAAACACAATTTCCGGTGTGGCGCGGACGTATTGTGGCGCGGACGTATTGGCGAAGCACTGGGTCCTCGCTGAGGTCTAGCCTAATGCTTATTATAGGCCCGTCGTTAAGAGTGCTTCGCCATACATGCGGCGAAGTTGTGGATGTTGACCGCTCTCCGCATGCAGCAGCGTGTTGCCGCGAAATAAATAGCGTGAATCTGAGTTGAAGCTGTTGGTGTTCAAAAGGGCCATAAGAAACATTGTGATGAATTTGGTTCATCGGCAAAAATTTTGCCGCTCCACCCCCCACTACCCCCCCAGGTACAGATAGGGCGTACGCCGGGGCGCAACATGTTGTGCCGGAGAAGGAGAAGCAAGTGTGCTTCAAAATAAAAGAGAGGAGTTGCAGCAGGAAGGTGTTAAACTCCCAAAATTTAGTTACTCTGTTGTCCTCCTCCATCAAAAAACTACTCTTGAATATAAAGCCTTCCACATCACACTGTAACAAACATAGTGGTTTTCCTTAACGTAAAGATGGTAGCTGAATGACATGGGGGGAAAAAAATCAATAAACCTACTTGCATGTTTAATCGATCCTATGCCGGTTACTATAGGCCTTCCTGGGGGTATACTCATATTCTTATGGATTTTTGGTATGTATAGAATATGGGCTCTCCGTCTCGGGAAAGGAACGTTAAGAAACTCATAAGTCTGCTTATCAATCAGAGGCTGTGTAATTGGAAAGACACATTAACTGAGTTCTGTCTATTCCTCATCCAGAAGTAGCATGAGGTCTCTCAGTGGCTCGCCTAATGCTTTGGTTTATAGGCCCAGTCTTAATAGGTTTTCACAAGGTAACAAGCAGCCCATCCACCTTTTATGTGCAGCGGTTAACCTTCCAGGATTTTATTTAGGTTTTTGTTGCCCGGTGTACTATACCCCCGCTCGGTTGAAGGACGTAAGGCGACATTATTGGTGTTAGTTTGGAAGGCATGTTCTTCTACCCGGCTTCCTGGGGCCCTGGTGCCTTCTGACTCTGGTTTGTGTAACGGTATAGACTTCCCAGGTAGATTTTATTAAGCCGTAGCTCCCTTGCTTGTTTGAATTTTTCTTTTTTCAGAAATACTTATTCTGAAGCCCCATTGGAGTTTTGGATTGTTGGCGGCAATTTAAAATACTTTGTGTTTGAACTGTTCATCGTACGTAGTACAGTTTCGCCTGAGGCGGAGATATTGTGCGTACTTTGGGATCATCCAAAAATTTGCCCGCTCAGTTTGGATAGCTGGTAGAGACTATCTCCCAAGGATGGTGCCTTTCTAAACACAATTTGCGACCGAAACTCAAACCCCGGTGTGGCCGCGGACGCATGCATGCATTCCTTGGCCTACATTTGTGCTTCGTATTCATAAAAACTGCCATACATGCGCGAAGTTGTGGATGAACCTGGAATGGTGGCTCCCCCTATTATTTTTTGAGCCGAATAGCGTGTGATGATCTAAATTTGGTTGTTTGTTGTTCTTCTGTAAAAGGTGACAAGTGATACAAAAGGGTTTTAGGTACTTGTAATGTCCGCTACAATGCGTATATATTTATATTTTAGGCTTTAAAGGGCACTATACCTTGCAGAGGAAAGATTAACTGAGTTCTGTCTAGGCAACTGGTGACTATAGGGTGTCCGTTCTCAACGTGTAGTGTGCAGGCCATGGGGTCCTATGCACATGCTTTGCCCCAATTATAGGTCCTAACAAGACTAAACTTGGTACAGGACTAATTAATATCATTGAGGTATGAATCCCGTCTTAAGAGGCATAGCAAAGGGCGGTAGGATATCACCTTTTACTATCCACCCTCTCTAGGATCTTGTTTTAACCCACTTTACAACCCCGCTCGGTAGTCTCAACCCACACCTGCTATTTCATAAGCGTTGGTAAAATGAAGTGGTGCCACCTGTATGTGTGGGCAGTAAGCGCAATGGCCACATATGTACATACCTTTGGCTAGATCATCAGTTTGGTCTAATAGCTGGTAGAGACTGGCCGTAAGTTTATCTCCCAAGGATGGTGCCTTTCTAAACACAATTTCCGGTGTGGCGCGGACGTATTGGCGAAGCACTGGGTCCTCGCTGAGGAAATGCCAGTGCTTCGCCATACATGCGCGAAGTTGTGGATGTTGAGCCGAATAGCGTGTGATGAATTTGGTTGTTTGTTGTTCTTCTGTGGTTTTAGGTTTAGGCTTTGGAAAGATTAACTGAGTTCTGTCTAGGCCTAATGCTTTATTATAGGCCCGTCTTAAGAGGCTTTTACTATACCCCCGCTCGGTAAGGCGACTCCGTAGCTCCCTTGCTTGGTGTTTGAACTGTTCATTTACTTTAAGGGGGTATGGGGTCCATTACTTTAAGGGGGTAAACATCAATCTTGTTTTTCCATTCCCACTTAAACAAATCTTAAGCACAATTGCCAACTAATTCATTTATACTAAGATGTGGCCTTTAGGAAATACATCCTCTCCCCTACGGTCATACCATCAGGCCTCTTTCGTAGGCTAGTTGTAGATACAAGGATAATATTAATTATATACGCATTGTAGAGGACATACAAGTACTCTTTTATTTACATATCCCCCCAGTGTGGACTTTTGCATCTGGGTATCAAGATCCGGGTTTCCTGCAGAGTGAAGTGATAAGCCACCCAGTATACCTCTCACCTATACCTACCCCAGTAAGTATCTTGGAGTATATGTAGAGAGGCTACTCTTTCAGTGAACATTTATTATATGATGTTCCAATTTACCAATTCTATGTTCATTATTATTTTTTTCTCGTTTTGCCCTTTTCCATCTTTCCTTTGTATCACTAGTCACCTTTTATGTCCCCATAACTTTTCCCCGCACAGCATTGCCCAACCTCGAGGGCCTCACCGTCGGTGAGCATACCCACCAGAGGTGGTGACGCTGCTTTTCGGTGACCCACGGTGTCCATCTTCTCTCCTTCCCCCCTCCTTTCCTATAGGGGGGTTAACGTGAAACCATCTGGAGGGCCCACCGACGTTAGCGAGTAGAGAGACTCTATGGTCAGGGCTCTGCATCAGTAGGTGAGCCTCACTTTTATCCATGTAAATGCTTATATCGAATGTAAAATGTCTGTACGATACTGATATGTAAAAGTGACATAAAGTAATGCATTGTCTCCTCTAAACCAGAACACAAGCTCCTGAGGAAGCGACCTAGTTGTCGCGAAACATGTCGAGCACAAGTTTCTTCTTTTAACTGGTGGGACCGACGACCAATCCCCTTTTTGGGCAAGTCCACATTCCAGTGGGAAGATTTTATGGTGTCAACACTACACGTACACCGACCCCACGTCTAGCGAATCATTGTGTGGTACTGTAATACCCATAGGGGTAGTCTTTCGGAGTTCTCAACCTTTTAGCCCCAATATTGTTCTTTGTCAATACTGGTGTTATGTATGTAATGTATGCTGTCTTTTGTTTAAACTATATATGTTGTTCAATAAATTTTGTACTAAAAAAATATTTTTCATAACCAAGTGCCTATAAAGTCCATTCTTCTTTCCTTTTTCTATTGTGGAAAAGGTTAACATTTTTTGACAATATATAGGATGTGGCACTCACATACATGATAGGTGTTTTTAGATTGCCACCTTGGGACGCAGCAATCTTTTTCTTGATCTTGGAGTAAATTGGTTTGACCCAAGTCCAGTCCAGGAACAGGAGGAGGAGGATTTCTTGGACCAAAAATTGGTTGCTATATTAATCGTGACCAATTATTGCCTTTGCTGCAGGAGCTCCAGGAGAATAATCCAGATGATTTTCAGAATTATCTCCGGATGACAGCCCCCGGCTTTCATCAACTCTTGGCATTGTTGACTCCCTATATTAAGAAGCAGGACACATGCATGAGACTTTTATTTTATTTTTTGGTTGAATAATGATTTGATTTGGTATATGTTCTATTTTTTTGGATGCATAGAATGCACTTTTTTGTTAAGTTCTATTTGCAGATAGCATGTCTAATTTTCTTTGTATTCTTTTTTTAATGCACAATAAAAAAATTGTGTAGAATAATACTTGGCTATGTGTTTTACTTAAAATGACAGTTTGGGAGTAGGCAGTTACATTTTAAAATATACTATGTCAAATTAACAAGGGACACCAACATAGTTGTATCTTTGATATAAAAACTATGATTGGTAACTTGACTAAATAAATAAAAAAACAATATTATTCTTGATATCACTAGAAAAAAAGCCGTTTGGCAGAACTCCATCAGTATCACCAGCAAACCAGCTTCATTATTATCCCATTAAAGAAGAAGAGAATGTGCACTGCATTTCTAGATTTCATAATTTGCCGCATCACGAATGTGAATTCTCCATATATAATTACATTTTATAATGCAATAAATTCCCAGAAGAAATGCTTCTAGCCAATATGTGTTTATTACCCAAGCCCCATAAAGATCACACCTCACCACAGAACTATTGCACAATATCAGTCATAAATAATGACCTCAACATTTTTGGCCATTTGCTGGCGGACAGTTTCATAGTTTGTAAGGTTGAATAAAGACACCAGTCCATCCAGTTCAACCTGAGTGAGTGTCTACAATTGTCCCTATCCCTGTACATTGCACACTCTCATCACATGTCCCTACCCTCAAGGAGCCCACAATCCAAGGTCCCCATTCATATACTAGGGCCAATTTTGGACAGAAGCCAATTAACCTACCTGCATGTCTTTGGATTGTGGGAGGAAACCAGAGTACCTGGAGGAAACCCACGCAGGCACAGGGAGAACATGCAAACTCGTGGTTGGGATTTGAACCAGTGACCCTTCTTACTGCTAGGTGAGAGTGCTAACCACTACACCACTGTGCCACCCATAAACAGAATGGCGGTGGTCATCACCTCATTAATCCACCCAGACCAAACGGGTTTTATTCCAGGTTAGTGTACAAAAGGAGAGTTGCGCCAATCAGTTATCAAATATCGTGCTAAATTACAAAAGAAATTTTAAAATAAAGTCAATTGTGATAAAAACTGGGACATGTATGGAGGATGCAAATCCTCAAGTTGATGCAAGTACAACCACTCACACCACGAGGGATATAATCAACACCCCCTATCTGTCTCAGTCACCCCTATTTTACTGTGAACCTTTTATAGTGCCAGGACAACCGACTGAGAAATTAATATATTCGTCCCCCTATTTATAATAATCTAAATATACCCCACTCTCATAAATTTTTTCCAATCACATACATATTTTTAATATGTGTAAACAAAACACATTTATGTGAAACAATACTAAAAGAAAACATATAAAAAATGATATAATATTGAGTTGCCACAAATCCCATGTGCCAACAGATTAATTAGTTAAATAAAGTCCATGTGCGTTCTAAAGTGAGGGAAGCTTTAACACCACTTTAACTTAGTATGCCAATGACCGATTGCTCCCACTGGTAACACCACTTGTGACTGGATATTCTGGTGCTTGTGAAAGCCACCCTAAATGTGAATCCACCACCGCAAAAAAATGGCCACTCACCAGAACCAGGTGAGTTTTAGGCGTTTGGTTTAATTGGTCGGATAATCACTCCTTGCTCTGGTCAATCTCCTCTATGAAGTCCAAGCTTTTTTGATCTGGGTAGCCTCCGCTCTCAAGGAAAATGATAAAATGCTCCCATAGTGTAATAAGTCAAAAAAATGTATTGCCAAACAATTAAAACAAAAGATTATTACACTCATATTTGCCTGTGCCCTCGGGCCGGCACTGAGCCTCTCCAGCCGTGTATGTGGGGACCTCAAAACCAGCGTGTTGGTTGTTTGTGCCCCTCGTTTCACTGCTGATCGGATCGGGACTGGCGTCGTGTTACGTGTTTACCCAGCAGCCTCTATGCGTTTCGCAAATCCACTGTGCGTCATCAGGAAGGGTTTTATTCCAGGCAGACAGATTACTGCCAATTTAAGGCTTGTCATAAATATAATACAGGGAGCTAACTTACATGCAAACCCAGCAGTTATCCTTAGCCTTGATATTCACAAGGCTTTTAATAGTGTCAGTTGGTGGTACCTGGAACTACTGCTCCCCAAAAACAGTCTTTGCAGTGAATTCATGCATGGTTTCAGAGCTTTATATCAAAATCCTCAAACTAGAATTAGACTTCCAGGAGAAAACTCATAGTTAGCTCAATGGTTTGCTCCTTCAAATCAAGTGTCTTGGTTACATTTTGAAGAACAGTCAATTATACCATTCCATCTTCAAGGTATTTTATGGTGCAAGTCGATTCAACCCAGAGAGACCTTTCCCTTAAATATGGTGGTGGCTCAATCATACCAATTGTGGCACCGATATAAAGATAAATGTGACTTGATTTCTTCCACCCCCCTAGCATCCTTTATAGGAGACCCCCGCTTCTCCCCGACCTTTAGAAATAGCAGCATTAGCTATTTATGGGCATATATTGTAATGTTCTTTTTGTTCTTCTAATGATGGGAATACATGCACCCTTTTTGTGGTGAAATCACCACCTACAGCGATGGAGTCGCTGATTTTTGTATAGTGAGAGCAAATGCTGTTGCTGTCAAGATAAATAAATCAGTGCTGCAGCTAAATGGCATACTTGAAAAGCAAACAATGGTAACGATACAACACTAACTCAATAAAACAACCTTTGAATGCAATTTGTGCCTAAAAAATATATGCCAAAGCATGGGGGGAATCCGCCCCTAATGTTAGGAGTAGGGATGAGCTTCGAGTTCGAGTCGAACTCATGGTCGACTCGAACATTGCCTGTTCGCCCCGTTCGCCGAATAGCGAACAATTTGGGGTGTTTGCGGCAAATTTGAAAAGCCGCGAACACCCTGTAAAAGTTTATGGGAGAAATCTAAAGTGCTAATTTTAAAGGCTTATATTCAAGTTATTGTCCTAAAAAGTGTTTGGGGACCTGGGTCCTGCCCCAGGGGACAGGTATCAATGCAAACAAAAGTTTTTAAAAATGTCAGTTTTTTTGGGAGCAGTGATTTTAATAATGCTTAAAGTGAAACAATAAAAGTGTAATATTCCTTTAAATTTCGTACCTAGGGGGTGTGTATAGTATGCCTGTAAAGGGGCGCATGTTTCCCATGCTTAGAACTGTCCCTGCACAAAGTGTAATTTCTGCAGGAAAAAAAGTAATTTAAAAGCACTATAATGAATTGTCGGCTCCCCGTAATACAGAGAACAGTCATTGAAAGTTATTGATAAAAAAAAAGGTGTGGGGTTCCCCCCAAATTTAATTATCAGGCCCTTCAGGTCTGGTATGGATATTAAGGGGAACCCCGCGTCAAATTTAAAAAAAAAATGATGTGGGGTTCCCCCCAAATATCCATACCAGACCCTTCAGGTCTGGTATGGATTTTAAGGGGAACTCCACGCCAAATTTAAAAAAAAATGGCGAGAAGTACCCCCCAAAAATCCATACCAGACCCTTTATCCGAGCACGCAACCTGGCAGGCCGCAGCAAAAGAGGGGGGCGAGAGAGAGCCCCCCTCCTGAACTGTACCAGGCCACATCCCCACAACCCTGGCCGGTGGTTGTGGGGGTCTGCGGGTGGGGGGCTTATCGGAATCTGGAAGCCCCCTTAACAGGTACATTGTACCCCTACCATTTCACAAAGAAAGTGTAAAAAATTTAAAAAAAAAACACACTGACACCGTTGGGATAAGTCCTTTATTAAAAAATTCAAAAATAAAAAAAAGATTCCAGCGGTGGTAATCCACTCTTGGTATCCAGCGATGGGTGATCTCTTCACTAGTGTACCTTCGATTGGACATTTTGGCCTCTAAATTTACTGGTACACTAGTGAGACTCACAGGAAAAAAGAGCACTGACTGTCAGTGACTGCTTCCAAAAAATCTGTTAGCGTTCGCAGGGATCAGGCCTGACTCTGCGAATTCTGCAGTTAAGTGTTTAGTGTTTTGTAAGTGATCAATTGGTACTGCACTTGGGTGGGCTGGGCTTGGCTGGACGGAGGGACTAAACGCAGGTGCTAGCAGGTATCTTGGCTAATCCCTCTAACACTGCGTTTTTGGCAACCCTAAACTACTGGGGACGCTAGTATAGATCTGATCAGATCAGATATTGATCCGTTCAGACACTATACTACTAAGGGAGGTGTATGGTGCGTGCGTGGGTGTTACTGGCACTAATATGATGCTGGCTGGGACGATGCAGGCCCTAATTGATGCTAAAACCTAACTGATATCACCCGCCGGTGATCAGGGGGTTAAACCTTTTATTAGGTAATATATGGCAGGTGCCCCAACGCTATAAAAAATAACTAACTAACCAGCGTCACCGTGAGACTTATACAGCGATCACTGGTGACAGGGGGTAATCAAGGGGGTTAAACCTTTATTAGGGGGTAAGGGGGGTCCCTAGACCTATCTGGGGCTACTACTAGGTACCCTAATGCTGATTAGTGTCACAAATGACACCAGTACAGTGATTAAAGTAAAATATGAACACTGCACTTGGTAACACTGTGACAGGGAGTGAAGGGGTTAACTGGGGGGGGGGGGGCGGTCAGGGGGGTGCTCGGGGGGTGAAATATGTGCCTATGTGTACCGTGTCAGTGTAGTGTTGGTGCAACTCACATTCGGATGTCCTCTCTCCTCTCTATGAAACGGAAAATAATTCCACGAGGAGAGATGACATCACTTCCGGTCTGTGTTTACACTTACACAGGCAGGGGAGGATTTCATTTGTCAGGACCGATCAGCAGGTCCAGGCCAGAAATCATTGCCTGGGCCTGGAGACTGATTGGTTCTGAAACAAATCCAATCATCACGGCCACCTAAGGCCGCATGCCCGACGTAACATAACATTGCTTCACCAACCGTGCCACTCTGCCACAATAAAACTGCATTAAGACGTGGTTAAGCATTAGTAAGCTGCAATATATTACATTGGTTTTGGATTTAGATCTACTTTAATTATTGCATTTTGACTATGAAACTGTTAACTCTCAGCAAAGAGTGTATTAACAATGCAGGTTATATGCCAGACAGGACATACATTCAATCCTAACGTCATCATATTTAAAAAAAAATGGCGAGGAGTTCCCCCCAAAAATCCATACCAGACCCTTTATCCGAGCACGCAACCTGGCAGGCCGCAGGAAAAGAGGGGGGCGAGAGCGCCCCCCTCCTGAACTGTACCAGGCCACATCCCCACAACCCTGGCCGGTGGTTGTGGGGGTCTGCGGGTGGGGGGCTTATCGGAATCTGGAAGCCCCCTTAACAGGTACATTGTACCCCTACCATTTCACAAAGAAAGTGTAAAAAATTGTAAAAAAAACACACTGACACCGTTGGGATAAGTCCTTTATTAAAAAATAAAAAAAAAGATTCCAGCGGTGGTAATCCACTCTTGGTATCCAGCGATGGGTGATCTCTTCACTAGTGTACCTTCGATTGGACATTTTGGCCTCTAAATTTACTGGTACACTAGTGAGACTCACAGGAAAAAAGAGCACTGACTGTCAGCGACTGCTTCCAAAAAATCTGTTAGCGTTCGCAGGATCAGGCCTGACTCTGCGAATTCTGCAGTTAAGTGTTTAGTGTTTTGTAAGTGATCAATTGGTACTGCACTTGGGTGTGCTGGGCTAGGCTGGACGGAGGGACTAAACGCAGGTGCTAGCAGGTATCTTGGCTAATCATGCTAACACTGCGTTTTTGGCAACCCTAAACTACTGGGGACGCTAGTATAGATCTGATCAGATCAGATATTGATCCGTTCAGACACTATACTACTAAGGGAGGTGTATGGTGCGTGCGTGGGTGTTACTGGCACTAATATGACGCTGCCTGGGACGATGCAGGCCCTAATTGATGCTAAAACCTAACTGATATCACCCGCCGGTGATCAGGGGGTTAAACCTTTTATTAGGTAATATATGGCAGGTGCCCCAACGCTATAAAAAATAACTAACTGACCAGCGTCACCGTGAGACTTATACAGCGATCACTGGTGACAGGGGGTAATCAAGGGGGTTAAACCTTTATTAGGGGGTAAGGGGGGTCCCTAGACCTATCTGGGGCTACTACTAGGTACCCTAATGCTGATTAGTGTCATAAATGACACCAGTACAGTGATTAAAGTAAAATATGAACACTGCACTTGGTAACACTGTGACAGGGAGTGGAGGGGTTTACTGGGGGGGGGGGGGGGGCGGTCAGGGGGGTGCTCGGGGGGTGAAATATGTGTCTATGTGTACCGTGTCAGTGTAGTGTTGGTGCAACTCACATTCGGATGTCCTCTCTCCTCTCTATGAAACGGAAAAGAATTCCACGAGGAGAGATGACATCACTTCCGGTCTGTGTTTACACTTACACAGGCAGGGGAGGATTTCATTTGTCAGGACCGATCAGCAGGTCCAGGCCAGAAATCATTGACCTGGGCCTGGAGACTGATTGGTTCTGAAACGAATCCAATCTTCACGGCCACCTAAGGCCGCGCGCCCGACGTAACATAACATTGCTTCACCAACCGTGCCACTCTGCCACAATAAAACTGCATTAAGACGTGGTTAAGCATTAGTAAGCTGCAATATATTACATTGGTTTTGGATTTAGATCTACTTTAATTATTGCATTTTGACTATGAAACTGTTAACTCTCTGCAAAGAGTGTATTAACAATGCAGGTTATATGCCAGACAGGACATACATTCAATCCTAACGTTATCATATTTAAAAAAAAATGGCGAGGAGTTCCCCCCAAAAATCCATACCAGACCCTTTATCCAAGCACGCAACCTGGCAGGCCGCAGGAAAAAAGGGGGGGGCGAGAGAGCGCCCCCCTCCTGAACTGTACCAGGCCACATCCCCACAACCCTGGCCAGTGGTTGTGGGGGTCTGCGGGTGGGGGGCTTATCGGAATCTGGAAGCCCCCTTAACAGGTACATTGTACCCCTACCATTTCACAAAGAAAGTGTAAAAAATTGTAAAAAAACTCACTGACACTGTTGGGATAAGTCCTTTATTAAAAAATTAAAAAATAAAAAAAAGATTCCAGCGGTGGTAATCCACTCTTGGTATCCAGCGATGGGTGATCTCTTCACTATTGTACCTTCGATTGGACATTTTGGCCTCTAAATTTACTGGTACACTAGTGAGACTCACAGGAAAAAAGAGCACTGACTGTCAGCGACTGCTTCCAAAAAATCTGTTAGCGTTCGCAGGATCAGGCCTGACTCTGCGAATTCTGCAGTTAAGTGTTTAGTGTTTTGTAAGTGATCAATTGGTACTGCACTTGGGTGGGCTGGGCTGGGATGGACGGAGGGGCTAAACGCAGGTGCTAGCAGGTATCTTGGCTAATCCCGCTAACACTGCGTTTTTGGCAACCCTAAACTACTGGGGACGCTAGTATAGATCTGATCAGATCAGATATTGATCCGTTCAGACACTATACTACTAAGGGAGGTGTATGGTGCGTGCGTGGGTGTTACTGGCACTAATATGACGCTGCCTGGGACGACGCAGGCCCTAATTGATGCTAAAACCTAACTGATATCACCCGCCGGTGATCAGGGGGTTAAACCTTTTATTAGGTAATATATGGCAGGTGCCCCAACGCTATAAAAAATAACTAACTGACCAGCGTCACCGTGAGACTTATACAGTGATCACTGGTGACAGGGGGTAATCAAGGGGGTTAAACCTTTATTAGGGGGTAAGGGGGGTCCCTAGACCTATCTGGGGCTACTACTAGGTACCCTAATGCTGATTAGTGTCACAAATGACACCAGTACAGTGATTAAAGTAAAATATGAACACTGCACTTGGTAACACTGTGACAGGGAGTGAAGGGGTTAACTGGGGGGGGGGGGCGGTCAGGGGGGTGCTCGGGGGGTGAAATATGTGCCTATGTGTAGTGTTGGTGCAACTCACATTCTCTCCTCTCTATGAAACGGAAAGAATTCCACGAGGAGAGATGACATCACTTCCGGTCTGTGTTTACACTTACACAGGCAGGGTAGGATTTCATTTGTCAGGACCTATCAGCAGGTCCAGGCCAGAAATCATTGACCTGGGCCTGGAGACTGATTGGTTCTGAAACTAATCCAATCATCACGGCCACCTAAGGCCACGCGCCCGACGTAACATAACATTGCTTCACCAACCGTGCCACTCTGCCACAATAAAACTGCATTAAGACGTGGTTAAGCATTAGTAAGCTGCAATATATTACATTGGTTTTGGATTTAGATCTACTTTAATTATTGCATTTTGACTATGAAGCTGTTAACTCTCTGCAAAGAGTGTATTAACAATGCAGGTTATATGCCAGACAGGACATACATTCAATCCTAACGTCATCATATTTATAATTACGTGCCAGTTTGAGAAGAGCCTATTATGGTTTTCTTGTTAAATATGATTTAATATTTGGAGTAGAACATGGCAACTTGTCTGATATAAATCATACACCTACACACTGAAGAAATTAGGCATGGACTGTTTATTATCTTCTACAATTATTAAACACATTCCTTCATTAAAACATAGGACAAATTAAAGGCAAGCTCCAATTACATAAAAAAATCATTAATATTCCATTGCCAATATTAACATTTTTTCTTATTTAAAAAGAAGAGATGGAGGGTTACATTTATTAAACAACAGATGTCAAAGTTTGCTTGTGGATGAGATTGATTTGAGTTGATTAGACATAATGAACAATAATTTTTTCTCTTGTGCAGTATGTGATTTATTTCATATCTAATGAGGCTAATAATCAGATGTGAAAGTGGCTATAAATTTGCTTTTATTTATTCATTTTATTTATTAAGAAAACAGATGAGCATATTGACATAAATTGCAATAATCATTAATAGTAATATTGTAGTACAGAGGCACAAATTGACAAAAAACAAGAGTTGCTAAAGTTGTAGGGTACATAATAAGTCACCTATATGGACTACATTAATCAGACATATTTGTGTGGGTGATACAATTAATATTCCATCACCCATTCTCCTACATTAGCCTGTTTAATAAAAATCATTGATTTGAGAGTAAGTCTGTAAAATGTAATGCGCTTCTCAATATATTTTCATCAGGTCTCTTCTTCTACACTAGCAGATTTTAATGCAAATTGAAATAAGTGCTGTATGGTTGTTGCAGATCAGGGAAAAATTATTGACAAGACCAAGAACAGCCGTTAAACTCCAGGTTTCATATACAGCTGTTACCTCACCTTCTTGACATTGTTTATACCTGTAGTTCTTAAAAATGTTAGGTATATAGTAACATTTATGAATGGGCATTAATGGGTATTGTTATCATCTTGTTGTATTTTATACAAAATGCTTGGAAAAGTGTACAGCATTAATGGGCCCTGTAAGCACTATTAAAGCGGCGTTCCGTTTAAAAATTTTTTTTTTAAAGTCAGCAGCTACAAATACTGCAGCTGCTGACTTTTAATAATCGGACACTTACCTGTCCCAGGGTCCAGCAATGTGGGGGATCGAAGCCCCACTTGTCTCCCCCTCCGCTCGGTGGTGCCGGCATTGTAACTGTGGGCGTCCGGCTGTGACTTCACAGCCAGGCACCCACTGTGCATGCGCGATCCGCACCGAGCGCTGTGACTGGCCGCGCAATCATCTGGGACCTATGACGTGATTGCTTCCTTCCGGCGCCAAGGATGTGCCAGAAGGAAGTGGGAACTGAAACCCTCTGAAAAGAGGGTAACTGCTCTCCCCCCAAAAAAATTACATGCCAAATGTGACATGTCAGGGGGTCATCTTCTGTTAAAGCGGAAGTGAGCAGAGAGAAGTGACTGAGAGTCTGCAGCTCTCTGCTCACGAAGCTGTCAGAACCGAGCGATCACTCGGTTCTCAGTGCAAGGGTGCCGGGGGACAGATGCAGCATCGGACCGATGAGAGCACTGGAAACTCCTTGTCCAGCTCCCCCTCCTATGTGTGAGGTACCTTGTGTCTATTAGGGCCACAGGGTGACGAGAAACCCAGTCAGGTCTGTATAACCCGACTCTGAGTACAACCACACCAGAATCAGGATTTCCTTTTGCCCCTGTTATCCTGGATTCTATATGTGTGGTTTGTGCTGAAAGAATGAAGGGGCTCTTTCACTTGGGAGATTAATATTTCTGAACAATATCCCTCAAGAAAATATGAAGATAAATAATTTCACCTTTCAGACTGCTAGATTGTTTGAGGTGTGGCTGTATCCCATTGTTCTATTGTTTCTGTCTGCCTTGGGAGCAGCCTATTATGGGATGTATATGTGTTTGTGGATTAGTGGGGTGAGGGGAGGGGGGGGGGGGTTTCTCCAGAAGCCCCTCCCAAAGATGGTCTACTATTGAAATGTTCATATACCTATGTGTCATGTTACTGGAGGAGGTAAAGCTTACCCTGCCCTGTGTCAGTATGCAAAGCAAGGGGGAATTGTTCTCTGAGTGTATATCTCTCTGCCCCTGTGTTTGAATAAAGAGTCTTATGTTTTCACCCTACACTGATGCTTTGACAAGTGACTGGGTGGGCTAAGGGACCTTGGATTGTGCTGGTACCAGACAAAGGAAGCATATATGGCGGACAGATTCTTGAGTACAGGGGTCTGTGACATTGGTGGCAAGCAGTGGGATTGTGCTTCCTGGCCGTGAACACGTCCAAACCACCACCAGCATCCAAGGTCGGGATAGCAGACTTCAGTCGTCCCAGTGGACATATGGATCTGGCATCAGAGTTGCAAGGGCTACTGTGGAGCGCTCTTTCAGCAATCCCCAGGACTGCGGATCATTACCTGGAGATCTGCAGGCAGGTCTGGATTGGAGCCCTCCAGACCGCGGGTGGACACCAGGGCAAGTGCTTTTTAACCCTAGGGCAACGGGCCAGTGACCAACAGGAGTTGCGGATTCGATTTCTGGGAGAGCGGCCCTAGAAGCAATGGGTGTCCATGTTGGACAGGCTGGTCCAGCAGGAGATAGAGCTGGAAAATCGATATCGGGCTCTGCAATGGCAAGCAGAGCATGAATATTTAGGGGAGACAACAGAATGCTCTCTGTGGGAAAGCCTTACAGATGGTTTTGTGTTTTTGCGATGAAGGGGAACCTACCCTTGAGGACCTGCGAGAATACAGAGAGGCTATGCTTGGTCTGGCAGCGGTCTCAGTGCTTAAACCTGATCTGGACTATTTGCTAAAAAAAAAAAAGTCCCCATTTTGAAGGCTTATATGCAAGTTATTCACCATAAAAAAGGGTATGGGGCCCAGGTACAGCCCTGGGCGACATGTACCAATGTAAATAAACTTTAAAAAAAAGATTGTTTCTACAGGATCAGTGATTTTATTGATCCGTAAAGTGAAACAATAAAAATAAAAAATGTATTTAAATATAGTGCCTAGGGGGGTGCCCTTAGATTGCCATAAAAGTGGCACATCTGTACCATGTATAGAACCTGCTGCAGCAATGAAACACCAGACAGTTTTTTTTACATTGGTACATGTCGCCCAGGGCTGTACCTGGGCCCCATACCCTTTTTTATGGTGAATAACTTGCATATAAGCCTTCAAAATGGGGACTTTTTTTGTCAAGTTTAGGGTCACATAGACTTTAATAAGGTTCATGGTTCTGGCCCGAAAGGAAAGTTTGCAATGTTTCCATCTCTAGAAGAGAGAAAGTTTAGGACACCACCAGGGAGAGATGACAAGCAGAAGGAGCTCAAGAGACTTTAGTTTTGGCAGTAGTGAACCATAGTAGATGTAGCTTGAGAAGGGAATGCTGCTTTTATGGACTGGGTAACTACAATCCCCAGAGACAGACTGAGGAGGAGAAAGGGCTGCATTTTTCCAGGCTGAGGAGTGTACATTCTCTTGGTTGGCTGTGAGGCAACTGAGGTGCACACATTGCTACTCCTGTGTGCACATGAGCCTGCCACAAGCATGCGGGCTGAGCCAGAGATTGCACTGCTGTTAACCCAGATGCTGAGAACCAGAGTTTCCCCAGGCACACCAGGAAGTGAACTGACACCCAACAACATGGCTGCATTGCTAGGATTGGTGGGAGGTCACTGCTGCCATTAACCTGTTGTTGCTGGCAGAGACTAAGCACATAGGGCCTGGCCATCTAACTAGCGGCATTAGTTACTGCATGCAGACTTTACTGGGATTGTACTTATGTGCATTACCATAGAGGCCCCAATGCTAGCCAGCTGAAGAACTAGGGAAAAGGACTGTCTCCTCAGATAGCTGCCCTACAAAAACTTTACTTGCTGTCCATAGTAAGAGGTATCTCTGTAGGGAGTTCTGGGTCCTAGCGTAGCCATTTATACAGAGTGCACTTTAATCCCCATTGCAGTTACTGTTTATCTATGTCATTGTTTAATGATGGTGTGTAGATTACCAGGTCCAGATCAATCCAACCATATAGATCCCTATTCTAAGATACTATAATATAGTGACTTAATTTCCCATCCTTGATTGATACCAGAGTACCCCAGTTTCAGTGGGGTTTTTTATCCGGCCTTGGATACCTCCAGCTGTTCACCTGTGTTACCAGAGCTACCCTGGACTGAGTCACACACATTGCTGTGATGAGTTGATGCTAGTGCAGCTTTCATATGCGTATGTATAACTTTCATTGTTCAGTGTATGCATGTTTTTGCCATCCTGAACTGGTTTTGCATTATTGCTTCTAACTTTGCGCCTGTTTAGTAAACTTTAAATTGCAGTTACCCTCTGCCTGATTCGACTGAATAACCTCTTTGTTAAAAGTGCAAACTGTTCATGTACTTATTGTTACTTTGCTTTCAAGCAATATGGCAGCCTGCTGCAAACAAAGGACAGCTTCACTTTGCTCATTTAACCAGTGCTTATTTCATATATTCAATCATGCAGGGAAAAGTAATTACCTTCCATGATAACATACAGTAAATGATACCCCAACAGGGGCACAGGCAGCAATAAAAGCTGACAGCTGTTCTAATCCCTCTCCCCTCTATACAAAACGAAAAAAAAAGTTTTGCCTTCAGTTATACTTTAACCACTTCTGGACCACCCACCGCACATATACTGCAGCAGGGCGGCCCAGCTGCGCGAATTGACGTACCTGTATGTTGTTTTGTGCATGAGAAACTGTGGGCACGTGCGGGGGAGCTGGCGGAGTGCAGAGAGGCAAAACAGGGATCTTCCTATGTAAACAAGGCAGATCCCTGGTCTGACAGGAGGCGACACTGAGATTGTCTGTTCCCAGTCATCAGGAACAGCGATCTCTGTGTTGTCCCAGTGAGCCCCTCCCCCACACAGTTAGAACAGACTGAGGGAACACAGTGATTGATTGCCCCTAGTATTAACCCCATTCCCCGTCAGTGTCATTTATACATTGATCGCTGCATTTTTTTAGCACTGATCACTGTATTGGTGTCGCTAGTTCCCAAAAAGTGTCAAATTTGTCCGCCACAATGTCTTAGTCCTGCTAAAAATCACAGATTGCCGCCATTACCAGTAAAAACAATAAAAAAAATAAAGTCCCTAAATCTATAACCTATTTTGTAGACGCCATAACTTTTGTGCAAACCAATCAATATATACGCTTATTGGGATGTTTTTAACCAAAAATATGTAGTATACATATTGGCCTAAACCGATGAATAAATTTGTTTTGTTTTTTTTTGGATATGTATTATAGTAAAAAGTAAAAACAGTATTATTTTTTTTAAATTGTCGCTCTTTTTCTGTTTATAGCACAAAAAATTAAAACCGCAGGAGGTGATCAAATACCACTAAAAGAAAGCTCTATTTGTGGGGAAAAAAAGGATGTCAATTGTTTGGGTACGGCGTCACACGACGGCTCAATTGTCAGTTAAAGCGATGCAGTGCCGTATCGCACAAAGTGGCCTGGTCATTAAAGGCGTAAATCCTTCCGGGGCTGAAGTGGTTAAGGAAAGAAGTGAAGGTCCACTTTAAAGTGCTTTTGCAAGTGACAATACAATATATTCAGCAGCAAGCAGTAAAAGTAAAGATTGATATACAAAATGCTTTACCTGTAGCAATTGACCGGTCCTGACAGCTCTGAACTAATAAAAGTTAAATCTATTTATTTGCAATGGATTTCTACACTTTGCACATGATCAGTTCCCTTTAGCCTAGGTTCACATTGAAGCAATTTGGCATGCCATTTGACATGTTAATGACATGTCAAATCTGCGGCTATTGCCGGCAATGGCACCATCCAAAAGTAGTTCCTGTACTACTTTTGGCAATTTTATTATCACATGCCTGATGAAGGGGTCCTACGTGGCTCCGAAACGTTGCACTACACTGTTTTGTAATGTGATCTTTCTTAACGTTTGGATGAAAATTATGATCCTTGGTGTGCTGGCGAATATCTACATAGCTCATAGGTTCCAGTATCCAGCTGGCGGTCGCTACGGCACCTAATAGCCTAAAGAGCTTATTTCAGGAACGTATGCAAAGGGAATATGGACTATGGACTTTTTTATAAGTATAACCCACATGTATAACTATTAGGAAGTGATTGAAATGTGTTTTCTTTTTCACCATGCTTAAAGAGGTTGTAAAAAAGAGGTCATAAAAAAAAAAACTCATTATGAAATACTTACCTCAAAACGATTCCCTAAATCAGCATTGGCACTCCGAGTACACCGGGTTCGCAGCTCCAGTGCTGTGATTGGCCAGAGCCGCGATGACGTCACTCCTGCACATGCGAGCCGCTGGTCACGGCATAAGTCCTGAAGAAACACCAATAGCGACCCGTTTCTTCAGTGCGCATGGGCCGATGACGTCAGCAGCAGCGCATATACTGAATATCTTGCACAGTTTAGGACAGTGATGGTGAACCTTGGCACCCCAGATGTTTTGGAACTACATTTACCATGATGCTCAACTACACTGCAGAGTGCATGAGCATCATGGGAAATGTAGTTCCAAAAAATCTGGGGTGCCAATGTTCGCCATCACTGATATAGGAGATATTCAAGTCACCTACAGGTAAGCCTTTTTATAGGCTTACCTGTAGGTAAAAGTGGTGTAACACAGTTTTCAACCACTTTATGCTCAAATGTTTTTATTGGTATAGAAGGAAAAGGATAACAAGCAGGTACAGAATCAGTCTCAGGATACATAGAGAATAAAATCACGCCATTTGTGCGAGGATGCAGCCCATATTAATTTGGCGAGAAAGGTATTCATAACAGACGCCTAACGGACGCTAGCTGTTGCGTAACTCTATACATAGAGATGTGGTTAATCCAAACTGTTCAGCTAGAACAAAACAAGGGAAGCAGGGAAGGGAGGGTCACTCCTCATGGCGGATAAACACATTTGAGGTGTTGTGTGATCTAACTGCCAAGAAGCAACCTGTAACATTTGGGGTATTTAGGTAAGGGTATCGGGCTGGCCAGTTTGGGAAAGTGACCTAGGTTGTTTTTAAAGAGAATGTGCGTAGTAAAGATTGTGTGGCGTTAGGTGCCGCTAACTTTTATGCATGTTATTGTATGGATGGGTTGTCCCCGATAGGGGTAATCCATGTTGGGCTAAGACTGCATGATCTGAAAAAGGAGGAGGGTAAGAAGGAGGGTATGAAGGAAAGAAAAGAGAGCGAAAGGTGGTAGGGGGTGGGAGGGCTAAGAGGAGAGGGGGGAGGGAGGTAATTAGGATAGGTCCCGGGGGCTGTAGTATTAGACTCAGTGGTCCCTAACGACATGAGTAAGGGAGGTTAAGGGGACAGCAGTGATTTATCAAAGTCAGAAGGGAGATAGTGATCCACCCATCGTTTCCATAGGCGTTGATATTTTTTTACTTTGTCTAGGAGAGTAGCTTCCACTACATGGATCATGGCCCTGGTGACCCTATTTTTGGTTTCTGTGATGCTAAGGTGTGGAAATTTCCAGGCATTCCCAATGGTTTGTTTCGCCGCGGTAGTGACCTGCTAGAGGAGTTTAAATTGTGGGCGGGCCACTTCCAGAAGTTTACAACCACTTTCAACATAGGAAGGCCAAGTGTTGACCGGCTTTCTTGTTTGTTTTTTTTCAGAAGTGCTTCTCTCCCAACAAAATGCAATACGAATGCAAAAGCAGCTGAACCATGTCAAATACATCTCAAACTAAGGTCAAAAGCACACTGAATTTGTCCATCAAAGTCTGTCGACTGCTGTCATTCATTCATCAACATTCATTCAAAAGGAAAAAAAAAAAGGAAAAATGTTTTATTTAGTAATTGCAACGGATTTTTCATTTTAAACCCTTAATTTGTTTTTACATTAGGCTGGAGTTCTTTATATAAATGTAGCGCTGACACTTTTTTGAAGTGTCCCGCTATGTGTAAATTTAGTTTTTGCCCAAAATTACAACTGAGTTCTGGGGTTAATTGTTTTAGGTTATACTTTGGCATCAGTTTGATTGGGCTGTAGTAAGGTTCTGCCTGGTCATAGGTGAGGTGTGCACCTGTGACCGGCTGGAGAACGCAGTTTGGTTGGACGCATTGGGTACCAATCTTTTCCTGGAGCTAATCAGTGGTTGCGCCTGGCCCTGCTGTGTATTCCGGGAAGGGGTACTTAAGGTGCTGAAGTCACGTGAGTGGGGGAGCTCGCAGGAGAGTTACATTCCTGGTTCTGGACCAGACCAGCCCCGCGAGGGGTCCCGGTCCAGGAGTGTCTGCTGACCCCGTAAGCCTGGTTATCTTGACCAGTCCCAGAGGCCCTCATGGTCTGGGGTGGGGAACCATCTGTTTCCGAGCCTTGGAACTGGCTAGTTCGAGGCACAGTAACTGAAGGAGGATTCTGAAGTGTCCCGGTGCCCTCTCAGGATTGGAGAGGCCCAGCAACTCGATAAGCGACCAGGGGAGGACTCTTCGGAGGAGGGCCACGCACGAGGCTGGCTGCTCGGTAAGAGCCTGGGAGCTGAGATGTTTGGACACTAGTTTGAATCTGCATTTCCTATGGTATTGCCAGATCTGCTGAAAGATACTGGTACCACAGGAAAAGTTCCTAACCCATCCTTCAGTCACAACCAAGTCTGTGGCAGAGACTTTTACATGTTCACTCAAAGTTTCACAACCAAGTCTGTGGCAGAGACTTTGCTAATTCCGAATCACTTGTTGGCTGCTAGATCTACAAACAAGGGTTTATCCAACAGTGAATTATCCAGTTGTGAGTGGCTACTCCCTGGATCATCTAGAGAGACATTTATCTGAATGTCAGCAGTTCTGAAGTGCCTGAGCTTTATCACCCATACCCTCTATTCCTAATTAAGAGACTGTGTTCTGTTTCAACGTTTTATGCAAATAAAAAATCCTCAAAAGGACTTTGAGTGTCAGTCTCAGAAATTGCTGGGTATCAACCCTGGGAGCCCCTAGACAACAATGACGAGCTACAAGGAGGTAATCGGTAAGCCCAGAAATACATAGCCGTCCCACAGGGGTTATTGGCGCTACATAAAATTACCAGTTTTTGTCCCTGTGTCATGGGCAATTTAAAGCTGTATAGGATAGTTGCCAACATTACCTTAAAGGGACACTTTCCTTTGATAGGGCCCTAAAGGTTTTATGCTGCACTTGCTGCAGCACTTTGTTTGTCTCTTCCTGCCTGGTAGAATATTCCATAGGACGTGACAGGCTCAGATTTGCAAAATAAACAGACCGTCCTGCAGAAAAGATACTTGCCAACTATGCTATATTTCCAAAATGTGTTAGTTCTAAACCTTGCCAAGAAACATTCTGAAGTACACCTAACCCTGCATCTGCTTTAGGGGCATGGATTCCCTTGCTTCAGTGATCAAGGCTACCGGCACATCTGTCTGAATGAAGATGTCACAGAACTTTTATAGATCAAGTTTTGCCTTCAGGTGCCTTCATGCCAATGAACATGATTGCTAATAAGACATTCTTATATCTCCGGCTTTATGAATAATTATCATCTTGGGTGGGTGTTTGTGGAGAGGAAATGGATTGTAAACAGTGATTGCACCTGTCACTTTCTCATCATTGCTAGGTCCTCCCTTTTGAATAAGTTGCCTGATTAGAGGGTAGACTATATGACCTTATTGCACAGAAAGTCTGACTCACAGATTCCTAAATAGAGAACAGATATAGGACACGGTCTGACGCACATGCACGATATGAGCTCACTGCAAACTGATGATACAGATCTCTGTCCTTTTATCTCCAAACGCCTGCCAATGTATTTTTATTGGAGAGTTTATGGTATTTCAACTGAATAAGCAGTTTTGGGCTGAATGGGTCCCTAATTTCTTCTATTTAACGAGAAATGCATCCTTGGTAGGATGTGAAGGCTTTTGTTCTTTCTTCTTTTTCATACGAAGACCAAAATCACAAGATTCAAACTTTAAAGAAGCAGGGTGCATATCCAGGTACAATGAAGAGACAAAAATAAACGTTTTCAAATTGTAACACCTCCTGACATTACTGTGGGTGATATTAACTAAAACTGGAGCACACAGAATCTGATGTAGCTGTACATAGTAGCCAACCAGCTTCTAACTTTAGCTTGTTCAATTAAGCTTTGACAATAAAAAATAATTTTATTGCTTTATTATTTTGTGTACACAAGTTTTAGTAAATCTCCCCTGTGTGTTTAATCACACCAAAACACAGCCTTTCTTCATTTATTCATTCATTATACCTCAAGGTATGGACAAGGTAGTAGACATGAATATGAAAAAAGAAAGGGGCTAATACAATACTTAATCATGTTATTATCAGTGAGTAATGCTGGAAAATATGCTTATAAAAATATTATTGAAGTGTAGCGCTGACCACTTGAGCAGCCGCTTTCTAAATTGCTAGGTCCCCACCAGTGTTGCCAACCTACCAGATTGAAATTTACTGGCACGACACCCAAAATGTACTGGCACAGCCACATTTTTACTGGCATTTCCAAAAGTTAAAGAATTACTGTTTTAAGTGCAAATTTGGGTTATAAACAAGTACAATATGCAATTAGCAATATGACTTAAGCTACATAATAAGGCAAAAAACATATTTCTTATTTTATTTTAGATATAGTAAGTAAGTAGCTCAGGGACAGGACTCAGGAGGGTAAGAAATTAGATTGGATCAGGCACACACATGAAACTGACTCTCACAGTGACAATGACAGCAGTGTGCAGCAGCACAGATGACCGATACGACACGTCCCTTCCGGAGTCACAGTGACAGTTTCTCTCCAAGCCAGGTGGTCCCTCCAGTCTACTCCAGTCCAAACAGCACTGATGATCCCGCTCCCAGCTTGCCTTGCTCCTGACCTGCACATGAGGCTCTGGCTGCTCTGCTTGGCTCCCTTGCACTATGAGATCACACAACATGCTCAGGCACCGCCTCCGCCAGAGTCGACCGAACAAACTGTAGCAGGCACTCGGATGGTCTCGGTCGGCTCTGGACTGAGCCAAGCGTCACAGCCATATTTTTTACTGGCAACCTTTTCCTTTTACTGGCATTACCGGCAGGAGAAAATTGCCTGTTTTTTACTGGCTGCCAGTAAAAATACTGACGGTTGGCAACACTGGTCCCCACTGACACATCTAGTCATAAGCTAAAAGCCTTTAACACCTGTGTTACATAAGTGATAATAAGCTACCACTTTATAACAAGAAATTAGGCCACAAGCAACTTGGTGATAGATCAATTAGATATATTATGGCAGTGCAGTTAAACAATGCATATGTAGCCCCATCTAGTGTGTGTTAGAAATAGTGTAGATTGTGTTAGAGTAGGTAACTTTAGTTTCGCTCAGGGCTAAGCCTGAGCTGTGGAATTTGGATCAGGGTTCAGTGACTCAGGGCTTGATGACTCATCCTGATAGCTCCACTGGTGCCTCCCCCTTTTTCTGGGACATTGGAAAATGTTGTAGAGCTAGGAGGCAGGAGGATAGGAGGAGCTGCCTTGAATATTTATGAGGCCTTGGCCAATCCCAGTAGTGGGCTGGCAGGGGGCAGAGCTTACCTGATAAATAGGTATAAGCTATGCCAGCAGGGAGTCGGTGGAAGATGGAGATACAATGCTGAGGAGGCTGCACACAAAGGGCTGCGAGTCTTTGCCTGAAAATGGCCATTGCTAGATCTGACTGAGAGCCTGTCAGATCAACTAACAGTGATTCAGCTGGATCCAGCAAGCAAGTGTGTGCAGGAGGTAAATTGAGGAGACTGTATATGGGAAGATGTCCCTGTTGGTGCCAAAGTTTTGCTGAAGTCAAATGGGCATACCATAACCTCCCATCCCTATCCAAGTTATTAACCCTCAATAAATAACAAAAACAAAGCCACAGACTGTTCTCTGACTCTGGAGTGCTTGTGAAAATTCAATGTGCCTGGCTGTGCAGGAGTGGGGGATCCAAATTAGTCTGCGGCTCCTTAGGGGGTGCGCTAAACTCAAATCAATGAACAGGTAATTAAACAGGTTTAAAGATACTGTACTAGATAAATAATCACTGATCCATAGACTGTCAATTGATATAACTGTAGCATTAAACTATAATTGTGCGCAACAGGGTCAAAGTATAGGCGTAAATAAACTTAGGAAAGTAAAGATTATTGTTTGCACACTAAGCATACAGGCCCAGTAGTGGGTGGACATATATGTTCATCACTAAAGGGGTACTCCTGGGGGTAGCTATAAAGTACTGGCACCTATTGTCTGTGGTGAGTGGCTTCCCTTGGGGTCCTTCTGTAGGTGGTGCATATGTAGCTGTCCCTTGAGTCCCTGAGTGTGCAGTAGATGGCAATCTGTATTGCCTTAACTGTGTTAAAGTTGTGATAAGCACGGATGGTCAGCTCACCCCTCCTGGTACACAGAAACCCAAATTAGATCCCTTGCCAGTCTGCAGTCCTCTGAAGTCAGGTCCAACAAGGCTCATGGGTCTCTGTATTTGGATCTTCACAAGGCTCACGGGTCCTAGCTCTTTGGTCACTCTCCCTCTCAGATGTAGGCAGATAGGCACACACAGAAGGTCTTCTTTCTGGGGTCCTCCGCACAAGACTTTGCGAACATCTCTCTAGTGCAGCTGCTGCATGTCCAGTCACATGTCCACTCAGCTCACTCTTTCCCCCAGCAAAAGGTCCCGAACTCTGCACATTTTCCAGGACAAATGCTGTCCTCTTCCCCTCTGTATCCTGGAAATTGTGGTTCTGTGGCCAACAGCCTTCACTTATATACTTATACTCCTTTCGAGTTTTGGGGTAATTGGGTGGAAGAGAGCAGCACCCGGCTACATGTAATACACATTACATTTTTGATAATACATCATACAAACCACACTGAATACGAAAGCTGTAAACATTTAAACTCTATCAAAATGTTAAAGATAATAATAAATGAGGTTTACCAACTATGTAACTTTGGTAATGGATACGTAATTTTATTCCATTCGGACATTTCATTTTTGCAAAGCATATTGAGAATAGCTCTTTAAAATAGAATTGATATGTGTGAAGGAGATCTAAAGATGCATAAAATGACAGCAAAATCTACACTGGGTGATTGTATAGGCCATCACTTTTCCTTATGAATTTTAGTTAAAGGAGAAGTACAGCCAAAGCTTGTGGATGTGGATTACAGGAGTATAGTTCGTTCTGCACTCCTGTGACCCATTTTCAGGTGATGGCGGGCTGATGCCTGCTGTCGGCTGACGTCACAGAGCCAGTGCAGGCTCAGGCAAGATTGCTACAATAAAGTCGGGATCCACCCATGAGCCGCTGAGAGCCTGAACCGACCGCTCCCACCTCTTCCACAGCCCAGCGCTCCAGTGAGCAAGGAGGGGGCCAGCTCTCTGCTCACGGAGCTCTGAGAACCGAGTGATCAGCGGTCTTTGATCGATTGGTTCTCATCGACCGATCCTACATTGGTTGACTGATCCTACATCCACCTAGGTAAGTATGAATTAAAAAAAAAAAGCCCAACTTTTTTAAGGTATTCACATGTTCCAAAAACAGATACCTTTAATGTTTTGAGCCTTTATATCAAATGTTGAGACATTTTCCTGCTGTATTATAGCAATATATTCATACAGTCAACAGTCAAAATCTTCTTTCTAAGGGTAGTTACACAGAGACTACTTCAAAAAAACAATTGGTCTTATTTAATAAAAGTTTTAATGTTAATGTGTTCATACCTAAGTGCAATGATGTAACCACATTCCATCTTGTATTGGTCTGACTTAAAGTAAATTCGAATTGGTTACCAGGGAGTGATGCACCTAATAATTAGCACATAATAAGAATTCTTTATTTAGTAATGAGTTTCCTTTATTTAGTAATAGCAACCTCACCCCCACTGTCACACCAGGTTAAGCAAATGGACACATCACTACTATTAGGAACACATATACCGATACCCTGCACAAAACTGAGGTTCAGTATCAAAAATCAAACACTAAACTGGTTACAGGTAAAGGATCCCAACATATTGTCACTGGTTGCAGTAAATAGCAGTATGCACATAAATAGTAAAAGATTATATGAATCACAGTTCACTAGACAACATGTTCATTAGGCTATATCAGCATAGAATAGAATTCTATGTAGATAAATTGAAGTAAACCTGGTAATCCACCCAATCAGTAATAAGTAATTGCATTAGAATACAGAAACAGCAATGATAAGGCATTTGAAAAAGAGGGCAAAGTCCCTGGAAACGCACCATGCACACTCCCTCTCCCAACATCCACAAGGCATTTTGACAGCTGTCATCCTCGTGTGCAGCTTAGAATGCCGCCACTAATATCCATACTTTGAGCTGGCTGGCTCCCTGTCATCCTTGGTCTCTGTTTGCTCAGTGATGCCTACAGCATCACACTGATCGCAGCTACTTCGTCTCAGGTGTTCCCTATTCATGCTGTTTCATGCTAACTTCAATGTAAGTGTGCTGCTTATTTTAATAAAGTGATTTTTATTTGATACTGACCTCAGCGCCCTGCTGTTCGTTTTCTTCTATATCCACTCTATATATGAATGTCAGTGATGAAATTTAAGATTCCCTAAAGTGATACCCCTTAATGTAGACAACAAAAAAAGGGGGGTTTGGGACTTTGATTAAGGTGAGCAAATGAGACCAGAGGTCAAACACCATACTATAAAACCATTTATTACTGAACAGTGGCACAGTGATATAGTAATAATCCAAGTAGAGTTGGTCAGAGGTCATATAAATATACATCTTATCGGTACTTGTTAACATAATAACCATTCCCCAAATGGTGCAAAGCAGACAGTCCATGGAAGGTGAATCATCCATATGATCGCACATGATCCCAGCAATAGACAAATAAAATAAATAAAAATTGTATAGGTGTATATCCCTTATAGAGTACAGATATGGTGCATGGCATAAGCCCAACGCGTTTCGATTGCGGACCACATGTAGATCACACTTCCCTGGCATGTGAGTATTCATTTGGGGTCATTGGTTTTACACCTCCCCTATATGCATACTACATAATGCTCTGTATACATCTTTTATTGATTCCACCCCTCTTATTTTTTGTTTCCCCCTTTTTTAGATGATGGTGCAAATTGCCCCTGAAGAGTGTATTTTACACAAAACGCGTCGGGCTTATGCCATGCACCATATCTGTACTCTATAAGGGATATACACCTATACAATTTTTATTTATTTTATTTGTCTATTGCTGGGATCATGTGCGATCATATGGATGATTCACCTTCCATGGACTGTCTGCTTTGCACCATTTGGGGAATGGTTATTATGTTAACAAGTACCGATAAGATGTATATTTATACGACCTCTGACCAACTCTACTTGGATTATTACTATATCACTGTGCCACTGTTCAGTAATAAATGGTTTTATAGTATGGTGTTTGACCTCTGGTCTCATTTGCTCACCTCACTCAAAGTCCCAAACCCCCCTTTTTTTGTATGCACTAGGGATGGAGACTTCGGTCTCACTCAAAGTCCCAAACCCCCGCTTTTTTAAAGTTGATTAGGGATGGAGGTGCGCTCTTGAGTCCTTTGGCAAATTTCACCATCATGGATATTATTCCATAGGGCATTTGCCCTGAACCAATAGCCCTGCATTGGGGTCTGCTCAGTGGGGTTTTTTACATATTTTTTCTAGTAGTGTTTTGTCATGTATATTTTTTGATTTTTTTGCTCGGTCCTTTTTTCAAAACCCCCCCCCCCCTCTCCTGGCTGCAGCAGCCAACATGTCTCTGAGAGGTCCGCTCTCACGGCTGACTTTCTTGTCTATGTTCCGGGATCTGCGAGGCATGGTGGGATCCCTCCCCTTTTTCCCCCCTTCCACCTGCATTGGTGGCGGCGGGGGATCGGGGCGGGTTTCCCTCTGTGTGTCGACGTCACCCCTCCACGCCGTGCACGTGACGCCCGCTCGGCCGTCGCGGTGTCTGGCGTTGTGTTTTCCTCCCTGTGCAGACACGTGGACGGCAGCGTCTCCATCAGCCCTGAGCGGCGCCTGCCGCTACGCTGGTTGAGGCCTCCGTTCGTTTCAGTGTCTGCACTGGGTGATGTTGGGTGGAGTCTCTTTGGTCCTGGGGGGGTGGCTACCAGCATAAAGAGTCCTCATTCTTTCGCCAGTCTGTCTTTTGGCAGCTTGTCCACTACTGGGTCAGACACTTCTGGACATTTATAGGTAAGGGGGTTGATACAGATACACTCTTATAGACATTTATTTACTAATGTGGGGCTATATTTCAGCCTTGAGCTGTAGCTTACTTAATTTACTCTTATTACCACAGAACCTTTACCCTCATCTTGTACCAGTGTGGACATACCTATAAATGGGGACCTTTGTGTTTTGTGTGGCCCCCTCCCTATTCCTTTCCGAGCTCCTCCCTCAGCTCCCGGACCAGACTCCTCTGTTGGTTGGATTGCGGACCACATGTAGATCACACTTCCCTGGCATGTGAGTATTCATTTGGGGTCATTGGTTTTACACCTCCCCTATATGCATACTACATAATGCTCTGTATACATCTTTTATTGATTCCACCCCTCTTATTTTTTGTTACCCCCTTTTTTGGATGATGGTGCAAATTGCCCCTGAAGAGTGTATTTTACACGAAACGCGTCGGACTTATGCCATTCATCCTTATCTGTACTCTATAAGGGATATACACCTATACAATTTTTAATTATTTAATTTTCTATTGCTGGGATCATGTGCGATCATATGGATGATTCACCTTCCATGGACTGTCTGCATTGCACCATTTGGGGAATGGTTATTATGTTAACAAGTACCGATAAGATGTATATTTATATGACCTCTGACCAACTCTACTTAGATTATTACTATATCACTGTGCCACTGTTCAGTAATAAATGGTTTTATAGTATGGTGTTTGACCTCTGGTCTCATTTGCTCACCTCACTCAAAGTCCCAAACCCCCCTTTTTTTGTATGCACTAGGGATGGAGACTTCGGTCTCACTCAAAGTCCCAAACCCCCGCTTTTTAATGTAGACAACAGGCAAAGTACTTGTGAAACCACTATCTGAGTGAGCAGTCTGTGGGCCCAGTCTTAATGGTGGTGTACATGAGTACAGCCCCAGTACAGTCTGCATAGAGTCAATAATACTGTTAGTTAGATGGCCATTATCTGTGTGCTCATTCTCTGCTAGCGGTAACAGGTTAGTGATAGCAGTGTCCTCTCACCAGTCCCAGAGATACAGCAACAGGGTTCCAACTGTTCAGATGTCAGCTCACATCTGGATCTGCCTAGAATGACTCCATTCCTCAGCCTACAGGCTTGTAGCAGGTTGATGTTCACACAGGAGAAGCAATGTGCACACTTTGGTCTCCTCGCAGCAAATAGGACATCCGTTGGTGTTCAGCCTGTGAAAATACAGCTCTCAATCTCTCTTTATACCCAGCTTGCATTGGGAATTGAAGTCCAATCATCCATTAACTTCCATAGTACAGTTTCTTTCCTGAACTAAACCTCCCATAATTGAGTTTCTTGAGCTCCTTTTGCTGTTCAGCTCCCCCTAGTGGGTGGAGGTGTAGTAGTGTTAACCCGTTCAGACAACTCCTGAGCCTGACCTTTCCCCTAAATATATACATAACAGAGTGGAGGGCAGGACCCAAAAAGCCCAGGGAAATTCAGAACCCTCTCCCTACTAGGGCAGTAAAGAACTATCTAAAGCCCCATACACACGGTCGGACAATCCGCGGACCAGGTCCGTCGGACCATGTCCGTCATACTTTGTCCGATGTTGGTTTTGCGTACACACGGTCGGACAAAGTTGTCGGAAAATCCGATCATTCTGAACGTGGTGACGTTTGTTGCCTACGACGGGACTACGTAGAGGCTAGTAGCCAATAGCTTTGGTCTTGTAATGTGATCTGAGCATGCGTAGCACTTTGTCCGGTCGGACAACCGTACACACGATCGGATTTGGTGTGATCGGACCGGGTTGACGGCAAATCTTTCCAGCAGGAGATAAGACTTTGTCCGACGGACAAACCGACGAACACTGTCCGATGGTGCATACACACGGTCTGATTTTTCAACAACCTTGTCCGATCGGACCAAATTGATGAAAAAGTCCGACCGTGTGTATGGGGCTTAATTCAGCACACCATAGTAGGCACCACCTACCTACATGCTGATTGTGAGTGCAATGCTCTGCAGGCTCCTAAGGAAAAGAAAATTTAAAAATGCACATTTTTTTACCTGCAAAAAAATGTGCATTTATAATTTTTTTTTCTACAACAGTGAACTTATCCTTTAAGCATAATGGTCTCAATCACGTCCGCTAGCCAGTGCTGATGCTGATTTATAAAAGAAGGAAGAGGTATCACTATTCATCATTTGGGTGTTATTTTTATCATTGTGCAAATGCCTGTTTTTATTAACATTCTATGTTAAACATTTTTGCCTTGAAAAAGGATTGCTCCATATCCACAACCTTGCCATGCTTTGAAAGGTATTCATTTTGGTGCCAAGACAGCTTTTATTCTGCAGCCTTAATAATATTCAATCCAGTGGAGACACAGAAAGCACTGCAACACAGTGTCCCAAATTGCCTTCTGTCTTTAGCCAAGGATCCAGCCACAGTAATGCAAATAGTGTGTTTACCCATGACAAACTCTCTATATAACAGAAAATGTGGAACCCACCTCTCCTGGTTATAAACAATGTGCTGCTAGCCCAATAATGTATATAACAAAACGCAAGATACTCCCAATGGCTTATGCGCAACTTACAAGTAATGAAAAATACTTGTTTTGTATAAAAATATTGTTTTTATTTTCAATGGGTAAAATTGCATCAATAAAAGCAGCAATATTAAAAAGGAAAGGGGATGGGAAGGGGAACATGTGGAAAAGGAGGAACAACAACAAGAGCTCTGGTGTACACAAAAATAAACATATTAGATGTCTATATGACATTTAACAAAAATAAATCCACAAATGTTATATCTGTGGATATTACTGTTTAGAGTAACCCCAACGCATTTCAATCATAATTTTGTATAATATTTTCTTCAGGGGGATACAGACATCTATACCATAGCAATGCAGAATATTAGCAATATTTACATCCATAACATCATCACCATTGGGAATAAAGAGCCTGTATATGCAGGAATTCAAATATAACAAATGGTCATACCTTTGTTACAAGAAATATTTAAGTAGCCATATTAAGAGCAAAAAGACAAAACGTCACATCACATCAGTATATGCTCACAGTGGTCCACCATCCAGAAAATGGGCAGGGGGTCCAATTCTGTCTACAAGAGGTCATACTTAATTAGACGCGCAAGGGTGGGAGGAGACACAAATTCACGTATGATAGATATAATATCTAGAGATGAATTACCTTCAACTTTTTTTTTTTTTGTATCCTATGCGCTGATGCAAATCCTGTGCTTTGTGCTGAAGGAATGTATTTCTCTGAATAAGTGCATCACCTGGGGGATATACATTTCCAACAGGTGTATACATATGTATAAAAGTGTATAACATATGTCTATATAGGTAAAGCTGCATTCAATGGATATAATTACCTTGTTTAACTATCTATGAATCCAGTGTGTAATATGTTAATTTATCCAGTATGTCAGAGCAGGCGGCTAGTTATACATTCATCACAAGATTAGTGGTATCATCAGTTCCTCACCATTGAAGCACCCACATGCTGCATTGAAAGAAACGTATATATATATATATATATATATATATATATATATATATATATATATATATATTATTATATATTAATTAGTCAGAGAGGGCTGAGACAGCTATCTCAAACCACCAGGTAAACTGACCATATTGCAATATATTTTCAAAGGAATGAGATGGTAAATGGTTACTTACTGAGAGTTGTCTTTCACTACATGCTCCTGTCCTGCAACTATCCAGTGTGTTGTATCCACATAGGAATAGGGTATATACTGGGTGCGCCGTTTATAAGGAAGCCTGGTGATGCCCTAACCTGTCTCACCTGTGTGCATAATCAAGGTATGAACTAGCGCATCAGTGTCTCACCTCCCCATCCTGTATTGCACGTCCCTTCGAACCATGAATAAATCAAAGGCCAGCTGTATGGCCTCCTTGGCAGTCAGGGAGAATTCCGGCAATGGCCGCCGACTCCATGGAATCCTGTCCGACGTTGAGATGCCACGCGCTGGCACACCACCCCCTGCTGGTGGACGTGCGTACGCGCACGACAGACACCAGCGCCTGGAGTCAGCCACTGAACACTGCTGACGCCTAGGGAGATCCCCAGCTGATACCAGAGGTGTGGTGGAAGGGACAGACCCTGGAGTTTTCCCTCCCCCCTCCGCGCCAGGAGACAGAAAAGGAATGAGCCCCGACCATCTGACCGGAACAGGAACCCACCGAAAGACCTGCGTGGGGACACACAAAAAAAGGGGCACGGTTATTGCATGCATCTATACATTTTTCTATATAGGTAATTATTTAACATGTACATGTAAAAGTCCTTGTATAAAAAAAGCAAGGACTTTAACTTATCATTCTGGTTTATTAAATATGTTTTAATCAATATTGATTTTAAAGAAGTATATACTTCCATAAGAGCTTTCAAAAGATGTATCAACAATTACTTAACTGTCATTATCTTACTATATCAATCAATTATGTGTATATTAATGACTGTATGTGTGTTTTGTACAGAGGAAGAGACATACATTCATCAATTTTCTTGTCAGATTTGGAAAACTAGTTTGTCTTCCCTGAGGCCCTTTATTCCCAATGATGTTATTGATGTCAATGTTGCTAATATTCTGTATTGATATGTTATAGATGTCTTTATCCCCCTGAAGAAGATTGTATACAAAATTATGATTGAAACGCGTTGGAGTTATTCTAAACAGTAATATCCACAGATATACCATTTGTTGATTTCTTTTTGTTAAATGTCATATAGACATCTAATATGTTTATTTTTGTGTACACCAGAGCTCTTGTTGTCGTTCCTCCTTTTCCACATGTTCCCCTTTCCATCCCCTTTCTTTTTTGATATTGCTGCTTTTATTGATGCAATTTTACCCATTGAAAAAAAAAACAATATTTTTATACAAAACAAGTATTTTTCATTACTTGTAAACTCTCTGTATATTACCTTTATTCGTTTTTGCATACACAGACTTTAGAGCCAGAAGCAAACAATAGACTCTTTCCAGGATGAATGCTCTCATGTGCATTTATGGAAATGGATATTGATTATGATACTGTATGTCTGTATTAAATCTATTAGATATTGTTAGTATACAGCCAAAGGTGCACCATCACAAAGGACTCCTTTAGACATTCCTTTAGACATCCAGGCATTTATTATTATCATGAAAATGATTGAATATTATTAAAGCAGCAGAATAAAAGCTTTCTTGGCACCAATATGAATACCTTTCAAAGCATGGCAAGGTTGTGGCTATGGAGAAATCCTTTTTCAAGGCAAAAATGTTTAACGTAGAATGTTATTAAACAAGGGGAATTTGCACGATGATAAAAATAACACCCATATGATGAATAGTTATACCTCTTCCTTCTTTCATAAATCAGCATCAGCACTGGCTACCGGACCTGATGGAGAACTTTATGCTTAAAGGATAAGTTCCCTTTTGTAAAAAAAATAATAAATCTCATAGGGAGAGAGAACAGTATTCCTCTTAGGGGCTATTCTTTTCTAACTTAATATAAAATACTAGGAGACATTCAGGCCATAGTTTTCTAGTTTCTGATATCACTTTAGCTACTTTATTTTTTTCAGAATTTCAAGTATTTCTACTTTTCCACTACATTGTGGAAAGTAGGGGGATGTAAAAACCTCAGAAATTCTTGTATAATCTCCCCAGTAAAGTGAATTCCTCTAATACTCCCTGTAGTTTCTGGGACTCCGTACTTACAAAATATTTCTGATAACACTTTTTTTTTAACTTATGGCCATCCAGAAACATGTTGACACAGACAAGTGCATTTTCATAAAATCCTGACTTGAGCATCTCGATATATAAATTTATACTCTCTGAAAGGGATCTTCAGCTTTTGGTACAGCTTAGATAACAGATAAAACAAGAAGCAGTATATTTGAAAGCAACTGTGGTGAACCCTGGTGCTATCCAATGCCCATTTACTAAGACAGACATAACTGCTTTTGACTGATGACACGTTCCATGTGTCAATGTGCCAGCTATACTGGGCCAGGACTAGGGGTAGAATTAATGAGTAGCACAGACTTAGCAAGTGTCTGGGGGTGTAATATGACATTTTTGGCATCCTGGTCTGCTTTATGATTTTCCTCGGCCTTCGGTCTGTCTCATTTCTGCGCTATAACTTTCATTATAGCTAGCTTAGCAAGAAGCTGGAAGGTTGAAGACAGCCGATCAACTAACTTTGCATGCTTGATCAGTTTATCTGCTGAATTTAAAAAAATAATCTTTTAGCCCTCTAAATCAGTGCTTCTAAACCTTTTTTCAAGGCACCCTTTAAAAATGATGGACAATCTAAAGGCACCCTTTACAAATTATGGACAGTCTCAAGGAACCCCAGTCTAGAATGTAAAAAATGCAGCAACATCCACACAAGTAGGACACGCAATGTTAGAGGTGATTTATTCTTCCAAAGCAAATACACTTTTGCAAACTGGTACTGACTAGTATTTCAATATTTCTCTTCTCCCTCAGTTTTTCTCTATCACTCAGCTAATGTGACCCTAGTGCTGATGGAGAGGGGCAGGGGAGGGTCAAACAAGGATGCTATGCAGGCAACTGACATCCTCCATATCAACTGAGGATGCCATTGGTCGTTAGGATGCTGGCAGCTATAAGGTTATAATTGTGCACAATGAAAACCTTTGGCTTTGTGTAACTAAGGCCCCTTTCACACGTGCGGACCGTATGTCCGTATTTCATCCATCCGTTTTCGGATGAAATACGGACATACATGCATCCCTATGGGATAGCGTGTGTTAGCGGATGAACATCCGCTGACACCCGATATCATCCATCCCCGCTATGGTCCAATTCTGCAGAGGGAGGAAAATCCTATTTTTCTATCTGTCTGCAGAGCAGATCGGATGAACATGGACAGACGGTCCATGTTCATCCGATCCCCCATAGAGGAGAGCGGAGATCTGACAGGGCGGTCCCTGCACAGTGTGCAGGGAATGCCCTGTCATCCGCCGGCTCAGCGGGGATCAACAGAGCGATCCCTGCTAAGCAAGCTGATGTTCATGGGATCATTACGGATCCATCCCGTGTGAAAGGGGCCTTGAAGGCAGGCTTCTTCCACATGCCAGCTTGTATACAATTTTTGGGCAATTTTTAGGCATTTTGCCAAGGCACCCCTGAAGAAACCTCAAGGCACCCTGGTTGAAAAAGGTTGCTCTAAATGAAATCAAAAGCATGCGCAACCCCAACAACATTTCTACTATCTATATAAATCTATACCCTTTGGATAACTCACAACCTTATGCTAAGGGATGGAGCCCTACTTCTTTATCTGAGACAGAAGGATACAATGACTCTGAATACAAAGTTTCCTTCTGAGTGACAACTTCATATTCATTATGGGTCTTACCATCCTTGTTATAAATGCTGGATCCATCTACAAAAAAAAAAAAAGATCTGGGTCTTCAAGGGGTGTGTCCTGCACTAGGATTACAGCAGCTGATTCCTATATCATCAGTTTAATACATATGGCTCTCTGTTGTCTCCAGCCTCTACTACTGTATTTTAGTTAACAAGGTGGTTGGGTTCAAAATAATACACCTTTTCATTGTTAGATTTGTATATAATATTAAATACAAATAATAAATATAAAAACATTTTGTGAACCTTGCATTATTTGTTTGGGCTCTTATTACTGCACAATATGTGGGACCGTTAGGCTGAACCATGGTCCAAAAGAATGCCTGCAACTTTGTCTAGTAGTATCTTACATGCATAACACGTGATTACTGGAACCAGCTGGCATAAAATACAGTATCTCACAAAAGTGAGTACACCCCTCACATTTTTGTAAATATTTTATTATATCTTTTAATGTGACAACACTGAAGAAATTACACTTTGTTACAATGTAAAATAGTCAGTGTACAGCTTGTATAACAGTGTAAATTTGCTGTCCCCTCAAAATAACTCAACACACAGCCAATAATATCTAAACTGCTGGCAACAAAAGTGAGTACACCCCTAAGTGGAAATGTCCAAATTGGGCCCAATTGGCCATTTTCCCTCCCCGGTGTCATGTGACTCGTTGGTGTTACAAGGTCTCAGGTGTGAATGGGGAGCAGGTGTGTTAAATTTGGTGTTATCGCTCTCACTCTTTCATACTGGTCACTGGAAGTTCAACATGGCACCTTATTGCAAAGAACTCTCTGAGGATCTGAAAAAAAAAATTGTTGCTCTACATAAAGATGACCTCCGCAGTGCAATCTGCTCCCGTTGCTATGGGTGATGCTGGTGGAAGGAGTGCAGACAACATCTTAATCCCCTGCTAGAGCCTGTGCCACCTATAACAGGTATATGCTATGAACAGGCTGCTTGTTACACGTCCTTTACTCTTGGCAACTACTTATATCTTTGGATTACTCCATTCCACATGAATACATTTATACCCCAATGTGTTAAGACCCACTTGTGAAGCTGTGTATGTGCCTGTTACTTGCATATCCAGAGATTGTCTTTGGGAAATAGACATATGAGTGCTGCCAGCAGTGCTGCAGAGGTTGAAGGGGTGGGGGGGTCAGCCTGTCAGTGCTCAGATCATATGGCATATGCATGGCTGTTGTCCCAGAAGGAAGCCTCTTCTAAAGATGATGCACAAAGAAGCCCGCAAACAGTTTACTGAAGACAAGCAGACTAAGGACATGGATTACTTGAATCATGTCCTGTGATCTGATGAGACCAAGATAAACTTTTTTGGTCCAGATGGTGTCAAGCATGTGTGGTGGCAACAAGGTGAGGAGTACAAACACAAGTGTGTCTTGACTACAGTCAAGCATGGTGGTGGGAGTGCCATGGTCTGGGGCTGCATGAGTGCTGCCAGCACTGGGGAGCTAGAATTTATTGAGGGAACCATGAATAAAAAACATGAGCTGTGACATACTGAAGCAGAGCATGATCCCCTTCAGAGACTGGGCCGCAGTGCAGTATTCCAACATAATAACAACCCCAAACACACCTCCAAGACGACCACTGCCTTGCTTAGGAAGCCGCGGATAAAGGTGATGGACTGGCCAAGCATGTTTACAGACTTAAACCCTATTGAGCATCAGTGGGGCATCCTCAAATGGAAGGTGGAGGAGCACAAGGTCTCTAACATCCACCAGCTCCGTGATGTCGTCATAGAGGAGTGGAAGAGGACTCCAGTGGCAACCTGTGAAGCTCTGGTTAACGCCATGCCCAAGAGGGTTAAGGCAGTGCTGGAAAATAATGGTGGCCACACAAAATATTGGCACTTTGGGCCCAATTTGGACATTTTAACTTAGGGGTGTACTCACTTTTGTTGCCCTCCGTTTAGACATTAATGGCTGTGTTGAGTTATTTTGAGGGGACAGCAAATTTAACCACTTGCTTACCAGGCACTTAAACCCCCCTCCCATCCAGACCAATTTTCAGCTTTCGGTGCTCTCACGCTTTGACTGACAATTACTCAGTCATGCAACACTGTACCTAAATGAATTTTTTGTCCTTTTTTTCCCACAAATAGAACTTTCTTTTGGTGGTATTTGATCACCTCTGGGTTTTTTATTTTTTGCGCTATAAATGAAAAAAGACAGAAAATGTGGAAAAAAACACATTTTTCTTTGTTTCTGTGATACAATTTAGGAAATTATTAATTTTTCTTCATAAATTTTGCCCACAATTTATACTGCTACATATCTTTGGTAAAAATAACCCAAATTAGTGGAAATTATTTGGTCTTTGTGAAAGTTACAGACTCTACAAACTGTGGTGCGAATCATACAAAATTGATCACACCTGATGTACTGGTGACCGATCTCATTTCTTGCGACTCGAACAAGCCAGGAAAGTGCAAATACCCCCCAAATGACCCCTTTTTTGAAAGTAGACATTCCAAGGTATTTAGTAAGAGGCATGGTGAGCTTTTTGATGTTGTAATTTTTTCCCACAATTCTTTGCAAAATGCATTATTTTTTTATTTTTTATTTTTTTTCTACAAAATTGTCATTGTAATAGGTTATTTCTCTCACATGGCATGTGTATACCACAAATGACACCCCAAAATAAATTCTGCTACTCCTCCTGATTATTACGATACCACATGTGTGGGACTTTTACACAGCCTGGCCACTTAGAGAGGCCCAACATGCAGGGAGCGCCATCATGTGTTCTAGGAGCATAAATTACACATCTAAATTGTTGACTACCTATTACACTTTTGAAGGCCCTGGAGCACCAGGACAATGACATGTGACACTGACGTGGCACTGATGACACGTGACACTGATGTGGCACTGATGACACGTGACACTGACGTGGCACTGATGACAGATGGTACTAATGCGGGGCACTGATGACACGTGACACTGATGACAGATGGCACTAATATGTGGCACTGATGAGAGATGGCACTTATACATGGCACTGATATCACGTGGCACTAATATGTGGCACTGATGAGAGATTGCACTAATACGTGGCACTGATGACAGACGGCACTAATACGTGGCACTGATGACACTGATGACAGATGGCACTGATACGTGGCATTGATGACAGGTGACACTGATAACAGATGGCACGTGACACTGACAGGTGGCACTGATGACAGATGGCACTAATACGTGACACTGATGACAGATGGCACTAATATGTGGCACTGATGACAGATGGCACTATGTGGCACTAATGACAGGTGGCACTGATGACAGGTGGCACTGACGACAGATGGCACTGACTACAGATGGCACTGACTACAGATGGCACTGGCAGATGGCACTGGGGATGGCACTGGGCACAGATGGCACTGGCAGATGGCACTGGGGATGGCACTGGGCACACATGGCATTGGGGACAGATGGCATTGGGGACATATGGCACTTGCAGATGGCATTGGGGACACATGGTTATGGCAATTGGCATTGGGGACAGATTTTAGTGGTGGCAGTGGGCACAGATGGCATTTCATTTATTTATTTTTTTAAACTTACGGCGCTGCAGACGTTCATCTCCCCCTCCTCACACGCTGTCTCTGTGTGAGGAGGGGGAGCGGCGCTGAGAGATGATCTCATATGTTTACATATGAGATCATCTCTCATTGGACAGGGCGATCGCGCTGTAAACGGCCGCTGTGATTGGCCGTTTACAGCGATCTGTGATTGCCCGTGTCCGAGGGACACAGAATTTCCCTGCTGCGCGCTCGTGAGCGCGCACAGGGAACGAGGAAAGGGGAGGCCGTCATATGAGGGCCTCCCGGGATTTCACATCTGCGCTGTGGCCGTCATTCGGCTACGGCCGGATGTGAAGTGGTTAAACTGTTATACGAGCTGTACACTCACTACTTTACAATGTAGCAAAGTGTCTTTTATTCAGTGTTGTCACATGAAAAGGTATAATAAAATATTTACAAAAATGTGAGAGGTATACTCACTTTTTTGAGATACTGTATACCACAATGGCTTGTTTTATTCCTACCATGTTCTTGTGTAAGATCTTCAGTTTCATGTTCTAAAAAGAAAGGGAGGAGACACATCCTTTTGGCGACCACACATGCCGCTTGGATTTCAAAGTAAAAGCAAAAATGATCAACAATCTGGATGTAAAGGAACAGAAAAATCATTAGCCAGATCAAAAACTGTTAAACAGTTGGCTGCAGGTGGTGTCTGTCCTAACAGGGTGTTTAATTTTGTTTATTACTCATTTATTAATTATGGACCATATGATAAATTATTTTTTAGATTTAATTTTTAAAGAAAATGTTCACATTTATCCCATCCATCTAGGCTGTATTAAGTATTGCGGCAGCTGTAGTATAACAGCACCTTCTCTTGGTTTGAAATAATCCTACTTTACAGATTTTTCTAACAAATTGTCTCCTATCTCCTATAGAATCAAAGTTTGCCTCAACCAATTGTAATATATCTGCCTGTAATAAATTTGTCAACACCATATCAGAAACTAATGCTTGAGTGACAGTTTCTATTTCATGCCTTAATTTTAATTACACTAGTACTATCTCCTTAAAGGAGAATGTTTTACCTCCTAAAAACAATTTCCCTCTTTAAGTGTACTGTTTTTTGTTTGTCATTTTTTTATTGAGTTTTTTCCATGATTTTATCAAGAACATAACATGAAAATGTTCAATAAGTGCACTGTTTTTAATATCAAATGAAGGTTTCATGTGTTAAAATTAATTTAGTATCACATGGATGTTTGCGTATAAGAACTGGGGGCAACCAAGTACTGGTAGGTCTGCTAGCTTTATGGGAAAGGGGGCTGCTATAGGCAAAACACAGAAGCCATCTATAGTGCCTGACCACCTATGCTAAGGGTAGGCGTGACAACTATTCTTCCTTTTCTTAAAGCGTTTGTCATTTATATTACAATTGTAGGCAATACATAGGCAGGCTAGTCTCTTATCAGTCAAAATAATGTGAATACATGCAAAACATTATTTGTGCTATTTGCATAATGAGTGCAGTGTGCAAAAGTTAAGCAAAGCATACAGATTGGAATAGATTTTCATACAGAATTTAATATTTTTTTCACAATATAAAAAAGAGCAGTGTTGTCACTCTAGTGCAGGAACTGTGTTAGGACTACCAATGATTCCATCCCTTCTTATCTCCAGAACAAAGAGAGGAGGTGTTCTATTGTTCACAGAGGTCAAATGGGCAAGGCTAATACACATAGGACAGCATTTCATTTTTGGCAGGTTCAGCGGGTAATTTTGCATGTAATAAACACTTAAATGCTTTCAATGGTGTATTTTTGACAGATGAAATGGAGCAAATAGCTTATTGTTAGAGTTTAGGCACACTTTAACTAAATAAAGAAAGCATATGATTAATGCAAATAAATAATTAACCGATTGCCGACTGCCGCATGTACATTTACTTTGGCAGAATGGCATGGCTGGGCAAATGGGCGTACCTGTACGTCCCTTTGAATTTCCCACCATGCCGGCGTGCGCGCACCCCCTTCGTGTGCTCTGTGATCAAGCCTGCGGATCCCGCGGACTTGATGTCTGCCGGGTGCCCGCAATAGTGTCACGGAGAGGTAGAACGGGGAGTTGCTTTTGTAAACAACTGCACACAGTTAGGATTCCGGTCATCAGGGCATTCCTGCATGCTGCGCTTCTGTCCCCTTAATCTTCTTTGCAATCATTGGTTGCTAGGACCACCAGCGTCCTAGCAATAGATGAAATGTTATGTAGGTGCGCACAGCAGTAGGAAACAATCTCCGTACAGAGCGGCTAGTCATCTCAGCTCCTCCCCCCGGTGGCTTCCTTTCTCCAGATGGCTTCTGCATTCAAAGGGTATGAAGGACTCTTGATTGTTGGCAATAGTCTGGAACTCAGGAGGAGAGACATAGTCTGCCGCCGGCTAAGGTTCAGAGGAGAGGAACATAGCAAAACCAGGGCAATCAGACCAGAGCCAGTCCTTCACAGGCCCCATCTCAGTGACAGATGTCCTTAAATTCTCTCTCTCTCTTGCATTTACCAATTGACATCTTGTGCCCGATGAGGTCATCTTTTGTATCATAATTACATTTAATGGAACACCAATCAAGCATGGGATGGTCTGTCAGGTTTCTATTGCTCTTTGTATCCCCTCATGGGAGATTTACCCTTGCATCTGGTTCTGGTGACAGGAAGTGAGAGGAAACTCACCTAATAGCACACAGAGGCTCTAACCCCTTTTAGGGTTTTGGGTGGGAGATGTCTCAGTGACAGAGAGGCTTCTGTTAAACATTAGAAAATGATGGGATGTATGCTGTCATTGAGGTGGGTCATTGATGACAGGCAGGGAGCAGAGGACAGCAGTGACATTCATGGCTCTCACAAAAACTATACCTCCTCCTCCATCCCAGTCCTGGAACTGGTGAGACTAACTCATGTGTCACCTCCTCCCTCCATGACCAGCCCTGATTTCTGCAATCACTGTCGGCACCAACTCACTCACAGAGAGCAGATGAGACATGGGGCAGTGACTCCACTAATAAGACGGGGTCTGACATCAACCATAGGGGGATCCGATTTTGATAATTGGGGGCTCTGACTCTGGGAATGGGGAAATGACACAGACAATCGGCTCTGTGCTGGCCTGGAGGTGACTGGGACAGAAGGTGAACTACCTTCAGGAGTACAAGAAGCTAGATACTATAGGAGTACAGGGGGTCTGGTGATGGTCATAGGAGTCTGGTGTTATCTAGGAGTACAGGGGGTATATGGGGGTCTGGTGTTATCTAGGAGTGGGGGGTATGTGTCTGTGAGACTCTTGCTTGTGGCACAGCAATCAAAGCATATTTTATAGGTACAAAGAAGACCAGGTTTTGTTTAACTGTGCCTCTTTAGCCCCTCCCACTGTTAACAGTTTGGTTACACACACGCGTAGCGTGCCGCAGGTCTCTAGCTCCCTAAAGTATCCCTCATTCTCAAGTTGGGTGGTATGGCTAAACAGCAACTTTAGTTGTTGCTAATACACACAAAAAGGTAGTCCTAAAAAGGACTGTTGGGTCTCTGAACTGTGAACACACATAGTTGGAGGTTTAGAAAAATATGTAGCCTACCACACTGCAATCCACAATAGTTTAGCACAACATAACACAGTATAGCACTGTACAGCAACTAACGCTCTCTACATAGACTGTCAGCTCTTTCTAAACTACTTGAAAACAAAAAGAACCGCTTCTTCAGGAGGATGGTCTATAGAGTAAATAATATGTTTAAACAAAACATAATCCTCAAAGCAAGCATACAAAAAAATATACAATCAATAATAAACTCAGGAGACCAGCTCCCCCACACGGACGGAAACAGCAGGCTGCAGAACCCATCAATTCCCCCCCGCGGCGGATTGTAATAAACAGACTCTGATTTAAAAAGGATATTCAGATTAATGTTATGCTATAAAAGTGTTAAGTAGGGGGCGTGGCCTGACGCATGGAGAGGTGAGACGTGCCTGCACACAGCTCCCGGCTCCCTCGGCTCCACGGACCTCATAACGGCCAGTAAACCGGCCACAAAGCATCCTCATGGGGAAAGATAAGCCCAAGGCACCTAAGGGCAGCGGTGGACATCGCCCAGGAGGGGATTTGGAGGACTATTTCAGCCGTGGAAGATCATCCTCACAGCGCCGGCCGGAATCCAAGATGGCGCCGGCCCCTCCATCCCCAGCGCGCTCTGAATCAGCTCTGCAGTCCCAGGTGAGCTCACACAGCCTGCTCTTACACCCTGAGGACACTGATTTCTCCCCCAGACTGACCAGAAGCCGCTCCAATGTCTCCCTAGGATCAGGGGAAGGGTGGGACATGGAAGCACAGATCAGATCCCTGCACAGCTACATGAGGTCTCTACCCACTAAGGCTGACTTTGAACACTGTGTACACAGGATTGAAAAGACATATAAAAAAGAGATTTCTGACCTAAGGAAGGATGTGGGGGTACGCTTTGATGATGTTGAACACACAGTAGAAGGCCTCCGGGACACGGTACAGTCACATGACAGGATTCTCAACACCCACACGGTCATGCTACAGCAACTCTCATACCAGCAGGACGACCTCGAAAATCGCAGTCGCCGCAACAACATACGCATACGGGGGATACCCGAGACGGTGGACCCCAAGAATTTACCCGCGGCTGTGACGGCCATTTTTAACCAAATACTTCAACGCCCCAAAGATGACCTGATCGAATTGGACCGTGTGCACCGTACCTCGGGCCCTCACACCCCTGACCCCACCTTTGTGCGCGACACCCTATGTCGCATCCACTTTTACAAAGTTAAGGAGGACATCATGAGGGCCGCCAGCACACAGCAGTCAATCCTCTTCAACGGCACACCCGTCATGCTTCTCCCAGATCTCTCCCGCCAAACACTGGCTATGCGGAAATCACTGAGGCCCCTCACGCAACTCCTGCAAGCAAGGCAAATTAAATACCAGTGGCGTTTCCCATTCCACCTCCGAGTCCGCCACGAAGGTAAAGTCGCCATATTCCGCACGCTGGGTGACCTGCCGGCATTCCTCAGCACTCTTGAACTACCTCAAGTCGCACTACCCGACTGGCCGTTTGCACCGACTACCCCAGGCCTACCCTACATCCCACATTGGCAGAAGCAAGGTCGCAGACGCACACCTCGGTCTCCACAGCACCAGGACCCCAATGACTGAAACACTCCAGTGGGCCGCCTCGGGCCTGTTGTCCTCCTCTTTTTTGCTCCCCACCGCTGGGGTTCTTCCCCCTGTGATATGCTTAGACCCATATGGGTCAGAAATCTCAACCTCTAACTAACCTCCTTTTCCTACAGGTTTTATATATACTTTACATGTTTTCTTTCCACGTACCCCCTCCCCCCCCACTCCGACAATCGGAGTGCAGCACGGGACTTTCTCCTCTACCAATGCACAGGTTCCAGGACTTGTCCTTGCACCATATCGCTTGCTACAAATCCCCCTGTGTTGTGTTGTCCTCACCAAAACTTTACAGTTACTGTTATGCTCAGCCAGTTCCTTGCATAAGGCCCGATGCACACCCATACCCCCCGTGCAACATAAATGTGATGCCTCTTTCCTGGTCTTTTTTTTTTTGTTTTTCTCTTGTTTCTTTAAGCCGGTTTACTGATGTACTTTTTTGAAGACCACTAAGATAACCTTGATTAAGAAGATGTTTTGTACAATTCTCAGGTCACAACTGATACTGCTCCATATGTGGAGCCGAGACGAAGGGAGCTGCCCTGCTCCGTGGTCTCGCTTTGCACCCCCCCCTTTTTGGGTTTTTTGTTCATCTATCACCCCTCAGTGATCCAACAGACACTGAGGAGCGAACTGACATGTGCCTTTATAAAAGGCCTTTTTCTTTTTCGTTACCTGCCTTTTGGAGCCACCTAGTGGCCTTTTTTGTTTTTGTTTCTTTTTTGGTTACTCCTTTTTTCTGCCTGATCCATTGGGCCCATCTCCCACGATTGGCGAGTTATGAGTTACTCGCTCCCCTGGTTATTATAGTGGGAGAAAGCGGCCATGTCTATGACTGCTGGTATCTTCTGCATGAGATTACTTTCTACCTTCTCTATTCCTTCTCGCTTTTCTTTTCTCCTCATCTTCTCTTTACCTGTACCTTCCTACCCTCCCCTCCCTCCCTTACCCTCCTTCAATAAGAACTAACTCCCGCCCCCTACCCCCACAAAATTTAATCACAACGCCACCTATCAAAGTGATCCTAAACCTCGCTCCCATAACTTCCCATGGCTAACGACGGTTCAATAACTTTCGCCTCCTTTAACTGCAGAGGCTTTAACACACCCGAGAAGCGGGGCCAGACACTCTACCATTTTCATAAAAAACGCATAAAAATTTTGCTCCTCCAGGAAACGCATTTTCGTGCAGGAGCAACCCCAGCCATACGCAATAGGTACTACTCGCAATGGTTCCATAGTGTCAACCCCCAATCCAAATCTAAAGGAGTGTCTGTTGCCTTCCATAAGTCTTTTAACCCGGAGGTTCTGGATTCTCTTATAGATGACTCTGGTCGCTACATATTTTTGAAACTGAAACTAAACGATTTTCTCTTTACAGTGGCTAATATCTATGTGCCTAATGCGGGCCAGGCTCGGTTCCTCTCAACGGTCCTCACCAGACTATCCTCCTTTGGAGGGACAGCTCTCGTCATCGGAGGCGATCTCAATGTAGCCCTATCCCCACCCGCAGACACATCCTCTGGTAAGTCCTCTGTTCCATACTCCACCTTGACACGCATCAAATCACTATTTCATTCATCCCATCTGGTGGATGCCTGGCGAATCCAGCACCCCACAGATAGGGATTACAGTTACTTCTCAGTGGCACACAACTCTTACAGCAGGTTAGACCATTTCCTCATCTCACAATCACTGCTTGACACACCTCTACAGACCTCGATAGGTACCATACTGTGGTCCGATCATGCCCCCGTCTACTTGACTCTGGTTTGCCCCCCCGCTACCCGCCGGGGGGCTAACTGGAGACTTAATGACAATTTGTTACGAGACACTGTTTGTGCAGCGGATGTCTCCACAGCCATTAGGAACTTTATAGGAGACCACACATCTGACACGACCTCCCCACTGAACCAATGGGACACACTTAAATGTGTGCTACGGGGCACCCTCATACAGCACGGATCCCGCCTAAAGAAGGCCAGAGCTCACGACATACGCAAACTCCTCACCACGATAGCAGAACTTGAACCCCTCCACAAGCGGGACCTGGACCCTGCCATATATGTCCAGCTCTCTAATGCCCGCAGGGATTTACTCCAGCTCCTCGATGCGCACTCCTTAATTGCCAGAGACAAAGCACGAAACCACTTTTACTCACTAGCAAATAAATGTGGTAAACACCTGGCTAGGATCATTCACCCTAGACCCCCACGGCATTCTATTCCTTTTATCGTTCAACCGGACCAAACGAAAACATTTAACACCTCAGGGATATCTGCATCCTTCAGGCAATACTATTCACAACTATATAATCTCCCTCGCACAGTCCCTAACGCTCGGTCCCCCCTTCCCAACGACCCTATACAAGAATACATCCTAGAGACAGCCCTGCCCACGGTTGACGAGTCAGACGCGACAGCTCTCGACGAGCCCCTGGACACCTCTGAATTCCTGCAGGCCATCAAAGATCTTAAAGTAGGCAAATGCCCGGGCCCCGACGGCTTTACACCCCGATTCTACAAAACCTTTGCCCCACAACTTGCACCACTACTAACAAAGGCCTTTAACTCAGTGGAGAGCTCCAACCTCCCCTCGAAAGATTCCCTATCTGCCAACATCTCCATTATCCCTAAACCAGGTAAAGACCCTTCCCAATGCAGCAGTTATCGGCCCATCTCTCTACTCAACATAGATATCAAACTATTCGCAAAAGTTCTAGCCACCCGTCTATCCCCCATACTACCCAAAATTATCCATAACGACCAAGTGGGGTTTGTCCCCGGACGAGAGGCAAGGGACAACACCACCAAAACGATACACCTTATCTCCCTGATACAACGTAAAGGTCTAAAAGCTTGCCTATTATCCTTCGACGCTGAAAAGGCCTTCGATAGGGTCAGCTGGAGGTTTCTGCAGCTGTCCCTAGCTCAACTCGGTCTCGGGGTCCCCTTTATTTCTAAAGTCATGTCCCTATACTCCAGCCCCTCAGCTTCGGTCCTAGTCAACGGCACCACATCAGCTCCCTTTAACATTACCAATGGCACCAGGCAGGGCTGTCCCCTATCTCCCCTCCTTTTTGTCATAGTAATCGAACATCTGGCCTGCGCCATACGTCAAAACCCCTCCATTCTCGGTATTCAAACCCCATCTGCCCACCACAAACTCTCCTTATATGCAGACGATCTCCTAGTCTATATCCAAAACCCACATACCTCTCTACCGTCCCTTCTCCGAGAATTCCAACGTTTTGGCACCCATAGCAACTTCAAGGTCAACATAACTAAGACAGAAGCACTCAACATTTCCCTCACCCCATCCACCCTATCCCTCCTGAAATCCAATTTCTCTTTCCGTTGGCAGGACAAAGGGATCTCTTACCTGGGAATCATTATACCCTCAAACCTAACCAACTTGTTCTCCCTAAACTATATCCCCCTACTCTCCCGCATACGAAAAGACCTAGAGGAATGGGGAGGATCCCCTCTGCCGTGGTTCGGCAGGATTAACACCCTAAAGATGGACACCCTACCCAAACTCCTGTACCTATTCCAAACGGTTCCCATCCACGTCCCCAAATCCTATTTCACCTCCCTACGCTCGCTAGCCATTAGATTCATGTGGAGCCGGGGACTCCCCAGAGTTAAATTTAAACTACTCACGCTTCCAAAGACATTGGGAGGTACAGGCCTCCCTGACTTCGAGACCTACCATAAGGCCACTCTTATGGCCCGTACACTAGAATGGTTCCCCCGTCCTTTCTGCAAGGCCTCGGTGACAGTTGAACAAGACCTCTCCCCTGTAGACCTCCGGGCCCTACTATGGGGCTACAAACAAGAGTACACTCGTCTGACATCCCTATCACCACTGACCCTAGCCTCTCTGCAACTATGGTATAAGAAAGGACTCAACACTATCCTTTCCTCCGACCCAAGCCCCCTGACATCCCTTTTTGACCACCCCGCACTCCCACAAGGAATAGGGGCAACCACCATAGGGTCCTTCAAACGCTCTGAGTGGCCACTAGCCCGTACATTTGTACACTCATCACAAGGGACCCCGGTAACTCCAGCAGGCCCCGGAGATTGGCTCACAACCTTACACATGTCCACGTTTACCAAACACCTATATTCCTCCTCTCAAATACACCGCAAGCTCACCAGTTTTGAGGAGATATGTTCGCTCCAAGAAACTCCCAAACACCTCCTTTCCTCCTTATATAATCTACTACTGACCCTGACACATGATCAACTCCCGCACTATACCAGGATGTGGTCTGCGGATCTGGGTGAAGACATCTCTGCGCCGGAATGGCAAACATCTTTTTATTTTACGCACAAATCTACCATCTCTTGCTACTCCCAGGAAAAGAATTACAAGCTCCTGTCTAGATGGTATAGGGACCCTGCAACCCTGCACAAAATCTTCCCATCAGCTCTGCCCACCTGTTGGCGCTGTGAAACCTCTATTGGAACTTATATGCATATCTGGTGGGACTGTGAGAGGATCCGACCCTTCTGGACGCAGGTATTTGAATGTTATAATCTCGTGGCTGATAGACCAGTTCCTATCTCCCCGAAAATTGCGCTACTCTCTATACTGCCCGGGTCTTTAAAGTCGCAGAAGCAAAGATTGCTCCGTTTCTTTATGTCCTCTGCTAGGCAACTGATACCCGCTTACTGGAAGACAAAGAACACCCCTCCATTGTCACGGTGGGTATCGATTATGAATGACACCATGAGAATGGAGGAGTTGCTGGCTCTAGATAATGATACATACACCAAATTTATAGCTCAATGGTCAATATGGCTCCGCTTCTCTTCCTCTGATACCCTGCTGAACAAAACCGCGGACATATAGGGACATACTAGACCCCCTCCTACCCTACCCTCCCTAGACATAACTGTGATCCTCCCCTTCCCCCTGCCTTCCCCCTCCCTACCTTCCTGCCCACCCCCCATCTCTTCTCTTCTTTACTCTATTCCTTTCTCTCTGCTCCGCCTATCTTTCTTTCTCCACGTTACTTACTGTATATTGTTACATATAGTGACTCATGAACTGCTTTCGCTAGCACTACCTCCTGGACCAGAGAACAGGTTCTCTTCCCCACCCCCCGAGCATGTGGGCGGAGGTCGGCTGTGGACGATAGTCGTTGGCTGGCCTTCCGCAATTATCCTTCTGTTACCGTTCTTTGTATACAATTACCTCATGTTGTTCACTGTTTTACTGTTTTCTTTTTGTGAAATACCAATAAAATATTTTCAACACTAAAAGTGTTAAGTACACACACAGGTGTGACTAGGTGGTGGAGAAACCGAATGAGTGATATCGTGAGGGAGGGGGAAAGGGGAGAAGAAAGGAGAAGGGAAAAACAGGAATTAAGGGGGAAACGGATCCGGCATAAAGCCACCAGAGGACCAGAAAAAATTGACCAAGAGAAAAAGAGGCTGCCTCCTTTCCTCTCCCTTCCCTCTTTATCCCCTCTTTCCAAACCCCCCCCCCCTTTTTTTCTGTCCCCCTCTACCCTTATTGTATTTGTTCTTCCTTTTTTGCCCTATTCCTAGTCTTTCTTTTCCTTCCTTCCTTCCCTTCACATTCCCCCTTCTCTCCTTCCTCTTCTCCGTTCTTTTCCCTCTTTCCCCCTCACCTCTGTTTCCCCCCCCTATTTCTCTATATCTTTTTCTCTTGGTCAATTTTTTTCTGGTCCTCTGGTTGCTGGTTGCTTTATGCCAGATCTGTTTCCCCCTTTATTCCTGTTTTTCCCTTCTCCTTTCTTCTCCCCTTTCCCCCTCCCTCGCGATATCACTCATTCGGTTTCTCTGCATAATGTTGTGCATAATGACATGGTTAAAGCAGGGTTTTGCCTGCAAGGAGTCCTTGACAAGGTGTAAGACTTCGTGCCGGCTCACACAGGGGTAACGCGACTTACAGCGCAACTTTGAAAGGAGATTTGGAGGCGAATTCATTGCGACTTTGAGCGACTTACAACGTGACTTCAAGTCGCCTCCAGGACAGGCGACTTGGCCTGTGGCCAATCAGAGCTAATCAGCTCTTGTGACATAATTGTTGTTCCTGTTCTCTTCCTGGGTAAATTATTTTTCTTTTTCATGTAAAGTCGCTTCACTATAGGTCAAGGATCCGACTTGGAGGCGACTTCCATTGAAATCTATGGGTACAAGTCACCTAGAAGTCGCCTTGAAGTAGTACAGGAACCTTTTCTGAAGTCGGAGTGACTTCAATAGTGTACATTAAGACGGCTCTCATTAACTAATGGAATTTCTTATGTCCAGCGACTTGGGGCGACTTGAGGTCTGACAAGTCGAATCCCAAGTCACTGTAGTGTGAACCGGCACTTATTGTCAGGTGGGTGTTGCCCACAAAGGGCAGTCAGTCTGAACAACCAGTGCTCCCTATCCAGGAAACAAACAATTACAGGGTCAGCATGTGCATGTGTGTGTTGGTGTGGACACACAAGGAGTGTGTGGCCAGGCCTGTGTGGCATTGCACACATGTGCTCTGACTAGACTGACATTGATGAAGAAAGTGAGGGTCACTGTTATGCACAGTTAGAGCCCTTTCACACTGCTTTGCCAGCGGTTCTGCAGGGGTGCCCATTCAGTGCAATGGGAAGGGGGAGCAGTGAAGGAGCGGTGTATACACCGCTCATTTACCGCTCCAAAGATGCTGCTTGCAGGACTTTTTCTACCGTCCTGCCAGCCCTTTCGGCTTTCACACTGGAGAGACAGGAAAGTCTCTTTACAAGCGCTATGTAGGCGCTATTTTTAGCGATGTAGCGCCTGGAAAGCACATCAGTATGAAAGGGGTCTTATATAGCGGTGCTGCAACTGAGCAGTGTGTGGTGAACAAGACAAGGAGAGTGTGTGTTCTGGCCTGAAGTAGAAGTGTTCTGAGAAACGCAGTCGGTATCTGCGCTAAACGCGGTGTGGGTCAGGGCAGACCAAAGACAGCCACGAGGCTGAACAATATTTGTTGGATTGATGTGATGCTGAAACCCCTGTGAGGGTAGCCTGCTGTAAGTGCAAGTTGGAGAGTGGACCATGTCCTTGCAGCACTACTCTTGGTGTGAAACCCAGCTCTATTCTAAAAAAAACTATAAAACGGACTAAGCTGATGAAAGACCACCATATGCAAGTCTTTAAAAGTTGTACCTTAGAATGGTGGAATGCATGTGAGTTAAAGCAGGATTGAAACAGCATTACTGTTTAGTGCTCTCCTAGGCAGCCATGGCATGCTTGTTACAGCCATTGATGCTGTTCCAGATGATAAGCCTATGCTGGAATATGTTAAAGGCAAGCTTGTGACTGAACACAAACATAAACGAAAAACAATGCAAATGCCTTGGAGCAGATTCTGCATTAAAACTTGGACTGGAATAAATACGGTAATATGCAATGTGAATGTTTTGTGTTAAAAATCAGGTCACTTAAATGCAGACTAAAAAGTTGCAAAAACTAAAAAGAATCAAGATGCAATGAGGCCAGATTTACCAATTATTTATGCACGTCCGATTTTGTATTGATGCTATGTGGACAGGGCCGGACTGGGAATGAAAACCAGCCCTGGAAAAAATGTCATACCAGCCCCACAGCATTATTATACCAGCCCAACAGCATAACGTCATTATTTTCTTGTTCATAAAAGGGAAAACCAGACATTTTAAAGCATATTTGAAGAGTGCATTATATATACATAAGACACATATAAAAGCACATAGGGCTTTATATATATAGCCGTCGGCTCTAATAGGCTTCCAAATTGGTAAACAGCGGGCGCACTTCTGTGCGTTCGCTGTTTACACAGGTCTGTATTAGGGAATCCAAATAAATCGCTTCCCTAACACTGACCTGCCTCTCAGCCAATCAGGTGCTGTGATTGGATGCCTATCGGGCGTCCAATCATAGCAGAAGTGGACGGGAGAAGACATTAAGTACTTGGAGGGAGCGTGGAGGAATGCGCTGACCCGAGACAGGTAGGGGGGGGGGGACACTGGGAGCATTTGATGGGGCAAACTGGTGGCAATTGATGGTTACAGTGGCTGCGTTTGATGGACACAGTGGTGGCAATTTATGGGTACGGTGGCTGCGTTTATTGGCACAGTGGCCGTGTTTTGATGGGCACAGTGGTGGCAATTTATAGGTACAGTGGCTGCATTTGATGTTACAGTGGCTGCGTTTGATGGGCACAGTGGTGGCAATTTATGGGTACAGTGGCTGCGTTTAAAGGCACAGTGGCTGCGTTTGATGGGCACAATGGTTGCGTTTGATGGCACAGTGGCTGCGTTTGATGGGCACAGTGAATGTTTTTGATGGCACAGTGGCAGTGTTTAATGGGCACAGTGGTGCAATTTATGGGTACAGTGGCTGCATTTGATGGCACAGTGGCTGCGTTTGAGGGCACAGTGGCTGCATTTAATGGGCACAGTGGTGGCAATTTGAGGGCACAGTGGTTGCGTTTGAGGGCACAGTGGCTGCGTTTGATGTTACAGTGGCTGCGTTTGATGGGCACAGTGGTGGCAATTTATGGGTACAGTGGCTGCATTTGATGGCACAGTGGCTGCGCTTGATGGGCACAATGGCTGCGTTTGATGGCACAGTGGCTGCGTTTGATGGGCACAGTGAATGCTTTTGATGGCACAGTGGCAGTGTTTAATGGGCACAGTGGTGGCAATTTATGGGTACAGTGGCTGCATTTGATGGCACAGTGGCTGCGTTTGATGGCACAGTGGCTGCATTTGCATGGCACAGTGGCTGCGTTTGGTGGGCACAGTGGCTGCGTTTGGTGGGCACAGTGGCTGCGTTTGGTGGGCACAGTGGCAGCGTTTGATGGGCACAGTGGCAGCGTTTGATGGGCACAGTAGTGGCAATTTATGGGCACAGTGGCATGCGTTTGAGGGCACAGTGGCTACGTTTGAGGGCACAGTGGCTGCGTTTGATGGGCACAGTGGCTGCGTTTGATGGGCACAGTGGTGGCAATTTATAGGCACAGTGGAATGCGTTTGAGGGCATAGTGGCTGCGTTTGAGGGCACAGTGGCTGCGTTTAATGGGCACAGTGGTGGCAATTTGAGGGCACAGTGGTTGCGTTTGAGGGCACAGTGGCAGCGTTTGAGGGCACAGTGGTGGCAATTTGAGGGCACAGGGGCTGCGTTTGATGTTACAGTGGCTGCGTTTGATGGGCACAGTGGTGGCAATTTATGGGTACAGTGGCTGCATTTTATGGCACAGTGGCTGCGTTTGATGGGCACAATGGCTGCGTTTGATGGCACAGTGGCTGCATTTGATGGCACAGTGGCTGCGTTTGGTGGGCACAGTGGCTGCGTTTGGTGGGCACAGTGGCTGCGTTTGGTGGGCACAGTGGCAGCGTTTGGTGGGCACAGTGGCAGCGTTTGGTGGGCACAGTGGCAGCGTTTGATGGCACAGTGGCATGCGTTTGAGGGCACAATGGCTGCGTTTGATGGGCACAGTGGCTGCGTTTGATGGGCACAGTGGCTGCGTTTGAGGGCACAGTGGGCTGCGTTTGATGGGCACAGTGGTATGCGTTTGAGGGCACAGTGGTATGCGTTTGAGGGCACAGTGGCTGCGTTTCATGCGCACAGTGGTATGCGTTTGAGGGCACAGTGGCATGCGTTTGAGGGCACAGTGGCATGCGTTTGAGGGAACAGTGGCTGCGTTTGATGTGCACAGTGGTATGTGCTTGAGGGGCACAGTGGTATGCGTTTCAGGGGCACAGTGGCATGCGTTTCAGGGGCACAGTGGCATGCGTTTGAGGGGCACAGTGGCATGCGTTTGAGGGGCACAGTGGTATGCGTTTGAGGGCACAGTGGCTGCGTTTGAGGGCACAGTGGCTGCGTTTGATGGGCACAGTGGCTGCGTTTGATGGGCACAGTGGTGGCAATTTATAGGCACAGTGGAATGCGTTTGAGGGCACAGTGCTGCGTTTGAGGGCACAGTGGCTGCGTTTAATGGGCACAGTGGTGGCAATTTGAGGGCACAGTGGTTGCGTTTGAAGGCACAGTGGCAGCGTTTGAGGGCACAGTGGTGGCAATTTGAGGGCACAGGGGCTGCGTTTGATGTTACAGTGGCTGCGTTTGATGGGCACAGTGGTGGCAATTTATGGGTACAGTGGCTGCATTTTATGGCACAGTGGCTGCGTTTGATGGGCACAATGGCTGCGTTTGATGGCACAGTGGCTGCATTTGATGGCACAGTGGCTGCGTTTGGTGGGCACAGTGGCTGCGTTTGGTGGGCACAGTGGCTGCGTTTGGTGGGCACAGTGGCTGCGTTTGGTGGGCACAGTGGCAGCGTTTGGTGGGCACAGTGGCAGCGTTTGATGGCACAGTGGCATGCGTTTGAGGGCACAATGGCTGCGTTTGATGGGCACAGTGGCTGCGTTTGATGGGCACAGTGGCTGCGTTTGAGGGCACAGTGGGCTGCGTTTGATGGGCACAGTGGTATGCGTTTGAGGGCACAGTGGTATGCGTTTGAGGGCACAGTGGCTGCGTTTCATGCGCACAGTGGTATGCGTTTGAGGGCACAGTGGCATGCGTTTGAGGGCACAGTGGCATGCGTTTGAGGGAACAGTGGCTGCGTTTGATGTGCACAGTGGTATGCGCTTGAGGGGCACAGTGGTATGCGTTTGAGGGGCACAGTGGCATGCGTTTGAGGGGCACAGTGGCATGCGTTTGAGGGGCACAGTGGTATGCGTTTGAGGGGCACAGTGGCATGCGTTTGAGGGGCACAGTGGCATGCGTTTGAGGGGCACAGTGATGCAATTGATGTTTTATTTATTTATTTTCAGTTTGTGCCCCCCCACTAAGAAACTGCAACGCTCTGCAAAAAAAATGCACTCTTTTTTTTTACAAGAGGGAGAGAGAGAGGGGGAGAGAGAGAGAGGGAGAGGGGGGAGAGGGGAGGGGGGGAGAGAGAGAGAGAGGGGGGGGGAGGGAGAGAGGGGGAGAGAGAGAGGGGGGGGGAGAGAGAGAGAGGGGGAGAGAGAGAGAGGGGGGGGAGAGAGAGAGGGGGGAGAGAGTGAGAGGGGGGAGAGAGTGAGAGGGGGGGGGGAGAGTGAGTGGGGGGGGGGGAGAGTGAGAGGGGGGGAGAGTGAGAGGGGGGGGAGAGTGAGAGGGGGGGGGAGAGAGAGATGGGGGAAGAGAGAGAGGGGGGAAGAGAGAGAGGCACCTTAACTCTTCTGATCCTTGAGCGGCCGTCCACTTCTCCTCGTGCAGACTAGTGGGCGGGCCGAATGGAAGGAGAAATCAGCGGTGCCTCCGTGCTTGGCGCCGCACGGGCCGTATGCATCTAGAAATCTTCTCAGGCTCCTCCCCTCACTGAGGCAGACAGGCATATCAGTGGGGGCAGCCCGGGTTAGAAGAGGAAATACAGGCACGCGCGGCGCGGCGCACACTCAGGCTGCATTGCAAAGTGCGGCGGCCGCCGCTGCTGTTTTTTTTTTTTTTTTTTTGTGCTGTGCTGACAAGCCCATAGATAAAAGCGGCCCCAGGGCACTGAGAGCAGACGGCCTACCGGGAAATTTCCCGGTATCCCGGTAGGCCAGTCCGGCACTGTATGTGGATAAGCAAAATCTATAGCCAGCACTATATAAAAATGTACAAATACAGGCTACATGAACGCATGCAGAATTTATTATCAATGGTTGTTTTCTATAGAATGTACTTTCCAGCATTCAAATATCATTTTTTTTGTTCCATTTTTTTAGATGCACATACAATGTAGGAATAAACTCTTACTTATACCCAGTGAACTGACTGCAGTGATGAAACAAATCCTCTCACATAAGTTGTACCTGCTTATCGGCAACAATCTGTCCTGTACAGCCTTCTACAATGCAAAGTGACAAACCCCCTCTACACAGGCTTAAAGAACTTTAACCACTTGCAGACCGCCTTCCGCATATATACTGTGGCTCGTCGGCTCGGCTGTGCAAACCGACGTACCTGTACATCGGTCTGTTCCTTTTCGTCTGCAGGTCCGGCAGATTCGATGTCCGCCGACCACCTGCGATCGCGGTACAGAGAAGCAGAACGGGGATCTGCCTATGTAAACAAGGAAGATCCCCATTCTGACAGGGGAAAATACTGAGATCTGCTGTTCCTAGTGATCAGGAACAGTGATCTCTGTGTTGTCCCATTAAGACCATCCTCCACACAATTATAACAGACCCAGGGAACACAGTTAACTTCTTGATTGCCCCCTAGTGTTAACCCCCTCCCTGGCAGTGTAATTTATACATTGATCAGTGGATTTTTTTAGCACTGATCACTGTAATAATGTCACCGGTCCCCAAAAAGCGTCACTTGGGGTCAGATTTGTCCGCCACAATGTCGCAGTCCCGCTAAAAATCGCAGATTGCTGCCATTACCAGTAAAAACTCTAAAAAAAAAAAAAGTCCATAAATCTATCCCAAAGTTTGTAGCTGTAACTTTTGCACAAACCAATCAATATACGCTAATTGCGATTTTTTGTTTACCAAAAATATGTAGAAGAATACATATTGGCCTAAACTGATGAATACATTTGTTTTCTTGTATTTTTTTCTTTTGTATATGTATTATAGCAGAAAGTAAAAAATCTATATATTTTTTTCAATTTGCGATTTGGCACTGCGTCGCTTTAACTGACAATTGCGCGGTCATGCAACGTGGCTCCCAAACAAAATTGGCGTCCTTTTTTTCCCACAAATAGCTTTCTTTTGGTGGTATTTGATCACCCCTGCGGTTTTTATTTTTTGCGCTATAAACAAAAATATAGCAACAATTTTGAAAAAAATGCAATATTTTTTGCTTTTTGCTATAATAAATATCCCCACATCCCTACATATTTTTTGTAAAAAAATCGCAATTATCGATTATTGATTGGTTTGTGCAAAAGTTATAGCGTTTACAAAATAGGGGATAGTTTTATAGCATTTTTATTAATATTTTTTTTTTTTTTACTAGTAATGGCGGCGATCAGCGATTTTTATTGTGACTGCGACATTATGGCGGACACATCGGACATTTTTGACACATTTTTGAGACCATTGTCATTTATACAGCAATCAATGCTATTTAAATGCATTGAGTCCTGTATAAATGACAGTGGCAGTGAAAGAGTTAACCACTAGGGGGAGGGGAGGGGTTATGGGCTGTGACGTGTGTGTGTTTTTTTACATTAGGGGGCGGGGCTGACGTCTGACATCATTGATCGGCTTTCCCGATGACAGGGAACAGCCGATCAATGACAGGCAGAGTAGGAAGCGCGGGGAGAGGTTTGTTTACACAGACCTCTCCCCGTTCTTCAGCTCTGTGACCCGATCGCGGGACACCAGCGGTGATCGGGTCCGCTGGTCCCGCGGCCGGGGTCACGGAGCTCCCGACCGGGTCGCGAGCGTGCCCCCGGGGGCGCGCGTGCGACCCCGGCTAGGCTTTTAAAGGGCCACGTACCGGTATGTGGTTTTGCCTAGCCGTGCCATTCTGCCGACGTACATCGGCGTGAGGCGGTCGGGAAGCAGTTAAAGTGACGCAGTGCCATATCACAAAATATGGCCTGCTCATTAAGGGGGTAAATCCTTCCAGCGGGTGAAGTGGTTAGTGGCATCCCAGTCTTAGTCCGTAGGGTTCTATATTGAGTTGGCCCACCCTTTGCAGCTATAACAGCTTCAACTCTTTTGGGAAGGCTGTCCACAAGGTTTAGGAGTGTGTCTATGGGAATGTTTGACCATTCTTCCAGAAGCGCATTTGTGAGGTCAAGCACTGATGTGGACGAGAAGGCCTGGCTCGTAGTCTCTGCTCTAATTCATCCCAAAGGTGTTCTATCCGGTTGAAGTCAGGACAGTCAAGTAACTCCACCCCAAGCTCGCTCATCCATGTCTTTATGGACCTTACTTTGTGCACTGGTCCAAATCATTTGGTGGAGGGGGGATTATGGTGTGGGGTTGTTTTTCAGTGGTTGGGCTTGGTCCCTTGGTTCCTGTGAAGGAAACTCCTAAGGCGTCAGCATACAAGACATTCTGGACAATTTCATGCTCCCAACTTTCCTTTTCCAACATAACTGCCCACCAGTGCACAAAGCAAGGTCCATAAAGACATGGATTAGCAAGTTTGGGGTGGAGGAACTTGACTGGCCTGAGTCCTGACCTTCTTATCCACATAAGTGCCTGACCTTTTGGAAGAATGGTCAAACATTCCCATAGACCAGGGGTCTCAAATTGGCGGCCCTCCAGCTGTTGCAAAACTACAAGTCCCATCATGCCTCTGCCTGTGGGAGTCATGCTTATTACTGTCAGCCTTGCAATTCCTCATGGGACTTGTAGTTTCGCAACAGCTGGAGGGCCGCCAGTTTGAGACCCCTGCCATAGACACACTCCTAAACCTTGTGTACAGCCTTTCCAAGAAGAGTTGAAGCTGTTCTAGCTGCAAAGAGTGGGACAGCTCAACATTGAACCCTATGGACTAAGATTGGGATACCATTAAAGTTCATGTGCTTGTAAAGGCAGGCATCCCAATACTTTTGGTAATATAGTGTATATGTAAATTGACTGCGCTATACAAGTACCAATAATAAATAAATGTGTTTTGTTCATTTTTCATTTCTTAGGTTTACAACCACTTTATACAAAAAAATACTGTGAGAAAGCAAAACCTCTAGTTTCACCATGGCTTTTGGCTTGTTGATTGCTAGTGTTCCACCCCTAAATAAAGAAAACAAACAAAAAAAAAATGTGACCTCTGGTATGCTCTCCTAGGCAAAGGTGATGTCACTGGACAATTTTCTGGATTCTGAGAAAGCTAAGGAGCGGAAATCCTACAAATATGCTCTTCTATACAGTGCATTCTTGTGAAACTTAGGAACCTCAGCATTTCCTAGAACCCATAAGAAGACTCAGTGATGTCAATCTCACCTAAGCAAGCATACAGGGAGAAGGGGGTGTAAGGTGAGTATTTTCTATCTTGAAATGTTATCGGGGGGGGGGGGGGGGTGAAGATCCAGCAAATTATAGGGCTTTGCATTTAGCACAACATATCGATAAATGCACACACAGATACTGTATATCAGACTGCACATATTTAGATCTTTGTGCACATGCTCAGAAGTCTGATCAAAGTCAGCATTTGAGATACTGTGCTGGTGCTTGGAATACAATTTCCAATTAAAAAAAAAAAAATGTGTGCATTTTGCATATGATACTATAGTTAATGGGTTATTTTATATGCCTGTATGCAAATTTAATTTCCACTTTTTTTTCTTCTAGCTTATATTCAATACAGTTTCAATATAGGTTGTGGGATTGTGGTCACTGAAGGCGGAATGTGATCAAATTGTACATTCATGGTTTATCCCAGCTTTTTTTTTTCATTTATTTAGTAAATTACCCTCACTGCAACCAGCAAAAGGCCAAAGGTGTTAAAGAGGAAATAGAAGGCATTTTAGTCATTGCTTCCCACCAAAGAGGGTGCATCATCATTTCACATGCAGTGTATTGGCTAGTGATAGTCATCAGAAGTTTCTTCACTCAGCTTGATTAAAACAAGACAGGGAAATTACCACAGCTAATGAAGAGTCTACAATCTCAGGAGAAATGGGGAATTCTTATTTATTACCTTGACTGTCACCAGAAAGCTGTAAAAAACAGTTGCAAATAACCTGCTAGAAGAGAAAATTCTCACCAAACAAGGCAAATTATTGACATTTAAAGGTGATAGTTGCATTTTAACAAGCCATCTCTAGCTAAAGGAAAATTCACAAAGGAACTATATAATTTAAAATCCAAAGAAATGACCAACATCTCATCTGGCAGCTTTTTTTCACAGTAATCCTGAAACATGTGAATCCATATACTTGCTAAAACTAAACAGAAATGATACATTACTAGAGAAACATGAACAGGAGCATGTCCATGTAAGCAAGAAACTTTGCAAAATGCCAAACATATTTTGCATAGACAATAGAAGAGTGTATACAAGAGGCAAAATTCAAGCCATTCTGAGAAAACAAGTTAAAATGTTGTAGACTACCACGCTCTGCACACATCTTGGAGATGGGCAGTTTTGACAGCTTGTTATCTTCAGAACTATTTACCTGTAAACTTAATGTGAACTATGGACTGAAAGAAACCCCTACCTGAAAAAAACTGAAATCTTTGGAAGCAATGTCCAAGGAGAACAAAGTTGGAACCTTAAACATAAAAACATATAGAGTACTGCAGTTAATCTCAAAGGGGTTATAGAATTCAACATCAAGACACCAATAAGGTAACAGTCAACATGTAATGGGGCTTTTTCTTTCCAGGCTGTTGGAGTAGTTAGGTTAGCTCAAAGTAGTTAAATCTAGGACTGGTGCAGTGTGTTTCATTTTACTTCAGCAGGATGAAGAGCTCCTGGACCAAAATGTAGTGGTGCAGGGTTGCACTTTCCCTTAGAGGGAGCATGGGACTATCCTTCAATGAAAAAGAGGAAAAAGGAAGAAATTCTTTGCATGCCAATATATCGACTGTGCGTAAAACTGGGTGCAATTACTCCCCTGCTAGTGCAAGCATGATCACTCTTTATAGAAGTCAAACAACATAAAAAAGGTTGTGTTGTATTAAATGAAAACTGTTGTGCTCAGCACTGATGAGATGTTATACCATATAGCTGAAGTTTTACTTGCTATACATATCTCATGTTAAAGTTATAATCTGGAAACAGACATGCTGGACTGGTCTCCTATTTTTCATGAGAAAATGACAGTGTAACCAATGCCTGGGTTAAGAAGATGTGAATGGCTCTGTGGGAAATGGATTGTTGGGCTGTACAAGGGGAACATCGTGAAGGGTTAAGTGCTAGGTCTTAAATTATGCCTAAGTAGGCTAACCACTTTGAGCTGCAGCACTCCAAATATCTTGTACAGTGCCTGGAGCTACCTGGTTTAGAGAGGTCTCTCAATATTAAGTGTTCCACTGACAGTATTATACTGTGGAAAGTGAGCCATCAAACATGGGTTCTAGGTATCTGACCCAACCCATCTCTGGAAAGTTCAAGAGAAGTTCTTGCAGGATTCTTAAGCTTGGATGAACCTGCTGGAGGGGTAGACTAGAGGTGTGTAAATTTTAGCAAATATGTTCTGTCACTAGAAGGGAGTAATGAATCTGTGTTTGAGTGTATAGTTTTTAAAGTCAACTCCAGGATCTACCTTACAGTGCTCCCAATCCTCACTATCAGAAAGTCCATATCCTATTTTTGTAAAATAACTAATTAGAGATATAAAAAGAAGTATTAATTACCTATGACATAATTAGTGTGACAATAATAAGGTAAGATGAACCACAGAGTTAAGGAGAATGGGGAGCTGTACTGAACTTTTTGTCAAAGTTATTTTTCCAGAAGTAAGTGCCAAAATAATCTGATTGAACACCCCCACGCTAGAACACAACCAGTTGCAGCAGACCATGTCGAATAAACAAAACGTCTAGCAGGATCATAACTTCTGCTTAGCGCATAATTTTATTGTAAAACCTCCTAAAGGAACCACATTGTAAACAGCAATAAACCAGCATTAAACCAGAACTTTTAATTAAGCGCCATTATAAAATTGCTATGCCATATGTGAGGAACAGAGGAGAAAGGATCCATGTCCAGCTGCGACTTGGAAAAACTCTGCTGTGCCAGACAGCTGTGGGCAGGTTCTCTGCTGCTCAGAGGGACCTGTGTTGTTCAGTCTGTTGCTGTTTGAGGGAGCTCACCCACTAGGAGCTGACCTTAATAATTTGCAGAGGGGCAAGTGGCTGCAACTGAATAAAACATCTATCATGGTTGCTGCCTCCAGGGTTACTGTTGCTGTATCACAGACTTCTACCATCACATCCAGAGACTGTGAAAGTCAGCCTTCAGCAGTATTCAGAGATGCTGCTCTGGACTCCTAGTGAAAAGGGACTGCTATACAAGGCTGTCAGAGTGGTGAGAACCCCTTGGCCACCAACTTTGTACCTTCCTGTTTAAAGGGGTAGTGTTGTAAATAAAAAATCTATTTGAACTCTCCAGCAGAGCCTTTGCACCTCAATGCAGACAAATGATAGCTATTTGACCACTGGCCAGTGGGGCTAAAGAGGGACAGTATTTTTAAAAAGTCACTGTGTATTGCCTATTAGTTAAGGTGCATCCTTAGGTCTTAACTCTAAGGATGCACTTAGGTCTTAACTGCATCCTTAGGTCTTAACTCTGCCTTCTGGATCTAGGTTTTTTTGGTTTACTCTGTCTATAACTCTGTTGTTATGTTGCTTGTAATCTGTATTACTGTACTCAATTTTTAAATTGCCATTGCTTGTTGGTGCTGTTGTTGTTTTACCCTCCTTGGCGTTGTTTGGCAAATAAAAAACCCTTCACATAGTGTGTCAGAGAGTGTAATACCATTTAGGGCTTCATCAGCATCTGGAACCCAAACATCCAGCAACTCCTTTAGGGTGGTGCTACACTGATGTAAAAAAATAAACAAATATCAATCAGGTCGATGTTACATATGCCTACTGTATGCCATAATGTACAGAAGGCAGATTGGACACCTTATGTCTACTAATTAGAATGGGAATAAGATCAATATGTTTGATATCTATCCAATGCTAATTTTATTCTATTCAGTAATACAGTGGTTGTCAGTTTGTAAACCATGGTCATCTAGAAATATTGATATCGCTAGAGTTAGACCCTAAGACCCTCGATAGACCCTCAGTGGGAGTGGCCACTGAATATCATGCTTCAGCACTCCTATCTCCCACACCACAGCTTTCTTCAATGGCTGATAATTGGCTCAGTGACACCCTTTAGAGCAGGGATATACAATCAGCGGACCTCCAGCTGTTGCAAAACTACAAGTCACATCATGCCTCTGCCTCTGGATGTCATGCTTGTGGCTGTCAGAGTCTTGCTATGCCTCATGGGACTTGTAGTTCTGCAACAGCTGGAGTTCCGCTAAGGTGCTGCAATTAGCAGCTGAGAGCTCTCAATTTCCTATTGAAACCATGTTCAATTTCTAAGGAACTTTTCTGGGAACCAAAGACCTGGCAAACTTTGTTAAGGACTCTTTCAAATTAAATCTCTTTTTCTTTGTTGTTGCTTTTTCTCTATTTTGTTATTTAATTCTCTTTAAATATTTTCTTGCACCATTTTCTCCTTTTCTTTCATTAAAATGATGTTTAAAATCATTAAGCTCATTTGCTGTAAGCAAAATAGAGAATCATTTGTCTCTTTGAAGAGCACTTCTGTGTTTTTAACTCTGTTATCTTCCCGTCTGTGTGTCAGTAAGGCCCCTTTCACACGGACGGACCGTCTATCCGTTTTTCTTCCATCCGTCGACGGACGACAATGCATTCCTATGGGCAGACGGATGAACATCCGTCACCATCAGTTAACCTCCGCTTCCGTTTTTATCCGTTTTTTTAAACGTACAAGGCTACGTTCAGATCCGTCAAAACGGATATTAACTGACGTTGACGGACATCGTCCGTCAACGTCCGATCCGTTAAGATCCGTTAAGATCCGTTTTGTGTTTATCTGTGAACTCAACCTCTTAAAGGCACAGGCACACATTAAAACGGAACAAAACGGATGAAAAAACGGATGAAAAAACGGACGTAAACGTGTGCATTTACGGATGTAAGCGGACAAAAAACGGATGAAAACGGACATTAACGGAACGGATGACGGATGAAAACGGATGAGACAACGGATAAGAACTGATACGTTTTTGACGTGCCTAAACTGACTGCGTCCGTGCGAAAGGGGCCTTACTGTCACAGACATTTCCACAGAATTATTAGAGCAGTCATAGGTAACTTTGCACTTTTCTTCTAATACATATGGTAACAGCTATTGTATGTGTAAAGGGTTAACTGTAGATTTAACAGACCCACGAGATGATCATTCCCAGTCTTAGATTGTTGCCCGGGGAGCTGGAATATCTTTGTGTGGCATGAGGCTGAGAGCGCCATCTTCACAACTATTAGCAACAAAGCCACCTCATGACAGGAAGTCCTTGAACAAGGACCTTCATGGCAGAATCACCTAGTAGTTTTATAATAAAATCTGTAACTTTAAAAAGGCTGAGAACAATTTGGAATTTGAAGGTAAAGCCTGTATGACATTTTAGTGGGTTGGTTTAGATCTACTTTAATACATGTATGGGAAAGACATAAATATACAGTATATGTTCTATATTTTTTGGTAGCCATGTCCCTTCTTTGGGATTATTAATGTTATAACGCATGGAGAGCAATGCATGGAGAGCATGGAGAGAAATAAATAGAGAAGAAAAGAATTTGCATAATGATTATTTTAATCGCTTTGATCCCCTGTACTAACAATTAAAAAAAAAAGGATGTGTAAGGGAGAAAGGACAGAGAAGGCTAGGACATGCTCCACAACAATTAAACCCTTCCTCAATGTTTGGTTTGGGTAGCTGTGGGATAAGCATAGAAATGAGTATTATAAATTCTTGAAAGTTCGGAGCCCTTGGCTGGGCTGGATGTACCCTCTACACGTACAGCAATATCTTTGTAACTGTACCATCAATAAAGAAAGTTTAGACCTCCTCCTCTAGCTGTCCTTCTAATGCTGTTTGTACAGTTTGGCTGCCCTTTCTACAAGGAAACCCCTGACAGATCTGAAACAATCACATTCTTTTTAGTTGGCTATTATGTGCTGTTGTGACCATCTTTTACTTTGGTATTTTTTTTTCCTGCTCCCTTTCTCTCCCCTTTCTCTCTATCCCCTCCACTCCCAATTCCATCTATGCTTGTATATGGAGTGTCTGCAGTGCAGGGGACAGCCATCTTGGAGAATAGTGATTGGCTGATGCAACAAAGCAAAGTGAATGTGTGTTGGCAGGCTTCTGAGTGGAAAAGAGACTGGGTCTTAAAAAAAATCTAGCAGGGGATAAGAAAAGACTTGGCTGCTGCTGCTTGCTGAATGGAACTCTGTGAAAGTTGACCACAGTCACGAAAGACTGCTCATCGTACAGGACCTGGCCACAGAGACAGGAACTTTCTCTCTGTAAAGGTGTGATTTGGAGGCCTGGTGTGATCAGGCTGTACTAGAGAGTACCCCCACCACTTGTAAGGAAAGAAAATAGGTACTATCTCAGCATGATTGAAAAAGAAACATTACAGAAACTTCTGTCCTTGTCTGAGGACTTGAAGTGAACCAGAGCACGTCAAGAGACCCAGACAAGGGCACCCTGGGTCTAGTAAGAGGCTAACATTGCAAAAATGTATCTGTTGTCTGCTAGGAACTGTTGTGTTTTCTTTAAGGGCCCCAACTTTGCCAGCCAAAGTATTTTCTTCATCATTCTCTGACCAGTGTCACAAAACGGGGACTGTTATAGCAAGTTAGGTCTGTTTTTAGGTCTGTTGCTAGGTAAGAGATTCATTTCTCTTAATTATTGTTATTCAGATCACTGCAGATGTTTAACCATATCTCTCAGAGTAATGGTATTGTCTTATTAATTGTTCGTATAAGCACACTTGCTAATCCTTCCTTCTTTTAGATTTGCTTGGCCTAACAATTTCTTTGAAATACTTCAAGGTGCGCGGTTAGTGCAGGGTGAGAGAGGTGTATCACACTTCAGGTGTGCAGAGAAATCACAAAACAATCCAGCAGCTCCTATGTGGGAGGGACGGGGACGGACTATAGTGTAAATAGTTGAGTTTATGCATCAATGCTTGTGGAAATATTCTTTTAACCATCAACCCAAGCCATGATGTGTGAGTGGCTTTGGAAAATATGTATTTTTGTCAGTTTTTTTACATTTGAAAACACCTCAAAAATAAATTATTTTAATAAATAGCATTATACAGAACAGTGTTTACATAGCATCGAGCATGTACTATTGCCCTTGTTAGTTCTTAATGCAGATTTCACATTGACATTCTGAAACAAAGATATTATATACAGTCTGACTTTCAGCTACCAGAAACAGGCACCAGAAAAATCATGGTGACTTTATCAACAAACACAATATGGCTATACCCATAGGATCAAAACTATTTTGAGGAAGAATTTTCGTGGTGACCACTAACTTTGACGTCCCTTGCCCCGCCCCTTCCAGCAGCCTCCTGGGACACATCACATGTCCCAGCAGGCTGCAGGATCATTTACAAAGCGCTATATGAGCTTGCTTACAAGTGAAGGGGTGCTGGCGGTGGTTGCTCAGGAAGCCACAGCCTGCTCCCGTATCCGAGGTGGTGCCACACCAGAGACCTGCAGCACCTGGAGAAGCGGCAGCAGAAAGACAGTGCTGGACCCCAGACACTGATAAGTACCTGATTTTTAAAAGTCAGCAGCTACAGCATTTTTAGCTGCTGACTTAAAAAAAAATCTAACTGAAGTTTCTCTTTAAGTCATTCCCATGAAACAGAATGTAATCTGTCCTTCAGTTAAGTTAATATTTGTTTATTTTAATATTTTATTACATAATGATAGATTTTTTTCTGTCTTCAAAGTAAGAGGGAAATATTTCACTTCATTGCATACTTGAGAAAATTATTTACTTTTGAACCTGGACCTAATGCAGTTCAGTTATGAGGTTCCAGTGTTTCTTTGCTGAGACTACTACTCCCTGCCAACTATTACCCTGTTGTCATTAAAATTAATTATAGACATCTCTAAGATAGAGACAATATAGGTATATACCACAGGGGCTGAGTTATAAAAAATGGAGATGAGAAAATGAGAATCGAGTTGCTGTCAATAGCAAAACAACTGGTTTTAAAAATAATTTTATTAAAAATATATTGCAATTGATTGCTTATAGGCAAAAATTCCACTTTTTTTATCAAATACTTTTGTCCGGGTTTAATAAATGAGCCCCACAAACAACTATAACGTATCACACAGAAGAGTCGAGAGGAAGTATCCAGTATGTCAATTTGACGTGTGTTTTTTTCCCCCATTGTTTAGCTTAGAACTGATATATACTGTACATTATAAAGTTTTCTTTCCAACATTGATAATTTGCACACTACCTGTAATTTGCATACTTTAAATTTAACTGTGACTGTATTCTCATCCAAGTAGTAGTCACTTATATGATTTTGATAGTTCTTGTAAAAACTCTCTCTCTCTGCCACTAGAGGGCAATGTGATTGTTGTTTTCTGATGCCAGCTCATTTCAGTACAGGTTTCTGTGTATTAATATTTCCAGCGCTTCATGCAACTCTGCTACACACCGTTTCATTGCTTAGTAAAAAATATTCCTCCAGTTCTGCTTTTCATTTTCCATTTCTGTTTAAATGAATATTGATGCATTGTTTACAGTTGATTAATATTCATTAGGATCAATAGATTACACGCACTCTTTTTATATTGTCACTCCAATGAGTAAATAATCATCTCCAATTAGAAAGCACAATAAACTAATATGAAACTTCTTTACATAAATCAAACTTAAGAATTAAAGAAACAATATGACCCCGGAGTGAAAGTTTTTTTTCCTCTTTATTGTCGGCTGGTTTGTTTTAAAAAAACACACACAATTGCCAAAATTCCCTGTATGTTTTAGGGATATAGGGATGGTTACATATTTAATGTACAACCCCCCCCCCCCCCCCCCCCACACACACACACACTGGCCACTGTGATTCCTCCTGCTGACCCCTCTAATGATTTAGATACCGGCAAGAAGAGACATAGTGGCCAGTGGGGGACATGCCATTTCATGCATAAAATCTATACCAGTCTCTCATCCATGCATAGATAAATTGTGTATTGTGATGAGCTGCTGTAGTTATGATAATTGTGCAAAGAAATGATGTGTTCCCACAGTGATGTGAAGAGCAATCCTTATAATGGTGTGCAAATGAAGGACACAGAAAATAAATCTTCTAAAATGAAAGTCCAACCTTAAAGCATAATAAAGTTATAAATTACAGTGCAAGTCCAAAAATATATATGCTGTATATTATATCAGATGTTTAAAAAATAGTCCACTCGTTGTGACTTCTGTGCAAATAATTCCTTCATCTATAGCATTTAATGCATTAATAGCAAGAAAAAAACTCTAACTGGTGCTGTGTAGCCCAAATCCCAGTGTTGGAATATTGTCCAGTGCTCCACCAAATTAGTGACAAAGTAAGGATGGACCCGTTCCTGATCACTAGACCTATAGCATAGGTCTAAAAGCATTTGTTCCCCATTTTGGGCATAATCAGATGTATGCAATCATCAAGGGATAGTCAGCACTTCATGCCTCCAATGTCTCCTCTCTCTGTATTCAGTCTGTCTCAATGTCTGTGTATACACTAGACAGAGCTTAAGACTGCAGATAGATTGCCATAGTGAAGCATTTAACCACTTTCAGACCGGACCATTTTGCTGGCTTAAGACCAGACCACTTTTTGCGATTCGGCACTGCGTCGCTTTAACTGACAATTGCGCGGTCGTGTGACGTGGCTCCCAAACAAAATTGACGTCCTTTTTTCCCCACAATGAGGGCTTTCTTTGGTGGTATTTGATCGCTCTGCGGTTTTAATTTGTTGCGCTATAAACAAAAAAAAAAGTGTAAATTTTGAAAAAAAACACATTATTTTTTACTTTTTGCTATAATAAAAAATACCCCAAAAATATATATAAAAAAAAAATTTTTTCCTCAGTTTAGGCCGATACGTATTCTTCTACATATTTTTTGGTAAAAAAAATCGCAATAAGCGATTATTAATTGGTTTGCGCAGAAGTTATACCGTTTACAAAATAGGGGATAGTTTTATAGCATTTTTATTAATAATTTTTTTTTTACTAGTAATGGCGGTGATCATCGTGACTGCAACATTATGGCGGACACATCGGACATTTTTGACACATTTTTGGGACCATTGTCATTTATACAGCAATCAGTGCTATTTAAATGCATTGATTACTGTGTAAATGACACTGGCAGTGAAGGGGTTAACCACTAGGTGGCAGTGTAGGGGTTACATGTTCCTAGAGGCGTGTTTCTAACTGTGGGGGGCGTGGCTGTCAGCTAGTGAATGCTGATCTCTGCTCCAATCACAGGTAGCAGAGATCGGCGTCACTAGTTGCTAGGCAGAATGGGGAGATGCTGTTTATTTCCCCATCTCCCCGTTCAGCCTTGCCGTGAGACGATCGCGGGTATCCCCGCGGCGATCGAGTCCCCGGGACCTGCGACCGGCCTCACGGGGGTCCTGACCGGTGCGAGCGCGCGCCGGCGGCGGCGCACGCTCGATGGCATGGCGGCATCTTAAAGGGGACGTACCTGTATGCCCGCATATCGTCACTAAGCATGTGACTTCAAATTCCCTTAAGAAGTCACGTAGTTAGTGATGATTAAAATGCGTGGGGAGGAGCCAGGTGTGGTCAACCCAGGGGGTTACTTAACTCTTCACTCCCAGTTCTTATACGCAGTGAATACAACCGTGTGCGATACACTTGATTTCTTCCAGTAACTTCAGACCAGGCATTAAAGTGGTTTTAAAAAAAAAATATTAACCTCCCTAGCGGTAATCCCGAGTCTGGCTCGGGTCCAGTTTTTTCTGCTAGGAGCGGTAACCCCGAGCCAGACTCGGGCTTGCGTGCAGGATACAGGGGGGAAGTTATTTACCTTTTCCCCTGGATCCTGCGATGTCTCCCCGCTGTGTGAGCGAGCCGTCCGCTCTCTCAAATCACACAGTGCCGAGTCCCGCCGATCTCTGTTCCCTGCGACGTTCCGACGCACGGGAGCGGAGATCGGCGCCAAATTTAAAAAAGTTTAAAAAAACACACAACACATACAGTACTGTAATCTTACAGATTACAGTACTGTATACAAAAAAAATACACATCCCCTTTGTCCCTAGTGGTCTGCCCAGTGCCCTGCATGTCATTTTATATAATAAAAAAAAAAATTTCTGCCTGCAAACTGGAGATTGTCCATAGCAACCAAAAAGTGTCCCTTTATGTCAAAAGTGGTTTTAGACCAGCTAGAAAACACTGCTAATAAATTAGAATCACAATTTATCATCAAACAATAAATTTAATGACAGCGACTATTCTGCAACTGAGCAAATTTCAGTGTTTTTGATTTGATTACATTATTGAATCATTTTTATATATATTTTTATTATATTATAATTTATGATTTTGTGTTTCAAACTTTATCATACCCGGGATGTCTACTAGACTCTGGTTCGGACAGATTTAAGTGAGTTATTCATAAGAATTGCATGCCTACAATATAAAAACGCAAATTTCCATGCAAAATAATTGTACCGCTTTCAGCACAAAATTCCAGCCAGAATCATACCGCCAGGGAGGTTAAAGACTTAATGGCATGTTACATCAACTTTGAAAACATAGTCAAGTATTCACAAACTAATATAACTCTTCTGGCTGTGCAATTAATCATTCCACCTTGACTGTGCCATCCTGGAGCCTTGCCTCATGGTAAAGTCCATACCCTTAGAGAAAAGTCCATTAAGAGAAAGTCCACACATCGGAACCCCAACCGTGATTGCTGCTGGAGAATTGTGTAAAGCAGAATCAGTTATATAGCAAAGATCTTGTCCTCTGACTTCCCAGACAGAGAATCTTCTAGAGGCAGACCTCCCCTGATATTTATGGCCTCCACCAGGAGGCATAATCATGTACATCAGGGAGGGAGCATACTCAGACAAATAACTTTCTTCTAGAAGTGACAGGCCCTGGGAACACTTATCAGAAACGCAGAATCGCCCACAGTACAAAATAATACAGGGGTTATGGCAGCTAGCCATAGCTAGCATTTAACAAAAAAAATTGTGCTCTAAGTGTTATGTGTGTCAAGTATCAAACAATAAAAAAAGATAAAAGATTACAGAAGTTCTAAATATATTGGGCATTTGTTATAGTACCTTACATGTTTGGAATATCAGCTTAGAAGCTATTACCTGAAAAGGATTACATTTTTATTTTGTAAAGTAATGATTTAAAATTTAGCAGTATTATGTATTGGTAGTAAATACTGCTAATAGGATATCTTCTCACTGGATTACCATTGTGCTTCCATGAGAGGTCCAAGGTAGAGAGAAAAAAAAAAGTATAAGCTACGGCTGTATCCTGTACACTTTGGTTAGATATCTTATATTTACAAAGCCAGTATTAAGTGCTAGGGGAGTAAAAAATGTTGTTCGCATTGACAAGGCGTGGGTGTTGAAAGATCTGCACTTGACAGAGCCAGTGAACCCATTATGATGCATTTGCTTTAAACATGGTTTCTCTCTTGGCTTGTCCCTATGCAAGACCCATGAGAACTGTAAATTAATTTACTCCTAATTAATGAACCATAGTCTTAATAAACCCAAGTGACTAGATTATCAATATTTCACAGAGAACATATTAGATCTGTACTGAAAATGGAAATCTATTCTTTACTTACGGTAGTTTGTATTTTAGCTACGGTAGTTTGTATTTTAGCTACTGTATATATGTGTTTAAGATTGCCATTGTAGTATCAGATAAATAAGTAAGCAGTAATCCTGAATTTTTAACACTGCTTCGCACAGTTGGGGTTTTCTTTGTTGGCATAGGAGATAACAAATGTCTCTAACATATGTTATCCTGCTAATCTGTAAGGTCAGCTCTGTCTAGATGGCAATTGTATGTCAATGGGGAGTGAGGAGGTGAATGTGAAAGGAAAGTGTTGCCTAAACCACTGTTCTTAGAGAAGAACCTACCCAAATATTTGTTTTCAACAGTAGCTTATCTGTGAAATTGTAGGGGCTTTTAGGCATAAGATACATACAAAAGCTGAATCTGCACAGGTACTGTATATGTAGAAAATAGTAAAAGATAGTTGGCAGACCCATTGAATTACCTTATGATTTTCCACTGATATCTTGATTAAAGAATAATGCATTCACTATTGGCTTTGTCATGTTGAGTAAACTTCTTCTCCAGTGTGCACTCACAGAGAAATATTCAGCACCCTTATGGAAGCCTTGATGTGGCTAATTTCTCCAAAAATTCCAGGTATCAAAAAAAGGTACCAAAATGATAAATTTGTCAATAACATGACAACATTTTCATCATATACAACACTTTCATTGTATATAGTTACATTAAAAGATCATTCCTAGCAATATAGGTGTCAGTAAGGCAAATCCCCATGCTAGCATGTTATATCTCTAATGCCCCGTACACACGGTCGGAAAATCCGACCACAAAATCCATCAGATTTTTTCCGACGGATTTAGTCCGACACTGGTGTTGCATACACACGGTCGGACAAAGTTGTCGGAAAATCCGATCATTCTGAACGTGGTGACGTTTGTTGCCTACGACGGGACTACGTAGAGGCTAGTAGCCAATAGCTTTGGTCTTGTAATGTGATCTGAGCATGCGTGGCACTTTGTCCGTCGGAATTCGCTACACACGATCGGAATTGGTGTGATCGGACTTTGTTGTCGGAAAATTTGAGAGCAGGAGATAAAACTTTGTCCGTCGGACAATCCGATGGAAAATGTCCGATGGTGCCTACACACAGTCGGAATTTCCGACAACATTGTCCGATAGGACAGAATCCATCGGAAAATCCGACCGTGTGTATGGGGCTTTAGAGACTCATGTTGTAAAACATCTTTCACCAGTGTTCCAATATCTCCTACCCTCACTACTGCAACTACTACATCATTACAAATCCAGGCAAAAAAAATCTCTCCTCCCCATATTGTAAAACGTAATGAAATCAGCAAGAGTAATGCCGTGTGTATGACAGGACTTTGCGCCGGACCTTCGGCGGAGTTCAGACGGACTTTCCGAACAAACGGACTTGGCCACACACAAGCACACCAAAGTCTGAAAGTCTGATCGTGGCTTCCTAGTAATGGATGGGGCAACTGTGAGAAGCTGGGGACTCAGATACCTATATCTCTTAGTTAATGAGAAATATGCAAACTTATTGGGCCATTCAGCCTGTTAAAGTTTATGCCCAAAAGGAATTAAACAGTGCTGATGGGAAAACTGATGGAGTATTAAAAATCAATCAAGAATAAATGGGTCAGTACATTCAAATCTGTTGTTTGTTCTTATGCCGCGTAAACACGATCGGAAATTCGGTCCGGTGAGAGCTTTTGGTCAGAAAATGTGACCGTGTGTATGCTCCATCTGACTTTCGCTGGCGGAATTTCAGCCAGCAAAAGATTGAGAGCAGGCTCTCAATTTTTCGGTCTGAAAAAGTTTTGATCGGAAATTCGGATCGTCTGTACCAATTCCGACACGCAAAATTCCTACGCATGCTCGGAAACAATTTGACGCATGCTCGGAAGCATTGTACTTAATTTTCTCGGCTCGTCGTAGGTGTTGTACGTCACCACGTTCTTGACGGTCGAAAGTTCAGAGAACATTTGTGTGACCGTGTGTATGCAAGCAAAGCTTGAGCAGAATTCCGTCGGAAAAACCATCCAAGATTTTTCTGATGGAAAATCCGCTCATGTGTACGCGGCATAAGACAACTGACTCATATTAAAACCTGCAGGACACTGGGACGTGTCCCACTACATAAGTCACAATACCATATCATCTCTCTCACCCTTCTGCTTCTCCTAATTTCTGGAGATATTTCCCCAAATCCTGGACCGCCATCATTTTCCTTCGGCCAACATACTTAGCAACCCCCATCCTCTCATTGCAGCCACAATCCACACAATCTCATTTCCATTCCTCTTCTGACTAGAACCAGCCTCCCCTTCTCTTGTGCCCTTTGGAATGCCCGCTCTGTTTGTAACAAACTCACCACTGTCCATGACCTATTCATCACAAACTCCCTGAACCTACTTGCAATTACTGAGACCTGGATTCAAGAATCTGACCTGCCTTCTTCTGCTGCTCTCTCCTACGGTGGCCTTCTGTGGACTCACTCCCCCAGGCCTAGTGGACGGAAAGAAGGTGGGGTTGGAATCCTCCTATCCCCCCCAAAGCACTTTTCAGGTTCTTCATCCACCGCCCTCGCTGTCCCTCTCCTCATTTGAAGCTCACTGTATTCGTCAATTTTCTCCAGTTTCAGTGTGTCACGCTCCCTGGTGGTGATGAGTCTGATTGGCAGAGAAGGGCCTCCCTTGCGGCTCCCGCTCGCCGGTCCCCTGATGATGGGACAGTAGGACCAGGAGTCAGGAGGGGCACAGGTGCCTGGCAGGAATGGTCAGACCGGTACAAGAGCTTCCTGGATGAGCTCAGCGGATGAGGTAAGTAGGTAGCTGTAGGCAGACTGGAACAACAGGCAGACTTGGATCTGTATGCAGACTGGAACAACAGGCAGACTTGGATCTGTATGCAGACTGGAACAACAGGTAAGCTGGATCTGTATGCAGACTGGAACAACAGGTAAGCTGGAACTGTGTGCAGACTGGAACAACAGGTAAGCTGGAACTGTGTGCAGACTGGAACAACAGGTAAGCTGGATCTGTATGCAGACTGGAACAACAGGCAGACTTGGATCTGTATGCAGGCTGGTACAACAGGTAAGCTGGATCTGTATGCAGACTGGAACAACAGGCAGACTTGTATCTGTGTGCAGACTGGAACAACAGGCAGACTTGGATCTGTATGCAGGCTGGAACAGCAGGCAGACTTGTATCTGTGTGCAGACTGGAACAACAGGCAGACTTGGATCTGTATGCAGGCTGGAACAGCAGGTAAGCTGGCTCTGGAATGGTCAGACAGGCCGGGTCAGATATCAGGCTGGCAGCAAGGTACAGATGGAGCAGACAACAGGATGGTCAAAGACAAGCCAAGGTCGATACACAGGGACAGAGCGGATGGTCAAGGATAGCCGGGTCAAACACAGGTAAACAGTCTTCAGATCAGGTTTCAAACACAGAACGTTGTAGAGCAGACAGCGGGGACCGTCAGTCACAGGAGGGTTTAAATAGCCTCACTGGCGCCAATGGAGGCGCGCACCCGTCCGCGCACGCTCGCCCTCGTCTGCGGGCGCGCGCGTGCACGCGCGCGCTCGCGCATGCGCAATGGCAGCCGAGAACGGGAACCAGAGATACTGAGGCGCCGATTACTGGCAGGATCATCAGGTCGCTGGCCACGGATGGAGCCCTCATGACATTGCCCCCCCCTAAGGGGCAGCCTCCGGATGCCCCTCGGGGCAAATTTCTCAGGATGGGCTCTCTTAAAAGATTGGACTAGACTCTTAGCGTGGATGTTCTCCTCGGGCTCCCAGGAGTTCTCCTCGGGGCCGTAACCCCTCCACTTGATTAGGAACTGGTTCTGGTTTTGCCTTCTTCTGACATTAAGGATGGCTTCCACCTCGAACTCCTCTTCCCCGTCCACCATGACTGGATCAGGAGGGATGGCTCTCCGGTTGGGGAAAGGGTTACTAACCGAGGGCTTCAGTAATGACACATGGAAGACCGGGTGAATCTTCAAAGAATCTGGAAGTTCTAATTCATAAGCCACCTCGTTGATCCTCCTCTTGACCGGGAAGGGGCCCAAGAACTTGGGGCCCAGTTTCCGTGAAGGGCAAGCCAGTTTTAGGTTAGAGGTGGATAGCCATACAGTTTCGCCCGGGACAAGCACCAGTTCCCCCCGTCTTTTTTTGTCAAATACGGTTTTGTTGTACTCCTGGGTCCTAGTCATGGTCTCCTGAAGAAGTTGGTTGTTGGTGGAAAAGAACTGGATTCGCTCTTGGACTGCTGGCACAGTGCAGTCAGGAAGTGAGTTCGGCAGAAATGCCGGGTGGTACCCATAGTTGGCGAAAAAAGGAGTCTGTTTGGTGGCGGAGTGGGTGGCGTTGTTATATGCGAACTCGGCCAGGGGCAGAAGGGAGATCCAGTCATCTTGGGCGAAGGAGGAAAAGCAGCGCAAGTACTGCTCCAGGGTCTGATTAGTCCGCTCCGTCTGCCCATTGGACTGAGGGTGGTACGCAGAGGAGAGAGAGAGTTCGATATCCAAGGACTGGCACAGGGACCTCCAGAATCGAGAGGTGAATTGCACCCCTCGATCCGAGACGATGTTAGCCGGGACCCCATGAAGGCGGACAATTTCCCTAATAAAGGCCCGTGCCGTCTCTGGAGCTGAGGGGGTGCCCTTCATGGGAATGAAGTGAGCCATCTTGGATAACCGATCGACGATCACAAAGATCGTCGTGTGGCCTTCTGCTGGGGGTAACTCCACAATAAAATCTAGGGAGATCATCCTCCAGGGACGATCTGGGACAGACAGGGGTTTAAGGAGACCCCAGGCCCTGGTTTTGGGATTCTTGTTCCGGATGCAGGTGGGGCAAGTGTCCACAAATTTTTTACAGTCAGCCCGTAGTTGCGGCCACCAGAAGGTACGCTGTACCAAGTCGGTGGTCTTAGCGACACCAAAGTGACCAGCCAGGGCGTGGTCATGGCACAGCTCCATAGTTGTTACCCGGAGCTGTTCCGGGGTGTAGATCTTGTCCCCGTACCAGAATAGTCCATCCTTCTCCTGTAGCTGGGTTTCGGAAGTGGGCCTTTGCCCTGCTGAGGCACGTTTGAACTTGGACAGTAAGTCCTCTTGAAGAAGGAGAAAGTTTCCAGGGGCCAGAATAGTGTCAGGGGGATCTTCTTCCTGGTGCTTGTGGTACATCCTAGACAGGGCATCTGGTTTGACATTCTTGGATCCGGGCCGGTATGTCACATGGAAAGTGAATCGGGAAAAGAAAAGTGCCCATCTGGCTTGTCTGGGTTTCAGTCTCTTAGCTGACTTCAAATATTCCAGATTCTTATGGTCGGTGAGTATTAGAATGGGGTGAGAGGCCCCCTCCAGGAGGTATCGCCATTCTTCTAGGGCGGCCTTGATCGCCAGTAGTTCTCGGTCGCCCACATCATAGTTCCTCTCGGCCGAGGACAACTTGCGGGAGAAGAAGGCGACCGGGTGCAGCAGAGACTTGTCCCCCTGTCTCTGGGACAGGATGGCACCCACCGCGATCTCGGAGGCATCAACCTCCAAGGTGAAGGGTAGAGAGGAGTCCGGATGCCTGAGGATGGGTGCCGAGGTAAACAGAGTTTTAAGGGCATCAAAGGCCCCCTGGGCCTCGGAAGACCATCGGAACCGGGTCCCTTGTTTGGTCAGTTGGGTGATAGGCGCCACAATGGCGGAGAACCCCCTGATAAATTTACGGTAAAAATTGGCAAAGCCAATGAACCGTTGGATGCCCTTTTTGTCTGCCGGAGTGGGCCATTCCAAGATGGCAGAGATCTTCTGGGGGTCCATTTTGATGCCTGTACTTGAGATGATTAGCCCAAGGAAGGGGATACTCTCCTGTTCAAACTGGCATTTCTCTGCCTTGGCATACAGACCGTGGATACGGAGCCGTCCCAGGACCTCCTTGACGTGTCTGCGATGGGTCTCTAAAGAGGGGGAGAAAATCAAGATATCGTCCAGATATACCACGGCAAACAAGTCCAGGAAGTCCCGGAGTACGTCGTTAATGAAGTATTGAAAGGTTGCGGGGGCATTGCACAGGCCGAAGGGCATCACGAGATACTCGTAATGCCCATACCGTGTCCGAAAGGCCGTCTTCCACTCATCCCCATCCTTAATCCGGACCAAATTGTAAGCCCCCCGTAGGTCAAGCTTCGTGAAGATGGTGGCCGTGCCAAGCCTCTGGAAGAGTTCAGGGACCAACGGGAGAGGGTAACGGTTCTTGACCGTAATGCTGTTCAACTCCCTATAGTCCACACAGGGCCGAAGGGTGTGATCTTTTTTCTCCACGAAAAATATGCCTGCGCCCGCAGGAGAGGTAGATGGGCGGATGAAGCCTTTTCGGAGGTTCTCCTCAATGTACTCTTTCAACTTGCCTTGCTCCACTTCTGTCAGGGGGGAAGACCCTTCCAAAGGGGATCTCTGCTCCAGGGAAAAGTTCAATTGGGCAATCATAGGCCCTGTGAGGAGGAAGCACCTCTGCTGCCTGTTTGCTGAAGACGTCTAGATAGTCGTGGTAGGCCTGGGGAATAGCCTGACGGAGGTCCATCTCAGAGTCCCCACTTGACAGAGTAGCCAGCTGGGAGGAATTAGAAGGTCTGCAAGACATCTGACAATACTGAGAGGAGAAGGAAACCATCCCAGTGGCCCAGTCGATGACTGGGTTGTGGGCCCTCAGCCACGGCATGCCCAAGATTATAGGGGATAATGGAGAGGAAATAATGTCCATGCAAAGAAGTTCCTGATGGTTGTCCGAGATGGTCATGGGCAGTGGGATGGTCTCTTGCGTAACCGGGCCTGAACGGATGGAGGAGCCATCCGCCAGGTAAACTGACAGTCCCTGGGATTTAGACTGGAGGGAGATCCGGTGTTGGGCAGCGAAGGAAGAGTCCATGAAGCAGCTGCATGCCCCGGAATCAATAATGGCGGGTACCTGAAGGATTCTTCCCGGAAGCTGTAATGAGACAGAAAGAGCAAGGTGAGAGGAGACCCGGGTTGAGGGGTCCATGGAGCAAGTAGGCATGAGAGGGCACTTACGAGCCTTGGCCGGACAGTTCCTTACGTAGTGCCCAGGCTCACCACAGTAAAGGCACAAGTTGTTGACCCGACGACGTTGCCGTTCCTCAGGAGTTAGAGAAGGCCTCAAGAGCCCTAACTGCATGGGCTCGGAGGAATCAGGGAGGGTTACTGACCGCTGGGCCGAGCCAGTCTGCAGGTGACTTGGAGCCTTGGGGAGCATCCAGGTAGGATGAGTGACACCGGATGCACGTTCCGACCTGCGCTCCCTTAGTCGTCGGTCAATCTGGATGACCAGGTTGATCAGAGTGTCCAGGGTCTGGGGTACCCCAACTCTCGCCAGCTCATCTTTTAGTGCCTCAGAAAGTCCTAGGCGGAACTGGTGACGCAGGGCCGCGTCGTTCCACTGGGTATCCGCACCCCAGCGCCTAAAGTCCGCGACATAGTCTTCCACAGGCCTTCGCCCCTGCTGGAGGGCGCGCAGAGTGGTCTCCGCGGTGGCAGCGAGTTGGGGGTCTTCATAGAGTTGGGCCATGGAGTCAAAAAATGAATTAAGACCGGCCAGTGCAGGGTCTTTCTGCTCTAGGAGGCGGTGGGCCCAGGTTCGCGGGTCTCCGGAGAGTAGGGAGATCACGAAGCCCACCTTGGTGGCTTCCAGGGAAAAAGTACGTGGCTGCAGTGCAAAGAATAGTTCACAGGAGTTACGGAAGTCCCGAAAGAGGTTGCGGGCACCCGAGAATCTCTCAGGGATTGGTACCCGGGGCTCTGGAGGGAGCATTATCACTGATGGTCCTGGACTTCCCCCAGATGGGGCTGCTGGTGGTAAAGCCAGCACCCGTTCTTCCAACCGGGTGTATCCCTGCTGGAGATTCTTTACCGCCTCGGTCAATCCTGCCAGGTGTTGGCACAGTCCTTCCATAGGAGAGGCCCCCTGCTCAGACTCAGACATGGCTGTCTGCTACTGTCACGCTCCCTGGTGGTGATGAGTCTGATTGGCAGAGAAGGGCCTCCCTTGCGGCTCCCGCTCGCCGGTCCCCTGATGATGGGACAGTAGGACCAGGAGTCAGGAGGGGCACAGGTGCCTGGCAGGAATGGTCAGACCGGTACAAGAGCTTCCTGGATGAGCTCAGCGGATGAGGTAAGTAGGTAGCTGTAGGCAGACTGGAACAACAGGCAGACTTGGATCTGTATGCAGACTGGAACAACAGGCAGACTTGGATCTGTATGCAGACTGGAACAACAGGTAAGCTGGATCTGTATGCAGACTGGAACAACAGGTAAGCTGGAACTGTGTGCAGACTGGAACAACAGGTAAGCTGGAACTGTGTGCAGACTGGAACAACAGGTAAGCTGGATCTGTATGCAGACTGGAACAACAGGCAGACTTGGATCTGTATGCAGGCTGGTACAACAGGTAAGCTGGATCTGTATGCAGACTGGAACAACAGGCAGACTTGTATCTGTGTGCAGACTGGAACAACAGGCAGACTTGGATCTGTATGCAGGCTGGAACAGCAGGCAGACTTGTATCTGTGTGCAGACTGGAACAACAGGCAGACTTGGATCTGTATGCAGGCTGGAACAGCAGGTAAGCTGGCTCTGGAATGGTCAGACAGGCCGGGTCAGATATCAGGCTGGCAGCAAGGTACAGATGGAGCAGACAACAGGATGGTCAAAGACAAGCCAAGGTCGATACACAGGGACAGAGCGGATGGTCAAGGATAGCCGGGTCAAACACAGGTAAACAGTCTTCAGATCAGGTTTCAAACACAGAACGTTGTAGAGCAGACAGCGGGGACCGTCAGTCACAGGAGGGTTTAAATAGCCTCACTGGCGCCAATGGAGGCGCGCACCCGTCCGCGCACGCTCGCCCTCGTCTGCGGGCGCGCGCGTGCACGCGCGCGCTCGCGCATGCGCAATGGCAGCCGAGAACGGGAACCAGAGATACTGAGGCGCCGATTACTGGCAGGATCATCAGGTCGCTGGCCACGGATGGAGCCCTCATGACACAGTGAGAATTGCTGTGATCTATCGGCCCCCTGGACCGGTATCAAACTTCCTTGACGAGTTCTCTGCCTGGCTCCCCTACTTTCTCTCTTCTGAAATTCCAACAATAATTCTTGGTGACTTCAACATCCCTGTCAATCTTAACACTCCCGTTACTTGTAAGCTGCTGAGCCTAACCTCCTCTTTTGACCTAAAACAATGGACAAGCACTTCTACTCACTCTGTTGGCAACTGCCTTGACCTTATATTCTCCTACCTGTGCACTCCGCACAACCTCTCCAATATTCCTTTTCCTCTCTCTGATCACCACCTTATTAGTTTCACTCTCTCCTTGTCTGCCTCCTCCTTGCCTTCCAACTACCAAACTATTACCCGTAGAAACCTTTGCCATCTTAACCCTTCTCTTCTTTTTTCTGCTACAGATTGTCTCTACGACAAAATCTCATCCTTGTCCTGCCCCAACTTGGCCACTTCTGTATACAACAGTTCATTGTCATCCACCCTGGCCCCCCTCACTACACACAGAATCAGGCCCCGACCGCTACAACCCTGGCAGACAGAAAACACAAGAAGCCTCAAAAAACAGAGCCGTGCTCTTGAGCGTCTGTGGCGTAAGACTAAGTCACAGCAAGATTTCAGCCTATATAAATCTGCCCTCCAAAAATACCATTCCTGCCTCCATACTGCCAAACAGACCTACTTTACCACTCTTATTAACACCCTCTCACGCAGTCCCCGTCAACTCTTTTCTACATTTACTACTCTACTTTGTCCTCCATTACCTCCACCCACTAACTTACTCACTGCCCAGGAGATTGCTAATCACTTCAAAAATAAGATTGAGACAATTCGTCTCGAGTTCTCTACTCTACAGATATCTCCCTCACTTCACACTCCTTGTCCTCCTGCACAATCAATACTTTCCTCTTTTAATCCTGCTACTATAGAGGAAGTCACTAAAAAATTTTCTAACGCCCATCTAACCTCCTGCCCCTTGGACCCTGTTCCTTCTCAAATACTACGGTCACCCTCTGACTCTATCCTACACTCTTTAACTCATATCTTCAACCTCTCCCTCTCTACTGGCATCTTCCCCAACCCTATAAAACATGCACTAGTCACTCCCATACCAAAAAAGGCCTCACTAGACCCCACCATTCTTAACAACCTAAGACCCATTTCTTTACTCCCTTTTGCCTCCAAACTCCTTGAACGTTTAGTCTACAACCAACTGAGCGACCACCTCATTGAGAATAACCTTCTTGATCCCCTTTAGTCTGGATTTCGCCCACAGCACTCCACAGAAACTGCCCTCCTAAAACTCACAAATGACTTGCTAACAGCCAAAACCAATAGTCATTATTCTGTACTCTTACTCTTAGACCTTTCTGCTGCCTTTGATACAGTTGACCACCCCCTCAAAAAACTCAATTTGCTTGGTCTCTATGGCTGTGCTCTCCGTTGGTTCGAATCCTACCTATCTCATCGCACCTTCAGTGTCACTTACAACTCCACTTCCTCCTCTCCAACTCCTCTTACTGTTGGGGTCCCCCAAGGTTCTGTCCTTGGACCTCTACTATTCTCAATCTACGCATCCTCCCTGGGTCAGCTGATTACCTCACATGGCTTCTACTACTATTTATATGCTGATGACACCCAAATCTATCTCTCTGCCCCTCAGCTCACCCCATCAATCTCCTCACGCATCACTGATTTACTAACAGACATATCAGTCTGGATGTCAAACCACTTCCTCAAACTGAATCTGTCTAAAACTGAGCTCTTAATATTTCCTCCCCCACGTGCCCCTTCCCCCGACTTCTCGGTCAAGATCAATGGCACATCCATCAGTCCATCCCCACATGCCAGGGTGCTAGGGGTAATCCTAGACTCTGAACGGTCCTTTCAGACCCACATACAATCCCTGTCCAAATCATGCCGCCTCAACCTCCGCAACATTTCCAGAATACGCCCCTTTTTAACTAATGACACCACCAAGCTTCTAACTCACTCCCTGGTTATCTCTCGCCTCGACTACTGCAACTCACTGCTCATTGGATTACCTTTACATAGACTATCCCCCCTTCAGTCCATAATGAATGCCGCTGCAAGACTCATCCACCTTACCAACCATTCAGTGTCCTCCACCCCTCTCTGTCAATCCCTCCACTGGCTTCCACTCACCCAACGAAAAAAATTCAAAGTACTAACAATAATTTACAAAGCCATCCATAACTCTGCCCCAGCTACATCACTAACCTAGTCCCAAAATACCAACCAAGCCGCTCTCTTCGGTCCTCCCAAGACCTCCTGCTCTCTAGCTCCACTGTCACCTCCTCCCATGCTCGTCTCCAGGATTTCTCCAGAGCTTCTCCCACCCTCTCTCTATCCCATGCTCGTCTCCAGGATTTCTCCAGAGCTTCTCCCACCCTTTGGAACTCTCTACCCCAATCTTGTACCAAATTGTAATGTAATTGTAATGTCTGCCTTTATTTTGTTAAGTGCTGCGCAAACTGTTGGCGCTATATAAATCCTGTATAATAATAATAATAATAGATACTTGCTCAGTTCTATTTAATTACATTTGTCGTGTTTTTTTTTTTCTGCAGTGAAAAAACAAGGACCAAGTAGAAATTCTTCTGTTGCTCATGATTGTCAGTGTCCAGAGGGTTATGGGGTCCTCTCGCATACCGTAGGCTTTTCTTTCAACATAAACATGTTTAAAAAAGTGTCTCTGCTTTTGCAGCAATGCTATCTTTATAAAAAACAAATACTGTGTTTTTCATTTTTATGTGCAAATGTAGAGTTTATTTTATTGTCATAAAGGACTGCATTTTATTAAAATTGCTGAAGTTACCAAGGTAGCTCTATATGCAGAAGTGAGCTCTATTGTTCCCTCCATGCTATTATGTGTAGCAGACACCCCACACAAATAAAGGCGTGAATTGCTCATACAGAAACTGAGCAGCACCATACTGAAAACATAGGGTATAATCGTAATGTGTAAAAACTGGAGGAAAAATGTGTTGCTACTTTGCATTTTATTTTTTCACTTTATGTGGTAACAGAAAAATTATTGTTAGAGGCTCATTTGTTTATGAGACATTTTCCTGCGATATATATACACACCAATTTACTTCATGGTTTAAAAAGACACAACCCTTACATGTGCCAATAGGTTCATTTTATTTTGGGCATTTTTACTAACACTGGAGAAAAGAAAATTGGAAGAAAATTGTGATTGTTTCTCTAATCACATGTCTTGTTTTATTTTGCCCAGAAAATAAAAGATGAAACCTTTTTGATCGCTATGGTGAATAATGAATAACTGGTTTATCCACTGATTGTTCTTACTCACTTTCTGCTATCTCTAAATTAGCATAACATAACTGTTAACTAAGGGACTTAAATTGATATGTGGAACTTGGATGGTGTCCCCTATTGCCTCTAGGAACTTGGGATGCCTAGGATGAAATATCTTTTCTTACTACAAGAATGCTTCTTTGCTAATAGCAATCTCCTATTTCATTCATCACATAGAATATCCCTACTATAATTTATTTAGCACTTACTTACAGATTTGGTGCCTATTTTCCCAGCAAGAAAGATTCAGAAAGCAGAAAATTGTGATAACATTAAAACTAGTTTCTGTTTTTCTATTATTCCCATATCTAATAAAAAGTTTTAATGAGGTAATTTATCTGCATCTCTCTGGTTTAATAAGTCACATAGAGACAGTAGCTCCTTTTTTCTTGTAGTTTCCTACAGCATAATGCACACTTTTTCAAGTGCAGCAAAATGGAAAGTCAGTGAAATTTGCTTTATACCTAATGTACATATCTTACTGGTGGAGCTTAGTGCGGAATGTATCATGTTTATGCTGTTTTCTCAATATATTAATAAACATAGATGTATATTCATTGTACTTATTTCTACACTTCTAGAGAAAGAAAAATAAATTAAGTTAGCCTAGTTCTGAAACTAGTGTTCTTAACACATGAAAAAAGACAAATAATTTAGCATATTTTTGGCCAACCTTGTATTTTCACTTAGTGTCTTCTGAAGGGCTTTACAAAAACATGAATATGGGAAATGTTTATAATATATTTTCAATATATTAATACTATTTGATTTGCAGTTGACTAAAGAGGTCTATTAAGAAATACAGGGTCTGTAGGTGTTAGAACCTTCTATTTCGTTTATGGCATTTGTTAAACACATTACAGTAATATATGTAGGGACCAGCTTAGACTGGTGGCATGGCTAATTAACATAAAAGCAGATGGAAATAGAAGGGGATCTGGGGCTGAGAAAGAGTAGTAAGAAATTGTCACCAGAGAAAGCTGATGATGAGACGGAATAGTAAACTGGTGGCAGCAACAAGACAGCTGAAACTAAAAAGGAAAATAGAGAAGTTGGAAGTAACAGGAGAGGTAAGGTCGAGAAGGAGAAGTGAGCAGGCGGCAAAATATGGAGAGAATAGGCTGAGAAGAAGTGAAAAGTTGTCAGCAGATGAAAAACAAAGACGCAAGAAAGAAAATGAAGCAAGAAGCAAGAAAAAGCAAGAAGGGGCCAATAATGGTAGTGAGCAGGTGGAAGAATACAGAGAGTTAGAAAAAGACTTAAAAAAGAAGTCAAAGCTGAAATAGATGGAAAGCTGAGAAGAAGATGAAAGAAGTAACAGTAAAGCTGAGGTTGAAAAGAAGAAGTAAAGAAGAGTCATGTACGAGCTTTGATTGGGGGCGTGACCGAGCATGAGGTGTGGTGAGTGAGGTGTGTGTGAGTTTCTGTGTGTGCTCCTCCACCCTCCGCCCGATCGATCAATATGCCGGAAAACTGAGCCTCTTTGAAACCTGATCAGCGCCGCGGGCGTTCCTGACTGCCCCTCTGTAGCGGAGCACAGTACAGGCTGTAAGGATCTCCGTGGGTTCCCGAAGCTAGCCCGAGCTTGAGCCGCCTATCGCCACATCGTACCCATGCGAAGATAGCCGAACCCGAGCAAAGCCGAAGGTGACGTCACACGCCATCTCCTGCCCGCCGCTCGCACTGAGGGGAAGAGAGCGGCGGGAGATTCAAATTAATATACTGGCGTTACGGATCATATGTCCGGCTGAGAAAGGGAAAAGACACCGGAGGACGGTGGAAACCCTAAGGGACTCAAGGGACTGCCTGGCTGCCTCCAACCCTCCCCAAAACCATAAGGAAAAGGTGAGAAGACACCATACTGGGGGCTGAGCATATGTACATGTCAAATTTTTTTCAAATGTAACTGGAGGACTGTTTTTTTTTTTTTTTTGGTGCTGTGCATATATATTTAGCTTCCTCTCAATTACAATTAGTGGACTATTGCAAAAGCATAGCATAAGCTGTGTGCTATACTAGGCATCAGTGCTGGTCTCCCCCCCCCCCCGACTGCAACTAGAGGAGTGGTATTTACTTTTTTTTTTTTTTCCTCTCAGAGTATAGACTTTGTATTGTGCCGGGCATATGCGAATATTCCTTTTTCAACGGTGATCCCCCTACAAAATATAAACTGTGTGCCGTGCTTGCTGTCCTTTCGGATTTTGCAATTAGGGGGCTGTATGCTGTCTCCCGCGCATATGAATTTGCTTATTTCCAATTGCAACCAGAAGTCTGTCCGCTGTTAAAAAGAAAGAGAAAATCAAGCTATGCTGTGTGGCACATAGGGACTAGGACTTTTCCAATTACAAATCAATTACAACTCCTCTTTTTATTTTATTTTTGGTTGTTTTGAGAGATAAAGGATATAAAGGTATAAGGACTGGTCTATATTTCTCGGCACGAAGCGGAGAGCAACTAAGCGGCGAGAACTCTGAATATTGTTTGGATGGTTCTCTTATACCCCCTTGCTTTCTTTTTTCCCACTTCCTAAACGCTCCCAGGATTTAAAGTAAAATCTTCCATTGTGATTTACATTATATGTGTGCTGTGCTGGACCTTGTTCGTATTAAGATACTATTTGTTTGAAAACTGACTGAAATTTAGCAAGTACCTGGTAGAGGTTATTATCTCCCCAACTACCTCAGCTGCCATCATTGTTTTATCAACCATGCAACATTTTCGCTCAGCCAAGGAGAAAACTTCTCAACAAACTCAGCAACTGATAGCAGCTGCATCTGCATCAGCCGCAGCGAGGCTTGAGCAGTATGCGCACGCCCCAGTACAGACATCCCCCAAAAAGGGGGTTCAGGCCAGAATACAACAAGGTGCGCCCACAGAGAGGAAAAGTCTAGGACAGTTAAATAGTGCTTTGACCCCTGGGGTAGCCAAAGGCCCCAATCCTAAAAATACAACAGGAGGGGTGGTTACAGCAGATACAGCCGGCCTGGATGGAAAAGTAAACCCTAATGCAATTGTTGAATCAGGTCTATCCTCTGAAAGAGAACCAACTCTAAAAGACGTATTGCTGGCGGTAAACATATGTAATGGCTCAATTAAAGAACTATGTGATGAGATAAGGGGAGTGAAGGAGGATATAATTATAGTTAAACAAGAACTGGAAAAAATTGGGCAAAGGACATCAGAGTTGGAAGATGATTTGAAGATGATACTTCCCCTTTAATGGTAGACGTAAAAAATATGAAAGAACAAATAATAAGACACACATCAAAATTGGAAGAGATGGAAAATAGGCTTCGTAGAGACAACGTAAGGATGGTTGGTCTCCCAGAGAAAACCGAAGGGCTAAATCCTGTGGAATTTATGGAGAAGTGGTTAATTGAACTCTTTGGTAGAGAATTTTTTTCAGCAGCGTTTGCCATCGAAAGAGCCCATAGAATTCCCTTCAGAGCATCTCCAACTGCAAAGTTCCCTAGGCCACTACTGTTTAAATTTCTTAACTATAAAGATAAGGTGTCCCTACTGAGGAAAGCAAGAGAAATGGGAAATATCCTCTTTAACGGAACTAGAATCTCGTTCTACTCTGACTTTTCTCCAGAGCTTCAGAGACAGAGGGCAGAATTCATACAGGTCAAGCGTTCTCTCCAGAGGGTTAAAATACCCTACGCCCTTATGTACCCGGCAAGATTATGGGTGACAGTATGGGGAGAGTCGCAGATTTTTAACTCCCCAGATGCAGTAGAGAGATGGATGGAAACAAACAAAGAAAAACCCGCAACTATTTGAGGATGGAGGGGAGTGGGGGGAGGGGGGGGAAATGTTTAAGAAATGCTTAAGAATTGTTGTATAGAAACATGAGGTGTTATTTTTGGGGGTGGGGGTGGGAGGATACACAGGAAGTAAGAAAGGGATATGTGTGAAAGGGGAAGTGTGATAACGTTAGAATGGGTACTGGTCACCTATAGCCCCTTAGGGGAACACCTAGCTGGGTGGAAAAGAAAGGTGGGAGGGTGTGGGAGGTGGGGAGGGACGAGGGGAGTTAGGTTCATAAAAATTTATAAATTTGAAGAAAGGTGCACAACACAAAATATAAAGACACCAAACAAAGGAGTGGCACAAATTTCACTAAAAATTAAGAAAGAGAATACCTATACAATAAGGTATATAAATGGAAGACCTTGTTGGGGAGGGTGGATCTGTATGGTCCTTCCCCTCCCCTCTTCTTCCTCTTTTTCCTGTTATTTTTTATTTTATTTTTTTCTCTCTGTTTTTTTTTTTTTAATATCACTATAAGATAACGGGGATTACCAAGAGTAATGGTTGTATAATAAGAGTGGAAAGTAGGTATGTGGGAAGTATATGCGTATAACTTTTACTACTATGATATGAAGGTGAGATCACGTATTGCTGGTGGTTTGCTGGTAAGGGAAAGTATTAGAAGAGTAAGGGTGGAGATGACAATAGCTGTGAGGGCTGACCCAAATAAGGGTATACCTCGCACTGACCGATGTCCCTGTGGCAATGTAGGGTGAAATGACAGCGATTAATATAGGAACATGGAATGTTAGGGGACTGGGGACTCCGGCCAAGAAAGCAGCAGTGCTTGCCGTAATGGAGGGGTGGGGAGTAGGATTGATCTGTCTGCAGGAGACTCATTTAACTAAGCAATCTATCCAAGTCTTACAGAATAAGAAATACCAAGTTCAATATCACTCAGTGTACTCCATATATAGTAGGGGGGTTAGTATACTGATAAGATCTGGAATAAATTTCTCCTGCAGACAGATTGACATTGATGAATATGGAAGATATATTTTTTGTATTGTACGATTGAAAGTGGAGCATATGTGATTGCTAATGTTTATATTCCCCCGCCTTTTAAAATGGATGTGTTGCTCAAACTGAACAAATTTTTACAAGATAAAGGGGAAACCCCAGTATTAGTAATGGGTGACTTTAATGAGGTTTTAAATAATAAATTAGATTCCCTATAAAGATATCCTCCGATACTGTGGAGAAAAGTAAATTGAGCCAGTTTATAGAAGAAGTGGGTTTGGTGGATATATGGAGGGTTCGTAATCCTGAGGTGCAGCAGTATTCATGCTACTCTGCTACGCATTCCACGCTCTCCAGGATAGGAAGTTAATTACTGCCCAAGGGGGATATCGGATCATTCCCCAATAGTTATGTCAATGAAGGTGGGGGAGAGAAGAGTACGGGGGGAGTGGAGGATTAATCCAGGATGGTTAGACCTGATTAAGGAATCAGATGAGATCTTGCCCAAAATAAAGGAATTCTTGGTATTTAATAAAGAGTCAGCACCACCCAGTATAATATGGGATACATTGAAAGCATTTCTAAGAGGAATTCTGATACAGCAAGTGGCTAAGTTTAATAAAAAAATCTAGAGTAGTAGAGGAAAAAGCGCAGAGAGAAATGATGGAAGCCGAAAACTATTTTATAGTAGACCCAACAGCGGAGAATAAAAAAATCTGGATAGATAGGCAAAGAAACTATAAATTAGTCATTATGGAAAAAGTTGAGACTAGAAGGCTCACCCAACGGCAATCTGCGTTCGCAGAAGGGGAAAGTGTAGGGAGAATGCTAGCACAGATAGTAAAAACCAACTCCCCAACCTCGACGGTTCAGGCAATTAGAACTGAGGGTGGTGAGATTATAGCTAATCCAATAGGGATAATCCAGACTTTTAGAAACTTCTATAAAAATGTATATACAGCACAGAAGATTGGGGTGGAGGGCATGATGGAGGATTTCCTACGGGAAATGGAGTTTCCCACCGTGACCCAAGCAGAGAGAGAGGATCTGGAGGCACCAATAACTCTGGTGGAGCTCCAGCAGGCGGTAAACGGTATGGCTAATCAGAAAACACCGGGCCCTGATGGACTGCCTGTCGTGATATAGAAAAGGTATGGAGAAATTTTGCTCCCTACACTGTTAAATACGTTGGAGGAAGCCAATAAAGAAGGAAGGTTACCCAACTCAATGCGGGAGGCTACCATCATAATTTTACAGAAAGAAGGGAAAGATCCCCTAGACACCTCGGCATATAGACCAATCTCCCTATTGTGCTCCGACATTATAAATAACCGGCTGAGCAAGGTTATTGCAAGGCTGGTGCATCCGGACCAGACCGGTTTTATAGCCGATAGATCAACAAGCATTAATATAAGGAGAGCTTTCCTGAATTTACAAGATCCGGTGGTGAGCGAGGGACCAGGAGCGGTTTTGGCACTCGATGTAACAAAAGCATTCGATAGTGTGGAGTGGGGATATATTTGGAGAGTGCTGGAGAAGTTTGGGATGGGTCCCTCATTCGCCAGATGGATAAGATTGCTTTATGATAAGCCAAAGGCCAGGCTGAAAATTAATAGTGAACTCTCAGAAGAATTTGAGTTGGAGAGGGGGATGAGACAGGGGTGTCCCCTGTCACCCCTCCTCTTCACGCTCGTAATGGAACCTCTCGCCATTGCTATTAGAAATAGCATAGATATAACAGGCTTCCAAAAGAAGGGGGGGAGGGAGGAAAAAATTGCTTTATATGCGGATGACGTTTTATTGTTCTTGGGGGATTTAAATTGCTCGTTAACTAGTGCAATGAGTATAGTGGAGAAATTCGGCAGGTTTACAGGGCTTAAAATAAATTAGAAGAAATCAGAGCTACTCCCAATGAACTCAAATGTGCAAGGTAGAATACCAGGAGGAATGCCCCAGTTGGAAGTGGTTAACGCATTGAGGTATTTGGGAGTGGTTCTGACGAAAGATCCTAATCAATATGTGAATCTTAATTTGGTACCATTGCTGATTAAATTTAAAAATAAGATAGCTGTCTGGAAACACCTTCCTCTCTCAGTTGCGGGACGATGTGCTTTAATAAAGATGATCTGGATGCCGCAACTCCTGTATGTGCTACACAATTCTCTGGTGTGGGTATGCAGGAGTTGGTTCCGGAAAATCGAGACCCTTTTTAGGGAACTTATTTGGAAAGGCGGTCAAGCTAGAATCCCTCTTTCTACCCTCCAGCTCCCAGTGACAGAGGGAGGTCTTGCGGTCCCCCACCCGGAGCGGTACTTCCTGGCGGCTCAGGTGCAGCAGCTGTTGGGCTGTGGGGTTCCAGGAGGAGGCACCCCGAACCTAGAATTAATACTGGCGGAAGCGGGTCATGATACATTAATGGAAACATTAATGAGGCGGGCTCATTCGGGTATGAATACCCTACTATAAAAATGATAAGAAAAACCTGGGCAACGGTTAAAAAACAATTACATTATAAAGGTACGATTGAACAAACGCCCCTTTGGAATAATAAAAACCTTAAAGAGATCTATATGATTGGTAAAATAAGGGACTGGGAAAGAAATGGGATTAGTAGATTGTGCCATTTATATAGAGGTAATACACTGAAAAAATTTACGGAATTAAAACGCGAGTTTAATGTATCACAATATTCCCATTTCTCATACCTACACGTGGAGCATGCATTGGGGGTACAATTTTTAGAACAACCATTAAGATGGCAAAAAATGCCACTCTTCCAAAAGATCCTGCAGATAGGATCAACTAAAGGGCTGATATAGATTCGAAGGGCAGACTTGAAAAGGTAAAAGTGCAATGGGAAAAAGATCTTGGCTCAATACCGGATAAACAATGCAGAAGAATTTTGGAGAAAGGGTCAAAGGTGTTAGTATCCCCCCAGCAGAGAGTGTCACATTTAATGCTAATTAATAGAGCATATTATACCCCCAAGCGGCTGTTTAGATTTGGCAGAAGGGTTGATGATAAATGTCCCAGATGTCAAATAACAGGAGATCTTATCCACATGTTGTGGAATTGTCCCAAACTGGTTCACTACTGGAAGGAAGTGACTAACAGTATAAGTATGATATTTGGAGTGAAAATAGAGCTGGAACCCAAAGAAGAAAAAGTAAAAGTAAAACAATGGAGAAAGGAAAAGAAATGATTGAGAAGGGAACAGTACCAGGAGAGCTAAGGCTGAGAAGAAAAAGTGGGAAAGGGTTAAAAAAATGAGAGCTGAGGCTGAGAAAGAGAACTGGGGAGACGTTATATAGCTGAGGTTGAGAAGGAAATGTGAAAAGAAGTTAGTAACAGGAGAGCTGAGGCGGAGAAGGAGAGGAGAGGGGGAGCGAGCAACAGGATAGCTGAGACTAAGCAGGAGAATTAGGTAGAGAAAGTAACAGGAGATCCGAGGCTGAGAAGGAGAAGTGAGAAGGTGTTAATAACAGTAGAGCTGAGGCTAAAAAAAAGTGAGGAAGGGTTAGAAAGCAGGAGAGCTGCAGCTGAGAACAAGAGTTAGTAACAAGAGTTGAGAACAGTAAGGAAGGTTTGGGAAGAGGACAGCTGAGGCTGAGAAGGAGAAGTGAGGAGGAGTTAGTAACAGGAGAGATGAGGCTAAGAATGAGAAGTGAGGAGGGGTTAACAGTAACGGGGTAGGTTCAGTAACATTGTTTCTCTGGCTAATGAATGTGCTTTAAAACAGGTGCACAAATATTATTACAGATGCGGGAGGGGAAGGTGGGTAGTGGGGTAGGGGGAAGGAGGGATTAATGTATGGGGGTAGGAAGGGTAGAAAGGGGGAAGGAAGGCAGAGGGGGGATGCATGAGAAAAGCATATAAAGTGTTAATTCAACTAAGTTCACAAGCGAAAAAAAAAGGAGGACACACACCGTCTAGATGAGATTACCTCCAAAATCTCTATCAAAGAATCCCAAATTAAACTCAATCCCTTCCATGAGCTTAAAATCAAACTCCTAGCTTTCCGTCAAGAGTTGAGAGATCTTCTCCTTAATTCTTTTGAAAAAGCCCAATGCAGGCTCAAGGCAACCTTTTACTCTACTTCTAACAAGGCAGGGAAAGCCATGGCCCATAAAATCAGAGGTTTACGTAATAAGGCCAATATCCCACATATATACCACCCGTGAAGAAAAACTTAGCGACCCCCAAGATATAGCCAATGCCTTCAGCTCGTACCACGACTCCCTCTACAACCTCAAAAAGGATCAATCCACTTCCCAACCTACCCAAAAACTGATCCGACAATTTTTATCCAAAATTCATCTCCCTACCCTCAGTGAAACTCATACAATAGAATTGAACTCCCCATTCTCCCTTCAAGAAATCGCCCAAACAATCAAATCTCTTCCAACTGGTAAATCTCCTGGACCTGACAGTCTGTCGGGAGAATACTATAAACAGCCCATTACTCACCTCTCACCTTCAAAATCTCTTCAATGACGCTGCCTCCTCTTCCATCTTTCCTAATGAAATGTTATCTGCTATAGTTGTCGCTTTACCCAAACCAGGTAAGGACCCAGATACCCCACAAAATTTTGGGCCCATTTCCCTCCTCAACGCAGATCTAAAACTGTATGCCAAATTATTAGCAAATAGAATTTCCAAACTTCTCCCCCTTTTGATTAATGCTGACCAAACAGGTTTTGTCCAAGGTAGACAAACTTCCAATGCCACTAGAAGACTTCTAAACCTCATACATGCAGCCAACACTGATGGAATGCCTTCTCTGCTTCTGTCATTGGATGCAGAGAAGGCATTCAACAGAGTGCACTTGGTAAATATATGAAAGAGGTACTTCTCAAGTTTCTATTCAGGGACTCTATATTATCAGCCATTATGGCACTATACTCTACAGCCCGAGTGTATGTGGCAGAGATGCTATCTACCCTATTTCACATTTTGAATGGCACTCACTAAGGATGTCCACTTTCGCCTCTTATCTTCAATTTGATTATAGAACCGCTGGCAGAATATATACGAAGCTCCGAACAAATTTCTGGCCTCCAAGTAGGAGACTATAACCACAGAATTAGCCTCTTTGCAGACGACATCATCTTGATTCTGACAAACCCCCATACATCCCTGCCAGCCGTTCAATCCATCCTAAACCAATTCGGAACAATATCATATTATAAGGTAAACACCACTAAATCACACATCTTAGATCTTGGAGTAGATAGTACCAATCGTAACTTACTGCCCCTACAACTCCCATTCCATTGGGCAGAATCAGGAATAACCTACTTGGGAATCACTTTAACTAAACACCTGAATAATCTATATAAAGAAAACTTAAAAAAATCCAATATAAAAGAAAATTTCTCCAATCCCTCAATAAACTAGAGAAACACAAATTTTCATGGGCGGATCACCTGGTGGCATTTAAAATGACAGTCCTTCCTCAATTTATATATCTACCGTATATACTCGAGTATAAGTCGAGTTTTTCAGCACATTTTTTTGTGCTGAAAGTGCCCCCCTCGGCTTATACTGGAGTCAAGCACTTTTCTGCAGCAGAGAATGACATTTTCCAACCAGACTTTGAGGCCTCATATCTCGGGGCCATTTGGGGTTCCTAACGAGATACGGGGCCCCAAAGTTGGTTCGGAAAATGTCATTCTCTGCTGCAGAAAAGTGCTTGACATTTTCTGACCCGACAGAGGCCCCGTATCTCGGGGCCACTTGATTCTAGGAACCCCAAACTAGCACTACAACATATCCAAATTTGGGGTTCCTAGCACCAAGTGGCCCGAGATACAGGGCCCCAAAATCGGTCAACTGTGTCCATCTGCAGCAATGTTATTTCGGGACTCTTTGCTGCAGCTAGGGGGCATCTAGGAACCCTTAACTATCAAGTTTGAAGTTCAGGGGACCTATGGCTGCAAATGGGCACAGTAAGGCATGCAAATGGGCACAGTGAGGCTGCAAATGGGCATTATTGACCCTCTTTTCCACTTACAGTAGCTGCACATTTCTCATCCTAGGCTTATACTCGAGTCAATAAGGCACATTTCTCATCCTAGGCTTATACTCGAGTCAATAAGTTTTCCCATTTTTTTGTGGTAAAATTAGGTGCCTCGGCTTATATTCGGGTCAGCTTATACTCGAGTATATAGGGTAATCCGCACCCTACCTATTCCAATACCTAAACCTTATATCAGCTCCCTCCAAACATCCCTACATAATTTTATCTGGACAGGGAAAAACCATGAGTGTGCAAAAAGAGACTTATTAAACATAGACTAGTAGGGGGTTCCGGCATGACGGAAATAGCAGACTATTACACAGCATGCATACTAACCCAATTAAAAGAGTGATTCTTTCCAAAACCCTCCACTCGTTGGGGGGAAATAGAAAGCAGCACCATCCCAGGCAAAAACCTAAAAAAATGGCTTTGCAGCTTACACCCCAAAATTAGATTTCCTCATCACCTTCCTCCAACTATCCTTGCAGCCGTCCAAACATGGGGCAAATTTACTACCACCAAATGTAGCAATACCCCTACCAAACTACCTTTATAAAGCTATTAAATTGCTCATCCCTGATTTTTCTATCCAAAAATGGCTCCAACATGACTCCCTTCTCCTAACAGACCTAATGCAAGACAGTCATATCAAACCTCTCCAATGCCTCAATGCAGAAATAGGAATAGGTCCAGAAGCATACTTTCAATACTTACAAATGGCCCACTGCCTTAAACATAACCCACAACTTTGGGTTTCCATCCCCAAGGATCTGTCCTATTATTTACCCAGCTCTCTAGGGAAGAAAGGAATTTTTACATTCTATAGCATGCACTTCCAACATTCCCTTAGATATCGACAAATGGGAACGCGATCTGGGTAAAACATACACAGACAGACAATGGCTTAGAGCCTTACAATCTACATATCAAGCTACAAAGTGCACTGCAATGTGGCAACTCACGCAAAATATAGTCCAAATACGATACCTCATCCCCACACAGAATAGCAAAATTTGACAACTGCACCTCTTCCAATTGTTGGAGGAACTGTGGGGCGACCGGCACACTATTACACACCTTATGGGAATGCTCGCAACTAACGCAGAACTGACGCAAGGTCTTTTCACATGTTACTGAGCTGAACATAACACCTCTCCCAAACTTGCCCTACTTAACTTAACCATATAATCCCTATCAAATACCCATAGAAGAGTAATAACACACATCTTACTAGCGGCTAGACTCAACATAACCAGACTTTGGAAAAATCCCAAATCTCCTGATGTGCTTGAGGTCATTAAAAGGACCCAGACCCACCATACATACAAAATATTACTGCCAAAAGACAATTCATCCTATATCAAAATCTGAAAAATGTGGAATCTGTGGTCTAACTGGTATAAATCTTATATGGTAAAGTAAATATATGCTTTTCTCATACATCCCCCCTTTGGCTTCCTTCCCCCTTTCTACCCTTCCTACCCCCATACATTAATCCCTCCTTCCCCCTACCCCACTACCCACCTTCCCCTCCCTCATCTGTAATAATATTTGTGCACCTGTTTTAAAGCACATTCATTAGCCAGAGAAACAATGTTACTGAACCTACCCCGTTACTGTTAACTATATGTATGTTTACAGATATCTTGTATTTATATGAAGAATTGTGTTTTTCACAGCATCGTTTGTACTTTTTTATTGCACAATAAAAACATTGAAACAGAAAAAGGTAGTGAGTAGGCATTCAATTTTAGTGTCTACATCTCTTCCAAACAAAGTTACGGTGGAATATAGAGGCATATCAATATCGATGGTCGGAGAGGGTGAGAACTAGACTGTGGTATTGCAGACACCTCAGGTCCGCCGAGACCAATTGCCTAGCTTATATTCTGAAGTGGTATTGCAGTGCTTGAAGTATTGGAGTGGAACCTGCTGTGATATATTGAGATTCAGTTTTGCTGGTTTTATCTTTTTAAAATGTGAGTGTACTGTTTGAAGCTTGGATGGTGTGCTATTTTTTAATAAATTTGCAGTATTACACTATTGGAGCACTTTTTTACTTACATGTGGAGTATTTTGATTGCACTAAGTGGAAAATACTGGAGGATCACTGATCGACTTTTGGAGATTGTATACGCTTGTTTGCCTTACACGAGAGTGTGGGCAACAACATCTGGTGAGTGAGTTTCCTATGGGAGTGGACACATTTGAGCACAACAGTGTGGTGGAAGATTGATTGAAAATTACTTTGTGAAGACACATTGCTTTGTCAAAGGAGCACCGTTCATCTCTTGTTTTTTCACTTTATTTTTCATGTTTCAATTTTTATGAACACTAATGAACACTGTGGCACTTTATGTTTATATATTTTTGCAAATTAATTTTTGAAGTCACTATTCGATATTTCTATTGTGGAATATTTTTCCCATCAGGGACACTGTAATTTATTCATCACGCGGGATTATCTTTATTATTATTTGTTTAGTTTGATTGTTACATTTAGTTTAGATTTTATTTATTTTAGCGCTACCTTTCAGGCTACAGTCCATCCCGGACCACAGTTTGATTTCTCTTTATGCAACTTTTTATTCATTTGTTACATTGTATCAGACTTGTGGTCACTTTTAATGGAATTTTTTTAAAAAACCAACACCAACAAATTGTGTCAAAATACATATAAAACAAAAATTCCCACGCTAAATAAATAGTAATATAAACATGTGAGATGAAATAAAGTGACAATAATAAGTCCATAGGATTTCCATGTAAGTCCATATAGAAATGAATGTGATAAATCATTTCAACAGGTGTTCAAAAGTAGTGAGCTACCGTGCACCCAAGTGCGCCTTCCACCTTATTAGTACAAGATGTGCCCTTACCAGATAGCTAGACTCCACGTTATAGGAGTCTATTCACACATGGGATCACACATCATGAAGGATCCAACCACTGGAGGTAGAGAAGGCTAGCGTCATGCCCACTGGTGCTGGTTGGTCACTCTTTCCCTGTGGTCACTTTTAATGGCATTTTTTCAATAAAACCACCATGGTTTTACGCTATGTGGTGAATTTTTGCCTTTCTTTCATAAACCTTCATGGGAAAGAGTGACCAACCAGCACCAGTGGGCATGACGCTAGCCTTCTCTACCTCCAAAACATTCTTTTTATGTAGGAACGGTTTATTCATTTGTTAAATTGTATCGGACCTGTGGTCACTTTTAATGGCATTTTTTCAATAAAACCACCCTGGTTTTACGCTATGTGGTGACTTTTTGCCTTTCTTTCATAAACCTTAATGGGAAATAGTGACCAACCAGCACCAATGGGCATGACACTAGCCTTCTCTACCTCCAGTGGTTGGATCCTTCATGATGTGTGATTCCATGTGTGACTAGACTCCTATAACGTGGAGTCTAGCTATCTGGTAAGGGCACATCTTGTACTAATACGGTGGAAGGTGTACTTGGGTGCGCGGTCGCTCACTACTAAGATTTATCACATTCATTCCTATATGGACTTACATGGAAATCCTATGGACTTATTATTGTCACTTTATTTCATCTCACATGTTTATATTACTATTTATTTAGCGTGGGAATTTTTGTTTTATATGTATTTTGACACAATTTGTTCTGTTGTGTAATTGCCAGCTGCTTATCTATTTACTTATTTTTTTTTCACTTTCACCTGCGCAACTACAGCCCCCCCCCCCCCTTTTTCCATTTTTAACAGTAAACTGAGCTTTATTAGTGAACTACAGTATTGAAATTTAAGGTCTCACTGTTTAGATGTTGAATTTTAAAAACAGCAGTAAGCCTGCTGATCTCACAGGTTTGCTAATCTGACAGAACACCGCTGCTTTGAAAAATCAACATCAACACGGAGGGATTTCAAAATACTGTATTTCACTATATAAGCTCAGTTTACTGATAAAGATAAATGTGAAATGCAAGACTCCAGTGGGTGTAACAAGATGTCCCTTTGCCACCTTCTCAATGTATCCTTACTGTGGACGTGTGTGGGGTGCAGCAAGTTGGTGGCGACGGAACGCGAGTTCCGTTACAGATTCTGACGGGTCGCCTAATCTGAAGAAACATCGGCAGCTTTTCCTCACCTCCACTCCCCTTCTTCTAGAATCTTCTCCAAGTTTCTAAAAGTAGGGGGAGGTATCAGTGATGCTGCCTGTGAGTCATCTAGCCCTCCCTGAGTCACTCACCCGACTCAGATATAAAAAAAAAACACAGGCTTGGCTGCCAGCCAAGACTGAACATTTTACCTACACTAACAACAAAAAATCTAGCACTCTAGTTAGTGGCGTGCTACATAGGTAAAATCTTTGCAATACGCAAAAATCACCCAGAGGGGATTGTTTTTTCTTTCCTCAAACAAAGTGGAGTTACATTTTAAGCACGTGATATATTATATATATATATATATATATATATATATATATATATACACACACACACACACACACACACATACAGTGCCTTGCGAATGTATTCGCCCCCCTTGAACTTTTCAACCTTTTGCCACATTTCAGGCTTCAAACATAAAGATATAAAATTTTAATTTTTTGTGAAGAATCACCAACAAGTGGGACACAATTGTGAAGTGGAACGAAATCTATTGGATATTTTAAACTTTTTTAGCAAATAAAAAACTGAAAAGTGGTGCGTGCAAAATTATTCGGCCCCTTTACTTTCAGTGCAGCAAACTCACTCCAGAAGTTCAGCGAGGATCTCTGAATGATCCAATGTTGTCCTAAATGACTGATGGTGATAAATAGAATCCACCTGTGTGTAATCAAGTCTCTGTATAAATGCACCTGCTCTGTGATAGTCTCAGGGTTCTGTTGAAAGCGCAGAGAGCATCATGAAGACCAAGGAACACACCAGGCAGGTCCGTAATACTGTTGTGGAGAAGTTTAAAGCCGGATTTGGATACAAAAAGATTTCCCAAGCTTTAAACATCCCAAGGAGCACTGTGCAAGCGATCATTTTGAAATGGAAGGAGTATCAGACCACTGCAAATCTACCAAGACCTGGCTGTCCCTCTAAACTTTCAGCTCAGACAAGGAGAAGACTGATCAGAGATGCAGCCAAGAGGCCCATGATCACTCTGGATGAACTGCAGAGAACTACAGCTGAGGTGGGAGAGTCTGTCCATAGGACAACAATCAGTCGTACACTGCACAAATCTGGCCTTTATGGAAGAGTGGCAAGAAGAAAGCCATTTCTCAAAGATATCCATAAAAAGTCTCGTCTAAAGTTTGCCACAAGCCACCTGGGAGACACACCAAACATGTGGAAGAAGGTGCTCTGGTCCGATGAAATCAAAATCGAACTTTTTGGCCACAATGCAAAACGATATGTTTGGCGTAAAATCAACACAGCTCATCACCCTCAACACACCATCCCCACTGTCAAACAATTTGTTGGTGATTCTTCACAAAAAATTAAAATTTTATATCTTTATGTTTGAAGCCTGAAATGTGGCAAAAGGTTGAAAAGTTCAAGGGGGCCGAATACTTTCGCAAGGCACTGTACATACTGCAGAAGGGTTTTAGAATTTTCACTGCCATACATAATTACACATAAACTTTAACCAGTTCGCGCCCGCGCTATAGCCAAAAGATGGCTGCAGCGCGGACGCTCTCTGCTGGGAGGACGTCCCTGGACGTCCTCCTGTTTACCTCCTCCCCGCGCGCCCTCGAGGGCGCGCAGCGGGGAAAATCTGTGTTGGCAGTGTCCGTCGGACACGGCCAATCACAGATCACTGTAAACGGCCAATCACAGCGGCCGTTTACAGCACGATCTCAGCAGCCAATGAGAGATGATCTCAAATGTAAACATATGAGAACATCTCTCATTGCCGGCTTTCTCTCTCCTCACACAGAGGCAGCGCATAAGGAGAGAGAGAGCGATCTGTGCCAGTGTTATCTACAGTGAAAACACTTTACAGTGCCATCAGTACCCATACAGTGCCATCTGCCAGCCCCATCTGCCAGCCCAATCTGCCAGAGCAATCTGCCAGTGCCATCTGCCAGTGCCATCTGCCAGTGCCAGTGCCATCTGCCAGTGCCATCTGCCAGTGCCATCTGACAGTGCCAGTGCCATCTGCCAGTGCCACCTGTCACCAGTGCCACGTATCAGTGCAATCTGTCAGTGCCACCTGTCACCAGTGCCACGTATCAGTGCCATCTGTCAGTGCCACCTGTCACCAGTGCCACGTATCAGTGCCATCTATCAGTGCCACTAGTCGTCAGTGCCACGTATCAGTGCCATCTGTCAGTGCCACCAGTCGTCAGTGCCACGTATCAGTGCCATCTGTCAGTGCCACCTGCCACATCAGTGCCACCTGCCACATCAGTGTCACCTGCCAGTGTCACCTGCCACATCAGTGTCACCTGCCACATCAGTGTCACCTGTCAGTGTCACCTGCCACATCAGTGTCACCTGTCAGTGGCATTTGTGATCAGCATGTCACAAAGGTTATATTCAGCCGAGGAGGCTTACGACATTCTTGCGGCGGACGAGAGCAACAGGGAGCTCTCCGCTTCGGATTCCTCCTCTATGCAGGTTCCGATTCTGACATGGACTACGAGCCTGTCATAAGTAGTGGGACAATGACAGCCTCAGAGGAGGAAGATGAGAGTCCGCCCGCCAGACGAAGGCGTACTGATGAGGCAGTGCCATCCACCAGTACCGCAGTGCCATCCACCAGCACTGCAGTACCTCGGCAAAGGCCAAGTTCCAGTGGGGTGTCACCTCGTCCCCAAAGGGTTAGGTCCCATGCTAGCCTTCCCTATGCCCTTCAGAACCCCTTGTGGCTTCCTCCTAATTCAGGAGAAGCTAACGTTCCTCCTTTCACTGCCCACCTAGGAGCTCAGGTGGACACAGAAAATTTTACCCCGATGGATTTCTACAATTTAATTTTTACCGAGGACATGCTTGCATCGATTGTGGCCCAGTGCAACCTATATGCACAACAATTTATCGCAAGTAATCCAACGTCCTCTTATGCCCGTCCCTACCAGTGGAGAGCCCTGACAGTGGAGGAGTTTAAAATTTTTTTGGGCCTCACGTTCTGTATGGGACTAAACAATAAAAACGAAATCCGTGATTATTGGTCAACCCTCCACATCTACCACATGCCCATCTTTTCTTATGTAATGCCCAGGACCAGATATCTGATGATATTTAGATTCTTACACTTCAATGATAACACCCAGTGCCCTCCCCGAAATTACCCAAATTTTGATAAGCTCTATAAAATTCGGCCGCTAATAAATTATTTTTCTCAGATCTTCCCCCAGTTGTTTTCCCCAGACCAACACGTATGTGTGGATGAGTCCCTGGTCAAATTTTCTGGCAGGCTGGGCTTAAAACAATTTATTCCCACCAAAAGGGCCCGCTATGGAGTGAAAATGTACAAGTTGTGCGACCGAGCCACAGGTTATACATATTCCTTCATGGTGTACGAAGGGAAGGACACCCAGCTACATCCCCTAATTGCCCAGAATATATCGGATCGAGTGGGAAAGTCATTTGGCAACTCATAAACCCACTCCTGGAGAAAGGTTACCATCTCTATGTGGATAACTTTTATACAAGTTTGCCCCTGTTCCGAAACCTTCACAGGAAGAACACGCCAGCATGCGGCACCGTAAGAACGAACCGGAAGGGCTTTCCTCAAAGCCTCGTCAACAAGAAGCTGAGAAGAGGGGAGACGGCGAGCTTACGCAATGAGGAAATTCTGTCTGTGAAGTGGAGGGACAGAAGGGATGTGTACATGCTTTCGTCGATCCACAACAACACATTTGTTGAGATCACCAGAAGGACTGGCCCAATACAAAAGCCACTGTGTATCCATGAATACAACATGTTCATGGGGGGTGTCGACTTCAACGACCAGATGCTCGAACCTTGCCACAAGAAGAACATACCAGTGGTATAAAAAAGTTGCTATTTATTTCTTCAATTTGGCCACATACAACAGCTATATTATCTACCGCAACTCCACTGAAAGACCCAGACCCTTCCTTGGCTACCACTGCCCTTATATTCCTGAATGGCCCACCACAAAATATTCGATCCAATGTCATAAGCAGACTCTCTGAACGCCACTTTCCCGATAAAATCCCTCCCACTCCAACAGGCCAAAAACGTCAGAAAAGATGCCGTTTGTGCTCCAAATGAGGATTGAGAAGAGACACCACTTATCATTGTGCAGATTGTCCTTCCCAACCAGGCCTCTGCGTAGTTAACTGTTTCCGCCGTTACCATACTTCACTGAATTATTAGTGAAGTATGGTAAACATAACCCTCACTTCCTGCCATTTACCTTCACACTCCTTATGCCTCTGCTTGCTCTGTAACTGACCCTGGCTTGTTGTTCGACCATGCTTCTGCCTACTGATTCTGTTTATACCTCTGCCTGATTTGGAACTGACCCTGGACTATTATTCAACCATGCTTCTGCCTACTGATTCTGTTTATACCTCTGCCTGATCTGGAACTGACCCTGGACTGTTATTTGACCATGCTTCTGCCTACCGATTCTGTACATACCTCTGCCTGATCTGGAACTGACCCTGGACTGTTTGACCATGCCTTTTGCCTGCCTCTTGTACTGATCTTGTACCCTGCCAGTGGACTAGTGGGGTTCATAACACAGGGGTCTCACATATGTGAGGGGCTCCAGAATTGTTTTTCTGGATGAAGAAAACTTTCATTTGTTTTCTCATTCCTAGATTAGGGTCTGGAGGCTCGGAGGCTTCAAAGAGATTTGGGTGGGGGAAGCCTCTACCCCTGTCCCCATTCTGTCCTGAACGAGGCCCTACTTATGCCTGCTGCCTGTAGGACCTATGCCATCATGCCTCTGCTTGTCGCATGAACTGACCACACCACGTGGATGGACCATGTTCCTGCCTACTACCAGGACCAATATTTTGGCACTGCTGACAATCTCTGCCTGCACTGACCCTGGACTGTATATGGACAGTATCCCTGCCTGCTGCCTGTATTGACTATGGACAGTATTCCTGCCTGTTGCCTGGAAAATTGTGTTCGCTTTTGCTGACCAAGTTCCTGCCTGCTGCCTGGACCAGTGCTATCCTACTGTGGACAACTGCGCTACTAAAACCACAGGTAATCTTTTGTTTACTCTTTGCTAAGCAGAAAGTATTTTGGGGTGTAATTCTTGGTATGTGCATGCTATGCGTCCCTGGTACACCTCATGGTGTTCCTTACATGTTGGGCCTCTGTATGTGGCCAAGCTGTTTAAAAGTCTCACACATTTGGTATCGCCATACTCAGGAGGAGTAGCAGAATGTATTTTGGAGTGTAATTTTTGCTATGTACATGCTATGTGTTGGAAATACTTATAAATGAACAACTTAGCGTAAAAAAAAATGCGTTTTCATTTTTTTTCCACATTTTCCCAAAACTTCTGGAAAAAAATGAATCGTTCAAAAGACTCATTATGCCTCATAGATTATACGTTGGGGTGTTAGCTTTCCAAAATGGGGTCACTTTGTGGGCGTTTCCATTGTCCTGGTGCTCCAGGGCCTTCAAAATTGTAATAGGTGGTTGAGAAATGAGATGTGTCATTTATGCTTGTAGAACGCCTGATGGTGCTATTTCAATATTGGGCCTCTGTATGTGGCCAGGCTGTGTAAAAGTCTCACACATTTGGTATCGCCATACTCAGGAGGAGTAGCAGAATGTATTTTGAGGTGTAATTTTTGCTATGTACATACTATGTGTTGGAAATATCTTATAAATGAACAACTTAGCGTAAAAAAATGCGTTTTCATTTTTTTTCCACATTTTCCCAAAACTTCTGGAAAAAAATGAATCGTTCAAAAGACTCATTATGCCTCATAGATTATATGTTGGGGTGTTAGCTTTCCAAAATGGGGTCACTTTGTGGGCGTTTCCATTGTCCTGGTGCTCCAGGGCCTTCAAAAGTGTAATAGGTGGTTGAGAAATGAGATGTGTCATTTATGCTCGTAGAATGCCTGATGGTGCTATTTCAATATTGGGCCTCTGTATGTGGCCAGGCTGTGTAAAAGTCCCACACATGTGGTATCGTAATACTCAGGAGGAGTAGCAGAATGTATTTTGGGGTGTCATTTGTGGTATACACATGCCATGTGAGAGAAATTACCTATTACAATGAACATTTTGTGAAAAAAAAAAAAATCTTAATTTTGCAAAGAATTGTGGGAAAAAAATGAAAACATCAAAAAGCTCACCATGCCTCTTACTAAATACCTTGGAATGTCTACTTTCAAAAAAGGGGTCATTTGGGGGGTATTTGTACTTTCCTGGCTTGTTTGGGTCGCAAGAAATGAGATAGGCCACCAGTACATCAGGTGTGATCAATTTTTTATGATTCACACCACCGCTTGTAGACTCTATAACTTTCACAAAGACCAAATAATATCCACTAATTTGGGTTATTTTTACCAAAGATATGTAGCAGTATAAATTGTGGCCAAAATTTATGAAGAAAAATTTATAATTTGCTAAATTTTATCACATAAACTAAGAAAAATGCGTTTTTTTTCAAAATTTTCGGTCTTTTTTCATTTATAGCGCAAAAAATAAAAAACCCAGAGGTGATCGAATACCACCAAAAGAAAGCTCTATTTGTATGAAAAAAAGGACAAAAAATTCATTTGGGTACAGTGTTGCATGACTGAGTAATTGTCATTCAAAGTGTGAGAGCACCGAAAGCTGAAAATTGGTCTGGGCAGGAAGGGTGTTTAAGTGCCCAGTAAGCAAGTGGTTAACATAAATAATTTCTGTTAGATGGCAGCTGTTCCTCTGCAGCCTTGGAAAATGAGCCAACTTTCAAAATAAAGACAATTTACATTAAAAATGTATAAAATTATAAACCCTGGTCTCCCTTCAAATGGCATTACTTAAGACAAGTCAGGTCACTAGATTTACATTAAAATCAAACAACCAGCAATGCAGAGATGATGAGGCTTTGGTAAATTTGTTGAGACAAGAGACAATGACAGGTTGTAAAAGTGTGGCAAGAGGCAGATGAAAGAAAATATAACACAGATATTGCATTTTCATACCCTCAAGTGTGTTCATTTTATAGAGCTTGAGAGGCTGAGGCCGCTTGTAAGCCTATATTATATTTAAACAGGTTTGTGTTCGTTGTTGAGGAGTTCACATTTTCACCTTTTTTGTATGTTCTATATTTTATCTGTGTTGCACATGACGTAATTGTTTCCAGTTCATTGTAAGCAGTATAATGTAGTTTCTCCTGGCTAGATTTTCTTATGTATATATAAACTACAATAACAGATTGCAACTTCCGCTGGAAATATGTTTTTGCCTGGGGATTGGGGTTGGGCATATCTAAATATTGAGAGTCATTAATCATCAAATTTCTGTAGGTTTGACTGTGTCTTTAGATTCTTTATAGTGAGAAGAAAAATACAAACATGTTCTGTCAGGCACTATAGATTGTAGAATAGTATGTTTATAAAAGTGAACAAAACAATCAATAGTAACTACACTATACTGTCAAAAGTATTGGGACACCTGCCTTTACACTCCCCATAGTGGCACCCCAGTCTTAGTACTTAGGGTTCAATATTGAGTTGGCCTACCCTTTGCAGCTATAAAAGCTTCAACTCTTCTGGGAAGGCTGTCCACAATATTTAGGAGTGTGTCTATGGGAATGTTTGACCATTCTTCTAGAAGCGCATTTGTGAGGTCAGGCACTGATATTGGACTAGAAGGCCTGGCTTGCAGTCTCTACTCTAATTCATCCCAAAAGTGTTCTATCGGGTTGAGGTTAGGACTCTGTCATCCATGTCTTTAAGGACCTCGCTTTGTGCACTGGTGCGCAGTCATGTTGGAACAGGAAGGAACCATCCCCAAACTGTTCCTACAAAGTTGGGAGCATAAAGTTGTCCAAAATGTCTTGGTAATGCTGATGCCTTAAGAGTTCCCTTCACTGGAACTAAGGGGCCAAGCCCAAACCCTGAAAAACAACCCCATACCATAATCCCCCTCAACCAAATGATTTGGACCAGTGCACAAAGCACTGCAATTTTTTTTCTCTTTACTGAAAAGCTGATGGGGAATGCTACAGTCCAGACTCCCATCAAAGAGAAATCCATCTGCCTTCCCTCTAAATGTAAAGCCACTCACTTAATCATAGTCTTTACCTCAGAGAATAGTCTACCCATAAGGCAGGGGTGCCCAACCTTTTGAAGAGCGAGGGCCACTTAAGCGAATTGGTAACTGGTAGCGGGCCACAATGAGCGGAGCGGGAGGATGACAGGTCCGTGTCCACGGACACAGCCCACTCTACTCCATGATCCAATCCAATTTGCCCAGTCGGAAGGGGCAGATCACTTTCTATTTTTTTTAGGTAGGCGGGTGTAAACACACACAAGTCCGTTTACATCTGCTGCTCCATAGAGGTGAATAGTAAGTCCGATTGGGTCGGACCAATCAAGTAAAAGGGGCCTAAGGATGCTTTCGCCCAAACCGCGGGTGCAGCGTAGTGAACCTGTGGATTTTCTGCCGGTTAGCTGCACTTTGCCGTAAACTTCTATTATATCCTGCAGGTGCGGCGCACTTTCTGAAGGCGCAACAAACCCACAGGTAATAACAGGAGTCTATGGCTCAATGCAGGTAACCCGCAGCTGCTGTGTACCTGCGGATCAGTTTGAAAGCAGCCCAGTAACCACTGCAAAACAGATATATCCATATATACTGTGAATTTAGTAGTAAACTTACCTTTAATAACTGTCTTCCATTTTGGTATCGCTGGCTGTTGATGTCCCAGGTGGAGTGCATTTGGTATCACTCCGCCTGTGACAGGAGCGGGCGCTATACAGGAAGCATTGGCTTATGTGGCTCTGCTCCACAGCCACTTGCTTCCACTACCAGTGGCTTCATTCACAAAATTGCTGCTCTGTGATGGCGGGTCGGCAACCCGTGATCTGGGCTTTCCAACCTGCCATCTTAGAGCAGGAGGTCGAGGGCCACATCAGAGGGCTCCGTGGGCCACATGTGGCCCCCGGGCCACTGGTTGGGCACCCCTGCCCTAAGGGGACGATCAGAAGCAGAAGACAGCTAAACCACACTCACCCTTTCCAGACATCTAGGGGCAGATCAACAACGAAATAACTCCCTACACTATCAGGGCTCAGAAAATTGCCTCCAAGGTGACAACATCTCGTAGAAGCCCAATAGTATTACCACAGAACCAGGACTGGACCTCTTGTGCAATCTATCTATCCTGTACTCCCCCCACATTTCTTTTTATAATTAAGTATAATTTCACATGCCAAACATTCTATTTACCCTCCAATGATGGATTATTTTTTATTTTATTTAATCAAGGTGAAGAATGTAAAGGTCAGCACATATATGATTGTCTCCCTTTCAAATCAAATGCCAGGCTGCTAATTCCAGTGAAGATGCAGCAAGAGTGATTAACATCAAAGAGTATGTCAAGAAACTAAGTGAGTAACTAAGCATTCAACCATGAAATGCTATAAGTATCTAATGAAAGCTTACTCTGATCGTGTGGTACATTTTCATAAAAAATGTGTACAGATACAATTGAGCAACAATGAATCATAGGGACCCCACCGGTTTTGGCACCTCTGAAATCCAGATCTGTCACTGTCACACATGTGAATTCTTGTTTGTAACAAAATTTTGAAAGCATTCCTAAAGCATTTTCAGAAACAAGTATAAAGTAAATAGGTCAAATAATGTAAAAATGTATTCATTCTGCACTGACAAACTGAGGTTCACTTATGCCCATCTAGGAAAGGCTAAATAGCAAACAACTAGGACATTAAAATGCCACCCACAGCCCCTGACACAAACGGAATGTAACCAGATTTAGGATCCAGCTAATCCCTTTCCGATTGAGGAGTCAGTTCTCATTTGTTTCCAGTGTAAGACAAACTGTTTCTGACCTCTTTGTGATGATAGCTTGGTTATTAAAGTGACAGACGTGGGCAGGTTAGAGTGGGAAAGCGACATGAGATATTCACAGGCTGCTCTAGCTTGATGTCAGCAGGACAAAACCTAGAGGAATCCACAGTGTTTGTGTCATACTGTGTGTTTTGTCATACTAAAGTAATAGCACTGTATCTAAATGGTTAACCATTTGCTGCTACGCAGTGAATTGTTATAAAATGAACTTTAAACCACACTATAGCACTAATGTGCTGTAATCTGTGCAAAGCAGATGATTTATTCTGATGAATTCAACTCATTACAGGATTTATTTGCTCTTTGAAACCGAGAATTGTTCATTTGGGGCTTTTTTTTAGCCATATTGAAGGGAAGCCTTTTCACTAAAATCTGAGTCAATATAGAAGAGTGTCAAGAGTGTCATTCTTTTCATTTATTTTCCTTTGGAAGTTCCATCTGACAAAGTCAAAGAAAGACAGCCATCTAACTAAAAACGATATCTTGATTATAAGTTCTTTGTTTCTTAGGGGTAAGTCATAATGTTGATATCACACTGGCTCTTTATCTTATCGGTCCATCGGATTTCCCCTGGGAGCAGTGACAAAGGTTAGTCCTAGTACAGCTGTTGTAACAATTCAAGATCAGCTACTCTGTTTATCCTTAGGGGACCCTAAGCACAGTAGCAAATCTTTTATCTCCCCTCAATAACACTCTGATACAATTACAACAGATGCCCATTGGGACTGAATTATTGCACCCACTCCATTCACTTTCCAATATCTAGAAACAGAAGCCCATGGACACGGTGGTTCTCTGCACAAAGATGTGAGGCATCCAAACTCCAAATAAGCCAGTGTGAATAAAATGGCACTCTGCACTTAGCCTGAGATCTTTTTTAAATTTACTGTGAGGGTTATTTTCTAAAAGCAAATAGCTTGTTCACTTTGCAAGTGTAGCACCCTCTAGTGTGCTAGAAGTAGATTTTTTGTTAGAGTAGGTAAATTGTTCAGGCTTGGCTGGTCTGCAAGCCTGTGTGATTTCTGGGACAGGGTTTGAGTCACTCAGGGAGGGCTGAATGACTCACAGGCAGCATTTCTGAGACCTCCCCCTACTGGAAACTTGCAGAAGACTCCAGAAGAATGGGAGTGGAGGTGAAGAGGAGCTGCCTGGAGTATTCATGAGGGCCCTAACCAATCCCCAACAGATGGGTTGGCAGGGGGCAGGCCCCCTCAAATACTCAGAGTCAGCCAAGCTGAGGCAGTGGAGTTTGGGTGGAAGTTTAAGATGGAGTGTTAGGCTGCCATTGGCCTTTGAGGGTAGCCCTCTAGTCTGGGGTGGTGACCTCAGGCCTGAGCTCGGGTGCGGAAGGGACCCTCTTCACGACACATAGAGGTGTCCTGACCAGAGGCATGGAAGCAAGTAGAGCACAGCAGCAGAACACTGCAGGGAAAATCTCCAGGGAGGAAGACAGCCAGGTGATCTGGTGAGTGTTACAGTCAAGAGGACTGAGAGGCATGCCTGAGAGGACTGAGATGAGCAGTCTGGGATGGATGCAGGGTCAGTCTGGGAGGACTGTGAAGACTTAGCCAGGAGGGCTAGTGAAAGGGACAGCTGCAGCCAGGTGGGCTGGCAGTGCCTGAAAAGGTGGTGCTGGGATCAGTAGGACATGTAGTTCTACAAGCAAGATTTGTGCTGGAGGTAGAGGAGAAGTGTAAATAATGACTGTATATAGTTGTATCCCTGAAGAGTTCTACTACTTTGATCAAGTGGGCATCCCATAATACCCTTTACCCCATCCAAGTTCAATACCCATAATGAAATACAAAAACAAAGCTGCAAGGACTATTTCTTAGCTCCTGAGTGCTGTGGAAAATTCTGTGTGCTTGGCTGTAGCGCTAGGGTAATTGCACAATGCAAGTGGAATTTTCCTAGAGTTTCGTGAATGAGGTGGATCTCTACTGATGCCCATCATCCCACCATGTGGGCATTCATTGGAAAGTGAAATTTCACCACATTTACTACGCTCTGGGGAAACTTCCCCTGTACTGTTCAACTTCCCCTGCAAAATGAACAGCCTTTTTGCCTATCAACCTGTATGTCTCTATTTTTAAACACGAAACCAAAGATTCTCTGCAAAGGAAGCAATTCTTACTTAGCTGTTCTGCTGTCCACACCTCCAAACTCTGCTGTGCTGAAGAGAGGCTTGCTCTGCATTCAACACTTCTGGGGTCTTCAGATACTGGTGTCTCTTGCTGTTTTTCTTCGTGGTTTTCTCTGTCAGCCCCTCAGTCACTACAGGATACAGAGAATGGCGGAAAGAAACACAAATCACAGCAGTGAGTGTTTTTTGCCCCCCCCCCCCCCCTCTGCATCAACTGTAGGTTTAGAGTTTTAAGCATGCATGTTTTTTTTTTTTTAACCCGATGAACAAGTGAATTTTTCACCTTGACCAACCTTCATTGTTCATCACCTTATCTTCAGTTTGAACAACAGTTAAGGGTCCTAAACCAATAATAAAGCTTTCCTCATATAGCCTTTAGCGAGCAGCTACATACACGATTCTTACCTTGCTTCATTTTTGAAAGGCCCTGTCTGACTTCTTGGTATTGGATATTGAATTATTTTACCACATTAATTACACTGAGCAAAATTATAAACACAACACTTTTGTGTTTGCCCCTATTTATCATGAGCTGAACTCAAAGATGTATGACTTTTTCTATGTACACAAAAGGCCTATTTCTCTCAAATATTGTTCACAAATCTGTCTAAATCTGTATTAGTGAGCATTTTTCTTTTGCCGAGATAATCCATCCACCTCACAGGTGTGGCATATCAAGATGCTGATTAGACAGCATGATTATTGCACAGCTGGCCACAATAAAAGGCCACTGGAGTAAAATGTGCAGTTTTATCACACAGCACAATGCCACAGATGTCGCAAGTTTTGAGGGAGCGTGGAATTGGCATGCTGACTGCAGGAATGTTCACCAGAGCTGTTGCCCTTGAATTGAATGTTAATTTCTCTACCATAAGCCGCCTCCAATAGCGTTTAAGAGAATTTGGCAGTACATCCAACCGGCCTCACAACCACAGACCATGTGTAACCCCACCAGCCCAAGGCCTCCACATCCAGCATTTTAACCTCCAAGATCGTCTGAGACCAGCCACCCGGACAGCTGCTGCAACAATGGATTTGCATAACCAAAGAATTTCTGCACAAACTGTCGGAAACTGTCTCAGGCAACCTCATCTGCATGCTCGTCGTCCTCATCGGGGTCTCAACCTGTCTGCAGTTCGTCATCATAACCGCCTTGAGTTGGCAAATGCTCACATTCGATGGTGTCTGACGCTTTGGAGAGGTGTTCCCTTCACGTATGAATCCCGGTTTTCACTGTAAAGGGCAGATGGCAGACAGCGTTTATGGCATTGTGTGGGTGAGCAGTTTGCTGATGTCAACGTTGTGGATTGAGGGGCCCATGGCGGCAGTGGGTTTATGGTATGGGAAGGCGTATGCTATGGACAACGAACACAGGTGCATTTTATTGATGGCATTTTGAATACACAGAGATACCGTGATGAGATCCTGAGGCCCATTGCTGTGCCATTCATCCACGACCATCACCTCATGTTGCGGCATGATAATGCACAGCCTCATGTTGCAAAGGATCTGTACACAATTCCTGGAAGCTGAGAACATCCCAGTTCATGCATGGCCAGCATACTCACTGGACATGTCACCCATTGAGCATGTTTGGGATGCTCTGGATCAGCGTATACGATAGCGTGTTCCAGTTCCTGCCAATATCCAGCAACTTCGCTCAGCCATTGAAGAGGAATGGACCAACATTCCACATGCCACAATCAACAACCTGATCAACTCTATGTGAAGGAGATGTGCTGATCTGCGTGAGGCAAATTGTGGTCACATCAGACACTGACTGGTTTTCGGACCCCCCCCCCGACCCCCCATTACAGTAAAACTGCACATTTTAGAGTGCCTTTTATTGTGGCCAGCCTAAGGCACACCTGTGCAATAATCATGCTGTTTAATCAGCATCTTGATATGCCACACCTATGAGGTGCATGGATTAACTCGGCAAAAGAGAAGTGCTCACTAAGGCCCCTTTCACATGGGGCTGTCTGTTTTGACGGACTCCCCTTGCTCAGCAGGGATCGTTCCGTTGATCCCCATTGAGCTGGCGGATGACAGGTCCGTCTCTGCTCACTGTGCAGGGGCAGACCTGTCAGAGCCCCACCCTCCTCTATGGGGTAGCGGATGAAAAGGGACCGCCTGTCCGTTTTCAACCAATCCGATCCACCAGACGGATTTGGAAAATAGGGTTCCCATCCATCTGCATTTAGCAGATCGGATGTCAGCGGACATGTCTTGCTGACATCTGTCGCTCCATAGAGGTGCATGGAGAGTCCGTTCAGGTCCGCCTGAAAAACTAACAGGCGGACCTGAACTGTCTGCATGTGTGAAAGATCCCCAACACAGATTTTGACAGATTTGTGAACAATATTTGAGAGAAATAGGCCTTTTGTGTACATAGAAAAAGTCGTAGCTCTTTGAGTTCAGTTTTATGATAAATAGGGGCAAACACAAAAGTGTTGCATTTATAATTTTGCTCAGTGTAATATGTAATAGTAAATAAAAGCAGCCCATTAAAATTTAGTTTGATTACAATTCATGATATACTGTTTATGAAATACTGATTGCCTTTTATGAAATGTGTTTAAGGGTCTTGAGCTGCTGTGCACTTTTTACAAATGAAAAGTATTTTTATACAGTGCTTATTTCAATGAACAATTTCATTAAGAAACATCACACTATCCCAAATGCTGAAAACTGTAAAATGTGATTATTTTTTTAATCTTTTACATTATGTTCTGATGGTTAATGTATTGCTGCTGATTTTAAAAGCACAAATGGCTAATTGGACAGAGAGGGTCTGCTTACTGAACAATTTATGTATGAAAAAAACAGTTATTTGCTCTGAATGTTGTCTCTCAAATTGAATCGCTGCTATATGACTCATTATAGGAGGAAATGACAGATGTTGCTGTTGATGGAATACAAATTAAAAATAGAAATTTAAAGGAAGTTTAACCTTTGCAAAGCAAATTACCTTTATGAAAGCCCCTTGAAATCGAAAGACGATGCTGGAGACTCATTTGTCTTTCATCGCAAATCATAGTACGCTAAAGACAAGATAAATTCTGTGTTATGGAAATATTCAAATTATTATTTAAATAAACTATTTGTGCAATTGGTTATTTCATGAGAATGTATGTACATGCAATATACAGTAGAACTTAGCAACCATGTTGTTGGAAAGATCTATGACATATTACCACTACTCTGTTGTCCCTTTGTTATGTTGCTTTGCAATGGATTTGACAATATAGTGCATTTTACAAGTGAATCATTGGGAATAGAGGTGTGGAAGCTTCCACTATTGTTCTGTTTCTGTTTCTGTTTATGCTAACTCTGGGGGTGTTACCCTTATCCTAGCTTTCTAGTGAACAGAGCAGGTGAAGTCAGAGCCCCTAATCTTCTTATTTGTTTTGGGTCAGTAAAGCCACTGGATTAGCACAACAGCCCAGCACACAGCATTTTATGGAGATTTTAGCATTGGTAGCCTACTTTTTTTATCAGCATAGGTCTATTTTAAAATAGTTGAAAAATGGTTTCCAATATGGTACAGGCATTTGACAAACCCTAAAGTACCAATCATATGTTCCTCTTGCATAGGTCAATATTCTAGATCAAGTGTAGCACCTGCCTGACCCCTGGTGGCATGTGGAGAACACCCAGAGACAGGGCAGGCTACCATTTTCCCAGGGCTGCGCCCTTGGCTGAAAGTGAAGGCAGGCTTTGTCTAGTATCTGGCATGAGCACATACAAAGGCCTCCTAGACCCCAGACCCCAGGCAAAATCACACAGCTGCACATCACACACTATCCCTAGGCAGTCTTGGTGAGACAGCTGGCAATCTACGAGTACCCTTGGAGATGGTGAAAATGAAACCAAGGCATAGAACATATATCTGCGCCTCCTGATTGTTCTTAAAGAAAGAAAGCAGTGTGCAAAAGGCATTATGTCTTTTCAGCCTGGATTCATTTCCATTATAAAAAAAAGTGTAGCACCACCTTAGCCCTGAGCAGATGAGGAGGACCCCCAGGTTTTTCGTTGGATGGCATATTAACTCTCAGGGCAGAATCCTTGACTTGTTGTGAGACAAAAAATAAAATTTGGTGTCAGTCACTTTAGAAAATTTAAAGGGTTTATTTTACTCAATAAACTTAAAGTGTTTGTTAACCCACAGGGTTCAATTTACATTCCTATCTTGCATGAAAGTTGCAGTGGTCGGGGCCGCCTCTCTCCTCCTCCCCTCCTGAATGACGTCAGCGTGGGATCCTCGGCCCCACCCGCTGCAACTCTCATGCGAGAGAGGAGAAAGACAGCGGGTTACGTGACCTGCACTCTGTAAATAAGGTATATAGCGGCATTTTTTATATAGCAAAGTCACAGGGGGATATTTGATTCCTCAACCAAGAGGATAATGTAAATTGTACCCTAAGCAGCAGAAGGGAAGGGGGCGGGCACGGACATGGAGCTCACAGACAGGGAGGGGGGGGAGGAGGGGGGGGGGGAGGAGACAGAGAGCAGCGCTGCAGATGACAGAGGCACATAAACTGACCACAGTGTCAGGGCTCAGCTGCCATGAGACACTGTGGTTTATGTGGTTTACAGTAGGGAGGGCAGAAACTGTCAGGATCAGCCAGGTTTTTTCAGGTGTAACAGGGAGCCAAATTACACAGCATAATCACTGTGCTGTATAACATTCTTTAAAGGAACAGGATCTTTATTTATTTTATTTTTTTGGGTTAACAAACGCTTTAATCAAAAAGGATTGGGGCACAGGATTATCAAAAATAAAGCTCCTGACTCCTCTTCTAGTAAATCAAAGTAATCAAACAGCACAGGTACCCTAATGGAAAGCAGTGAAAACTAGTTGCAATGTCCACTGGCAGCAGGTTATACGTTATATGTTCTCCAGTACACTCTTCAGCACAGAAGCCTCCTCCCAAGATGCTTCATACAGGCAGCCATCTTCCTGCTCTGCTTCCTCTGAATAAACCCTTCACCAAGACAGCAAAAATCCTTCATACCCCAGCTTCTGGGGTGGCTTCTGTTTCCTCAGGCCCAGGCTCCGGTCCTTCTCTCAGCAAAAACTTCCCCAGGCAGCAGGCCTAGGAGGAAAAGGACTTCCAGCACAACCTCTTCCCCAGGCAAAGACCCTTCTGGAAGGTCACACCCAAATAATTATAACCTTCTCTAGTATCTCCATTGCAAAGATTTCCCCCTACTTTCTTTGCAAATGATGATTATCAGACAGAACATGGAGTGATTTGAGATTCAACAGTCGGAGAAGCTAAAAACGTGTTGGGCAGAGATATTCTTTAAACTCAATTCAAACTAAGTCAGGTCCACAACTTACTCAATTAGAGGTTCTATCCACACATTCATCTTCTGCACTGTTAAGCTACACCTTCGTACCTTTAATAGTAGTACACCTAACAATACTCCAACAAGTCTCAAGAACATAACTGCCTTTCTGCCTAAACCCTAATTAAGATTAGAGGATCATATGGCAGTATTATGCCTTGGAGTTGATTGAGAGTTGTTGGAGTATTGGTACTGTTTGTGAAGGAGATCCGGATCTTAGTACAAGCACCCGCAGCCAGCCAGTCAATGGTATCACTTGTTTGATGCATTTAGTACTACATGTAAGACTCATAAAATGTCACAATAAAATGATATTATGAAGCCTTCTGCAAACACTTCCTTTACCTTCTCCGACTGAGCCAAATCCTCCTTTGTGTCTCACACACTTCCCCTTCCAGACATTACATATAACAGTAGGAGGGTTTCAACAACTGAGGCAGTAATGCTAATCCAGAGAGCAGTGGGCAAGACTAGGGGTAGCCAGGTGCTAATTGACAAGGTACAGGCTTGCAAATTCACGACGACAATGCTGATAGCCAAATCCCCTGGAACACTTTTCATCCCACTGTATGCATTCAGGCACAGCCCACATAAGGTTGAAATTATGCCCTGAGTTCAAGAGCAGATCTGTATCATTGCTACATCATCACAGGAAGCTGCATTAGGTTGAATTCATATGCAGGATCAACAAGTATGTGTGGAGGGACAAACAGAATACTGTAAGAGCAGATGTGTCCATAATTAGGTGCTGTAGTTCATATTTTTAATGAACACCCATAGTTCTATGTTCAAACTGTGAAAGGAACCCCAACATCGATTGCAAACTGCAGGACCCCTAGAAATCAATACATTAACTTGTGACGTTGCTTGGCCTATTCCTTTTAATATTCTGAAAGCCTTAAAAATGGATTGTAGTGCTAGCTTTTATATTACTATTCATTTTGCTACATTAGGTGAATTTTGAGTCTGCAGGTTTATCCATTAATGGATTCTGCATTCAATGTAAACTATTCTATTACTTAAACCGTCAACAACTTGTCAGTGGTGAGTAGTTGTTTATGTGGAATTCATTGACCTAACATAGGTTAAATACAACCATATAGCAGTTTACATGGTTATTGTAGAAGACAGATGAATGAAGCAGCGTGAAAAGGAATTCATGAACACGGACCAAGGAGAAAAATATGGTTCGTGCTCGGAGCCGTGTTCGTTTTTTCCAGGCAGCAGCTGCTGCTGTACGATAGCTGTATGTTGATTATACTGTGTGCTTTCACTTTTCCACTTACTCATTCTGTATAGAATGACTCCATGAATTAATTCTGCGGCTGTCTAAAGACTCTGGGGATTAAGAATTTCTGTCCAAACGAAACAGATAGGCCTCCCTGTGGGATGGCTGGGTACTTGTAGGAATAAGTATAGGTTAAGCAGCAGCATCAGAGGCTTTAGATGCACCACTGTGATGATTTTTTGAAGATACAGGAAATACAAAGTCAGTCAATATATAATAAAATACGTGAAAGTGATAGGGACCTAGCTAGCCAGGACTAGTTGAATATTTATGCAAGTGTCCAGACCTGTCAAGTAATTAATGATTCCCTAGGTGGACTGTCTTTGTAAATGAAAGTGTTTTTCTATTACTACAAATCTGTGGTTTATGACAAATCAAATGCTCTTTTGCAGTGATTAAAGGTAAAAGCTTTGATATGCTAAAATAGAAAAATTATGAAAGCACTTCTAGAAATATGAAAAGCATAAAAGGAAACTTTGTTATAACCTTTAAAATCTTGATTCACACTATTGTTTTGCAGTGATGCATGATATGGGCATTGATGCATTGTAGTGCCATTCATTTTGAAAAGCAGCCCAATACATTTGCAGTGCGGTGCATGGTAAAATACCTCTATGTGTTGTGGTGTTCTGTATAAAAAAGGGTGCAGAAATGTTTTTTGCATTGGTTAATTAAACACATATAAAGCTGTATAATAAGAAATACTAATATGCATTAATGTAATGCACCACTGCAGACAGGTGTGAAAGATAAAGGGTATATGCCCAGGGCCTTTCTTTCTCAGCAAATAGGTGCAGTAACTCAACCAGCCAACCCCCCCCCCCCTACCGTATTTAATGCACCAAGAGGCATTAAATACAAGGAGTGTGCTACATGCAGGGTTCAAGAGTGCGCTATGTTTAGATTGCAGGGGTGTGCTACTTCAGAAGTTCAGGACCACGCTGCTCACAGAGTGCAGAGTTCCGGACTGCGCTGCTTACAGAAGACAGAGTTCAGGACTGTGCTACAAACAGAGTGCAGCGTTCAGAACTGCGGTGTGTACAGTGTGCAGAGTTTACAACCACACTGGTACAGAGTTTCGGACCATGTTATGTACAGATTGCAGAGTTCAAGAGTGCACTACATACAGAGTACGGAGTTCAGGAGTGCTCTATGTACAGAGTGCAGAGTTCAGGTGTGTGCTGCATACAGAGTACAGAGTTCAGGAGTGCACTACATACAGAGTACAGAGTTCAGGAGTGCTCTATGTACAGAGTGCAGAGTTCAGGTGTGTGCTGCATAAAGAGTACAGAGTTCAGGTGTGCACTATGTACAGATACAGGGTGCAGAGTTTAGGTGTGCCACTCATACAGTGTGCAGGGTTCGGGTGTGTGCTACATAGATAGTGCAAAGTTCAGGATTGCGTTGCATGCAGAGTTTAGGATTATGCTGTGTACAGAGTGCAGAGTTTAGGATTATGCTGTGTACAGAGTGAAGAGTTTAGGATTATGCTGTGTACAGAGTGCAGAGTTTAGGATTATGCTGTGTACAGAGTGCAGAGTTCAGGAGTGCACTACATACAGAGTGCAGGATTCTGGAGTGCTCCACATACAGAGTATAGGGTTCAGGGTTCATGTATGTGTTGTAAACAGAGTGTAGAGTTTAGGACCACACTGTGTACAGAGTGCAGGAATCAAGACTGCATAGGACTGGTCCACTTTAAACCAAAATTACATCCTCCCTTTCCCCCAAATCACCCCCCTTCCCCAGTACAGAGTTCTATTCTCACCCCCAAACTCCCCTACTACAACTTGCCTCAGTAGGAGAGAGTGTATAGTGCAGGCTGCACGGGCTTCAGGAGGTGCTGCCTCTGCACTACCGTGGCTGTGCACATCCCCCACTCCTTCACAACCCCCCACTTCCTCATCCACTCTCATAGGCATGCGCTGAAGCAGGAAGGGTTCAGTGCAGCCACTGAAAGAGGAGCTCTGTCTGTGTTTTACAAATGACAATAGTGTGTAACAAGAACAGGACCAGAGGTGGTGAAAGTTCCCCAAGTTCCAGCTGAAAAAAAAGCCCTGTATAAGCCCTAACAATGAACATATTTTATTTGCCATCTTTTGGTCTGTTAAATATTCAATTGAATGTATTATGTTATATTTGTTTGATGACTGACAAAAAAACTGTTCATTCTGTCAGATATCTGTTACTGTTCACTTCGCCCATCACAGGAATGAGTACTTTCTCTGATTCAGACCCCATTTTATGTGCTTTCTCTTCCCTGATGCAGTAGCTCTGAACTCAGCTTTTAAGAGCTCACTCTTGTGATGGTGGGGGTGACCAGTAACTGCTGGGAGTCTCTTAGCAACATCCTAGCAAAAAGGCAGGATGGGATGATGATATCTTTGGGAGTTTTTCAGTCAGGCTTTGAGAGGTATGTATGTAAATGACCTACACCTATAGCAAGGGCATGATTTAAATTTGGTCAAAGTTGCACAGTTTGTTTCTATATACAGGTGCCCCTTACCCACAAAGACAGTTTTTTGGTGAACTTTGCATTCACACAGGCAGTCGGTCTGTGTCCAGGGCCGATCACTCACATGAGATTGATGGTTGGAGGATTACATGTGAATGGGAGTGATTAGCTTGCGTTCAATAGGGCTGCATACTTAGAGCTGATCGTGGGAACCCCTGCTAGGGTCTTGTTTTTTTTGTTTTTTTTAAACAAACATGTTACACTTACCTGCTCTCTGTAATGGATTTGCACAGAGCAGCCCAGAACCTCCTCTACTTGGGTCCCTCTTTGCTGCTCCTGGCCCCTCCCTCCAGTCGAGTGCCAACACAGCAAGCAGCTTGCTATGGGGGCACCCGAGCAGCTCCAAGTGACTATTTAGACATAGAGCTGCCATTCAGCTCTGCCCCCTCTCTCCCCTGATTGGCTAACTGACTTTGATGGACAGCTGCGGGAGCCAATGGCGCCGCTGCTGTGTTTCAGTCAATCAGGTTGGAGAGTCCCCGGTGGGTGATAAACTCGTGGACATCACTGGAAAGATCTGGGACTCAAGTTAGTATTAGCGAGGGCTGGGGAGGCTGCTACACACAGAAGGCTTTTTATTTTAATGCATAGAATGCATTAAGATAAAAAACCTTCTGCCTTTACATCTCCTTTAAAGATACAAGCTTGTAATGGGGCTTGTGATTGGTGTCAAAGAGTACATACAATTCCCTGCCCTACTTCTTCTTAGATAGAACAACAACCCATCTGCTTGTAGCCCTTTATATCTGCCATATTACAGTCCTTGTTAGGGGCCTTCCTATGACATGTTCAGCCATTAGCCTTTATACAATGTATTTAAAAGAAAGTAATGTCCATACAAATAGTACAGTTTCTGCACATTACTGGTGTTTCTTAAGAAGATGGGAGTGACACGTCACATCATATATAGTGGACAAATCGAAGCAGTCATTATGTGAAAGCAGCACAGAGCACTTCACCCTTAAGCCATCTTCCTCTTTTTAGCACAGCCTCTCTCTCCTTCCCAGGGTCATTAGTGTTCACTCAGAGGGCTCTTATTTGCCATAGGCTCAATGTATACAGCTCACAACTCCCTGTTTGTCCTTCCAGGGACAAGATCACTACAGCTGCACCTCTAGCTTCAGTACACTTCTCCAAGGTCCTCCAGGGGGATAGAGCTCACTGCAGAGAAAACTTGGCCTGGCCTGGAAGGCTTTTTGCCATCCACTCTAGCCTCCACCAACCATACGAAAAAGGAAATCTATGGCTAGCTCTTCTGGGTGCAGAACTAAATCACCCTGTCCTCCAGCACTGTCCGGGGCCTCTGCATTAGCGGACTAAATCTGCATGCTGGTGGGGATGCTGGCTCCCATGCCCCAACTGGTCTGGGCTCCTCCCCACCTGGGATATATATGCCCACTAACTCACTCATGACATCACTACAGGATGTCTTTAGCTAACAGGGCCTAGCACCTGATTACACTAGTCTCTGTTACCACAAGCTCTTCTGGAACAGAGCCACCTAGTGGCAGACTAGCTAACTTTACCTGCTTACAAGCTTGGGTCTTTTCCTCATGCTTTATACAATTCTGAAAATGGTTATGAAATCCACATATTTATATACTGAATTACGAGAAGCAATGAAACTAAACTATTAAAAAAAAACACAAAATATTTTTTTCTCTTGAAACACATACGAAATAAAAGCTGTTGTAAAGGGTTTGGCTATAGAGATTAGAGTTTGGAAGTGTAGGTGAGGCACAGGCACAATTCTCACCTCAAATGAGAGTTCTTGTAAAACTCCAAATAGCAGAAAAGCAATGAAATACAACCATTAAAGAAATACAACAATTTTTCTTGACACACTTGAATAGTAATGGTTATTGTATATCATTAGGATATATTTATAGTTATCAGAGCTTAAGAGGGTTTTCAAGATAATTGTCTATAAGATAAGAAGTCCAGGCATACGTGACACTTCAGTGAGAAGGAGAAAAAAAAAGATAGAATTTTTTAGGATATGACTACCAAATGTTAGGAAGATAAGATAGAGAAAAACTTGGAGGGAAAATTCAAATCCAATCCGGGCAGGGGCGGCTCCAGACAATTTTTTTTTTGCTTTACTTGAGGTAAAAGTGAGGGTGCTAATCCAGCGTGCAAAGAGCACTGCTGCTACCGCGCACCTGTGGGCATGGCCAAAAAGTGGGTGTTGCCAGCAAGTGGAGGTTTCTTCAATGGTGTTCAGTATGTCCTGGCCTCTGTATACCTATCAAAAGCCAAACAAATGCAGCACAACCCTACACTTCCATTATACAATTGTAAAAATGGACTTATAAGTGCAATGGTAAAACCTATACACGAATATCAAGTGCAAATCAACCAATGTATTGCAATATAGTAGTGATGGTGTCACCCCCTCCTGCAAAAATATTTTGAGAAATTGCAGAGCTTTAATGTGCAAATAATGGTGAAACCCCCTACATACAATAATAATAACAGAGACGCATACAATTTAAAATATGTACATCAATTACACATTGTATTATGATTATATATAGGGGGTTTCACCAATATTTGCACATTGCAGCTCTGCAATATTTCTTACCTTTTGCAGAAAAGGTGACACCATCACTTCTATATTCTAATACAGGTTGATTTGCATCTGTTATTATTTTGTGTAGTGAAGTAGAATAGTAAAATATCGAACCAGGCAGAACTTCAGCAAGGCAAGTTTATTAACAGCTGGTAACATACAGGTTTATGTTCAAAGTATTACAAGATACAGGTCTAATTTATACAGTTTCTTACAATGCAAGCATTAGATTATAGATATAGGTATTCTTATAGGTATTCTTATTCTCTAACCAAATTGAAACAATTGTGAATTGTTCTCACCTTGAACCAGAATGGGTCTTTTCTGCCAATTCTCGGGAACCCGTCACCTAATAAGGACCAGTCGGTCGACCAGTGGTCTGATCCCCTCACAAAGTTCTGGGTTCCAGCTCAACCAAGTTCGTGAGGGAAATTCACCTGAGACCACATTCTGGGACAAGTTAAGAAGTCTTCTATATTTGACTTGTACGAGGAGACAAGTTACGGACAGATATTTTCCCATTGGTTCTGACCTCTATGACCCTTGCAATAGGGCAGCATACACAGAGTTCGGCTTTATGAGCTCCTATCTGACTTGTCTGACTAACAATTGTAGAGCTTGCATTTATATACCCTTAATTAAGCCTTACCTTAAACCTTAATCATCTCTCCTACATGTGATTGGTCGCTAAGATCTACATCAATGTAACTAACCATAAATCTGACACCTGTTCTATAACCAGATAAACTTAATTATTCCCAGAATTCCTATATGTTTATTAAAGTGATTTATAACTGCTTTTGTCCAATTAAAAACACCTGTGTAGAGAAAGTCTGATACCCAGCTGTGTTATCATTTTGATAAGATTTAACTAAGTTCAAGAATTACAGATTTACGACTTTTGGGAGAATGAACTTCAATAACCCCACCAGATGTGTTATATGTCTCACTATATGTATGTATTTTAACAGTTTTAATGAGGGCACAAACAGACCTTTGTTTGACCCTGTCAAACTTAATTAATGTTCTGTACCTAACTTTCCCATATTCCACATAATTATTTTAATCATCTGTTTTGTTATCTTATTTGTTTGATTTATATGCATTTCAAGGACTTGGGACAGTTCTATATAGCTTAGATCTATTCTAATGAACTTTCACCCAGTAAACCATCTTATAAAAAATATGAGAAAGAAGCAGAGAGGTCATCTAAAGTTCAGCATTTAAAACTTTCTCTATATTTATACATTAATAAAGATTGATAATTATTGTTTTACTATTTAACAATAGTATTGATAAGACCACTACTATATAATAATAATAATAATAAATAATTATATTATTGATAAAACATATGCAAATCAATGTGAATAATATGAAATGCATTGAATATGAGATTCTACAACAGTAGGGGGTTTCACCATTATTTGCACATTGACACGCTGCAATTTCCCAAAATATATTTGTAGAGGGGGTGACACCATCACTACTATATTGCAATACATTGGTTGATTTGCACTAGATATTCATTTATAGGTTTTACCATTTCACTTATAAGTCCATTTGTACAATTTTATAGATGAAGTGTAGGGCAATGCTGCATTTTTTGCTTTTTATTGATTTGTGTTAGATGAGGGAACCAGCTAACAAGATTCTCTTATTGCTTTTGAGATTTTTTTAGTTGCATTATACTTGTTTTACTGTATACTGGTAATCACTGAAACTGCATATTGGTGGCCAGTGTGCCCCTGTATGCTGGTGCTACATGCAGGGTGCAGGAGGATGCTACGTGCAGGTTGCAGGAGGATGCTACGTGCAGGATGCAGGAGGATGCTACGTGCAGGATGCAGGAGGATGCTACGTGCAGGATGCAGGAGGATGCTGCTTGCAGGGTGCAGGAGGATGCTATGTGCAGGGTGCTGGAGGATGCTATGTGCATGGTTTAAGAAGATGCTACATGCAGGGTGCATGGTTCAGGAGGATTCTACGTGCAGGGCTCAGAAGGATGCTACCTACAGAGTGCATGGCTCAGGAATGCATTACATACAGAGTGCAGGGCTCAGGAGGATGCTACGTACAGAGTGCAGGGCTCAGGAATGCATTATGTACAGAGTGCAGGGCTCAGGAGGATGCTACATACAGATTGCAGGGCTCTGGAATGCATTACCTACAGAGTGCAGGGCTCAGAAGGATCCTGCACCCAAGGGTACTTAGGGAACTCAGTCAAGTAATTGCCAGACCATTGTTCCTAATTTTTACTGACAGTCTACTGACTGGAATGGTACCAGCTGATTAGAGAAAAGCCAATGTAGCGCCAATATTTAAAAAAGGGCCAAAATACATCCCTGGGAACTACAGATCAGTTAGCCTAACATCAATAGTGTGCGGGTTCCTGCACAGTTGTCTATTGAAATCACCCCTGAAGTTACCAAAAGTAGTGCAGGAACTATTTTTGGGAATGAGTGCAGCACTGCAAAGTCAGTGATTTTGTAGTGATGCTGTTTTGTCAAATCGCATGCCCAATCGCCCCGATGTGAACATGGGCTTAGACGCATTCATTTATGTGCCAGTGCTATAACAATAATGATACAAGTAGTGATGGTGTTTTCACTGTGCTGTAGACAATTGTGAAGGCTGATTAGTTATTATTTTGTTTGTGAATGGATTTAGTGGCAACATTACAGTTCTCCTCGGAAATTGCACTTTGCGAAGATTGTCCTGGTTAAAATACCACACATTAGGTACTCCACTAGGATTAAATGTTGAAAGCTGTTTTGCAAAAAGCCCTATTTTCCTAGGCAGCAATTTCAAAAGTGTTACACAAGGAGTAAATTCTGATGTTGACTCCACTAGTTTACATTTGCCCACCCTGAGCAATTTTGGCCTTAGCATATGGTAATTATATTTGCCATAATAAGGTAGGTCACCATCAAAATTCCCTTTGCTATGTTATGTACAGGTTGCCAGAGCTCTTGGCTTACAGGACTGTCATAGCAGCATTGAAGGTATTACTCTACAAAAACACAGGCTGTCGAGTGTCTAGGACAGCTTTAAAATTGCTCACTTTAACATGTAAAGCTTTTAAAATCGCATTAGCATAATGTCAAATATTAACAAAACAGCTGTTTCTTTACCGTCAGCCAGCCATCTCAGTTGCAAAACTGCCAACAGCTGAAAACGCAGAAGTTGGAAAGTAAAAATGTGGAAATAACCCATAAAACACCGCAGGCTACTGCAGTAAATAGGAGGTGGATGCGATCTGGCAGGGAAGCCGCCAAAACCATGGATCCTTAACTGTATAAATGACACATGGGATCTGTGATTATCTGGAATTGTAAACACTAATCTCACAAACGGTGCAGAATAAAACTTTGTACTGGATGGCATTCCTTCATTTTAAGATTTTTTTTTGTTCTGCTTTTCAGGAACATTAGCTTTAAAAATGCATTTGTAAGCTTGACTGACACATCACAAGATTTGTTTAGTTTTTTAAACATTTAGAAAAGTTGTTTTCCTTACAGCAATGATTCAGGGTAAGCAGTGGGTAGTGCTATGTGTATCATTAATGGGTTTAGACGTGTTTTATAATTGATTAACAAATGACTGTGGGCAGAAAGCGCACCACTACATTAGCAAATACACATCATTACATCACATTATGTGGAAAGCTTCTTTGTCCCAGCCAGACTTCTCCTTCATGTGGATAAATCAGTGAGCTAAGAACTTACTTCTTGGTTAAATCCATGGAATACATGATAAAACGCTGCCTTTATTTTTCTTCTCATTTAAAAGTCCCTGTCTAAGTTCTGCTCCTAGATGTGCAGGACATCAATACTAGGAATAATTGCCTTACTTCATGCTTTTCTGTTCAGATTCTGAAGGATTTCTAAAGGACTAATTAGGTGCCTACATAGTTGCGCGAAGGGGGTGTGCCAGTGTGCAAAGGGGGTGTACCAGGCCACACCCTAATCACTACATGCAGTGCCGATTGCCCCTACTGGCTTCCCCAGTGTTGCCCCGCAGTGCTGCTGGCTTGCCTCCTCTCCCCCCAGCTACTGCGGCGGATGTTTCAAGATGGAGAGTGGGAGAAGAAGGTAGGAAATATGTCATTTACCAGGGCCTTTCTTTTCTAAATGAACACACTCACTCTATTCATTCATAACTGAACTACATTAAACTGTGCTTACTATGCTTCAGTTTGTGAATGAACATGAAGCCACTCAGCAAAGAATACTTTCCATTCATTCACTGTCCAATGCAGCTGAGGCTGCAGAGAAAGGCATGTGTGTTTGAGCTTTGCTGTGCACACCCTAATGCAGGGGTAGGCAACCTCAGCCCTTCAGCTGTGGTGAAATTACAAGTCCCATTAACCGCTTCCCGACCGCCTCATGCCGATGTACGTCGGCAGAATGGCACGGCTAGGCAAAACCACGTACAGGTACGTGGCCCTTTAAAAGCCTAGCCGTGGGTCGCGCGGTCGGGAGCTCCGTGACCACGGCCGCGGGACCAGCGGACCCGATCGCCGCTGGTGTCCCGCGATCGGGTCACAGAGCTGAAGAACAGGGAGAGGCCTGTGTAAACAAACCTCTCCCGCGCTTCCTACTCTGCCTGTCATTGATCGGCTGTTCCCTGTCATCGGGAAAGCCAATCAATGACGTCAGACGTCAGCCCCGCCCCCTAATGTAAAAAAAAAAAACACATGTCACACACCATAACCCCTCCCCGCCCCCTAGTGGTTAACTGTTTCACTGCCAGTGTCATTTATACAGGAATCAATGCATTTAAATAGCATTGATTGCTGTATAAATGACAATGGTCCCAAAAATATGTCAAAAATGTCCGATGTGTCCGCCATAATGTTGCAGTCACAATAAAAATCGCTGATCTCCGCCATTACTAGTAAAAAAAAAAATATTAATAAAAATGCTATAAAACTATCCCCTATTTTTTAAATGCTATAACTTTTGCGCAAACCAATCAATAATCGCTAATTGCAATTTTTTTTTACCAAAAATATGTAGAAGAATACGTATCGGCCTAAACCGAGGAAAAAAAAATTTTTTTTTATATATTTTTTAGGGATATTTATTATAGCAAAAAGTAAAAAATATTGAATTTTTTTCAAAATTGTCGCTCTATTTTTGTTTATAGCACAAAAAATAAAAACCGCAGGGGCGATCAAATACCACCAAAAGAAAGCTCTATTTGTGGGAAAAAATGGACGCCAATTTTGTTTGGGAGCCACGTCGCACGACCGCGCAATTGTCAGTTAAAGCGGCGCAGTGCCGAATCGCAAAAAGGGGCCTGGTCCTTTGGCTGCCAATTGGTCCGGGGCTGAAGTGGTTAAACATTGCAAGACCCTGACCATCACAGTTATGACACCTAGAGGCAGAGGCATGATGGGATTTGTAGTTTCACCACAGCTGGAGTGCCGAGGTTGCCTACCCCTGCCCTAATGCAATAGGTTGGGCACACCTATGGGTACCTATCACCTACAGTGGGTCACTCCTAGAGCAATTGTTGCATGTTCCAGCATTTGAGCTGGTTGATCACATGTTCTACCAAAACTGTGTTGTCCACAGCTACAAACCATATTGCACTTTTATATGATATAACTCATTAAAAGAAGAATTTCAGGTAAGTATACAACTCTAACTATTTTTAAATTTTGTACTATGTAATTACCTTTCATTTTTTTTTATATATAATAAAAATGCTATTGTCATCTGTTAGATGCTAGCTCAGATATCAAATCAGGCTGACAAGGAAAATAATCAAACTGGTTGATGAAATATGAAGGCAGAAACACACAAATGACAACTGACCTATCATCAGCCTGCATGCCTGAGCAGGGCCGATTTAAAGGTTTGTAAACCCTCATGGTTTTTCACCTTAATGTATTCTATGCATTAAGGTGAAAAACCTTCTGTGGTGCTGCAGCCCACCCGAGCCCCCGTTTTACTTACCTCACCCCAATCTTTCTCCGGCTGGGAACGAGCACACGCTAGTGTCTCGTGTCCTGATTGGATAGATTGATAGCAGTGCAGCCATTGGCTCCCGCTGCTGTCAATCAAATCCAATGACGCGGACGCCGGGGAGGCATGCCGAGTCATACATTCAGCGGCTATGGACGACGAATGCTGGACTCGGGAGCGCGCCCACAAGGTAACCCCCTGGGAGAGCACTTCTCCTAGGGGGTTAACTGATGTGGGGAGGAGCCACGAGAGCCACCGAGGGACCCCAGAAGACAGTGTTCGGGGCCACTCTGTGCAAAACGAGCTGCACAGTGGAGGTAAGTACGATATGTTTGTTATTTTAAAAAAAAAATACGAACCCTTACAATCACTTTAAAGGATAAGTTCACCTTTTGTAACGTGTTACATGTTACACACATATTCAGGGTCAAACATGTAACATCCCCCACTTCCCCAATCCCCCATTCTGACAACTAGCGTGAGATCGAGCCCCCCCCCCCCCCCCCCCCCCCCCCCCCCCCCCCCGCAATCTGTCACAATCTGCAACAAATGTGGATGTGCAGGGCTCCGCCTGCTCAAAAAAACACTAAAGATAACCTGAATTTTTTGTGTAATGTGAAAGATGAGGTTACGCCAAGTAAATAGATACCTAACATGACCCGCTTTAAAATTGCGCACACTTGTGGAATGGCGCCAAACTTAAATTTTTTTACAGATTACGTGTTTAGAGAGGAGGTCTACTGCTGCTCTTGCTCTAACGATCGTGGTATATGTAACCTGTGTGTATCTGGCTCTGATAGTAGCCAGAGCCTCATCAGCCACTGACCTCACCGCACGTCCCTGGTGTGTATGGCAGCCAATCCAACAGAAGCTGACCCTTCTGTAGGAGGCTCATGACCGAAAATGGTCTACCGACCGACTTCCAATCAGCGCTCTCATCCAATGGCCGTCCCCCTGTCAGAACACAATAGCTCAGCAGTGGTGATCACTGTATTAACATTGCATAGCTAGTGTAAGTACAGCAGCTCCAAACTGAGCTGACAGTTGAGTAAAATTTAAAACTAGCGGTGCGCCGGTGTGTACTAGGCTCAAATATCTGTGCTAGGATTTAAGGGATTAAGCATGAGTTTAATTGTTGGTTTTAGATTATGGGTTACATTTAGACCACTTTCACACTGAGGAGCTTTTCAGGCGCTTTCACGCTAAAAACAGCGCCTAAAAAGCTCACGAAAACGTATTTCCATTAAAATCAATGAACGCTTTCACACTGGGGCAGTGTGCTGGCAGGGCTGTGAAAAACTCCCCTCCCCATTGAAATTAATGGAAAGCTCTTCAAAAGCGCCTGAAAAGCTCTTCAAAAGCGCTCAGTGTTTTTACTGGCAGTTTAGAAGCGCTTCAGTGTGAAAGTGGCCTAAGACCACTTTCACACTGAGGCGCTTTTCAGGCACTTTCACGCTAAAAACAGCGCCTAAAAAGCTCACGAAAACGTATTTCCATTAAAATCAATGAACGCATTCACACTGGGGCAGTGTGCTGGCAGGGCTGTGAAAAACTCCCCTCCCCACTGAAATGAATGGGAAGCTCTTCAAAAGCGCCTGAAAAGCTCTTCAAAAGCGCTCAGTGTTTTTACTGGCAGTTTAGAAGCGCTTCAGTGTGAAAGTGGCCTTAAGCCCCATACACACGGTCGGACAATCCGCGGACCAGGTCCGTCGGACCATGTCCGTCATACTTTGTCCGATGTTGGTTTTGCGTACACACGGTCGGACAAAGTTGTCGGAAAATCCGATCATTCTGAACGTGGTGACGTTTGTTGCCTACGACGGGACTACGTAGAGGCTAGTAGCCAATAGCTTTGGTCTTGTAATGTGATCTGAGCATGCGTGGCACTTTGTCCGGTCGGACAACCGTACACACGATCGGATTTGGTGTGATCGGACCGTGTTGACGGCAAATCTTTCCAGCAGGAGATAAGACTTTGTCCGTCGGACAAACCGACGTACACTGTCCGATGGTGCATACACACGGTCTGATTTTTCAACAACATTGTCCGATCGGACAGAATCCATGAAAAAGTCAGACCGTGTGTATGGGGCTTTAGAGTTACTTTAGGAGTTTATTTTCAGGGGTGAGTAAGGGGTTAAGTATAAGGGGTCTGTTTATTAACGTTTTTACATAACATTACATAAGTCATATAACTTTCATCCAGAATTCACAAATGTTTGGAACCTTTTAGAACAAAATGTGAATTTTCAGTAAAAATTGTGTGCATCTTCCATCAAAACATTTCTAAATAGAACCCTAAATGTTAAAAGGCCGTTAATTGCTCAATAAAGTTTTAGGATTTTTCATGAATGTTGGTTTAAGTGATATGGTTAGCTTCAGACTAAAGAGCCAGAAATGTGGCAAAATGCTTACATTTTATCTCTGGTCTTTCAGGGCCAGCATCTTATAAATATAGGGAGAGTACTCAGCGCTGTCAGAAATAAATAAATAAAACTAAAAAAGATGCCTGCTGCAACTCAAGGTTAATTCAAGAAATGCCTCATAAGTACAATATAATAAGATAGTGCAGCGCAAAAAATAATAAATGGTAAAATGAATAAATCAATGTGATTTTAAATAGTCCCAGAATAAAGTCAATGAAAGTTCCAGTATAAAGTGCATGTGCAAAACTACAGTAGCTTCAAGTGGAAATGGTGACAAAATCCAGTAACAAATCACTGTGGTGGTGGTCCCTTTACCGAAAGTAAGGAAGGCCTCTCACCTCCCTGCTTCGACCTACAATAGGTCACAAAGCAATATGTAGCTACTTCAAACTCTGGTCTCCACCGTCAGGATCTCATCTCAAACGTCAAAGAAAACAACCAATAGGATAGCAACAATACAAGAGTTGGAAGCACGCTATGAGATATTTGTCAAAGAGAAAAAATAAAATACCAAAATGTGCTGCAATTCAAATAAAATGAATACAACAAAAATAAAAATAAGCCAAGTATCAAAGTGAAAAGGTCCCAAAGTGATAAAATGTCCATTTGGAGGCCGGGAGGTGGAAGAGACAGTGGTGCTGGCACCACGATGGAGTATGAATGCAATTATTACAAGATCTACTCAGAACAACCTACTGAACAACACCAAAGAATACATCTTTTTCTTGTGGATAATGTTACATCCATTCTTGTTGGCTCTACATTGATGGTTACTGTTTAAACCTGCTTGTGTTTTATTTTCCTTCTTAGGTATGTAGCCCCCTGTTCCTAAAATTGGGGCTATAGTGTAAATTTCGTTTTTGGCTGAGCTGTAAACAGTTCAGATTGATTGTACATAGTTTATTTGGTTCTGTTCTAAACTTGACTGGGTTGTGCATTTCCCACTGTTGCCAGTAGGTGTCACTGGTACCACAGGACAGTGTGGGAATTACAACTAGGTTGAGCTGTAATCAATATTCTTTTTCCGGAAACAGCCCAGTAGGAGGTTCCTGGCCGCTGTGAATTCTGGGAAGGGGTATTTATTGGACAGATGCCATGTGCTCTAGTCAGTTCTTACCTCAGGGCCCTATTGGCCCGAGGCTGTATCGCTGCATCTTCTGCAGTAGACCCAGAAGCCTATCTGGGGCCTACTACTCCTGAGGTGGTCCTTAGGCTGTCTTGCCTAGGTGGAAGAAGCCGAGCCAAGCTGAGGAGATGCAAGAGAGGACCCTTGCTGGAGAGAGCCGGGATGAAGGCTGGTCTCTCAGAAGGGCCTGGTAACTTGTTTGGAGGACGCACCTATATCTAACTACCCTTACAGTACCGCCGGGTCAGTTTAAAGGTTCTGGTACTATCAAGCTGTTCTACAATCTAATCAAGGTAACATGCTTCTGGCTGCTAAGTTTGTGAGAGAGACTTATCCAGGCATCTACTGGCTGCTAAGTCTGTGAGAGAGGGGGGCATGGCTTGAAGCGCGAGGTGGATGGACGCACAATAACTGAGCTCCGGGAGTCTGGGAGGCCCGAGACCCGCTAATACCGTCAGGGCATTAAATATGTCCACACAACTGAAGAGGGGGACCCACGGACATACTCTCCGCTCATTTGTGACCCCTAAACGGAAAAATCCAGCGGCGAATCTGAGCAAATTCAGATTGAGCAGCGAGGGGGAGGTCTGCCAAAATGGCGCCGGCCCGCAGACAGAACGTGGAGGAAGATATGGAGGATGATGAGATCTCTCTGCCGGCATCTGAGGACTCAACAACAGGTAACACTGCCAAAGACAAGCCCCTTACTTATGCTGACATGACAGATATCGCCACAGACATCAAAAGGTCTTTTGCCTCAGCGATCACTGACATAAAGACTGAGCTGTTAAAACTCTCAGAGCAAATGGCGGTCACAGAGAGAGCAGGGAAGAGGAGAGACAGAGCCCTGGTAAGGCTGGACGATGTTGCCATTTCCCACACACATCACCTAATTGAGATGAACAGGCATTTAGAAGATTTGGACAACAGGGGCAGACGCCACAATATACGATATACGTGTCAGAGGTGTCCCTGAGTCTGTACCGAATGACCAAATAAAACCTGCACTGACCACCATTTTCAATGAGCTGAACAGGCCTGAGCATACTCCAATTGATTTTGACAGAGCACACAGAGCTCTGCGGCCTAGAGCACCTGATGACAACCCACCCAGGGACATTGTATGCTGCCTCCCCAACTTCTGCTTAAAAGAAGAAGTACTGCAAAAAGCAAGGGCAAACAAAAAAATTCTGTTCAATGAAGCCACAATACAGCTATTCCAGGACCTTTCCCCTATCACCCTGAAAAACAGGAGAGCCCTGAAGCCACTGCTAGCAATAATGAAGGACAGGTACATTAACTACAGGTGGAAATTCCCTTTTGCCTTGCAAGCCTCTTTTATGGGGAAACAGCACATGCTTAGAATCCCTGAAGAGCTTCACAAATTCTGTGACAACCTCCAAATCCCGCCAGTAGACCTACCTGACTGGTACGCAGAATTCCTGCTACCCCCAGAGATCAATAACCCTCAACATAATCCAGGGTTCTCACCCATGCAATCCCCCTCCCAGCAAGTAAGGCCCAGAAGGAACAACGGCATATGACTCCCCTGCATCCTCCAAAAGCGCCAAAAAACAGAGGGTTAAGTAGAGGGGTTGCACAAGATGCCCACACAACCACTCTCTGATCCCAGTTCACAAATATTTGCAACACCACAGCACCTTTTTTGACATGGCTGAAACACCATAGATCCAGTTTAGTTCTCACCTGGGACCTTTCCTCCAGTTCGTTTATGTTCCTTCCAGCTAGAACCCTATAAATCAGAAATAACTGACAGACACAAGGCTATATCTGGAACGAAGCATCGACCATGAACCACCAGCAGAGGGCGCAAGAAGACCATATCCTATCATTATACAACAGGAACAGCAGACTTATTGCCTAACGCCTGCCCTTTCTCTTCCTTTTTCCCTTTCCAACCTATCTTTTTACCCCGTTGCAACAGGCTCCCCTCAACTTCTCTGGAAGACCCAACAATGGCATGGAAAGAATGACAACTACCAATAGATGGACTAAATCAAACTAATGCCGGCGAGCAGACACCACACTCATCCCATGCCCACCACAACAATCTTTTGCACTCCAGCAATCCATCAACAAAGACATACATGGCACATTGGCTGCAGCGAAAGACTCTCCGCTTACCTACCTCCAAGAAAGGTTTTTTCTCACCATTTTATTTACCCATTTCTGTTTATATTTTATGTTTTTTGCACACACCATTGGGATACGAAATATACTGTTAAGTCTTAAGGGAGTGACTGGGTTGCCCTAAATCAATATGCGGCAATGACAGCCACACTCAATGAATCTATTAACATTGGAGAGAGGTTGACGTGCTTGGACCGTGGATAGTGGGGGCGTCCAATACTTCCCTGATCACGCCAGAAATTTAACACATTAATGATCACATCTGAACCTAACTGTCATAGATCACAACCAGCCGTGTTCACATTCAGAACTAAAATCAAACAAGTGTTTAAACCCCAATACCAGAGGTGTTTCATATCCCTCCATCCCTTCCTATGTCGGACCCCCCCACTATCCATGATGCAGGCACGAATGAGTATTAATGTCAAAGGTTATACACGAACGTACATATTCCTTTGTGAGACTAGGAGGGGGCAGAACTACCAATACCTTCTAACCCCCATACCTCCCTTTCGCTGCCCCTATCCCCCCCCCCCCCACTCTCTATATGGCATACCTCTGCTACGCCAGACTTGTCTACCCACCCCCCTACGAAGCTTCAGGACTCGGGCTTAGGACAAAATTTGAACGTAGAGATTAAACTCTACATAAGTAAGTTGGTGGTTCAGAGTGACATACCACCCCTCTACAATGTTTGCACCCCAGGTGACAATTGATCTTTCATAGTCATGAAGTTACTATTGATACTAATACACATTTTGTTTCTTGTGTTTTCGCTATAACCCAAAATCTGTGGCACCCTGTTGACAATCATTTAATGTTAGAAACAACTCGCATGCTTAACCCCCTCCCCTTCGCTGTACCCATACAATACAAACGGTATGACAATATAAACTAAGATTAAGCACTCGCAACTCCCGGCGTCACTAGAGACAGACGTTATTCTCAGGTGACACGTTCTTACTCGTTGGTAAGAAATACCTCACTGGTGACAAACACCCACTACCACTCCTCCCACCACCCCCCAAGAGTACAACTTAGTACCTGATTTTCCAGGTACTATCCGGCTCCCCGCCTTTTAGACAGGATTTGAGCATCCACTCAACAACACCCCTTCTCTCTCCCCCGACCCATTGTATAACACCCCACTTTTCCCTCCTAACGTACCCCACCCCCCACCTAACACACACATAACACAACTATACGACTTCATTCAGCACCCAACCCCTAATTACTGGAACGCGCTACATAAGAAACCTCTCATAGAGTGAGCCTTACTCAACGGCTCTCTAAATACTACCTGACCCAACACCCGGGACAACCAGACACCTGGAGATCTATCCACACCACAGGTAGAGACTACTCCTTCTTTTCTCACCCCCACAAAAGGTATTCATGAATCAACCTTATCTTCGTCACACAACGGGACCTTGGTAATGTGAAATCAGCAGAAATAGGCATAATAACGATCTCAGACCACGCACCCACAGCATTATCCATACAACTCGACCCCCCCAAAAGGTCATTTTTCAACTGGAGATTAAACGCCTCTCTTCTGACGGACCAGACGATTAAAGACGAAGTCCACGACGCAATTAATGAATACTTTAGAAATAACTTAGACTCAGACACTGACCCTCTGACTAATTGGGAGGCACATAAGAGTGTAATAAGAGGCAACTTAATGAAATGGGGTGCAAGGAAAAAAAAAGACAGAGAGAGAGAGATAAACGATCTGACCACGCAAATCATTAACTTAGAATCCCAGCACAAAAAATCACTATCCACCTTGGTTGAAGAAGAACTCACAAGGTGCAGAAACACCCTAAAACAAATACTCAACCTAAAAACTAGGAAAGCGCTCTTCTTTAAAAAGGGCATATATTATGAACAGGGAGACAAAAGTGGGAAACTATTAGCCAAAGCCCTCAAGGACGCACAAAGGACGAACACAGTACACGCCATAAAAGACGCACACGGCGTACCCAAACACAACCCCACAGAGATCGCAGACCTCTTCCACCAATTCTATACAAAACTCTACAACTTACCAAACCAACATAAACCTAGCCACCTGAAACACACAAAACAAGAAATAATAGACCAATTTCTAAGAGACAGTAAGCTACCCCACCTGTCCCCGGAAGACATACAACAACTAGAGGAACCCATATCCACCATTGAAATACTTAGTGCAATTAAAGAACTGAAATCAGGCAAGAGTCCAGGACCCGACGGATTCACCTCCCAGTATTATAAAATTTATACGCACCAGCTAGTCAAACCCCTACTAAACACATTCAATTACCTAGCCCGAAACAGACATTCCCAAGATCCATTCCTCATGGCACACATAGCAGTGATTCCCAAACCAGACAAAGACCACACAGACTGTGCAAACTACCGACCTATATCCCTTCTTAACACCGACTTAAAACTCCTAGCCAAAATACTAGCTAACAGATTAAAACCCCTATTAGCAAACATCATTGGCCCCGAACAAGTAGGATTCATGGCAGGCAGAGAGGCGAGGGATAATATCACCAAAGCACTTAATCTGATACATTCCTCCAAATACTCTAAAACAAGCAAACTCCTACTTTCCACCGATGCCGAAAAGGCTTTTGATAGAGTTTCCTGGGACTACATGATGAGTACTTGCACCCATATTGGACTTGACAGCCACATGATGTCATGGATAACGGCCCTCTATCAAAACCCCCAGGCTAGAATCAAAGTCAATAACACACTTTCAGACCCGATAAAAATAAGAAACGGTACGAGACAGGGGTGCCCCCTGTCCCCCCTTCTCTTCATTATCTCATTAGAACCATTAATCAGAACTATTAATGCCAATAGGGACATAAGAGGATTTAGGATTGGAGATAGGGAATATAAAACCGCCGCATACGCGGATGACCTTTTGTTTTTCCTCACTGAACCACACATCTCTATTCCCAACCTTGAAAAAATATTCGAAATTTTTGGCTACATCTCCAATTTCAAAATCAACAATGCGAAATCTGAAGCCCTGAACATAAACCTCCCATCTGACCAACTAAAACTATGAAAAGACAACCACAACTATACATGGGTGACACACAAACTTAAATACCTGGGGATAAACCTGACTGACAACATAGACTCCCTATACCACCATAACTATGAACCATTACTGAAAACACTGATCAGGGACCTCCAAAAATGGCACGCGAAGACATTCTCTTGGTTTGGCAGAGCCTCAATACTTAAAATGACGATACTACCCAGACTCCTTTACTTTTTTAATGCCCTCCCCATCAAGATCCCTGAAGCCTTCTTTACTACACTGACTAGAGCGCAGAGGCGTTTCCTATGGGCGGATAAAAAAACCAAGAATACAAATGAGACTCTTAACACTCCCTAAGAACAGAGGCGGCATTGGTCTCCCGAACTTTAGAAAATACCATCAAGCTTCCCACATCACACGAATAATAGACTGGCACTGTCATAACGCAAACAAAGACTGGATCCAACTAGAACAGTACCTCACCCCATACAACCTGACTTTCTACCCATGGACAAGATTCTCTAAAATGGACAGAAACCTAGAACACCCACTGGTGTCCACCACGCTAAATGTCTGGCATAAAATAGCTGGTAAACACCGACTAGCAACAATACCAGGACCACTTACACCGATCACAAACAACCCAGACTTTATCCCAGGCCTACACCTCAAGCACATACGAACCTGGACGACAACTCAATGTCTGATAGATTCTAGAATGAAAACACTAGAGACCTTACAAGCGGAATGGGAGGGTCCATTTCCTGGTATATGGTTCTATTTGCAACTAAAAGACTACCTGCTCAACAGTAAACATAGAGCAGCATACTGCCTTCCACTACTCCCATTTGAAGATGTATGCTTCAAAAGATCCCCTATTAAAAATACCACCTCCCTAGCCTATTCCTGGTTAAACCAGACAGAGATCGCAGATAATGATAAACACAAAAGGAAGTGGGAAAAGGATCTAAACACTACATTCACTAATGCTCAATGGGAGAAGGCATGTATTCTGACTCACAAATGCTCTCTGAGTACCAAATACCAAGAAATATCATACAAAATACTCACCCAGTGGTACATTACGCCTCATAGGATCAGGAAATGGACCCCCTCGAGTTAGGACTCTTGCTGGAGGTGCAACAGTAACGTGGGCACCTTCCTCCACATCTGGTGGACATGCCCCCTTATACAACCTTTTTGGAACACAGTGATATCATGGATTAAATCCATAACAGAAACTAACTTAGAACTCACCCCAACAGCATGCCTGATAAACATAAACAACTTCACTATAAGCAGATACAAAAAGTCTCTGACCAGACATCTCCTACTGGCAGCCAAAACACTTATACCCATCCACTGGAAGACTAAACACACACCCACCATTACAGACTGGATAGACAGAGTAAATTATATCCACAAGATGGAAGAACTAGCCACGATGAAACAGGAAAACGATTCTCGTTTTAATGTCACGTGGCAACCATGGTTAATATTCAAATACTCACCTGAATATCTAACCCTTACCACACTAGATAACCCAGACAATCCGACACCAACCAGAACCATGACCCCTTGTAACTCAGACTGAATTACAGACCCCTAACATGATACTACCAGGAGCAATAATAACAACCATACACGCTTCTGAACTCCAAGATAATGAAACTTTATCCTCAGACTAGTACCGAAGGACCTCTCTCTATGAGAACTATCACCACACTACTTATCCCACCCCTTTCCTTGATATCGTGACTCCTCACCCAATCCACCCCCCCCCCATCACCCCTCCCTTCCCTAAAAACGCTACCCCCCGAAAATATCAAAACCCAACCTATTCCCTATACTGTACTATGTATAATACCATATGTTTAAATATGCTGTAAACATTATCTATTCAATGTTATACGCTTATGTAACATTACATGTTATGTACTTTTGTTATGTACTTTGTTTCAATAAACCTTTTGATTGAGAAAAAAAAAAGTCTGTGAGAGAGACTTATCCAGACTGGCACCTATATTCTGTTCAAACTTCCCATTATATCCAAGGACTCAGTCCTGTGGTAAATGTAAGCTCGCTCCATGTATCTGGAGGTACCTCTTTGCTCCCAGTAGACCCAGGGGAGGTACCTACCTGCATGCACTGTGGTGTCTCTTCTGTGGGGAAAAAAAATAAAAGTCAGCAGCTACAAATACTGTAGCTGCTTATTTCAGGTGTCAAATGTGGCACCGGGGAGGGGGCAAATAAGCAGAGCTTCCACTTTTGGGTGGAGCTCATTTTTTAGTAGGAGAGTGCCTGCAGACTGATGGAATTGCCCAGCATGGAATCTATATGAGAATGATGTGACTATAATCTTATGCCGCGTACACACGAGCGGAATTTCCGTCCTAATAATCTTAGATGTTTTTTCCGACGGAATTCCGCTCAAACTTGTCTTGCATACACATGGTCACACAAAAGTTCTCTGAACTTTCGACCATCAAGAACGCGATGATGTACAACACTATGGCGAGCCGAGAAAATGAAGTTCAATTCTTCCAAGCATGCTTCAAATTGTTTCCGAGCATGCGTGATTTTTTGCGCGTCCGAATTGCATACAGACAATTGCATTTTCGGATAGGAACTTTTCCACACCAATAAATAGAGAACATGCTCTCAATCTTTTGCTGGCTGGAATTCCGCCAGAAAAGCATAAACGCAGTTGCATTTTCCAACAAAAAGCTCTCATCTGAGTTTTGCTGGCAGCATTTTCGTGTGCATTAGAGTCATATTGTTCTGGTAAGTGGATTTGAGTCTCTGTAAGATGGTGGTGGAACACTTTTGAAGAGGTGTTCTTTGAAGATTGATACCTTTTTTTATACACCGTTACACCCAAACTTTGAAATTTTGGAAATGTTATCACTTTGGGATGTTTTCCTTTTAAAACTTGGTTTATTGTTATTTTTTGTTGCATTCATTTTATTTTAATTGCAGCACAGCACATTTTGATATTCTTGGGTACAGAGTGCAGGGATCAGGAGTCTGTTATTTACAGAGTACATGGGTCAGTACTCGGAGTAGGTTATGTACTGGGTGCAGGAGTCAGGGAATTGCACAGAGTGCAGGGGTCAGAAGTGTGTAACATACAGAGTTCGGGGATCAGGAGTATGTAACACAGAGAAGGCAGAGGCCAAAAATGTTTAACATACAGAGTGCAGGGGCCAGAAATGTGTACCATGTAGAGTTCAGAAGGCAGGACGGTGAAACATACAGATTGCATGGGCCAGAAGTGTGTACCATGCAGAGTTCAGGAGGCAGGACGGTGTAACATACAGAGTGCAGGGGTAAGGATTGTGTAATGTACAGAGTGCAGGAGTCTGGAGTAAAAGTAACATACAGCTCGGTAAACACAGTGTAGGGATTGGGAGTATGTGCATAGTGCAGAGGTGAGGAATACACCCTATTGCACAGCACACCCTTTAATTTATTCCCCCCTTTATTAATAGCACAGCACTACCCCCGTGAGCCATTTCAACAACACACACGCAACAGCAAAATCAAAAATGACACGTGTCAGCTGGAGTTAGAATTCCATTTGTTAGTTATTTTCCTAAAGTCTATCTAACACTATCCTCTCCAGACAGCGCTGCTGTCCAAGTATCTCTATTGCTCCTCCATAGATAGAGGAGGCACTGTAATACTGGAAGTGTGTTACTGGATGGATCACCAAGTAAACATTTAATAAGAAAATCTAAAAAAAGAAAACTAGTGCAACCACAACATCCAAGGACTGGTAAGCTGCATCTACACATTTTTAGTTTTTGGGTTTAGATATGCTTTAAGTCCCTCTGCTGGCATTGCTGTGCCCTATATTGTATAAGGCCACCCTTCTTGTATCTGTTCAGAACTGTGACTTCCAGGAAGCAGCAATCAACTGTCTGGACATTGGTCTGTTATATGGCCAAAAAAAAAAAACCCTTTCTGAATAGAGTTCAAACATTCTAATGGCTATATAACAGTAAAACTGCTAGTATGAATAGAGTCATGCATATAACTTTCGCAGGCAATTTCAGGCTCTGCTAATTAAGTTCATTGTATGAGCTTGTAGTTATAGGAGTGTGATGGAGGTCTTATTTCTGTGCCTGAAGGTGTTTAGCTAAGTGTTCTGGATAACGCTTATTATAATGATCCTCACAGCTTCCTCCCTCTATTCAGATCATCCTAATGCCATTTAGATAAAACAGAAAAAGCCATTTTACAAGCCTCTATTGATCATTCACAGCTTTTGCCTCATTGTGATAAAATGGAATTCTTACAGAGACAAACAGCTGAGGAATAGGGATGAGCCGAACACCCCCCCGTTCGGCTCGCACCAGAACCCGCGAACGGACCTAAAGTCCGTGCGAGCTTTAGAACCCTATTAGTTATAATGGATGCGAACGTTCGAAATTAAAAGTGCTCATTTTAAAGGCTAATATGCATGTTAATGTCATAAAAAGTGTTTGGGGACCTGGGTCCTGCCCAGGGGACATGTATCAATGCAAAAATTTTTTTTAAAAACGGCCGTTTTTTCAGGAGCAGTGATTTTAATAATGCTTAAATTGAAACAATAAAAGTGTAATATTCCTTTAAATTTCGTACCTGGGGGGTGTCTATAGTATGCCTGTAAAGGGGCGCATGTTTCCCGTGTTTAGAACTGTCTCTGCGCAAAGTGTCATTTTTGAAAGTAAAAAAGCTATTTAAAATCACTCGCGGCTAATGTTAATTCACGGCTCCCGTAACACAGAGAACAGTGATTCATTGAAACTCATTCATAAAAAAAAGTCATTGATAAAAAAAAAAAAAAATGAAAAAAAAAAGCGTAGGGGTCCCCCCAAATTCAATAACCAGGCCCTTCAGGTCTGGGATGGATATTAAGGGGGATCCCAGCCAAAAAAAAAAAAAAAAATGGCGTAGGGTCCCCCTCAAAATCCATACCAGACCCTTGAGGTCTGGTATGGATTTTAAGGGGAACCCTAGCCAAAAAAAATGGCGTGGGGTCCCCCTCAAAATCCATACCAGACCCTTATCCGAGCACGCAACCTGGCAGGCCGCAGGAAAAGAGGGGGGGACGAGAGCGGCCCCCCCTCTCGCCTGAACCGTACCAGGCCACATGCCCTCAACATTGGGAGGATGCTTTGGGGGTCTAAGACCCCTAAAGCACCTTGTCCCCATGTTGATTAGGACAAGGGCCTCTTCCCCACAACCCTGGCCGGTGGTTGTGGGGGTCTGCGGGCGGGGGGCTTATCGGAATCTGGAAGCCCCCTTTAACAAGGGGACCCCCAGATCCCGGCCCCCCCCCTGTGTGAAATGGTAAGGGGGTACAAAAGTACCCCTACCATTTCACCAAAAAAAAGTGGCAAAAATGGTAAAAAGGACAGGAGACAGTCTTTGACAATTCCTTTATTAAAATTTCTTTCTTCTTTCTTCATCCTTCGGATTCTTCATCTTCTCCTTCCTTCATCTTCTTCCATCTTCTTCTTCCATTTTCTTCTTCCTCCGATCCGCTTCTTCTTGCGCTGGTCTTCTCGTCCTTCTCGTCCGGCATCTTCTTCCGTCGGCGTCGGCGTCGGTGTCGGTGTCTTCTTGGGCCGCTCCGCGCAATGGGAGGCTCCCGCTGTGTGAGGCTCCGCTCCATCTGACAGGTCTTTTAAAACGGAGGGCACCTGGTGACCCCGCCCCCCTCTGACATCATGGGGAAAGCCATCATGGAATTCCCCATGACGTCCCTGTGCGTCAGAGGGGGCGGGGTCACCAGGTGCCCTCCATTATAAAAGACCTGTCAGACGGAGCGGAGCCTCACACAGCGGGAGCCTCCCATTGCGCGGAGCGGCCCAAGAAGAGACAGAGACACCGACGCCGACGCCGACGGAAGAAGATGCCGGACGAGAAGGACGAGAAGACCAGCGCAAGAAGAAGCGGATCGGAGGAAGAAGAAAATGGAAGAAGAAGATGGAAGAAGATGAAGGAAGGAGAAGATGAAGAAACCGAAGGATGAAGAAAGAAGAAAGAAGATTTTAATAAAGGAATTGTCAAAGACTGTCTCCTGTCCTTTTTACCATTTTTGCCACTTTTTTTGGTTAATTGTTAGGGGTACTTTTGTACCCCCTTACCATTTCACACAGGGGGGGGGCCGGGATCTGGGGGTCCCCTTGTTAAAGGGGGCTTCCAGATTCCGATAAGCCCCCCGCCCGCAGACCCCCACAACCACCGGCCAGGGTTGTGGGGAAGAGGCCCTTGTCCTAATCAACATGGGGACAAGGTGCTTTAGGGGTCTTAGACCCCCAAAGCATCCTCCCAATGTTGAGGGCATGTGGCCTGGTACGGTTCAGGCGAGAGGGGGGGCCGCTCTCGTCCCCCCCTCTTTTCCTGCGGCCTGCCAGGTTGCGTGCTCGGATAAGGGTCTGGTATGGATTTTGAGGGGGACCCCACGCCATTTTTTTTGGCTAGGGTTCCCCTTAAAATCCATACCAGACCTCAAGGGTCTGGTATGGATTTTGAGGGGGACCCTACGCCATTTTTTTTTTTTTTTTTGGCTGGGATCCCCCTTAATATCCATCCCAGACCTGAAGGGCCTGGTTATTGAATTTGGGGGGACCCCTACGCTTTTTTTTTTGTTTTTTATTAATGAATGACAGCTCTCTGTGTTACAGGAGCCATCAATTCATTAGCCGCGAGTGATTTAAATAGCTTTCTTCCTGCAAAAATGACACTTTTTTGCAGGGAAAGTTCTAAGCACAGGAAACCTGCCCTCCTTCACAGGCTACCTATAGACACCCCCCAGATGTGATACTGCAATGCTGTTCTAACAGCATGCACACACATATCCCCAGAAATAAAGAACATATTGTTGTCAGCAGTCAGCAGCACACTGACACGCTGACACTGTGAGTGAAACATAATATGCGAGGCCGCCGCCGCGGCGGCCTCTTATACCGTGGGGCGTGTATTAAAGCCCCTGAGCTATAATTGGCTACAGGCATCCTGCCTGTAGCCAATTATGGCTCTCCTCGCTGCCGGCGCTGTGATTGGCCAAGCATGCGGGGTCACAGTGCATGCTTGGCCAATCATCAGCCAGCATTGCACTGCGCGGGCCGCAATGCATTGCGGGGCCGCTCGCATCACACGAATTTGATGCGAGCGGTCCCAATAGTTCTGGGCTCGCCGAGCGAGCGAACACCGGTGCTCGATTCGAACATGGGTTCGAATCGAACACCGGGCTCATCCTTACTGAGGAATGATTCCTGTTTAACTCATTTAGTGATGTTTGCAGTAAGTATTTTAGACAGCTGTCCAATATACCCTTTTCTTCTATGCATTTAATATATATTTTTTCTATTAATCTATGCATCAAGTTATATTATTGGATCTGTTGTGAAGATAAAAGCAATGAGCGCTGCTTATACCTTTTAAAGTAGATCTAGACCCTAAATATAAGATATTTTGCTTGCTAAAACACTGTGTATCAAACACTTGCCCTGCATTTATTTTTAAAACTTGTTTCCACCATTTTTCTCAACTTCATTTTGCATCTCAGTGCTGTTGATCTTTTCCAGGAGTCTACAGTCTTTCCTGTCTACATGCATTAATTTCTGTGTCATTTGTACAGCTCTGATCTGGACCTCCTTCCTAACAGTAATGGAACACACCTGCACAATTTGTATAAATATTTTATAAATATTGAAAATTGCTTCTACAATTCATTACATGTTGCATCTTATGTAATATTTGACTTACTGGGTTTACATTTACATTACTTTACTATGGTATACATATTAAAGCTTATAGAGCATTTTTATGGAATTTACTGTATGTTCCTATGATGCTTTTTGAGACAGTTCGCAATTCATTTGTCCCCTCAGTGAGATCCCTTTGGTCTGGCCTCTGTCAGTATTAAAACACAAGTAACTGGGCATTGGGCCTTTCTAGGTCTTACTTTAATAGGTCAAACAAGTCATTTAAAATATTAAAAACAATTTTTTTATTGTACTACAGAACTTATAATAAATTACATTTAAAATTAATTTTGGCATCTGTCCATATAGTTGACAATAACCTAAATACCACCAGATAGCTAATTAGAAAAACAACATGGAAAAACAACTGCTTCACATTGTCTACTTGCTGGTTTATCTGAATGGGTTGGGGTGAAAGGCCTGCATGATTCGCAGACACAGTGCACTGCTTCTTCAGGAGATGTGGAATAATTATACACATGTAAGATTGTGTATTTCATAGACACAGCACCCAAGTCTAGATCAAATAGGCAGGAAGCCAAAAAGGACTTTCAGGGAGAGATACTCCTGGAGCCAAGAAACCAAGGGCCCTTGCATAGGACACAAAGATCTGCCTGTATTGCAGTTATTCTAATGGAGTTCTACACATATACTGTTATATAACCATGATAGAGTTTCTCAAGGCTTCACCACCTAAGCCAAACTGGATATGAACACTGTTTTTCATAGCAAAAGCTTAAAAGTTGAGGAGCTGGGCTGTCATGGTCAGGGGTCAGGCAGTAGCTATAGCAGAAAGACTCCCACCGACCAGCAGGATAAGTAAGAAATCAGGTTACCCTGGTGGATGATGCTGGCTTGCCCAAGGTGTGGGGTGTAAGCACTAACTGGTATTCCCAAGGGCTCCTGATGGTGGAGATGGGTTTTCTCAAATTTGTACTAGGTCACAGTCCTCTGGATTGACCCACCAGGAGGTGAGCAAGCCAGGGTCCAGTAGCAGATATAGCATGTAGGGATCAAGCAGAAGCATAATCAGTAAACAAGCCAAAAGTCATTAATAAATAGTTGCAGGTTGTGATCAACTGTAAGCTTAGTTGAGGAACAAGCCAAATGTCGGTAATGAGTGGTAGCAGCAGGAGGTAGGCAGAGGAGCAAGATAACAGCTGGAGAGAGCACAATAATCTTGCAAACAAAAAGTGCAGAGACATGGCTTAAATCAGGAAGTTCATGGGAAGAGCAAAGGTTCATGAGAAACAAGAGACAAGGAAAGAAAGTCCAAAGGATCAGCCAGGGAACTGTTCACCATCTCAGATGGTTTAGCCAGAAGAGCCACTGATGGATGCAGCAGAGGTTGTGGGTTCAGATCCCAGTCCTGACATGGGCTTTTCCATTCTATAGTAATGAGAACTAGACTTAGCCAGGCCCACTGAACTACTTGAGAAATTCTTCCAGTCAGCCATGACACTTTCTCCTTAGAAATATCTAAAAGGTAAGAATTTTTTCTAGTTTTCTCAAATTTGACTGCAAAGGTGGTAATAAAGCTTAAAGCTGTACGTGGGGCTACAGAACAGTGCACATTTTACAGACAAACTTTGCTGCATACACTGACAGTGCATATTTGGCTTTAAAAAAAAAAAATTCACAGCTAGCTTGGCTTACATTCATTTTAGTTTGAAAAAAAAAACTTTTTTTCCAGGTACATTAGCAGTAACACATACTTTATAATCACATGGTAATAGACTCTTTAACCATTGGATAAAAACTATCGTGTAGTTTGCTGTTACTGCCCCTCACTGATACAAAACTGTCCTGCCACTGGGCAATCTCTTTTACCTCTCATTAAGAATTCGGAGATCACAGATCACACATCAGTGCAAATTGTCCAGCAGCAGGACAGTTTTAATTAGGGATAGTATGACTAACTGGGTTATAACTAACTGTTAATTTATCTATGGCAATGGGGGGCAGAGGGTGCTGTGGTGAAGTCAGATGGTTTGTTGGGTGGTAATATCATATGGTTCAGGTGCACACTGTTCTTCCATGAAGCTTTTTCGATTTTCAAATAATGCAGTGGTGAGCTGAAAACAAAAAGGTAGCTTCAAGAAGATATAATCAGTAGCAAGTGAATGTTTCACTTTGAACATAAAAAACAAAACAAAAAATCCCCCCAAAAAAATGAAAACCCCAAAATTCCACCCTGGAAAAAAAAAACCCATGCTGATTTCCCAAAGAGCTAGCAATCAGAATGCATGTACAGTTTCCTAACTGACCCAATCTCTCCCTATGCATTTTGTCAGCTTTCTCTGCAACAGCTTCCAATTCCCTGACATTGACTGCTCTGCACCCACCTTTTGGCTTAATTGCCCATGAAAAGCCCACTGACCATAGATCAAAGGCCATGCAGTGCATTATAGTATAAAAAGTTCTCCTGGACACATCTGCTCATGAACTCACATGGATCATGAAGCTTGAACCTGCAGGATTTGCTCAAACCCATGGCAGTGGTGAAACCTTACCCCATCCTGCCTGCTGGTAAAGTCCACCTATTGCAGCTTCCTGTGATGGAATAGTAACGATGGCAATGATAGTAATGATGCTGTACTACTTCAGGATTCAGATAAAAGTTGCCACTTTCATGTAGGCTTTGCTTGCTTGTGCTACAGTGGGAAGAATTATTGTTGCACGTGGCGGGGGGAAAGGGGTATCAGAATTTTCACTGCTGTTTCAGGGACCTGTAGATTGTCAATCATTACCTGACCACACCTAATCCTACCCACTATTTTCTGGATTGCATCCGTACCTGAAAACCTCCCACTGTGAGCTGCAGCGACTGGGAGGAGAAGCATGTGAGACACAAATGGAGTATTTGGCTCCGTCAGGGAAGCTAAAGGAAGTTTTTTGTAATAATGTGACCTGACACATCCATCCCTAATATATGTTTAAACAAAAAAGGAAGAGGAAAGAATGGGACTTTATATGAGGCATGTCACTGAATAAATATCTAGTTTATATTGATCATTGTTTATTAATTCCAATTCAAGTTAAAAAATCAAGTTAAAGTTGATCAATCTTTGGTAAAAGACATGATATACTGTAAATAACAGTTCACTTGTATACACATAGGGATGGGCCCGGTGCTCGATGCGAAACCCACGTTCGCATCGAGCACCGGGCGTTCGCTCGCTCGGCGAGCCCAGAACTATTTTGGCCGCTCACATCACGTTCGTGTGATGCGAGCGGCCCCCGCAATGCATTGCGGCCGGCGCGGCCGACGCAGTGCATTGCTGGCTGATGATTGGCCAAGCATGCACTGTGACCCCGCATGCTTGGCCAATCACAGCCCCGGAAACTCGAAGAGCCATAATTGGCTACAGGCAGGACGCCTGTAGCCAATTACAGCTCAGGGGCTGTAGTACACGCCCCCCCCCTATAAAACGCCGCCACGCCGTCTGCGCCGGTCACATGCTGTTCCGGCGCAGATTGAGCAGGCTGATTCTGTGACACTCTGCTCGATTTAGTTAGGTAGAGAGATTCACTTACAGAAATTGAGTTAGATAGATTCAGTTACAAAGATTGATTGAGAAAGTAGTGTGTTCGTGGCAGGCAGGCAGAGGCAGGCAGAGCTCCTATATTTTGTTACCAGAAGCACCTATAGGACTTGTAGTGTGTTCGTGGCAGGCAGGCAGAGCTCCTATATTTTGTTACCAGAAGCACCTATAGGACTTGTAGTGTGTTCGTGGCAGGCAGGCAGAGCTCCTATATTTTGTTCCCAGAGGCACCTATAGGACTTGAAGTGTGTTAGTCCCATTACACACACAGAGCTATATTTTCTTCCCAGAAGCACCTATAGGACTTGAAGTGTGTTAGTCCCATCACACACACAGAGCTATATTTTCTTCCCAGAAGCACCTATAGGACTTGAAGTGTGTTAGTCCCATCACACACACAGAGCTATATTTTGTTCCCAGAAGCACCTATAGGACTTGAAGTGTGTTAGTCCCATCACACACACAGAGCTATATTTTGTTCCCAGAAGCACCTATAGGACTTGAAGTGTGTTAGTCCCATTACACACACAGAGCTATATTTTCTTCCCAGAAGCACCTATAGGACTTGAAGTGTGTTAGTCCCATCACACACACAGAGCTATATTTTGTTCCCAGAGGCACCTATAGGACTTGAAGTGTGTTAGTCCCATTACACACACAGAGCTATATTTTCTTCCCAGAAGCACCTATAGGACTTGAAGTGTGTTAGTCCCATCACACACACAGAGCTATATTTTCTTCCCAGAAGCACCTATAGGACTTGAAGTGTGTTAGTCCCATCACACACACAGAGCTATATTTTGTTCCCAGAGGCACCTATAGGACTTGAAGTGTGTTAGTCCCATTACACACACAGAGCTATATTTTCTTCCCAGAAGCACCTATAGGACTTGAAGTGTGTTAGTCCCATTACACACACAGAGCTATATTTTCTTCCCAGAAGCACCTATAGGACTTGAAGTGTGTTAGTCCCATCACACACACAGAGCTATATTTTCTTCCCAGAAGCACCTATAGGACTTGAAGTGTGTTAGTCCCATCACACACACAGAGCTATATTTTCTTCCCAGAAGCACCTATAGGACTTGAAGTGTGTTAGTCCCATCACACACACAGAGCTATATTTTCTTCCCAGAAGCACCTATAGGACTTGAAGTGTGTTAGTCCCATCACACACACAGAGCTATATTTTCTTCCCAGAAGCACCTATAGGACTTGAAGTGTGTTAGTCCCATCACACACACAGAGCTATATTTTCTTCCCAGAAGCACCTATAGGACTTGAAGTGTGTTAGTCCCATCACACACACAGAGCTATATTTTGTTCCCAGAGGCACCTATAGGACTTGAAGTGTGTTAGTCCCATTACACACACAGAGCTATATTTTCTTCCCAGAAGCACCTATAGGACTTGAAGTGTGTTAGTCCCATTACACACACAGAGCTATATTTTCTTCCCAGAAGCACCTATAGGACTTGAAGTGTGTTAGTCCCATCACACACACAGAGCTATATTTTCTTCCCAGAAGCACCTATAGGACTTGAAGTGTGTTAGTCCCATCACACACACAGAGCTATATTTTCTTCCCAGAAGCACCTATAGGACTTGAAGTGTGTTAGTCCCATCACACACACAGAGCTATATTTTCTTCCCAGAAGCACCTATAGGACTTGAAGTGTGTTAGTCCCATTACACACACAGAGCTATATTTTCTTCCCAGAAGCACCTATAGGACTTGAAGTGTGTTAGTCCCATCACACACACAGAGCTATATTTTGTTCCCAGAGGCACCTATAGGACTTGAAGTGTGTTAGTCCCATTACACACACAGAGCTATATTTTCTTCCCAGAAGCACCTATAGGACTTGAAGTGTGTTAGTCCCATCACACACACAGAGCTATATTTTCTTCCCAGAAGCACCTATAGGACTTGAAGTGTGTTAGTCCCATCACACACACAGAGCTATATTTTCTTCCTAGAAGCACCTATAGGACTTGAAGTGTGTTAGTCCCATCACACACACAGAGCTATATTTTGTTCCCAGAAGCACCTATAGGACTTGAAGTGTGTTAGTCCCATCACACACACAGAGCTATATTTTTGTTCCCAGAAGCACCTATAGGACTTGAAGTGTGTTAGTCCCATCACACACACAGAGCTATATTTTCTTCCCAGAAGCACCTATAGGACTTGAAGTGTGTTAGTCCCATCACACACACAGAGCTATATTTTCTTCCCAGAAGCACCTATAGGACTTGAAGTGTGTTAGTCCCATCACACACACAGAGCTATATTTTGTTCCAGAAGCACCTATAGGACTTGAAGTGGGTTATTCCCATCACACAGAGATCCTATTATTTGTTCCCAGAAGCAACTATAGGACTTGAAGTGTGTTAGTCCCCATCACACAGACCTTTATTTTCTTCCCAGAAGCACCTATAGGACTTGAAGTGTGTTAGTCCCATCACACAGAGCTCCTCTATTTTCTTTGCAGAAGCACCCATAGGACTTCTAGTGTGTTAGTGGCATCACACAGAGCTCCTATATATTCTTCTCAGCAGCACCCACAGGACTTCTAGTGTGTTAGTGGCATCACACAGAGCTCCTCTATTTTCTTTGCATAAGCACCCACAGGACTTCTAGTGTGTTAGTGGCATCACACAGAGCTCCTCTATTTTCTTTGCATAAGCACCCACAGGACTTCTAGTGTGTTAGTGGCATCACACAGAGCTCCTCTATTTTCTTTGCATAAGCACCCACAGGACTTCTAGTGTGTTAGTGGCATCACACAGAGCTCCTCTATTTTCTTTGCAGAAGCACCCACAGGACTTCTAGTGTGTTAGTGGCATCACACAGAGCTCCTCTATTTTCTTTGCATAAGCACCCACAGGACTTCTAGTGTGTTAGTGGCATCACACAGAGCTCCTCTATTTTCTTTGCATAAGCACCCACAGGACTTCTAGTGTGTTAGTGGCATCACACAGAGCTCCTCTATTTTCTTTGCATAAGCACCCACAGGACTTCTAGTGTGTTAGTGGCATCACACAGAGCTCCTCTATTTTCTTTGCAGAAGCACCCATAGGACTTCTAGTGTGTTAGTGGCATCACACAGAGCTCCTATATATTCTTCTCAGCAGCACCCACAGGACTTCTAGTGTGTTAGTGGCATCACACAGAGCTCCTCTATTTTCTTTGCAGAAGCACCCATAGGACTTCTAGTGTGTTAGTGGCATCACACAGAGCTCCTATATTTTCTTCTCAGCAGCACCCACAGGACTACCGACTACAATGGCTGGAAGACCGCCAAGGGGAGGCAGAGCGTGCAGAGCCAAGAACACAGGGCAGGCAGGCTCTGTTTCTAGTGGACGTGGCCGTGGACGTGGACGTGGTCGTGCATCATCATCAGCACGTGGCCATGGGACACGCGCGTCTTTGTTTTCGGCAGCTGGACATGTGGAGCCGCATCATGCTGAAGGCTTGGTAGAATGGATGACCAAGCCCTCCTCATCCTCCTCATCCTCTCTCACCCAGGCTCAGGGTACTGGCAGAGCATCATCAGCCACCCCTTCCCTAGACCCACCATGTCCTCCTGAGGAGTCCCCCGAACTCTTTGAGCACAGTGTTGGGTACATGCTCCAGGAGGATGCCCAACGATTCGAAGGCTCGGATGACGATACCCAGCTTGAGGAATCTGGCAGTACTGTTCCACCAGCTGCAGCTTACTGCCAGGTTTGCTCTAGTGGTGAAGAGGGAGGGGATGATGAGGTCACTGACTCCACGTGGGTGCCTCAAGGGAGAGAGGATGAGGAGGAGGACGAGGAGGAGGAGGATGCGGCGTCACATGTCCAACGAGGCAGGATGCCCCATGGAGGCCAGGTAGAGGCCAGCACAGCAACTGTACAACACCGCAGAGCTCCGCCTGTGCAGGGCGCTGCCTCTGCACGTTATCAGAAAAGTTCTTTGGTGTGGGCCTTTTTTGAGACGAGTGCAGCAGATCGCACCACTGCTATTTGCAATATTTGTCTCAAGCGTATCTCGCGTGGCCAAAACATCAGCCGCTTGGGCACGACAAGCATGACCAGACATATGGCGACCTGCCATGCAGCTCGTTGGCAGGCACACATAAAAGACCCACACCAAAGAACTAAGCGGACCTCTCCTTGCTCCTCCTCAGCTGGGATCTCCATCCCCACTACACCTTCAGTCCTCTCTGAAAGCTGCTCTGAGAGGACTGAAGGTGTAGAATTAGGTGTGTCACAACCAAGTACTTGCAGTACACCGACGTCCGATTGCAGCAGGCAAATTTCCCTGCCCCAGCTGCTGGACCGTCGAAAGAAGTACACTCCCAGCCATCCACATGCCCAGCGGTTGAATGCTAGCCTTGCTAAATTGCTAGCACTTCAACTGCTGCCTTTTCAGTTGGTAGACTCGGCCCCCTTCCGTGAGTTTGTTCAATGTGCGGTTCCTCAGTGGCAGGTTCCCAAACGCCACTTTTTCTCGCGGAAGGCGATTCCGTCTCTCTACCGGCATGTGGAGGGCAATGTCCATGCCTCGCTGGACAGGGCGGTCAGCGGTAAGGTGCATATTACCGCTGACTCATGGTCCAGCAGGCATGGACAGGGACGGTACCTTTCTTTCACGGCCCATTGGGTCACTCTATTGGCAGCTGGGAGGGATGCAGGACAAGGTGCAGTAGTGTTGGAGGTTGTTCCGCCACCACGCCTCCAAAACGCGACTACTGCTACTGGTTGTGACACACCTCTCTCCTCCACCCCCTCCTCTTCTTCTTCCTCCAGTGCTCTGTCCTTGGAACCAGCGGTGCTCCGTAGGCGTACAAGGGGCTACGCAAGTACGCAGGCAAAAAGATGCCATGCCGTGCTTGCGCTGGTGTGTTTGGGAGACAGGAGCCACACTGGGCCAGAGGTTCTGGCAGCTCTGCAGGGGCAGGCCGAGAGGTGGTTGACGCCACGTCAGCTTATGCCAGGAATGGTCGTTTCTGACAATGGCACCAACCTCCTCTCCGCCCTGCGACAGGGGCAGCTCACCCATGTGCCCTGCATGGCTCACGTCCTCAACCTGGTGGTGCAGCGGTTCTTGGGCAGGTTCCCAGGCTTACAGGATGTCCTGAGGCAGGCCAGGAAAGTCTGTGTGCATTTCCGCCGATCTTATAATGCCAGTGCTCGGCTGACTGAGCTGCAAAAGGAGCTGAACCTGCCCAAGAACCGCCTAATATCTGACATGCCCACCAGGTGGAACTCAACGTTGGCCATGCTGCAGCGACTGCACACGCAGCAGAGGGCCATCAATGAGTACCTTTGCGACTACGGCACCAGGACAGGGTCAGGGGAGCTTGGTTTTTTTTCCCCACGTCAGTGGAGCATGATCAGGGATGCATGCACTGTCCTCTCACCATTTGAGGAGGCCACGAGGATGGTGAGCAGTGACAGTGCATGCATCAGTGACACTGTCCCTCTTGTCCACCTGTTGGAGCATACGCTGCGTGGGATAATGGACAGGGCACTTGAGGCAGAACAGAGGCAGGAAGAGGAGGACTTCCTTGCCTCTCAAGGCCCCCTTTATCCGGACAGTGTTCCTTCTGTCCCACCCATCACACAGGAAGAGGATGAGGAGGAGGAGGAGGAGGAGGAGGAGGATTGTGTGAGCATGGAGGTGGAGCCTGGCACTCAGCATCAGCAGCAGCAGTCTTTTAGGGATGATGTACAGTCCCAACAAGCCAGTGGACTTGTACGTGGCTGGGAGGAGGTGGCTGGCGATCATGTCATCCTCAGTGACCCAGAAGACTCCGGACCGAATGCCTCAGCTAACCTACGCTGCATGGCCTCCCTGATCCTGCAAAGCCTGCGGAAGGATCCTCGTGTTCTTCGGATCAAGGAGAGGGACCATTACTGGCTGGCCACTCTCCTTGATCCGCGGTACAAGGGTAAGGTTGCGGACCTTATCTTGCCGTCGCAGAGGGAGCAGAGGATGAGACATCTCAGGGAGGCCTTGCAGAAAGGTCTGTGCAACGCGTTCCCAGAAACTGGGAGGCTACAAACTCCTGGTCCTGGGCGACGAGTTGCTGAGGCTTCGGTCAGTGGCAGAAGGAGCGGTGGGGAAGGTGGACGTCTGACCGATGCGTTCAGACAATTTTTTAGTCCGCAGCCCCAAGGTATGATCGGTTCCAGCAACCATCGCCAGCGTCTGATATACATGGTGCAGGAATACCTTGGGGCAAGGTCAGACTTGGACACCTTTCCCACCGAAAATCCTCTGGCTTACTGGGTTCTGAGGATGGATCACTGGCCAGAGCTTGCACAGTATGCAATTGAGCTACTGGCCTGTCCTGCCTCCAGCGTTCTTTCCGAACGCACATTCAGTGCTGCTGGAGGATTTGTGACTGATCATAGGGTGCGCCTGTCCACCGCCTCGGTTGATCGACTGACATTCATCAAAATGAATCAGTCTTGGATCACCACCAGCTACCAGGCACCTGAGGCGGATATAACCGAATAATTTTTAATGTCACATCCCTTCAAGACTGCCTATGCTGATGCTGAGTGACTGTCCTCTTATGTTCACTGACTATCCTCTTCCTCCTCCTCAATGATCCATGCCACCACACCAGTGCCTAAGGCACAATTTTTCAGCCCTGTTTAACAGGGGCGTGTACTTCCAATTTTTTAAAAAAATGCTTCGCAACACGTGTGACTGCTGTGCTCCAAGTACAGTCTCTGTGAGGGGTTGCAGTGTTGTGGCACCAGCACCAGTGCCTAAGGCACAATTTTTCAGCCCCTGTTTAACAGGGGCGGGTACTTACAATTTTTTAAAAAAATGCTTCGCAACACGTGTGACTGCTGTGCTCCAAGTACAGTCTCTGTGAGGGGTTGCAGTGTTGTGGCACCAGCACCAGTGCCTAAGGCACAATTTTTCAGCCCCTGTTTAACAGGGGCGGGTACTTCCAATTTTTTAAAAAAATGCTTCGCAACACGTGTGACTGCTGTGCTCCAAGTACAGTCTCTGTGAGGGGTTGCAGTGTTGTGGCACCAGCACCAGTGCCTAGGCACAATTTTTCAGCCCCTGTTTAACAGGGGCGGGTACTTACAATTTTTTAAAAAATGCTTCGCAACACGTGTGACTGCTGTGCTCCAAGTACAGTATCTGTGAGGGCCGGGTTGCAGTGTTGTGGCACCAGCACCAGTGCCTAAGGCACAATTTTTCAGCCCCTGTTTAACAGGGGCGGGTACTTACAATTTTTTTTAAAAAATGCTTCGCAACACGTGTGACTGCTGTGCTCCAAGTACAGTATCTGTGAGGGCCGGGTTGCAGTGTTGTGGCACCAGCACCAGTGCCTAAGGCACAATTTTTCAGCCCCTGTTTAACAGGGGCGGGTAATTACAAATCTTGATCTAATAGTTCACAGCAGGGCCCATTCCTGCGCCCACCAAGAGTAACTATGAGGGCCTGCAGTCTTGTGGCAACACCGTCCACCACCACCGCCAAAGGCCCAATTTTTCTGCCCTGTTCATCAGGTGCTTGCAATTACAAATCTTGATCTAATAACTCACAACAGGGCCCATTCCTGCGCCCACCAAGAGTAACTGTGAGGGCCTACAGTCTTGTGGCAACACCGTCCACCACCACCGCCAAAGGCCCAATTTTTCTGCCCTGTTCATCAGGTGCTTGCAATTACAAATCTTGATCTAATAACTCACAGCAGGGCCCATTCCTGCGCCCACCAAGAGTAACTGTGAGAGCTTACAGTCTTGTGGCAACACCGTCCACCACCACCACCACCCCCAATTTTTCTGCCCTGTTCAACAGGTGCATGCAATTACAAATCTTGATCTATTAACTCACAGCAGGGCCCATTCCTGTGCCCACCAGTCTTGTGGCTACACCAACATCTAATAGGGCAAATTTCTGCAGAGTATATACGCCAGGCCCCTACTTTCAAACATCCAACTTACAAACGACTCCTACTTGCAAATGGAAAGAGAAAACAGGAAGTGAGAGGAAATCTACCCCTAGGAAGGGAAATTCTATCCTGTTAGATTTAATTTGGGAAAAAGGTATCTCCTCTCTACTGATACTTTATCACCAATCCTTGTTTCAATTAAAACCCCACTTTTCCAAAAACATTTGTCATTGGGACGGAAAGTGAGGTGACATGTTCTGAACAGATGTGCAAAGACAGCAAATGTTACAGGGGTGATAACCCCTCCCTATGTTCTCCAAAAAAGCTTAAAAATAGATTTTTTTGGGATGGAGCTACACTTCATAATGTACCTGTTCAGATTCTACTTAAGATCAAACCTAAAGCCGCAAGTGGTTTTAAATGGCTTCTTTTTTTCCTTTACAAATGTCATTTTGTGCAAGGACAGTTCTAAACACGGGAAACACATGCCACTTCACAGGCATACTTTAGACACCCCCAGGTACCATATTTAAAGGAAAATTTCACTTTTTTTTTTTCACTTTATGCATCATTAAAATGACTGCTCCCGAAAAAACGTTAGTTTTTAAAAGTTCTTTTTGCATTGATATATGTCCCCTGGGGCAGGACCCGGGTCCCCAAACCTGTTTTATGACATTAACATGCATATTGGCCGTTGTAATTAGCACTTTTGATTTCGAACGTTCGCGTCCATTATAACGTATAGGGTTCGAAAATTCGCGCGAACTTTCGGTCCGTTCGAAGGTTCTGGTTCGAACCGAACCCGGGGGTGTTCGGCTCATCCCTATATACACATACAATTATTATACAAAGTAAAGTACAACATTATTGACAATACAATCTCATAGATCATTCATCAATTACTAATAAACATAAGCAATTGCTCTTAATGAGCCAAACTTGTCTGGGCATCAGTTCAAAGTGTACTCGATGCACAATTCATGGCTCACGCCACTCATCAGGAGTAAAATGCTCTGAAATTAAATCAATGACATATCTATAAATATAGGATAGTGTATAGGTACACTCCATGCCAGAAATAATAAAACACTGAAATATAACAAAAATATAAAATTATTAAAACTGCTCCCCTGATTGCACAATGTGGTCAATAAGAAATTATAGTAAATAGAGAACCAACTCTCAAAATAAGGGGGGTCTATAACTTACAAAATGGTTCAATGGCGACGCCCAACCTATATCCAAGGGAAGACGGGGGACAGGGATGAAGATCTCTGACGGTGCTGAGAGAGGTATCCCTTCTAACCCGGGGACAGCAGCCAGGTGAAGACCAGGCAACCATATCACAACCATGTGAATCTTGTGTGTGCTTGACAGCCCAAACTGCTCTGCAAGGATTTGTAAATGAGACCATGTGAGATGAATGAACTGTTGACAATGTGAGCCTATACCAGTGACTAAATGGAGGTGATATATGGTTTGTGATTGCAGTGAACTGAAGTGTGCTAACTAAAAGGTCTGCTACCAAAAAAGATGTGTGCATGTACCCACCAAAATTAAATTCAAGTCCAAACCCACCATTTGATAACTATGTGCACTCCATAATGATGGTGAAATATAATAAGTGATACTAAAATACACCTGAAAAGTGTTATGTGCGTTATATAAAAAAGCCTCTGTTACCTTATGTGTATGATTCCATGGATGTGAGCATGCCTGGCATCCTTCTCATGTGAATGACCCATGTGGAATGGTCAGCTGGCCAGCCCAAGCCACTCTTATCCCCAGTGAGGGGCGGGTCCCCACCAACGTCATGAAAAAACTCCACTAATGCGGTGGGGAATAGCGACAAGCTTTAGCTTCATCAACGGCATATGAATCCGGTGCAGAACCGAGCAAGTCCCAGCCCCAACTAGATGGAGGGGGGGGGGGGAGCCACCCCATACTCAGGTGTGATGACGCACAGAGCGGTGGCAATATTGTTTTGTAAATTAAGTTTTCTTGTTTACTTTTTGAGGCTGGCGCATCACATTAATAACTGGCACTTGTTAAGACTGTCATATAGGAGCTCATCATTGTATGTTAATACAAGGCAGAGCATACAGAGCGAAACGACTGCCTAGTAGCTAGTAAAGTTAGGGCTAGTGCTCCATTTTTGGGGGGGCAGCAAACAACCCCCCCTTTTGGTCGGCACTTACCCCATCCAAGTGGTGTTCATCTTCCCTGGTTTCTCCTCCCGGACAATCTGGTCTTAAGACCCACTTCCTGTCCCGATTGTCTGGAAAAGAATAGCAGGAAGACAATAGCGAATGTTGATTCGCTAATGTCACAAGTGGGTGGGCTTGGGGAGCAGTGCTCTGCGCCTCAAGCTCAACCTTTTTGAAGCCAATTAGAGCCTCAGGCTCTATTCATGTGTTTAAAAATAAAAAAGATTGTAGAAATCTCTGCGTCCGGTGCCCCACATGAAGATTAGGGGCCAGCGCATGGAGATCAATTGTTATGAGGCCCTAATGCAGAGAACTACATTTGGGGAATTCAGCTGCAGAAAAAAGCTATACAGAAAAAGATTCTAAAGGCCCGTACACACGATCAGACTTTTTGACAACCAACATGCAAATTAGCTGGTTTGGACCAACATCCGACCGTGTGTACGCTCCATCGGACTAACTATTTCCAGGTTTCATCAGACTTTTGTTGGCTGTGCGAACGGACCAACTTTCTGCCAACAAAAGTCCGATGGACCAAAGTCCGACCGTGTGTACACAAAACCAACGGACTTTTGTACAAACCAATACAGAACCAATGCAAAAGATCAGACAACAATACAGAAGCTGACCAAAGGTGGCGGTAAAGAGCAGAAAAACCAAGTGATTTGGTGAAAGTTGGCTGAAAAAGTCCTGCCGTGTGTATGCAATACCAACTTGGGGCCAACACCCTTTGGACAAAAATCCACGGGAAAGTTGGTCCACGGTCTGATCGTGTGTATGAGGCTTTAGAAGCAATGTTGACACTGGCGTGCACAGTTAGTAGAATGCTTGATATTAGGTTCTTCTTACAAACTATTACAGTCATGTGTGGTAACAAAATAGTTAACCCCTTTGTGAACATAGTACAACCTCCTCAAAGATCCCACTTGGATGAATTCATTGAAATATCACACAATAAAAATTTGTATTCCATCAACCCACCAAGTAAAAAACCTTTCATTGCTCTGTGACAGTTCTGACTGCTTGGTTTCTTTACTCTTGCTTCAGTTGGCACAATATTGAGCTGTAATTATGATGTCAGCTTGTCTAAATCATTTAATTGCAGTCTGTCATGAAACACAATTCTGATTAGACTTTATACTGTACTTACCTGCTTGTATATTGAAGATAGAATCATGATTGTTTGCCTCTGAAGATGTAGGCTGAAAACCAATTTTCTATTGTCATTGTCAATGCTACTACTAAGTGTTTTAATTAATTTGACTATCCAGATGGAACAAAGTGAGCTATGTGGTAATCAACAGTTTGGCATGTAAGCATCAAATGTATGTGTAGTTCCAATGATGTGAACAATAGCCTATGTAAGATATAGGCCTGCTGCCTTAATAGCAACTCATGTACTTGTCTATGTATAGAAAATAGTGTCACTATCATGTACAAACAATAAAATCACATTGCTTATTCAAAAGAATTATAGTTATGTGGCATTTGAAAGTCATAAAAATCTGTATCTGCTACACAATTATTATAAAAACGAAAATATCAAACTAAAATGTTAGAATTAAGATAAACAATTTCAGCCATATAAATCTCCCACATTAAAACAAATACAGGCTTTTACTACACGAGTAGGCAATCTTCACTCCAAAACTTGTGCGAATACTCAATTCATTTACCTAATTATGTGAAAAGAAAATCCCTGTTTACTTTGAGTATCCAATCATGTGAATGCTTTTCACGTGATTAGATCATTAACCACTTCAACTCCTATATCTGTAGATCTCAAGAACCACAGCAATTTTAACATTTCCACTTTGGGTCTGTTTTTTTCATTGTAAAAGCTGTCATTATGTAAGATAACAAACTTAAGTAATACGCATTGTCTTTTTAGGGATAAATTATGTTTTTTTTATGGCAATATTGTTTTGTAAAAATAATTAATTTTCTATGTAATCTATAGACAAAAAAACCCCCAGAAAAGCTTCCTGGTTCTGGGTTTAGGACATGCATAGCTCCCAACTGTCCCTGATTTCGAGGGAGTGTCCCTGATTTGGAGCAATGTCCCTCTGTCCCTCATACCTCCTCATCTGTCCCTCATTTTTGTCTGATCTATTAAGATCTATATAAATTTTATTTTTTATCTATCAAAAAGTGTTTTCCAGCGCTAAACCTTTTATCTGATTTCTAAATTGCTGCATTTGTAATTTCCAAAAGCCAATATAAAGGAAAAGTAGTGGTAAAAAAGCTCTTGTGCTTTTAACCAATCTTGTTTTTTTGTACAATTCTCCTTTAAGGGGGCGTGGCAAGAGGTGTGTCCTATGCCTGCATACTTTTGCTGATAGGTGTCCCTCATTCCCATCTCAGAATGTTGGGAGGTATGCGTGTAATCACTCGCTGTGATTATACACATCGGTAGCCTGTCGGCAAGTCTCAGTCAATGATACACGGCCACAATCTCAGCATAGACCGTTGTATTGACAATCAACACAGAGCTACAAGTCAGCGCTGCAAGGCTGTAGAATAGGTCTGCAATACTGTATATGCTCGGCAGCCAAAGATCTATGTTTTTTTTTTTAATCAAAACAAAGTTTATTGAGCATATAAAACCGAATGAAATAAAACATGGTAAGCTTTAGGTGCAACAGGCACCATAGTATAATACAACATAAACATACAGTGCTTGCCTTATACATGAGTCTTAGTATAGTTATCATAGCATGAACATATGGTATATTTATACAATGTACATATCCTTGCTTGTCGTTCTTTTAGTGGGGGTAACTGAATCCTCATAGACTGGGTCAAAAAATAACCTTATAAGAAAGTATACATATTAGTCTGTGCATGTATGAGCGCTTTCGGTCCACCTATCCCATATTTTCTGGTATTTGCTCGGGCACCCACGGTGCAGGTATAGGGTTTTTTTATAGGGCAGTGTACTGTTTACAGCCCTTTTCCATTGCTGGATAGTGGGCGCTGCTGGCCTGAGCCAAAGCAGGGCTATTTGCATCCTGGCTGTAAATAGTGTTTCTTGTAAGAACGTTGTGAGGTACTTCTCCTCCTCGGGTAAGGGGAGGAGACCCAGCAGACATTGGCGCGGGCAGAGTGTTAGGGGGGATCCCATGTGGTCGTGCAGGAATTTAATGATCTGTGTCCAGTATAGCTGGATAGGTGGGCATGTCCATACAAGATGGTAAAATGTACAGTCCATGTCTCCGCATCTGGGGCATGCGGGGTTCGAGTCGGGTTTGTATTTGGCTTGGCGGGCAGGTGTGATGTATGATCTGTGAAGTATATATAGGTGGGTAAGTCTGTCTGAAAGTTTTGGGGACACTTTCTTGGGCGTCTCCAGTATTTCCCCCCATTGTTCGTCATCAATGCTCCCAATGTCCCCCTCCCATTTGGTTTTCAGTTGATAGGCGTGAGCTGTGGCTCCAGGGGTAAGGAGGTGTGTGTATAGGAAGGAGATCAACTTCTTGGGGTCCTCTCCCACTAGCAGGCTTGTTATGGTTAGGGATTCCAGAGCTGGTGGGGAGTTGCCCAGCTGTGTCTGTAGTGCATGGCGAATCTGAAGGTAGCGGAAGAAGGCATGATTGGGGAGGTCAAATTCCTCCTTAAGGTCTTGGAATGTCTTTAGGGCGCGGTTGGTAGTGAGTTGAGACAGGTATAAGACCCTCTTGGCGATCCAAATTTTGTGGTCAGGGATGCTAAGTAGTTCGGGCAGCGCAGGGTTTTCCCAGAGGGGTGTGTAAGTATGTAGGGGTGGGGATCCCAACACAGCAAGTGCCTTGTGCCATATTCTACTGTGGTGCGCCAACATGCCCCGCCTATCCCCCGAGCCTGCAAGACTTTGATGTCTGCAGAAGATCATTTGGAAGGGGTGGGCCACAATATCTGTAAACGTTAGACACACCAGGGCCGAGTACCGTAGCTTATCATGTTTGTCTAAGTAGTAGAAGTGGGACAATTGGGAGGCAAGGTAGTAGAGCACCAGGTCTGGCAGGGCAGTGCCGCCCAGGTTGACAGGGCATTTCAGAGTTCGCCAGGCCAACTTGTGCCTGGAGGACCCCCAAATGAAGGTGTTCAGAATTGACTCCATGTTTTTAAGTAGTCGGATGGGAATGGGGAGTGGGGCGTGCCAGAAGAGGTAAAGTAGTTTCGGGAGTAAAATCATTTTCACCAGACTAATTCGGCCCATAACTCCAAGTGGGAGCCTGGACCAAATTTGGGTCTTGCATTTTAGTAGGCCAATTAGGGGTTCTATATTCAATCTATTATAGTCTGTGAGGGATCTAGAGCATTGGACACCCAGGTACTTAATCTGGTTCGCTCGTATTAGGGGTAGGGACGCTTGTTCTTTCGTGGGGACTGCTACATCTATAGGAAGGATTTGGGACTTGGTCCAATTAATATGCAAACCGGAGAAGGCCCCGAATTCACGGATCAGGTTAAGGGCTGCTTCCAGTGATGGACCAGCATCCTCCAGGTATAGCAGCATGTCGTCAGCGTACAGGCTGAGGACCTCGGTTATTGGGCCTTTTCGCAATCCACGAATGTCCGGGTGTGCCCTAATAGCGATAGCAAGGGGTTCCACCGCCAATGCGTATAACATAGGTGAGATTGGACATCCCTGTCGGGTTCCCCGGGATAAGGGGAAGGGGCTGGAGATTTGGTCGTTCACGCGAATACGTGCGGTTGGTGTTTGGTATAGAAGTTGAAGCCATTTTATGAACCGGGGGCCAAATTTGAATCTAGTCAGACATTCCCACAGGTATCCCCATTCCACCGAATCAAACGCCTTAGCGGCGTCGAGGCTGACAACCACACGCGTGCCGGTATCCTCATGGGTAGCCTGGAGGTTCATAAATAGTCTCCTAAGGTTGAAAGCTGTGTTTTTGTTAGGCATAAAGCCCGTTTGATCAGGGTGGATAAGGCTGGAAATAACTGTGTTTAAGCGGAGAGCGAGTACTTTAGCTAGAATTTTAACATCCAATTGTAATAGCGATATGGGACGATAGGATTCGGGGTATAGAGGGTCTTTGCCGGGCTTGGGTATTAGAACAATTAAAGCTTCCTTCATTGACTGTGGGAGGGTGTTGGTTTCAAAAATGTGGGAGTATAAGGTAAATAGCTTAGGGACAAGGGTTTCTTGGAATTGGGTATAGAACTCTAGGGGAAGGCCGTCAGATCCTGGGGCTTTAGATGGTGATAGGCTTGCAATGGCTTCAGCTATGCATTCTTCCGTGATGGGAGCGTCGAGGAGTTCTATCTGGGTGTCCGTTAGGGTAGGGAAGTTGACTGTTTGCAGTAAATTTCGCAGTTCATGTAGTGGGCGGTCATTCTGTGAAGTGTACAGGTTGGCATAGAAGCGACGGAATTCCTGAGTGACCTCAGTCGGGTCGGTTAGGATTGATCCATCGTTCGCTGCCAATTGAACCACCACTGGAGGGCTGTGATCTAGGTGGGCCATATAAGCTAACAGTTTCCCCGCTCTCTCACCATGCTCATATACCCTTTGTTTGGTAAAGAAGATTCCCTTCTGGGCCTTTTCAATGTGTAGGTTGTCCGTGAGCCTGGAGTGCAGGCGCAGGGCGGCCGAGTTTGAGGGCGACGGGTTGGCCAGAAAAACTTTTTCCAGCGTATCCAACTTCTCCTCCGCCTGTTGCAGGACAACTTTCGATGTGGCTTTGTGTCTATTTATGCGGCTGATAAGGATTGTGCGGGCATGTAACTTGAAGGATTCCCAAATTGTCCCAACCGGGGCTGACCCCATGTTAGAGTGAAAGAAGTGAACCCAGTCCCGCTCCACGGCCTCCATATCAGTGAGGACCGTGAACCAGAAGGGATTCAGCCTCCACACTCGAGTCGGGGGGGAAGAGGGCAGACGGAGTTTGACCCAATATGGTGAGTGGTCCGAGAGGATCCTGGAACCAAACCCAGCCTCCAACAGTTGTGGCGTGAGAGCGGGAGATATAAGGATCATATCTATCCGTGACATGGCGTCTTGGGAGGGGGTAAAGCAGGAATATGCCGTTTTGTGTGGATTTCTCAGTCTCCATGTGTCGGTCATGGCGAATTCCGATAGGAACCTGCCAAATCTGGTCAGTGTGGTTGTGGTTGGCGGTGTGGGGTCCTTGTGGAGCCTGTCAAGGTGGGAATCTATTACGGCGTTGAAGTCTCCTAACCATATAGCTGGCACTGTGGGGTGTTGAGTCATAAAGTCTAACCCTTCTTTTAGGGCCGCAAATTGAAAGGGCGGGGGGACATAGAAGGCCATCAGGAGGAGCTCAAGGCCCCCGACAGTTGCGTGCAGAAACAAAAATCGTCCCTGGGGATCCGCCCTCAGTACATGTAACTGAAACTGAACAGTTTTGGCAATTAGGATGGCGACTCCTCTGGAGTTGTTGGTGTATGGAGCCTGGTACAACCAGCCTATCCATGGTTTTTTGAGGGACATTTGTAATTGGCCCGTCATGTGGGTTTCCACCAACACTGAGACGTCCGCATGCATTTGTTTAAGGTGGGCAAGGACAGCTAGGCGCTTGGGCTTGGCCCTCACACCTCGTACATTCCATGTAACTAGCTTAAGTGACGCCATCCCAAGCCATTAAGTTTCGTACTGAAGGCGGATCCGCCAGGTATTTACTCAGTGAAAATGTTTGAGGTATTGGTCCGAGACCACAGACACCCCCCGTCCACCAGCCCAGAGCGGGGCAGCCCGCAGGATGACCACAGCGCCCCTCTCCGGGGGGTGGACAGAAGGGGCCAGAGAACACAACGTGTAAAATCAAGCACAGTTTAGTAACACACAGGAGATAGCCATTGAGGACAAGCATAGCACAGTGAAATAAGGTAGCATCGTAAAACAAAGAAAAAGAAAAAACAAAAACATAACATCCACCAAACAATGAACAGGTGGAAAAAAACTGGTAACAGTCTTGTGGTATTACCACGCTTTGTGTAACAGTGCCGACTCTGGTCCAGCATGGCACAGGGAACTTGATACAGTCCACCAGGTCGGTAGTGACTGAGGCTGGCCAGGGAAACCAATCTTGTAGCAACGATGAGACGCACGGACACTCTGATAAGGTGGCAGCAGGCTTCGAAGCACAGAGGGACCGTGCAGTCTCAGATGTCAGCGGGGGCGAACAAAAATTTGCTGGATGGCATAGCGGAGCTAGCGGGGCTAGCATCCAGGGATGACAGGGGGGTAAGGTAGTCTGAGGGCATGGCTGCACAGAGTTCCCATGCGGACGGGGGACAAGCAAAGTTGGTGTATGCAGGGACCGGTCGGTCCAAGGTGGCAATCCACACCCGGGGAGGGCTGGGGGATGGGAAGAGGGGAGCTAGGAGAGGGCCTCTTTGGGAGCAACTTGGGCCATGTATCAAAGGGGTATCGGCCAAGGCCTACTCACGGCATAGTGCAAAGTCGCTGACAGCATCTGTGGTGGGGTTTCGGCTTCTGGTCCGGTTCAGCAAGGTAGGCAGATAATTCTAGGTCGGGGCCTGAGCGCCAGCAGCTCGCCTCTCCAGCCATTGCAGTACCGCGGTCGGGTCTTCAAAAAAGTGGGCCTTGTCATCGCGTGTGACTCGCAGCTTCGCGGGGAACAGCATGGCGTAGGGAAGGTGTTGGTTCCGGAGCTGGCGTTTGGCCTCAGAAAATCGGGCCCTCTTCTTTTGGACCTCAGCGGAAAAGTCCGGGAAAACCGCGATGTGTTGATCTCCGAATGGGATGTTGCCCTTTTCTCTGGTGAGGCGCAGGATCGTGTCCCGGTCGCGGTAGTTGAGCAGTTTTGCTATGAAGGTGCGTGGCGGTGCTCCGGGTGGTGGCGGTCTGGAAGCTAGGCGATGCGCGCGCTCCACAACGAAGGTGGAGGAGAAGGCCTCTCTGCCAAAGGTGGTGGTTAGCAGGTGCTCGAGGAACGAGGGAGGGTCGGAGCCCTCTGATTTCTCCGGCAGTCCGACGAAGCGGAGGTTACATCTACGCAGCCTATTTTCCATGTCGTCCTGCTTGCTCAGGACGACACTTAATTGATGTTGCAGGCCTTCGGTGGTAATCTGTAGGGGGTGGATGTCGTCCTCCGCCTGCCCAAGTCTGCGTTCGGCTTCGCCAACCCTCTCTCTCAGCTTATGTAGATCTTGTCGGATGAGAGAGATATCAATCTTGACCTCCTCGATCCTGGAGGTGAGAGTGGTTTGGCAAAGGGAGACGGCCTCGAGGATGCGAGCGGTATCTCCAGATGGCGGGGTTTCCTCCTCAGGGCTTGGTTCGGCGCCATCTTCCTCCCCGGGCTCCGGCTCGTTGGCGCGGTACTTGTTGAGCCTGGCGATTGCTCCTTGAGCCCTTTTCGGCGGTGACATGGGTGTTGAGGGTGTCCCCGTGGGGGTCAATGCTTATTTCCGATGAAATAATGTGAAATAGGTCCCAAAGGATAAGTTTTAGGATATTGTGCAGCCGGAGCTCTCACCCTGTGCGTCCTACTCCATGCGTCTCCAGGCCACGCCCCGCCAAAGATCTATGTTACAGCTCCACATCACTGACTATTTATTTACTATTGAATGTGTGAATAAACAGTTAGCACTGTGGGGTTGTGTGAAGTATCTGCTGGCACAGTGTATGTTTACTAGCCTATCTGCACTGACTGTTTATTTATAAATTAAATTAAAAAAAACAATATATCAGTGCTGCAGGACTGGGTAATAGATCCGTAGCTGCTAGTGAACATACACTGGGTTTAGCTTGTTTGTGAATAAGGATGAGCTCAGGCGTGTTCGCATGCTCCACGTGCAGAGCCCACCAGGAAGTCGGCGCAGCGCTGTGCTAATCACAGCCAGTGAGACATTGCCCGATCTCTGCAGCCACGCTTCAGGCAATGTCTCCCTGCCTGTGATTAGCGCAGCACTGCGCCGACTTCCTGGCGGGCTCTGCATGTGGAGCATGCGAACACGCCTGAGCTCATCCCTATTTGTGAATACAACTGACCCCACCCACTGGTGTGCTGATTGACAGCGTTCGTCTCCAACATACGCTTCCTTCCTGGGGCAAGTACTGTCAATCAGTCCTCATTAAGCATTTGTCTCTTTGATAACAGAGTAGTAGGATAGCAATGCAGAGGGAGGGGTGAGCTGTTTGACCACTCTGCTCAGCAACTGAATGATGGGTTTGAATGGACCAAGTGCAACATACACTTAGGGGTTTATTTACTAAAGCTGGAGAGTGCAAAATCAGACTCACATCTGCATAGAAACCAGTAAGCTTCCAGGTTTCATTACCAAAGCTTAAAGCGGTAGTAAACCGCAGAAAAAAAAAAAACCTGCAATACAGTAGCTAGCACATTATCAAATATTCACCTTATAACAAAGCCCTGCAGTGGTGCCTGGTCACCGCTGAGGGAGCTGACATGTTCCCTCTGCATTTCTTCCAGGATCATTGGCTCCGGCGATGTGAGTGGCCGGAGCCACGATTATGTCACTCCCGTGCATGCACGCAGGAAACCTCCGTTCCAGCAAGTTCCGGCAGGCGTTCCGGCTGACGTCAGTGACTGCATGCATTGTCTATATCCCCTAAACGGTGTAGGTTTAGGAGATATTCTTTTTACCTACAGGTAAGAATTATTATAATCTTACCTGTAGGTAAAAATCACAAAGTGGGGTATACAACCGCTTTAATTGTTGAGATTAGAAGCTGATTGGCACAGTTGCACCAGCTTCTGAATGCACCAGTTTTAGTAAATCTACCACTTTGTCTCCTGGAGATTTTAACTTGTTATGGAACGCCCCACACAGATATACTGCGGCAGGGTGGCCCTCCTGTGCGAAATCACATACCTGTACATGACTTCGTGAACTGGGTCTGGCTCCGCTGGCAACCCGCTCCCACTGTGATTGAACACAGAGGGAGCCAATCAGCAGGTCCGGCAAATGCGATGTCCGCGGGAACATGCCGATCGTTCTCAGGAGAAATGTAAACAAGACAGACTGCCGTTTCTGTGAGAGGGGAAAATGGAGATCTTATGTTCCTGCTATGCAGGAACACGGATCTCTGTCTTCCCCCAGTCAAATCATCCCCCCCACAGGTAGAAAGCACTCTCTAGGAGCACATTTAACCCTTTAATTGCCCCTGATGTTAACTCCTTCCCTGCCAGTGTCATTTGTACAGTGACAGTGCTTTTTTTTATAGCACTGATCACTGTATTAGTGTCACTGGTCCCCAAAAAGTGTCACTTGGTGGTAGATTTGTCTGCCGCAATGTCGCAGTCCTGCTAAAAAACGCTGATCGCCGCCATAACTAGTAGAAAAATAAAAATTCAATAAATGTATCCCATAGTTTGTAGATGCTATAACGTTTGCTCAAACCAATCAACATACGCTTATTGTGATTTTTTTTTTCTTATTGGGTATGTTTTATAGCATAAACTAAAAAAATATGATTTTTTTTTTCAAAATTGTCGGTCTTTTTTTGTTTCTATCACAAAAAATTAAAACCGCAGAGCTAATCAAATACCAGCAAAAGAAAGCTCTATTTGTGGGAAAAAAGGACATCGGTTTTATTTGGGTACAGCATCGCACGACTGCGCAATTGTCAGTTAAAGTGTCGCAGTGCCGTATCGGAACAAAATGGCCTGGTCATTAAGGGGGTAAACCTTTCCAGGGCTAGAGTGGTTAATAAAGATTTAAAAAAATAAAATGATCATTTTTCATTGAGTAGCTTATTAAACTTTCTGTATGAGACATACAAGTAATGTTTCAGTTATAATGGAAGGAAAAGGAGTATGTTTTTTTTAATGAATTGCAGATGTTTTGAGTGAAATGTATTTTGAAGTTTCAGTAACCCAGACGTGATTAACTGTATCTTATTAACGAAAAACAACTTTCTCATTTTATGTTGACCTGACATTACGTCTTCACTATGAAACCTTTTTAGTCTCCTGGACAATTATTTTGTTTTATCTTTTCCAATGTACCACCTTCACCTCCAAGTGCAGATCACATTTCGATGAATAATAATAATAATGAAGCAGAGATAAATCATCAAGTAATTATACCTCTAAAAGAAAAAGGCTTGTTTCAAGTGTGACAAAAAAATAATAATTGCAATTCGTGTAAACACCTAATAAATATGAAATCTTTTCAGTGCTGCACATTTTTATTTTATTTGTTGAAACAATACACAGGCAGACTGTAGCTTTTCAGGCTAACAGCTGCAATGGAACCCCTTCTCCACCTTTAGGCTGCCCAGTTCATAGTCCTGGAGAGTTCAGTGTCAAAGACCAATGCTTGGTAATGCTGTAGATTGACTGCAAATCCTGCAAATCCTTGTGCAATTCTGGTGACTATAAACTACTGAACCCTATTTTGGTAGCTTTATTTTAGCATACATTATATTGTCAAAAGTATTGTGACGCCTGCCTTTACACGCACATGAACTTTAATGGTATCCCAGTCTTAGTCCGTTGGGTTCAATATTGAGTTGGCCCACTCTTTGCAGCTATAACAGCTTCATCTCTTCTGTTAAGGCTGTCCACAAGGTTTAGGAGTGTGTCTATGGGAATGTTTGACCAATCTTCCAGATGTTGGACGAGACGGCCTGGCTTTCAGTCTCCCCTCTAATTTATCCCAAAGGTGTTCTATCGGGTTGAGGCCAGGACTCTATGCAGGCCAGGACTCTATGCAGGCCAGTGAAGTTCCTCCACCCCAAACTTGCTCATCCGTGTCTTTATGGACCTTGCTTTGTGCACTGGTCCAAATCATTTGGTGGAGGGGGGGGGGTTATGGTGTGGGGTTGTTTTTCAAGGGCCCCTTATTTCCAGTATAGGGAACTCGAGGTGCAAGCATACTAAAATATTTGTGGAAAATTTCACGCTCCCAACCTGGTGGGAACAGTATGGGAATGGCCCAACCAGTGCACAAACAAGGTCCATAAATACATGAATCAGCAAGTTTGGGGTGGAGGAATTTGTCCTGACCTCAACCCAATAGAACACCTTTGGGAGGAATTAGAGTGGAGGCTAAGTGCCGATCCTTCTCGTCCAACAAGGGCCTGACCTCACAAATGCACTTCTGAAAGAGTGGTAAAACATTCCCATAGACAAACTCCTAATCCTTGTGCACAGCTTTCCCAGAAGAGTTGAAGCTGTTATAGCTTCAAAGGGTGGGCCAACTCAATTTTGAACCCTACGGAGTAAGACTGGAAAGCCACACTTTTGACAATATAGTGTATGTTACTTAACCCCTTTCCTGCAGTTTGAATGCAAATAGATCTGGATGGGAGAAGTACATGGCACTCAGCCATACACTCTGCATAATCCACGTTTGTAAACAGTTATGTTTTTGTTTCTCTTCTAATCCAGGGGATCTTCAAACATTGAATGACAATAAACTAGCCCTTTGTTTAAAGACTTTGGATAGGTCAGACTGTAGTCATAGTAGAAAATGCACCAGAATCAGAGGGAGTAAACAATGCCTGGAAACAGGGGGAGAGGAAACTGGAGGTGAAAACCAGAGGGGGAGGGGGGAAAAGGGGAGAGGAAAGGAGGGTTTAGGACCAAAAGGCCATTGAAGGGGAAGGGGGAATGACATTAAAACCAATCAGAGAATTAACCCACCCAATAGATAGCGTACAGGTAGTATAGCACCCAGGGATCAAAGGCAGGACTCAACAAGAAGCGATTATCCAAGGGTATAGGCAGGTAGCTTGCTTGTGAAAAACGGTAGTCAGTGATCAGACGTAGCCAGCTAACAGGTCCCCTATAGCCAAGAGGCTAAAGAAAAACGGTGCAGTGAGTACATGTAAACGTATGGACTATTGGTCCACAACATGCGCAATATATCAAATAGCGTGACAATAACAAAGGTGCCAAACCAGCGGCTCCCTGTCATGAAAAAACAGGTACCGCTGGCAGATCTAAGCAGTTATACAGTGGCTAAACAGATCCTGCCTTACCTTGATATGCCTGTAGTAGAGCCTGTCCCCGGGTGGCAGCCATCTGAAAGAAGGCCCCCGCCCTAAGCACTTTTTTAAAGAGCCTCCAAACTGGCCCATGCCATCATGTCGTCTCACGCTGGTGTCTGACGCCAGTGTCTGATGTCACCAGGTCTGTCTCGCCCACTGAGCATGTGCAATTGTGCGCGCACGCATGACCCAAATTAGGAGGTAGCTAAAGGCTGTCATCTAGGGAAGAAGGGGAGGGCAACCCACGGACTGGGAGCCCTCCTCCTAATGGAGAGACGCATGTCCGGTGCTGGCCCTTCCGGTCTGGTATGAATATTAAGGGGAACCCTGTGCCAATTTTTTTTTTTTAAATGGCATAGGGGTCCCCTCAAAATCCATACCAGACCCTTATCCGTGCATGCAAAGTGGCAGGCCGCAGGAAAAGAGGGGGGGACGAGAGAGTGCCCCCCTCCTGAACCGTATCAGGCCATATGCCTTCAACATGGGGAGGGTGCTTTGGGGTAGCCCTCCAAAGCACCTTGTCCACATGTTGATGGGGACAAGGGCCTCATCCCCACAACCCTTGCCCGGTGGTTGTGGGGGTCTGTGGGTGGTGGGCTTATCAGAATTTGTAAGTGCCCTTTAACAAGGGGACCCCCAGATCCCTGCCCCCTGTTTGAAATGGTAACGGGTAAATTGTACCCCTACCATTTCACAAAAAAATGTCAAAATGTTAAAAAAAACACAAGACACATCTTGGAACAAGTCCTTTATTAAAAAATGCAGCACTAAACAAAAATAAGTCCGCCCTAGAAGAACACTTTCTAGGGAAGAATATCCACTAAAGTGTGTGTGAGAAGTAAGTATGTTGCGAATATATTAAAAATGTGTACAACAATGCAAAAAGGGATGGAATTTCCTAAGACCTTATCATAGTCGTAACATATATCAATGTAATAGTGTCCATCCAGTAACAGCATATAAAGTGATGATTTAGTCAAGATAAGCTTCCCTATCAAGAAATCCCCACATAGTTCATTCATATAGGAGATAACAATACAGTCGGTATAGTCTCCTATATAGGAAGAGGGAACACAATGTAATCCTCCTTAAAGACACAGAAGGTGGATGTAACTTCACACTGGAAAATGGTAGATGTGCATTAAATGATAAAGAAGGTAATGGGTACTCTTACCACCAGGTGTGGACCCACACATCATACAATGCTGGGTAAATCAGGCATGGAACAATCCCCCACGGTAAGTCTTCCAACCAGGATCGATGTAGGTTAGATGTAACATAACCACCTCGATATCCAGGGAAATCCGTATGGGACAGGTATCATCCAATGTCCAAAACCCAGTGTGTTACTTCATTCACTCAGCAGAATGTATCATAGGGAGAAAAAATAAAAAGGCCTCCACATAGAGCAGATCACTCCGGTATAAAAGGTTTAATGGAGTAAAATCTTTACAACTGCATCGCTCAATAAAATGTACAAGCGTGCTCGCAATCAAACATAAAAAACGTGGTATATCGAGCTCAACAGGCTATGTACCCGACATGTTTTGTACCAAACGTACTTCGACTGAACCTGTCACTAGATACCGCAATATAAATAATGTTTCTTATAATCAGTACAATACACATCAGCTGGTGTTTAAAACTAACATAAAAAAATTCCTCCAATAGCAAGCTCTAAAAGTTCCCCATCATCGTCTGCACATCATACATTGCTGACACCAGGGAGTTTAGAGATATCCATTGTTCACCATCGGCTTGTTACTAAAACATTTTTTAAGCCGATCACAATGGATCGCAATGGGTACATCCCTGTGGACAGCTGTCACTATGCCCCCTGGCTCAAATCTGTACCACGTAGCCAATTACTACGTATCAGAAGGAATTGTACGGACTCACCAGATTTATTTGTACAGGCTAACACTTTAAAGAGGGAGTCCGGCGAAATTATTTTTTTTTAAAAGTCAGCAGCTTCAAATACTGCAGCTGCTGGCTTTTAAAATATGGACACAACCGTCCAGCTCGCCCGCGATGTCGGCACCCGAAAGCCGGTCTGTCGGTCGTCTCTCGGGTGCTGCCGCCACCATCTTCGGTATGGGAATCAGGAAGTGAAGCCTTGCGGCTTCAGTTCACGGTTCCCTACTGCCCATGCGCAAGTCGCGCTGCACAATAAGGACGCTCCCTGCTGTCTCTGGGATCTGTGTGTTTCCCAGCAGACAGAGGGGGGATGACAGGAAGTGGCATAAATACCCGCAGATTCTGCAGCTATCTATGCCCGGAAGTGGGTGCAGATACCTATACCCCCTCCCTCCTGGCAATTTGTCATGTTCCGATGAGCCGAAGTTCCACTTTAGGGTGGAGCTCCGCTTTAATGTCAAAGTTTGTTGAGAAGAGATATCTATCCAAGGACATAGAGGATGAGATTCTGAGGGTCTCGTTACTAGATAGACCCAATCTTATGAGTGTACAACCTAAACGAACGCCCGATAATAAATTTAAATGGTCCTTTATAACACAGTTCTCTGTACAACACAAGCAGATCAAAGATATTCTGAATCGTCATTGGAAAATCTTGAAAAAGCCTGATAAGGCTGGAGTTATCTATAAGGGAGCTCCACCTTTAAGAAACCGCATTGCTCCTAATGTGGTAAATCCCCCTAAGAAGCCTATTTTCTTCAAAGACTTAAAGGGATATTACCCCTGCCGGAAATACAACGTCTGCATGCACCAGGGTCTGGTATGGATTTTGAGGGGGACCCCTACGCCATTTCTTTTTTTAATTTTTGGTGCAGGGTTCCCCTTAACCACTTCAGCCCCGGACCAATTGGCAGCCAAAGGACCAGGCCCCTTTTTGCGATTTGGCACTGCGTCGCTCTAACTGACAATTGCGCGGTCATGCGACGTGGCTCCCAAACAAAATTGGCGTCCTTTTTTTCCCACAAATAGAGCTTTCTTTTGGTGGTATTTGATCGCCCCTGCGGTTTTTATTTTTTGCGCTATAAACAAAAATAGAGCGACAATTTTGAAAACAATTCAATATTTTTTGCTTTTTGCTATAATAAATATCCCCAAAAAATATATAAAAAAAATTTTTTTTTTCCTCAGTTTAGGCCGATACGTATTCTTCTACATATTTTTCGTAAAAAAAAAATCGCAATTAGCGATTATTGATTGGTTTGCGCAAAAGTCATAGCGTTTACAAAATAGGGGATAGTTTTATAGCATTTTTATTAATATTTTTTTTTTTTACTAGTAATGGCGGCGATCAGCGATTTTTATTGTGACTGCGACATTATGGCGGACACATCGGACATTTTTGACACATTTTTGGGACCATTGTCATTTATACAGCAATCAATGCTATTTAAATGCATTGATTCCTGTATAAATGACACTGGCAGTGAAAGGGTTAACCACTAGGGGAGGGGAAGGGTTATGGGCTGTGACGTGTGTGTGTTTTTTTACATTAGGGGCGTGGCTGACGTCTGACGTCATTGATCGGCTTTCCCGATGACAGGGAACAACCGATCAATGACAGGCAGAGTAGGAAGCGAGGGGAGAGGTTTGTTTACACAGACCTCTCCCCATTTTTTAGCTCTGTGACCCGAACGCGGGACACCAGCGGCGATCAGGTCCGCTGGTCCCGCAGCCGGGGTCACGGAGCTCCCGACCGGGTCGCGTGCGACCCGCGGCGAGGCAATTAAAGGGCCACGTACCTGTATGTGGTTTTGCCTGGCCGTGCCATTCTGCCGACGTACATCGGCGTGAGGCGGTCGGGAAGCGGTTAATATCCATACCAGACCTAAAGGGCCTGGTATGGAATTTGGGGGGACCCCCACGCAATTTTTTTTTACATTTTGGTTTGGGGGTTCCCCTTAATATTCATACCAGACCCAAAGGGCCTGGTAATGGACTGGGGGGATCCCATGCCGTGACTTTTATCTGTGTTGCCGGACCCGACAATTCATTATAGGCCACGAGTACTTTTAAATTACTTTTTTCCTTTAGAAATGTCATTTTGTGCAGGGACTGTTCTAAACACGGGAAAAATGCAGCACTTTACAGGCATACTACAGTCACCCCCCAGGTAAGAAATTTAAAGGAATATTTCACTTTTATTGTTTCACTTTAAGCAGTATTAAAATCACTGCTCCCAAAAAAACTGCCATTTTGAAAACTTTTTTTGAATTGATACATGTCCCCTGGGGCAGGACCCAGGTCCCCAAACACTTTTTATGACAATACCAAGAATATAAGCCTTTAAAATTAGCACTTTTGATTTCTCCCATAGACTTTTAAAGGGTGTTCCGCGGCTTTCGAATTTGCCACAAACACCCCAAAACAGGCGAACACCCAATGTTCGAGTCGAACTTACGTTTTGTTTGCAGCACTATGACATCCTAACAAACAACAATGTCATCAGTCGATAAGGAACACAATGGGTGCTTGTGAAACATCCTTGTTTGCTGCTCCCCTGCCCCTCTCCATCAGCACTGGGGTCACATTAGTTGTGTCAGTGTGCAAAAGTATATTTGCTTTGTAAAATTAAATTGCCTCTAATGTTGGTTATCCTACATGTGTAGATGCTGCTGCTTTAGGTAAGTCTATTATTATTTTTTTTTGTTTACATTTTAGAATGGATTACCTCAAGTTTGTGCATAATTTTAAGTGTGCCTTGACTAAAAAAAGGTTGAGAAACATTGCTGCAAACAAACTTAAAGTGGATGTAAACCCAATTTTTTTTTTCTTAATTGAGACTTGTACCTTGTAGAGTATAGCATGTCATTTCATCTGTGCCCAGTCTTGCCACTAAGTTAATCGAGCTCTGAGCAATCCTCTTATCTTTTTCAGTAAGATAAAAACGGACACACAGAGAAATAGGTGATTTCCGTATCTCATGCACCAGTGTGAGAGAGACATTCTGTGTACTTCACTGCCACAGCCTCTCACAGCTCTTTAGAATCGTCCTCTGTAGATGGCTGTGTATCTGCACATGCGCAGGAGTGACATGGGGCATGATCGCGCTCTGCCTCTTCACAGAACGCCCTCTGCCACCCCTGTGTGTGCACTTTAGTCTCCTTTGGCGTGAGGCTCGTCCTAGCGCCGCTAGCTAAACAAGGGGAGTGTGGAGTGGGTTGGAAGTCTACTGATGTCATGTCATATTCGGGGATATTGTGGGGCTCCACACAGCTAAAGGGGTGAAATATGACAGGTAAGGATACATGTATGCATGTATATCCTTACAGATATGCGCTAAGTAATTATATTACAAATGATGAGAGTGGGTTTACATCCCATTTACTGTATGGAACTTGCATCTTAAGTCACTGTAGTCAGACAAATAAGACACTCATTATAGTAGGAGCAGGCAGGAGTGTAAACAGTAGTTGTTTGGCTGAACACTCCACTAAGAGTTCGGCCAGCAGTACAAATGGAAGAGGAAAATGTATTAAAGTGGTTGTAAAGGCTCCAGGTTTTTACCTACATATTCTAAACATGTGTGCAGCAGCCTCCTTAAAACTTACTTGAGCCCAAGACAGGTCTCCACAATGTGCACAAGAGCCTCGGCTCTCCTGGGTCTCTCCCTCCTCATTGGCTGTGACAGCAGTGGTAGCCATTAGCTCCCGTTACTGTCAATCACAGACACTGAGCCATTGATAAGAAAGCGGAAGCGAGTATGCTCGGCAGGGGGAAGGAGCACGGATGGGGGACCTGAGAAGTGGAGGATCGGGGCTGCTCTGTGCTAAACCATTGCACAGTGCAGGAAAAAATAAAGTTTTTTTAATTTTAAAAAAATTGCCTTTAAAATTGCTTCAAAAGTTCCATGCTCCTTCAGACAAAATTAAAAGTCAGCAACTACAAATACTGTAGCTGCTGACTTTTAATACTTGCACATTTACCTGCCCACGAATACAGTGGTGTCCTCACCCAAGCCAATTTTTCAATCGGCTCTCGGGTGCTGCGGCCTCCACCTTGGCTAAGGGAAACCAGCAGTGAAGCCTTGCAGCTTCACAGCCGTTCCCAACTGGGCTGCTCTTTGTGAATAGCCCAGCGGTGGGGTAGGAAGAGGGGGGCCGACCTATCAAAACCAGGTACCCACTCCCCCCGAAAGGTGCCAAATGTGGCAGCGAGGGGGGTAGACAAGTAGAGCTTCCCCATTTGGATGGAGCTCCACTTTAACACAATTGAAACAATCTGACACATAGTACATGTTATATATATATATATATACAGATCCTGTTAAAATATGATCCACAACCATACTATGTTGTATAATGATATAAAGATTTTGCTTTTATGGCAGGAGGCAGGAGAGCATACCATGGTCAGTTCTCTCGCTGTGCTGGGAACTTAGCTTGTTCTCCTCCAATGATCAGACTTGTCCTGGCACCCCCCCCCCCCTCTGCACAGCCTAGCACTAGTGTATTAATACACAAATGTTTTGCCTTTTACTTCTATTTTAAAATTAATGGGTTGTTTTACAAGCTGATTGCTTACAATTATGGTACTTTAATGCTCTGCTTTATGGTAAAAACCTTCTGAATACAGTTCTCCCCCATACTTACCTGAGCCTGGTCTCGACCCAGCGATGTGCACAATAGCAGTGTCTCTCTCGGCTTTCTCCCTCCTCCATAGACGAAGACACAGCAGTGGCAGCCAGGGAGGAGGAAGTGAGAGGCGGGGGGCGAGCACCGCTCTGTGTGTCTATAACCACCCTAGAAGAGGAGGATTGGGGCTGCCCAGTGCAAAAACAGGTAAGAATAACAGGCTTGTTATTTAAAAAAAAAAAAAAGGTTTAGGAACTGGATTATTTAGAAAATCCTACTTGACAATATGGTTCTATAATAGTGTAACATTTGCCTAGATTATAAAAAAATGCAGGGATCTTGCTGTGTTTGTATTCTGAATTTACTATATAAGTTAAATACTAATATTAATGTGATTTTGTGACTGGGGTCTAGTACAGGACCACAGTGTGGTGTTCAGCACCTTGCATTATAGAGATTTTTGACCATAAGCGAAGAGCTTACAATATTTCATCAAAGATATGATTCACAGTGGTAATTCCTTAAAAAAAAGTTTTATGCCAACTCCAGTCTTGCTTTTTTAAGATACTTAGGTGCACAATTTAGACATAATGCTGCCAGTGAAACATTCTGTTGTTAGAACATTACAGATAATGTATATGATAAATGTGCTATAGACCAATCCTGGCAGAAAGCATAAATTAACTCTTCTGGGTGGCTTCACTGATGAGACCCAATAATTAGCTCATGATTGACCAGGCTTCTGGCTCATTTGCATAATTACAGAGATGGAGTGCTATTGAGCAGGCAAAGGTGGGATGCTGCGTACAGAGGTGAATTTTCTATCTTTCACAACTGAGCCCTGTAGTGAGTAGTTTGGATTAATCACCAGATATAAAGTGCATTTTTCTATACATCAGGAAGCAAATGTCAGAATTGCCAGTAAATTGCATTTAAATAGCATGCTGTGGAGGCACATCACCCCTGTGTCCAATTATATGACTTGGCTTTTATGCAAATTTGGCAGATTTCTATCAGTATTCCATAAAGTACAATCTATTTAGCTCTTTGTTATTTTCACATTAGTGAGAGATGCAGGAAACCATTTGACTCTGTGTTTCCACAGTCTCTTTATATGGCAATACTGTAGCACAGGAAAATGTGTTTTTTTATTTTGTTTACACTCTCTTTTCATGACATATACTCCATAGATATATATTGAGACTCTCTGGCTTTGCATCTTTACTCTTCCATGTTTACTGGTAAGGTAACAGTCTATGTTTGTGATGAGGGTCATAAGTCAGTTAAAGTGGAAAAATACTGATATTTAAGCAGGAGTAGTTCCTCTTCTTCAATGTTTCATTTGTGCACTTGCTATTTTCTGTACCCTTGTAGGTAATGGACTTATTTCATAATCTTTCCAGAAACAGTCTGCAAAGTGCTGTTCATGGAGAATCGTAGTCTAAAAAATGGAAATCAAAGCCTTTGGGGTCATTTTAGTAGTTCCCTCAGCAATAAAGACAGCTAGCCTTTCATGGGTCAGTAAGAACAATTCACATCAAGAAGCCTGGAGTCCAATTTTGTCTTGCAGTTGCAGTAATCCTATTACCCTACCTTAGCCTCATCCCCTTGCATTTAACTTCAAATGTTAAAGACTGTACTGCCCACTGAAACTCTGATACTTAAATGGCAGAGAATGGGGTTTAGTTAGGGACGAGGATTACTCTTGATTTGGGCAAAACAGCATGGAATACAAGGGACTTTACAGGGATTCTTTATCAAGACATCAGATATAAACAGCCATGTGCTTTAGGTGAGGTTGATAAAATGTAGTATCAAGTGTGGAATACTCCTTTCTAAGATTTGGTGACATCATATTCTGTCGTTAAAGAACGAACTTTCCAGAGTTTTTGGTATTGTCTGTAACTGTCCGCTTGTCACTTTAAACCCTTGTTCAGCACTGACTGACAGGTGGAAACTTTATGGCTTCCTCTTGTTACCCTGGGGGAATTTTAATCATCAGACCCTTCCTCCTTCCTCTAGTTTTGGAGAAAGGGGGATCTCATTAATTTAGCATTCAGAGGCACAGCAAGTCAGCAGTACCTTGTGGGAAGGCGATTGTTTATTGAAGTTTTTCTAAAGTGTAAAGTTACACCCCTTGGCAAGCAGAGCAAGTTTTCACGGTGTTTAAGGAGTTAAAAGGATTAACCTTTATGGTGTTCAACCCTACTGCACACCTTTGAGGCAAAAGAATAAAAGTGCTGCACCTGTCAGAAGCTCTCCTCTCGTTATTTACTCAAATTCAATGGGGCCACTACAGTGAAAACTTGTCGCTGCGGTGGAGACTCGATGCCGCATCTCTGCCATCACTGGCTGCGTCGCTGTCTTCATCAAACTGTGAGTAAAGGCTTCCCAACACCTCGCATAGACACGTGCAGATGCCATCTTAGCAACAGAGAATAAGCCGAAAAGTAAACACGTCACGCAGACATTTAAATATAGCGGGCTGCTTTATACATGGTTCAGAAATTGCCTTTAATTAGTATACGAACCAAATAATTAATATTTTACTAAAGCAATGATTATGTTATTATATTCATGATATGTGCCTAGTGTTTAGAGGCCTAGTGTCAAATTGTAAACAATGCTATCTCCTAAGTTCCTAATCCACTAAACTCTTGTTAATTACGTAAAGGGTAAATTGTCTGGTTAAAAAATATCAGCAATATATTCGTTTAACAACATTTTGTCCTATGGTATGCATTGTTTGCTAATCTTTATAAGTTACACGTGTAAATGCCTATTTTCTTTCATAGCCCCTTGGTAGCAAGTTTGAGCCAACTCTCATTCAAATTAGGTTTCAGACACACACACACACACTTGAAAGGCAAAGGCACACCAGAACAAAATGTCACCCACTAAAAAAACAGACAAACCCAGCGACTCACAACAAGTGCGGTCCAGCTTAAGAGCTAAGCTTAACAGAAAAGGGCCAAGAAATGCACAAAGAAACGGTTAAGAAAAATTAAATAGCTTTCAACAAGGCGTACAACTCTTGGCAGGAGCTAGCAAAATAAATTAGGACAACGTTAAAGAACTTCTGTCGCAGTCACAATAAAAATCGCTGATCGCCACCATTACTAGTAAAACAAAAAAATATTAATAAAAATGCTATAAAACGATCCCCTATTTTGTAAACGCTATAATTTGTGCGCAAACCAATCAATAATCGCTTATTGCAATTTTTTTACCAAAATTATGTAGACTAATATGTATGGGCCTAAACTGAGGGAAAAAAAATATTTTTTTATATATTTTTGGGGGATATTTATTATAGCAAAAAATAATGTTTTTTTTCAAAATTGTCCTCTTTTTTTGTTTATAGCGCAAAAAATAAAAACCGCAGGGTTGATCAAATACCACAAAAAAAAAGCTCTATTTGTGGGAAAAAAAGGACGTCAATTTTGTTTGGAAGCCACATCGCATGACCACGCAATTGTCAGTTAAACGACGCAGTGCCGAATCGCAAAAAGTGCTCTGGTCTTAAGCCAGCAAAATGGTCCGGTCTGAAAGTGACTAGATGATGCTTCCCTTAGAACACTATTTTATGAAGCCATGGCCATTGTCAACAGTTGTCCTTTAACTATCGATGGAATCAACGACCCCAAGGCACTAGAACCTCTAACTCCAAACCACCTCATCCTGATGAAATCCAAGGTTGCATTACCTCCACCTGGTAAATTCATAAGGGAAGATGTATACGCAGATAAACGGTGGCGTAGGAATACAGTATTCAGCAGAACAGTCTGGAGTCAGTGGAAAAGGGAATACCTCATGAGTGTTTCCACAAGACAGAAATGGCACACACCTCAACGAAACCTGTAAGTAAACGACATAGTTATAATCTAAGAAGATATGTCTCTGAGATGCCAGTGACAGCTAGGACGTGTGATTGAAGCTACAATAGAAAACCTAGTTTGTCGAGTTTGTCGAGTCAAGGTGTTAGTGGGTGACGAAGATTGCAAGATAAGAAGGATTATGTATCAAAACCCTCAATTATTGAACATCCTATTCAAAAGCTAGTAGTTCTTATAGAAAGTACATGAGTTGTCAGTTTTAGCATACCTCCCAACATTTTGAGATGGGTATGAGGGACACCTACTAGCAAACATATGTAGGCATAGGACACCCCCCCCCCTGTCACACCCTCTTAAAGGAGAATTAACCAAAACAAAAGGTTCATTAAATCCACAGGAGTTTTTTTTTTACCACAACTATTCTTTTATATTGGCTTTTAAAATTTACAAATGCACCAATTTAGAATTTGGATGAAAGGTTTTACACTTTAAGGTCATCACAAAGGGCAAGGGGACACTCTTTACATGTGGAGGAAAAGAGATGTATTAGCAGCAAGGATGGGAAGTGTTATCAGTATGGGGGATTTTAATTATCCAGACATAGACTGGGCGGAGGGAACCACGCATTCGTCTAAGCCCCCGTACACTTGGTCGGAAATTCCGACCACAAAATCCATCAGATTTTTCCTGATGGATTTTGTCCGAAACTGGTGTTGCATACACACGGTCGGACAAAGTTGTCAGAAAATTTTTGAAACAGTGATCACAGGTCAATTGACTTCAGTATAAATCACACAAATAGAAAACACAAGAGGAACACAAAGACACTGAATTTCAAAAGAGCCAACTTCCCTAAACTACGAACCTTGCTGGAAGATATAAATTGGGATAAAATCTTAGAAACAAAGAACACAGAGGAGAGATGGGTTTGCTTTAAGAGCATATTAAATAAGGGCATTAGCCAGTGCATCCCATTGGGAAATACATTTAAAAGAGCGAACAAAAAGGATGGCTTATCTCTAATGTAAAAATGCATATAAAAGCAAAGGAGAAGGCCTTCAAAAAATACAAGGCTGAGGGATCATCATCAGCATTCAGACTTTACAAAGAATGCAACAAGATATGTAAGGGTGCAATTAGGGCAGCTAAGATAGAACACGAAAGACACATAGTGGAGGAGAGCAAAACAAATTCCTAGAAATTCTAAAGTATATAAACAGTTAAAAACTGAGGACAGACCATATTGGCCTAATAAAGAATGAGGAAGGACATCTGGTTACAAAGGACAGGGGGATGGCGAAAGTATTGAATTTATTCTTCTCTTCAGTCTTCATGAGGGAATTGGGGGGTTTCAGTAACCAAAATTAGACAGAATTAGAAATAGACTTGGGAAAATTAACATTAATAAATCACAGGGAACCAATGGCTTAGGGAACTTAGGGTGCTTAGTCAAGTAATTGCCAGACCATTCTTCTTAATTTTTACTGACAGTTTACTGACCGAAATGGTACCAGCTAATTGGAGAAAAGCCAATGTAGCACCAATATTTAAAAAAGGGCCAAAATAGATCCCTGGGAACTACAGATCAGTTAGCCTAACATCAATAGTATGCAAGCTCTTGGAGGGGATGATAAGGGACTATATACAAGATTTTAGTAATGAAAACAGTATCATTAGCAGTAATCAGCTTGGATTCATGAAGAATCGTTCTCGTTGCCAAAACAATCTATTAGTCTTCTATGAGGAGGTGAGCTGCCATCTAGATAAAGGAAGGCCCGTAGACGTGGTGTATCTGGACTTTGCAAAAGCATCTGACACAGTTCCCCATAAATGTTTACTGTACAAAGTAAGGTCCATTGGCATGGACCATAGGGTGAGTATATGGATTGAAAACTGGCTACAATGGTGAGTTCAGAGGGTGGTGATAAATGGGAAATACTTGGAATGATCAGGGGTGGGAAGTGGGGCCCCCCAGGGTTCTGTGCTGGGACTAATACTGTTTATATGGTACATAAACAACCTGGAAAATGGGGTAAACAGATCAATCTCTGTATTTGCGGACAATACTAAGCTAAGCAGGGCAATAACTTCTCTGCAGGATGTGGAAACCTTGCAAGAAGATCTAAACAAATTTATGGGGTGGGCAACTACATGGCAAATGAGGTTTAATGTAGAAAAATGTAAAATAATGCATTCGGGTGGCAAAAATATGAATTCAATCTATATACTAGGGGGTGAACCTCTGTGGGAATCTAGGATGGAAAAGGACCTGGGGGTCCTAGTAGATTATAGGCTTAGCAATAGCATGCAATGCCAAGCTGCTGCTAACAAAGCAAACAGAATATTGGCATGCGTTAAAAAGGGATTAACTCCAGGGATAAAACGATAACTCTCCCAATCTGCAAGACTCTGGTCTGTCCGCACCTGGAGTATGCTGTCCAGTTCTGGGCACCAGTCCTCAGGAAGGGTGTACTGGAAATGGAGCGAGTACAAAGAAGGGCAATAAAGCTAATAAAGGGTTTGGAGGATATTAGTTATGAAGAAAGGCTGCAAGCACTGAACTTATTCTCTCTGGAGAAGAGACGCTTGAGAGGGGATATGATTTAAATTTACAACTACCATTCTGGTGACCCTACAATAGGGATAGAACTTTTTCACAGAAGAGAGTTTAATAAGATATGTGGCCACTCATTAAAATTAGAAGAAAGGAGGTTTAACCTTAAACTGCGTAGAGGGTTCTGTACTGTAAGAGCGGCAAGGATGTGGAATTCCCTTCTACAGGCGGTGGTTTCAGCAGGGAGCATCGATAGTTTCAAAAAACGATTAGATAAGCTCCTGAACAACCACAACATACAGGGATATACAATGTAATACTGACCTATAATCACACACAGGTTGGACTTGATGGACTTGTGTCTTTTTTCAACCTCACCTACTATGTAACTATGTATTCTCCAAATACAATATAACTTCTTCACAGTTAGAGCTGTGAAAATGTGGAATACACCAGTTAACTCGTGCATGCAGAGGAAAGGTCTTTTTAGATTTAGCCAGACATTTAGTGTCCATAGGAGCTTGTTCAGGCTGATTCTATTGCTTTTAGATACTGGCTAGTAAGTAAGCTCACTGTAGAAAGCAATTGCGTGAAGCCTTAACTTGTGTCTCATAAAATGCAGAAGGTGAACAGTCCTCTTCTGCATCCATCTATACCTGCGCAAGATCCTCTTCTGTGTCCACTCCACCCTCCACCACCCTATCTTCCATGAGGAGGTTAGGAGGATCAGGATTATACTCCTGAATAGTTTTCAGGGGGTGGAGATGTTGAAGGGTGCTTTTGGGCTTTAGAGACCAAAATCACCAGAGGGACAGAGAGTTTCCCAAATAAATTACATACTGTATAGTTGCAGAAAAATCTATCTTAGTCAGATAGGCCATTTGTTGTGTGCCTGAGAGGGAGCTAAAATTAGAGGAAAGAAGCTTTGTTCATATGGAACCTTGCTCCAGCACAGAAAACCAGCTATGTCTGAGGGGTTTTCTGGTTTTCCTTGGTGCCTATATAGCTATATCTATAGCATAAGTGCTATTATGCCCCTTTTTCTCAGTTCCTCTGTGCCTTGTCTCCACCATATCTAAAATAGGGGATGCCCTGTGGGGTACTCACAAAATAAATGCAGAATGAAATGGTATTTGTGTGTCCGGGCAAAAAGGCACTATGCCCTGTCCTGTCTAATGTCTTTTGTCTGTGTCTCTGTAGAAGCAGTTGTGCTTCTTACATTCTTGGCAGACATAGCAGGTGGATGTGCATGAGCCAGAAGGTGTTTGCAACTGCACCACCACCTAGCAACAATGTTGCATGTGAAAAAAAACAGGTGTTTGCAAATACAGCACAAACAACAAGGTGTTTGCAACTGCACCACCACCTAGCAACAATGTTGCATGTGAAAAAAACAGGTGTTTGCAAATACAGCACAAACAACAAGGTGTTTGCAACTGCACCACCACCTGGCAACAATGTTGTATGTGAAAAAAACACCAAATTTAAAAAGTAAATGTTACCTTCTGCCAATGTAGTATAGGCATTTATAAAGGAGGATAAATGGGCATAGTACCTCTGAAGAAGTCTTCAAGGTCTGGGTGCCATAGGAATGGACCACAGTCCTGGACCTGTATAATATACTGCGGTTAACTACAGTTCCACAGAGGATCCAGTACTTCAAAAAATGCTAGTGAGCCCCAAGGCAATAAGCATTTGGATCTTGACAGAGGTGTCAGTCAAAGTAGTGAAGTTGTTACACTTGAGACCAGTACAATTTTAACTTTAAATATGACACTCATCATAAACAGCATACCTAAATATAGATATTGATTAGGGATGGGCCCGGTGTTCGTTTCGAACCCATGTTCGAATCGAACATCGGCCGTTCGTCCGCTCGTCGAGGGCAGAACTCTGAGGGCCGTTCGCATCAAATTCGTGTGATGCGAACGGTCCACAATGCACTGCGCCAGTCGCAGTGCATTGCTGGCTGATGATTGGCCAAGCATGCACTGTGACCCCACATGCTTGGCCAATCATAGAGACAGCGGCGAGGAGAGCAATACTTGGCCACAGGCAGGATGCCTGTGGCCAATTATAGCTCAGGGGGTTTAGTACACGCCCCACACTATATAAGGCCACCGCGCCGGCGGCCTCGTGTAGTGTGTCCTGGCTTGAGGAACAGTGACAGTGTACTGTACATGTACACACTATATGTGAATCATTTCTGTGTGGGGAAAGTGTAGGGAAAGAGGAAAAATAGGCAGGGATAGTGTATTCTTCTCAGCCTTTGCTTGTGGGGAAAGTGTAGGGATAGAGGAAAAATAGGCAGGGATAGTGTGTTCTTCTCAGTGCTGTTCTCTACCAATCCAGCCATCTGCAGGAGTTAGTGTGTGTGTGTGCTGTGTGAGTATAGCACAGCAGTAGCACACTAAACCACCTTACACTGTATCTGCCCTGTTGTCACCTAAGACAGCCATCTGCAGGAGTTAGTGTGTTTTGTGTGACTCCAGCACAGCACAGTATACACCAACAGTCCATACATACATACATACATACATACAGTATATACCTACAGTCCCTGTCTTGTTTGCACAGCCTGTATTCTGCGGTCCAGCGTATATAGGGTTTTAGGTATAGGGTTTTATTTTGGGTGCAGGTTTCCCCTTAATATCCATACAAGACCCAAAGGGGCTGGTAATGGGCTGGGGTAGGGGGGGGGTGGGGTTGCCATGCCATTTTTCTCAAAGATTTTCATCCATATTGCCTGGACAAGACATGACATTAAAGTCGCAAGCAGTTTTAAATGGCTTATTTTTTTTCCTTTACAAATGTCATTTTGTGCAGGGACAGTTCTAAACATGGGAAACACATGTCACTTCACAGGCATACTTTAGATACCCCCCAGGTACCATATTTAAAGGAATATTTTGCTTTTTTTTTTTCACTTTATGCATCATTGTGTTGCGTTTGTTAAAATATGATTTTTTAAACATCAGACCTAACATTACATGGGAGAAATTACAAGTTTAGTTGATCAGATTCTCTGGTTTGAGTAGAATTCTCAAACAAATGCTGTTTTCATACAATGGTGTTAGATAACAATTTGACAGTTGAAGAGACTATTGTCTCGTCAGCTACAGTAAACATGCAACCAACAGTCCATTGTCTTTTAAAACAGTTTGAGAGGGTGTCTCAACCTGAAAAGGACTGTTAATCGGTTGTTATGGAAACAAGTGTATAAACATTAAACTTTGGTCAACAAACTGGCATATAAAATGGAGTAGAGACACAGAGAGGGGATGGAACATCATGCTGTAACATCAGGACACACATCATCATGCTTTGAAGATCAGAAGAAGCCGCTCATGATACAAGAACAGAACCTGGTCTCTAAGAAGAAATATTGCCAATTGGAGATCATGAACATTCAGTAACAGAAGTTAAGTAACCCTTTTAAATGTATTTGTACTGTTAGACTTTAGGCTGTTCTATTTTCTAGGCATTTTGCTTGTTATAGATATCTGTCAGTCTTGCATTGTATTCCTAAGATTGTAATAGTTTTGTACAGCAGTTTTTGTTAGTAAAACGCACATCTATACACTGCAGAAGTCTCAGCTTCCTTGTTATACCACAGAGTAACCTTGCTAGATAGACGCAAGCGATACATTTGGGGGCTCGTCCGGGATATACATTTGGGGGCTCGCCGTGACTGTGCTATAGTTCAATTGAAGCAGAGCTGTTTTTTCTGTAGTGTGTAGCTTGTGCTAGGTAAAATGCTGCGTAAACTGTTTAGGAAAAGCAAGGCTGTAGAGGGTTCTGGTGACCAGAAGGAGGTGTGCAGCTTACCTATCTGGGCCAGAGACAATGAGTGGGAGCCTCTTGCTAAAGAAATTGTGAAGTATGCTTCTCCCTTGAAGCTGACTTGGGGTGATAAAGTCTCAGATCATTTTGTAGATTTTAGCCTTAAGGGGTTGGATTTAAGTAAAAAAGAGAAGAGAACGGTGTCCAAATTCGGATGGTATTTTCTTCACGCATTTTACATCGAATCACATAGAAGGGAGAAGGCAGAGGCAGAAGTTAAGGTATTAAAAGACCAGCTAGCAGTTGCTTCAGAGTGTGTACGTTCAACTGCTAGTCGGGCTGATGATTTGCAAGAGCGGTGTGCAGCCCTCATGACCAAATCAATTAATGCCTTAAGGAAAAGGAAGGGCCGTAAACCTGTTAGTAAAGCCAGGGTGCGTGCCATTGTCACATCCCAAAATTGGGACTGTGAGGATGTGCTCTCCTCAAATGATAGTGAGGATGAGGAGATAGAGTTTGATGTTTCGCATGATGATCTGCTAGTGCGAAAGAAAAAGTATGCCAGACCTCTCATTACTAAGCATAGGAAACGGCAACATGATAGAGAGGATATGGCAGATGGGGAGGTGCATTATCGCAACCCCAGAGATGTTGAATTTGAAGAAGTACGGGAGTTTACACAAACTGAACTCCATGAGCTGGCAAAACAATACAAACAAAGGTCTGGGGAGCCTCTAGTGAGTTGGCTCCTACGCTTATGGGATGAAGGAGCAGACAGTGTTGTTTTGTCAGGTAAGGAAGCAGTGACTATGGGAGTGTTAACCCATGATCCACAATTGCGTCAGGCAATGCGAAAAGCCCGAGAGTTTAGCGTGAATTTTTCACTGTTAGACCTCGTGAGAGATGGAATAGTCCGAGTATACTCTAGTCCTACTGACCTGGAAAATACCTACTCCTGGAGATCAATAGCAGAGGGTATTTCCAGGTTACGTGAGATGGGTTGTATAACCGGATTAAATACGTTTCCAGAATGGATGGGTCCAGATATGGAACCCTTCACGTCTGCTCTGCGCTCTAAGCTGATGAAGTCTGCGCCATTTAATCTCAGGGCTCCCTTATTGTCCTTGTTGGGAGGCCTGGGATTAAACAGCAAGATTCATGAAGCTACAACCCTTTTAAGCCAGTTGGGGGAGCTAGAGGAGACTAAAACAAAACCTGTCAGGGCAGTAGATAAGGTCAAGGCCAGACAGGAAGAATACAAGCAGAAAAGAACAGAGAAGAAAGGGAATGGGGTAGAGAAGACAGGGGGTGAAGAGAAAACCAGGCTAGTTATTTCTAGGAAAGAAATGTGGGTGGACCTATTAAAGGCAGGAGTACCTAAAGATGAGATAGATGGCATTTCTACTGCAGAAATGCTGAAGAGGTGGAAAGATTTAGTAGGTAAAACTGTCAGGGTTAGAAACACTACTCCTAGTGAAGATAACATCAGCCTAGACTTAGAGGAAACAGAACAGACACCTCCTGTTAGCCCCAAACCAATTCCCAAAACTGAACGAGAACACAAACCCAAATCCCTTTATCCTGGGGAGGAGTTAGAGAGAATCAGAAAAGGGGATTGGGAGGTTCCTTATCCTTTATGAAGGGAAGGTGAGTCTCCTGTAATAGCCGTGAGGGCAGTGACAGCAGGAGACCGACGCCCATATGCACCTGTCACTGTATGGTGGGGGAAGTCATCTTCTCCTACACATGTAATGGCTTTAGTTGATAGCGGAGCCGAAGTTACACTTTTGCAAGGAAATCCTTCCCATCACAAAGGAGAATTGATTTATGTAGAAGGTTTGGGAGGGCAAACTACACCAGCAGTTAGGATACGAGTGAAATTGGCTATTGGCAAGGGATCAGGATTTATGACGAATGTTTTGGTATCAGAGTTACCCGAAAATATTCTGGGGATGGATGTACTTCAAGGTCAGTCAATTCAGACTGAAAGAGGTACATTCGCATTCGGGTATCCTGATAAAGCGTACCTGGTAAGGGCGGTGAAGGCTGTGGTCAGAGGTCATGCGAAATGGACCCCTGTCTACATTCCTCCACCAGAGAAGCCAGTCTGTCTCAAGCAGTACAGACTTCCTGGAGGCCACAAAGAAATTGGGGAGACTATTCAAGAACTGTTGAGAGTAGGGATCCTTAGACCTGCTGTAAGTCCTTTCTCGTCTCCGGTGTTCCCAGTAAAAAAGCCTGATGGGACATATAGAATGACTGTGGATTACAGAGGTCTAAACAAAGTGGCACCTCCATTGAAGTCAGCTGTACCAGATATGATCTCAATTGTTGAAAAAAATTGCTAAAGATGCAGGAGAATATCATGCTGTGATAGACCTGGCTAATGCTTTCTTTTCGATTTTAATAGACCCAGAGTGTCAAGACCAGTTTGCTATGGTGTGGGACGGCCGCCAGTACACTTTCACTGTCCTTCCGCAAGGCTATCTTCATTCTCCAACGATTTGTCATGGACTGATTGCCCGAGATTTAAGCACCCTGAATTTGAAAGTCGCTGTGTTTCACTACATTGATGACATCATGATCTCTGGAACAAAAGAAGATGTAACTGAAGCACTGCACCTGCTGATACATCACATGGAGAACAGAGGGTGGGCTATCAACAGAGACAAAGTCCAAGGACCTACCACAGAGGTGAAGTTCCTAGGAATGATGTGGACTGGGCAACAGAGGAAAATTCCAGAGACAGTTGTGCAAACTATCCAGGCGCTGTCGCCCCCTACTACCAAAAAGGAGGCACAGAAGTTCATTGGAGTTGTGGGGTTCTGGAGATCGTTCATCCCACATCTTGGACTGATTCTGAGGCCTATATATAATGTCACCCGGAAAAAGACTGAGTTCTCATGGGGTTCAGAGCAGCGGACTGCATTCCTGGCTGCTAAAGAAGCTATTTTGCAGCATCAGGGATTAGGACCCGTGAGACAAGGAGTACCATTTCAGCTGGATGTAGTGGAGCAGAATGGTACCATATCTTGGAGTCTGTGGCAGCCAAATGAAAAGAAAGGACTAAGAGCAATACCCATTGGATTTTGGTCCAAACAACTGACAGGGGCACAGAAGAGATACACGCCCCTAGAGAAGTACCTGTTTGGGGCCTACACAGCACTTCAACATGTAGAGACCATTACAGGAAAGGACACAGTCACCATCCATACTGCACTGCCAATAGCAGGATGGGTGAGAGATAATGGACTGATCACTAGAGCAGCTGTAGCCCAGAACCAGACACTGATGAAATGGAAGTGGTACCTTCAAGAAAGAGGGGGTATTGCAGCTGGGGATGTTAGAGACATTTCAAAACAGTTGGCAGGGCTTGTTACTTTTACCAGCACCCAGCCAGAAGAAGAAATTCCTGTGCTGCAGTCATCCCCCATTCAAGAGGCTCCACCCTTTGAGTCTCTGTCAGAAGACATGAAGCAGTCAGCATGGTTCACTGATGGTTCAGCCATAGTCGCCTCGTCTGGGCGTAAATGGACAGCAGCAGCCTACAACCCAAGTACAGACACAGTCCTGCAGGAGACCGGAATTGGAGGGTCCAGCCAGTATGCAGAGTTGAAAGCTGTAGTGATGACTCTTCAGGAGGATCCTTCTTCCCATGTCACTATCTACACTGACAGCTGGGCGGTTTTTAAAGGACTGACAACTTGGATGCCCACGTGGAAGTCCAATGAATGGATGATTCATGGAAAGGTGGTGTGGGGAGGCAAGGAAGTTTGGGACTACATCTGGAAGGAAGCTCACTCGCGCACCATAAAAGTGGGGCATGTTGATGCACATGTGCCCCTGGTCCCAGACTTTGAGAACTATAACAGAGTTGCAGATGAAATCGCCAAAGTGAAGGCAGTTGTGCCAATTGATCCTGTCTTGATGAACTTGGCCAACTGGGCCCACAAGCAATCTGGACATTTGGGTCAGAAAGCAACATATGAATGGGCACAGCAGAGAGGCTTGCCTATATCCATGGACATGATAAAGACTGTAATAGGGAACTGTACAGTGTGTGGAGAAGTGCGACAATGGCCATTACAAAAGTACTCCACCGGGTCGATTAAGAGGGGTGAGAGGCCTGCAGAGATATGGCAGATTGACTTCATCGGTCCCCTGCCCCGGGGAAACAATGGACTGAGATATTGTTGCACTGCAGTGGACACCTATTCAGGACTTATGCTTGTTCATCCTTGCAAACGTGCAGATCAAGCCGCAACGCTTCAACTGCTACAGAAACTTGTCGTTGCTTATGGTTGTCCCAAGCAAGTCCAAAGTGATAACGGCTCACACTTCACCGGATCAACAGTACAGCAGTGGGCCAAAGATTCTGGAGTGTACTGGTTGTGCCACATCCCATACCATCCACAGGCAGCTGGTTTGATTGAAAGATACAACGGGCTATTGAAGGACCAGATACGCAAACTTACACCCACACATACACTAAGGGGGTGGGATCGGGTCCTCACACACGCAGTCATGTTGTTAAATTCTAGGCCAATAGCCAAAAGCACACCATATGAGAGGATGGTAGGGGCTGGGGCACAGATTCCACAGCTGGAGTGCAGAGTTCAGTATTTATGTAAGGTTCCCGAAAAAACAGGGCTTAACAGATACCATGTTACTGCTTCCCATGACATAGAAACCAAGAGTGACGTATCTGAAGCTGAAGCCTATCTAGGAATGAGAGGGAATCTGGCAGGAAGGTTTGAAGTTATATTTGCATTGGCAGATGAGCTTCAAGACAGTGGCTGGGACTCTGACTGGTTAGTGGATACTTCTCAGCAAGAGTGGAAAGTGAGGCTACATAACATAAAACCTTCCAAAATAAACAGCAGTGATCTTCTGGGAAATATCAGTATATTTCCTCTCCTCCCTATTGATGTTCTTTGGGAGGGTCAGAAGTGGGTACAGGCAGGGGGCAAAGTGTTAGTCAGATATCCAGGCAAGAAGCCATTTAGAGGAGAGATCGTAGCTGAAGGGCCTGGATCTACTGTTTATGTATTATTAGAGGGAACAGATAATCCGCTTTGTTTTCCACTCCACAGGCTGTCTCCGATTTGATCCATAGGAAGACCAGAGAAAAGTGATTACAAGATGGAAAGAATGAGGGAAGATCGCAAGAGCTGTGGAGAGCAAGGCCTTTGATGTATTACAAGCCTGGACTTGTTTCTACAGAACTTTATGGACTGCAGACATAGTACAGTCCCTAGGATGGACTTTCTAATGAACTTTTTTTTTTTAAAGTTAAAAGACTGAAACATCTTCTCAATGACAGAAATTGGAGGGGTTGCATTCAAGGAAAATTAATGTTTAGAATGAGTTTTATTAGTAATGATATGGAGTCTGAAAGGAAAAAAAAATCTAGGGCGGAATGTGTTGCGTTTGTTAAAATATGATTTTTTAAACATCAGACCTAACATTACATGGGAGAAATTACAAGTTTAGTTGATCAGATTCTCTGGTTTGAGTAGAATTCTCAAACAAATGCTGTTTTCATACAATGGTGTTAGATAACAATTTGACAGTTGAAGAGACTATTGTCTCGTCAGCTACAGTAAACATGCAACCAACAGTCCATTGTCTTTTAAAACAGTTTGAGAGGGTGTCTCAACCTGAAAAGGACTGTTAATCGGTTGTTATGGAAACAAGTGTATAAACATTAAACTTTGGTCAACAAACTGGCATATAAAATGGAGTAGAGACACAGAGAGGGGATGGAACATCATGCTGTAACATCAGGACACACATCATCATGCTTTGAAGATCAGAAGAAGCCGCTCATGATACAAGAACAGAACCTGGTCTCTAAGAAGAAATATTGCCAATTGGAGATCATGAACATTCAGTAACAGAAGTTAAGTAACCCTTTTAAATGTATTTGTACTGTTAGACTTTAGGCTGTTCTATTTTCTAGGCATTTTGCTTGTTATAGATATCTGTCAGTCTTGTATTGTATTCCTAAGATTGTAATAGTTTTGTACAGCAGCTTTGTATAGTAAAAAGCACATTTATACACTGCAGAAGTCTCAGCTTCCTTGTTATACCACAGAGTAACCTTGCTAGATAGACGCAAGCGATACAATCATTAAAATCACTGCTCCAGAAAAAACGTCAGTTTTTAAAACTCTTTTTGCATTGATACATGTCCCTGGGGCAGGACCCGGGTCCCCAAACCCCGGCCGCCTGGGGGGCGCGCGCGCGCCCGCGGCATCGCTCGGGACCCGGTGCGAGTGCCCGGCGGCCGCGATGTCCGCCCCGGGCACCCGCGATTGCCCGTTAAAACAACGGGACCGGGCGGGACCGTGGAGCTGTGTGTGTAAACACACAGCTCCACGTCCTGTCAGCGAGGAGGAGACCGATCATGTGATCCCAGTACGGAGGAACACATGATCGGTCTCCTCCACTTGAGTCCCGTCCCCCCACAGTTAGAATCACTTCTATTAGGGAACACATTAACCCCTACAGCGCCCCTAGTGTTAACCCCTTCCCTGCCAATCACATTTACACAGTAATCATTGCAATTTTATAGCAACGATCGCTGTGTAAATGTGAATGGTTCCAAAAATGTGTCAAAAAAATAGTTTTTTTTTTAAAAAAAATGGGATATTTTTTATAGCAAAAAGTAAAAAATATTGTGTTTTTTTTCAAAATTGTCGCTCTTCTTTTGTTTATAGCGCAAAAAATAAAAACCGCAGGGGCGATCAAATACCACCAAAAGAAAGCTCTATTTGTGGGAAAAAAAGGACGTCAATTTTGTTTGGGTGTAACGTCGCACAACCGCGCAATTGTCAGTTAAAGCGACGCAGTGCCGAATCGCAAAAAGTGCTCTGGTAAGGAAGGGTGTTTAAAAGCCCTGTATTGAAGTGGTTAAGCAGTTGTCTCATTCAAAGTTCAGCATTTCTCACTACATGATTAAAAAAAAGTGAACTAAATTAAGAACGAAAAAGGGAGGAGAAAGAGAAAGGAAATAAAATATATAACAAAAACAATATGGATGGCTGTTAAAGTCAATGCTCTAGGATGGAATACCACATAAGCAAGTATGAGCTTTCAATTTGAATCTCGGCATTGAACAAGGCTCTGCACGCATTTGTTTGTATTTATAGATGCTTTGAAACTAATAGTTGAAGAATTTTATCGGTTTTCTCTAAGCCTCCTTTAAGTGCTGGTTTGAGCCTTTTTTTCAGTGCATGAAAACATATTCATTTAGCTGAAAAAATAACTGACACGATAATGATGTTTAACAAATCATGATCCCCACTCATCCAATGTTTATTATTTGTGATGGGTGTATTATTTTTTATTCCTCTTGCAGCACCTGAAATTGTTTAATATGTAAAATGTTACCTAAATATTGAAATAACATACTAATAAAACATACTATAATTTATGTTTATTGAGCTATTTCCATTGAAATTTCTCTTTATGATGTCTACTCATGATTTATTTAGAAAAAGCAACAAAATAAAATATGTGGGCCCTGTTAACACTTCTACTCTGGCAGAAGTTTTTATGAATATATAGTAGATTAGAAGCTAAGTTTATTATAATTTTTGTTGCATAAAACCTTGACATGTAGAACATTTATATACTAAAAAACAATGACTTTCATATATTTTTCCATAAAGGAGATGTTCTTAAAAAAAGAGTGTATCAAAAATACATTTATTCACAATGTTCTATTTACTTGTCCCTGATCCAATGAAATACTACCCAAAAAGCAGAGTTGTATGTCAAAATCTCATGAGATGGGCCCACAAGCATGCACAGTACACTCTCAATTTAATCCTATAGAGAGTTTGTACTCCAGCAGAGTACAAACCCTTAATAGGATTGAATAGAGCGTTACTGCGAATACGCGGGCCCAGCTGAGGAATTTTGACAAGCAGCTCTGCGGTTTTGTGAGCAATATCTCACTGAAACAGGGACAGGTATGAAAAGAATTTGCAGGAGGGTCTGGGGCAAGTAATAGTATAAAATAAGTGTGACTGTATCAAAGTTGCCATAGCACTTTATAAAGCAGTAAATGTAATATTCACCAAATATTCATGAAAGGTGGCTCAGTCACTGTTATGTACTAGAAAGAATCACCTGCAGTAAACGTTTGGTCAATTTTACATTCACAGCTTATAATTATGTTAAACACTTAGGGGTTGATTTACTAAAGGCACATCCACTTTGCACTACAAGTGCACTGCAAGTGCACTTAAACGTGCACTTGGAAGTGCAGTCGCTGTAGATCTGAGGGGAAGCTCTGAAATAAAGTGAAGCTCTGCTGATTTTATCATCCAATCATGTGCAATCTAAAATGCAGTTTTTTATTTTCCTTGCATGTCCCCCTCAGATCTACAGCAACTGCACTTGAAAGTGCCTTTCAGAGCACTTTCAAGTGCACTTGTAGTGCAAAGTGGATTTGCCTTTAGTAGATAACCCCCTTAGTGTACAGCCTAGTGATTGGCGATTCTGAGAGTAAACTTGTACTAATTGCAGTTCAATGATTTGAGAGAACATTATGCTGCCAACAATGATGTTGCATTTTGTTAAAGGGAACTTATTGTGCAATTTGAGGGACCACATATTTATTATTATTATTATACAGGATTTATATAGCGCCAACAGTTTACGCAGCACTTTACAATATAAAAGGGAGACAATACAGTTATAATACAATAAAATACAAGAGGATTAAGAGGGCCCTGCTTTAGAAGAGCTTACAATCTAATAGGCTGGGGCAGGTGGCACAAAAGGTTGTAACTGTGAGGATTGAGCTGATGGAAGTGGTAGAAGATTAGTTGGAGATGTAATAGGCTTTCCTGAAGAGATGAGTTTTCAGGGATCGCCTGAAGGTAGCAAGAGCCATCATCGAGGTCCTGCAGGGGATAGCCGGACAGGTGGATGCTGTGGTAGCCCGAGTTCCAGAGGATGGGAGAGGCTCCTGGAGACGTCAGATGGTACCAATCCTCTATCTGCTGGAAGTTAATATATTTGTGCCTACCTTTTAAAGGGGTCACAATGTGCTTTCCTTTTTTTGTAAACCCTTGTGTTTTAAGGTAAAAAAAAGTTGACACTGACCGACCCCCCAGTGCTTGCCCGTTTTTCTCACCTGAGCCTGTTCGTTTCAGAAGAGTTGTGGAGAACACTTTTGGCCAGCCGCTTCCGCCTGTTCTTGACGGCAATTAACTTGGTGGAGACGCACTGTGCACTTTCTGGGCAAAAGGAGGTAACAGTCTCTTCCTCTCTGCCTGGGGTTCTCAGCTCTTGCTTGGATAGATGTTTATAGCTTACTAGCTTTTTGGTAGAAGTTTGTGTGATGGAGACCCCCCTCTAGTATCCACTGGAGCACATGTGTGGAAAAGCATAATAAAAAGGGGGTTTGGGTGTCCCAGCACTAGTGCTCTAGAGTCCAGATGGGTAAACAGCTACTGGGTGACCTCTCCTTTACATAGAATAAATTGGCTTTACATTCTTGATGACATTTCTAGTGAGAACAAACTTCCTTTCCCCAAAAAAACACCAAACATCGTATTATAAGTGGCCGAACGATCGAGGTTGCGTACGATCGAATGCACAGACGAACCTGAAGTGGCCATTTTGGAATGTACAACTTTGTAAAAATCAAACCACATGGAGCAGTATGCTAGCAAGAAAGCAAACACAAAACACAACTAGTTACTTTTTTGAAGTGCAGCCTGGGAGACGAGGGGAGAGAAAGCTCACGCACGAGACGATCGCTAGAAACGAAGGTACAATTTGACGTTGGTACATAACTAGCCTAGACTGATTAGAACTTGAGGCTTCTTTATGGAGAAGATTAGGAGAGTTTAGGCTGACATTATTTATATTGTTTTGTGTGGTGTTGTGTCTTGCAGAGGTGATGGAGGCCTTCTACGACGTGAGTTTTCTCCCCCTCTTCATTGATAAATACAGGGAATTTCCCCTATTATGGCTTCCGAGGACCAACCTGGGCCTTCCAGTATGGAATATGTGCAGGAGCCCAGCTTGTTCCAGGTATAGTAGTTTTGTAACCATTTTTGGGAATAATGAATGATGTTCAGTTAATTCAGGATCCCCAATTGCTTAGTTCCTAACGTGATTGACATATCAACAGACAGTGGTGTTGGAGACATTTTTGGGAAGAGTCTAAACTGCAGGGCTGAGAATTGTATGGTTTTCTATTTGTAAACATTTTGCAACAGTCACTAGATGAGAATTGTGTGTGTTTGATGAACAAATAACTGAAACTATGTCCCTTTTTCCTACACAGGAAGACCTCAGCCAGGAGGTGGCTGTGGAAGGTGGCAGTCAGGAGGAGGCAGGGGTTAGTGGCAGCCAACAGGGGGGTAGGCGTAGGAGCCTGACTGTCTCCCAAGTCCCTCCCCTCCGCCTTCCCTACAGAAGGGCGAAAAGCATGGGGGAGGTGGGAGAGTCAGCGCTCCAGCTGATACGAGATGCCTCAGCCTCCCTATATGCCACACCCACCTACGAGGAGGCCTTTGCCTCCTTGGTTGGCAGTAAAATGACGGGTATGGAGGCGGGGCAACGCAGCATGTGTGAGGATGTCATCCTCAAAATACTAAATGAGGGGATGGCTGGGGAGATGACCCCACTCACACATGTTTGCGAGAGTGACCTTGCTCCGCCTCCTCCTCCTCCTTCTGCCACCCCACCAGCACCAGCACCACGGCGTGGAAGGAAGCGTGGAAGGAAGACAAGAGAGTGATGACCTTGATTCAGTCTGGTCTGAGAGAAGATGGAGCCTCTCGTAGGACCAGAGCCTGGGGACCTAGATGGCATCTGCTGCAGTTCCGGATGTTTTGGACTTCAGGACCAGATTGCACTCCCTTATTATTTCGATAGGTACTCTTCAGGCCCCCAATTTTTTAAGCGTGAAAAATGATGGTTGCCATGGGTGTCCAAGGCTTTGCAAATTCCCCAAGTTTCACCATGGCTGCTTTCCTCTTTGGTTTGTTGCTGAGACCTAAATAAATGTTTTTTGGATTTGAAATAATCAGTGACTATTGTGTTTTACTTTTCTACAATGACAGTTTTTTTTGAGTAGGCAGGTACATTTCACTAATCCTAAAGTAGAATTAACAAGGGGCACCAACAACCAACAAACTCCTAGTAAATTTAATCAAGAAATACAAATGTTAATAATGTGGTTTTGCTAAGTTGAGACACACAACCCCCTCCAAAAAAAAAAAAAAATTCTCCTTCAAATATGTATTCCAAAAAAAAAAAAAAAAATGACAAATCATGCTAAAAATATAACAAAGATTCTTTTACGATCTGAGTAAAAATAAACATGTAGTGTATAAATGCTGAAAAGTAATAAAGAACTAAGTTTGTGAGAAGTGCGGGTGAATAGGAGCAGCTAAAACATGTCATTCTTGTTGCATTGTAAAGAAAAAGAGAATGCGCTGCATTAAAGACATTTTAACATTGCAGCGTGACGAATGTGCTGTGTCGATTAGAAAAGGTAGTTTTACCTGACCGAGCGCTTCCGTCACAGAATTTCTTCTGAGCATGCGTAGCACTTTGTCCGTCGGACAACCGTACACACGATCGGATTTGGTGTGATCGGACCGTGTTGACGGCAAATTTTTCCAGCAGGAGATAAGACTTTGTCCGTCGGACAATCCGACGTACACTGTCCGAAGGTGCATACACACGGTCTGATTTTTCAACAACATTGTCCGATCGGACAGAATCCATGAAAAAGTCCGACCGTGTGTATGGGGCTTTAGAAGAGCTTACAATCTAATAGGCTGGGGCAGGTGGCACAAAAGGTTGTAACTGTGAGGATTGAGCTGATGGAAGTGGTAGAAGATTAGTTGGAGATGTAATAGGCTTTCCTGAAGAGATGAGTTTTCAGGGATCGCCTGAAGGTAGCAAGAGTTGGGGATAGCCGGACAGGTGGAGGTAGCGAGTTCCAGAGGATGGGAGAGGCTCCTGGAGACGAGCATGGAAGTTAATATATTTGTGCCTACCTTAAAGGGGTTGTAAACCCTTGTGTTTTAAGGTAAAAAAAACGTTGACACTGACCGACCCCCCAGCTTGCCCGTTTTTCTCACCTGAGCCTGTTCGTTTCCTTGGTGGAGACGCACTGTACCTCTCTGCCTGGGGTTCTCAGCTCTTGCTTGGATAGATTTATAGCAGTGCAGCCATTGGCTCCCGCTGCTGTCAATCAAATCCAATGATGCAGGGTCGGGGGGCGAGGCCGAGTCCAGCATTCTGTGTCTAAGCATGCAAATGCTGGACTCGGGAGCAAGCCTGTAAGGTAACCCCCAGGGAGAGCGCTTCTCCCAGGGGGTTTACCAAGCATTGGTGTATGTGGCAGTAATGATAACCCCCAGCATTAGTGTCAGTAAATGCAATAATAACCCCTAACACTGGTGTAAGTGGACACAATAACAACCACCACATTGGTGCCAGTGAGTGCAATAGTAACCACCAGCATTGGTGTGGAGGGCAGTAATAATAACCTTCAACATTGGCACCAAGGGATGCAATAATAACCCCCAACATTGGTGTCAGTGGTTATAATAATAACCCTCAACATTGGTGTCAGTGGACACAATAGTAACCCCCAATATTGGTGTCAGTGGATGCAATAACAACCTCCAACATTGGAGTCAGTGGATGCAACAATGACCCCAAAGACTGATGTCAGTACTATTAACATCCCTACATTGGTGGTCAGTGGCATTAAAATTTAACCCACCATGACCACCAATGCGGGGGGGGGAGTGGGATCAACATTTTACTGCCATGACCACCAATGCAAGGTAGAGGAAATGGGAGGATTAACATTCATTCCAACTGACCACCAATGCAGAAGGGATCAGTGACAGTGAAAGCTAACCCTCCTATCCACCTGCCTTACATTGGTAGTTAAGGCAGTGAAAGTTACCTCCTCACCCCCCTCCTGCATTGGTGGTCATGGCAATGAAAGTTAACCCCTTCCCCCTGCATTGGCGGTCATGGCAGTCAAAGTTAACCCCTCCCCCTATAGTTAATAACTTACATGATCACAGGCAGGGCTGATCCTAGGGTAACAGATGCCCGGGTGCGGAAATATTTCTGGCGCCCCCACGTGGGCGTGGTCATCTTACTAACTCCACCCACTTTACAAATGTTTCTATGGCTACGACTCAAACACAGAGATGCTCCCCTAAGAAGTCTTCATTACCCTGGGATCCTCCCATGATCTTTTAACAATAAAGAAAATGAGTACACTAATGGGACCTGGAGGGTGGTCCCTCTAATGCACACAGAGAGGGCTTCTGTTAGAGACTCTGTTAGAAAGAGCCCCCAGACATACTACAAGAGATGGTCAGAGACTGCACACATAGTACAAGGGAAGGTCAGACACTGCAGACATAGTACAGGAGAAGGTCAGAAACTGCAGACATAGTACAGGAGAAGGTCAGAGACTGCAGACATAGTACAGGAGAAGGTCAGAGACTGCAGACATAGTACAAGAGATGGTCAGACTGCAGACATAGTACAGGAGAAGGTCAGAGACTACAGACATAGTACAGGAGATGGTCAGAGACTACAGACATAGTACAGGAGATGGTCAGAGACTGCAGACATAGTACAGGAGATGGTCAGAGACTGCAGTTCCTAAGGATGGAAGTAGATAATGGCCGACCAGACCCGGCAATACAGCAACATCAGTTTTTCTGATCAGGAGTCAGCTCACTCTGGGTTGCCCGTGGCGACTCCGCTGGGTAGTGCTCAGATCTCTATTCTGGCAATGACTCTCTTCCTTTCTTCACCAGGGATGACGCCAGTCTGTGCGGCTTTCCCTCTGGTGGCACAGGGCAGCGGGGTTCTCTTTCTGATGATGTCCCCTCAGCACTTCCTCTCCCTGGAGTCCTGGGTGTACTTTCCCGGCATCCTGGAGCTCTCTCTCCCCCCTCTTATTCAGCTTAGCATGCTGTGTGGGTTGCAGTTTCCGGGTCACAATGGGGCCGCCAGTCCACGGGACTACATGTCCCACAATCCTATTATCTGCTCCTTTTTATTGTATTTCTTCCATGGCCAATATGAAGAAGGGAGAAGAAACATAGCGGGCAGCTGACCTGGCAAGTACAGCAGTGCGAGGAGGAGAGGGAGGGTGGGGTCTAAGAGCCCGCAGCTGCTCTCTCTCCAATCAGACACGGGCGATCCGTTCTCCGGCTGCTTCACTCTCCTCCTCTGATAGGAGGAGGGAGGGGGGAGGGCAGTAAACACAGAGAGCCCTCTTCCCGGTGGCACAGTCTCTTCTGCCCTGATCCACTCCTGCATACCTCCCAACTTTTAAAGTTTTAAAGTCTGGGGAGAGCGTGACCTGCGGCATGCGCAGCTTACATCAAAGTGCCCATCAGAGCCCCCCCACAGCAGGTGTCCCCCATCAGAGCCCCCCCCACAGAAGGTGTTCCCCATCAGAGCCCCCCCAGCAGATGTCCCCATCAGAGCCCCCCCCCCACAGCAGGTGTCCCCCATCAGAGCCCCCCACAGCAGGTGTCCCCATCAGAGCCCCCCCACAGAAGGTGTTCCCCAATCAGAGCCCCCCCCGCCACAGCAGGTGTCCCCAATCAGAGCCCCCCCCACAGCAAGTGTCCCCCATCAGAGCCCCCCCACATCAAGTGTCCCCCATCAAAGCCCCCCCCACAGCAAGTGTCCCCCATCAGAGCCCCCTCACAGCAAGTGTCCCCCATCAGAGCCCCCCCCACAGCAGGTGTCCCCCATCAGAGCCCCCCCACAGCAGGTGTCCCCATCAGAGCCCCCCCACAGCAGGTGTCCCCATCAGAGCCCCCCCACAGCAGGTGTCCCCCATCAGAGCCCCCCCACAGCAGGTGTACCCCATCAGAGCCCCTCACAGCAGGTGTCCCCCATCAGAGCCCCCCCACAGCAGATGTCCCCCATCAGAGCCCCCCCACAGCAGGAGTCCCCATCAGAGCCCCCCCCCCACAGCAGGTGTCCCCATCAGAGCCCCCCCCCACAGCAGGTGTCCCCCATCAGAGCCCCCCACAGCAGGTGTCCCCCATCAGGTGTCCCCATAGATCAGTACCTGTCCAATAGATCCCTGTAGCTCGGGCGCGCTGGGAGCAGAAGCACCGTGCACATTGCAGAGGGGTGTGGTATCTCTGGTTACTAGGAGGGCGGCACTGGAACAGCATTTCTGGGAGTGCACTGGGGATGATTGGCAGCAGCTCCGGCCAACCCAGAAGAGAAGAGCCGACACACGCAGAGGCAGCGGGGCAGACAGGAGACTGCTCCACGCGCACTGGATTATTGGAGTCTAGTACCAAAACGTGTTCCGGTACTAAGCTCCACAGAGGTACACAAAGGTACTCAGCAAGGATTCCGGGGACAGCGGGAGCGGTATGCGCTCTTGTCAGTTGCTGGCGGGATGGGGAACCGCAGCACCCACTACATGCGCTCCACCTCTGCCTCTGGACACAGATGAGGAGAAGGGAGTGGAGCAGCTCTCTGGAGCTTCGGCGCCCCCACCTCTGCGGCGCCTGGGTGCGGAGCACCCCACGCATCCTGCCTAGGATCGGCCCTGATCACAGGCTCCCGCACTACTCTCTCTCCCCAGGCTGGGAGTTTACTTGTACTGTGGGTGGCCATAGTACAGTTATAGTGCCCTCCTACTTGGGCCAGATGTTGGCAACAGGACTTTAGCTCTATGCACACCACAGTGCCCACTTGCCAGGCCTTCTCCACTCCTTAATTTCAGTGACATAGGTGCCAAAACAGTCCTCCCTCAGACTGACATTGCCAACGCAGGTTTATTTTTTCCCCACTAAAACTGATGCATCAATACTTTCCTTTTAGAAACACCACTGACACTGGCATTTTTTCTTTCCAGTAACACCATGGAAGCAGGGACATTTTTTCCTTCCAGTGGCATCACCAACACAGGGAATTTTTTTTGCTTCCAGTGACATCGCCAAGGTTGGGACATTTTTTTCCTTCCAGTGACACCACCTAGACAGGGACATTTTTTCCTATATCATTGGTAGGAGCGGGGGGGGGGGGGGGGATGTCACATGCTCTTCCACTATTTTCTTGCCAGCCAGGTAGCATGCTTGGATAATAGTCTGAATTGGAATTTTGGGGGGCCCAAGCTTTCTTTTTTTGTGGAGTTACTTTTATCATTATGATCATGTACAGGTTGGGCACACATTTGCTAGTGTAGCCAAGCTCTGTTGCCGTAGCTATTGTGTATTGAAAGCAATGAGTTAACCTGGACTCCAATGCCCTGCCACCTCCCATCAGAAGGGGGAGCAGGAATGCTGGCAGCTCCCAATGAGTGTGAAGCTGGCTGCAATGGATAATGGGACTTGTAGCTTGCACCAGGAGTATTATTATAGACCTCCTTTTCGCAATGGAAGACATTTCCCAGGAGGGCTTGGAAGCAAGGAGGATAAAGTAGCAGCATCTTCCTGGGCTGCTATTAGTTTTTTTAGGTCCTTTACTGAGAGGGGTGGGAGTGAACACATCCCTGGAGCCGAAAATGCTTCAGAGCTTAAAGCTGGAACTGCGTTACCTCCACCATGAACTTCAGGTTGCACCCACATCAAAGTTGTAAAGCTGGGTGAACAATGGCACAGAGCCACTCTGAACCAGGGCAGAGGATTCCTTTCAAGAGGTTCCTTTCCATGCTAGGTTGCTAAGTCTGGTAAGATGGCTTTGTGGCTGTAAGCTACTGTCATTAGAGAGACTGAGCCTTTAGAAAACACACATTTAGCTGGGCGGGCATACACATGTGTATACAGTAATATACTTGTGTGTGGGTATATATCCCCAGAGAGCCCCCCACTTACACCAGGGTCCCCAGAGAGCCCCCCTCCTTTCATCAGAGTCCCCAGAGAGCATCCCCCTTGCATCAGGGTCCCCAGAGAGCCCCCCCACTTACATCAGGGTTCCCAGAGAGCCCCCTTACATTAGTGTCCCCAGAGAGCCTCCCCCCTAAAATCAGGGTCCCCAGAAATCCTCCCCCTTAAAATCAGGGTCCCCAGAAACCCTCCCCCTTAAATCAGGGTCCACAGAGAGCCCCCCCCCACTTACGCCAGGGTCTCCAGAGAACGTCCCCTCCCCTTGGGGACCCCTGCAGAGACTCAGGGCTATGAGCCCCATATTCGGGGCTATAGCCCAAAAAGCCACCCCCTAGCGATACAACTGCCTTCAGGGGTGGTGCTACACTAGTAAATCATATTTCTTAGAAGGTTATATTTATTGTATGTTGAGTGTAATAATTAGTTTACCTAATATAAATCTAATATAGAGACATACTGTAGTTTTTTTTTTAATGTAAATAAGCAATTGTACCTGTTTAGATTTTAATTTATTCTAGCACAAACGATGCAGTAATAGCCTACAGGTATGAGGTGTTAATACAATAAGATAACAATACAAGAAAGTGTTAGAATTCAGTTTGTTTAACTCCCCATTGGAAATCAATGCCTGTTACATAAAGAAAAGGCATTCTCGGGGGGAGAGATTATTGCAGCTCAGTATCTAGTTGACAAAGTGTTTCTTGATGACAGTGGATTTGCAGAAAGAAGCTCCCATTGACTTTTCCGAGTTGCCAGGGGCTATAACGATAGGTTTGAAGCTCCTTGCATTCTCGTCAAATAATTTATGCTTTGCCTTCCTCTCAGGTGTGTGTGTGTTTCTTTTTCTTTTATCTTAATACTTAGCTTACTTTGACATGCCCTCCTACTGCAGCTAGAAATACTTGTCTCTCAGCCTTTCCATACATGATTATAATTTTCTTATCAAAGCACAATTACCCTCTGATTTCCAGTTCACCTCATTTCTAGTCTGTATATGTAAGTCATCCAAAAGTCGTTTTCTCTCTCATTGTGATATACAGACAAGTTTTTCTCCAGCTGTTTAAGACAATGAAGTTTCTTGCTCGTCATTGTCATGTATTATGTTGCTACATTACAAAGCAGGGATATTCTATTGAGCTTATTCTGTTGAGCTATCCACATTTTCCTGGCAGCAGATAAATCTCAGCATGCTGCAAAAAGTTAGAGACCTCAAACTTACCTGTTCTACCTAATTTAAACTACAATTTCAACTTTGTATGAAGTCCATTATCAGCAAATGATTACTTAGAATCGACAAAATGAAGATCAGAAAATTGTATTTAGACTAATACATGTTGAATTACTATAAGAACAAAATTACATAACATTCTGTTATTAAAGGTTTCCTAAAGCCTAATTCTGTCCTTTTTTTTTATTATAGAGAATGATGTAGTTGTATATAAACCTTGAAGAATGACCACATTCTTGTATGCTAAAATTTGCTTTTATTAGCAAAGCGGCATAAACAGAGGGATGCAAAAAATGATTTTGTTTCACAAGAAGCTCCCCACTTTGCTAATAAAAGATTTTCAACATATTACAGTGTAATCATTTATTAAAGTGGTTGTAAAGGCAGAGTTTTTTTCTTATCTTAATACATTCTATGCATTAAGATAAAAAACCTTCTGTGTGCCTCAGCTCCCTAATACTTATCTGAGGACCATATAGATCCAGTGAGGTTGCAGGAGTGTCTCGGCTGCCTGGGACTCCCCTCCTCATTGGCTGAGACAGCAGCGTGGTGCCATGGCTCCGCTGCTGTCAATCAAAGACAGCAAGCCAATTAGGAAAGAAAGTGGCCATGCCAGATTGCGGCTCCGTGTCTGAATGGACACAGGGAGCTGTGGCTCGGCTCAGGTGCCCCCTCCCATACAAAGCTGTTTGCTGTTGGGGCACTCACACCTAGTTTCCTCTCCCTCTCCTCCCCCTAGTGCTTTCCATTGGCTAAACAAAAGCACCTGAAGCTGTTAAAAAAACGCTTGTAATACACTTTTAAAACGCTTTAAAAACGCTTTTAAAAAGCTGCAAAAATGCTTTAAAAAAACACCTGAAAAACTCCAGTAAATCGCTAAATTCAGGTGTGAATGGAGCCTAATGCCCTGTACACACGAGCGGAATTTCTGACAGAAAAAGTCAGACGGGAGCTTTTCATCGTATATTCCGATCGTGTGTATGCCCCATCAGACTTTTTATGTCGAAAATTCTGACGGACCTAAAAAGAGAACATGTTCTAAATTTTTCCGACTGAACCAATTCCTATCGGGAAAACTGCTCGTCTCTATGCTGTTCCGACGTACCAAAAACGATGTATGCTCTGAAGCAAGTACGAGGCGGAAGCTATTGGCTACTGGCTATTGCGATTCCTTTTTCTAGTCCCGTCGTACATGTTGTACTTCACTGCGCTCTAGACGGTCAATGACAGCACCGGTACACAGAGTCAGGGCTGTGCGTGCAACCACATGTGCTCACTAATGAACCTTCACATTAGCATGAATTAGCATATGCACCCAGAACTGGCTTTTGACACCCATTAGCCTATTTAAGGCATAACAGAATTAAGAAGAATTGCTAAGGGGGCATCAGCTTCAGTGACTTGTAACCAGGCCTGCATCCTGATTATCCTGCATTTTGTCCCTGCTTACCTCCTGACTCCACTTAATTCTGATTTCTTGTTGTTCTACTTTTGGGTAGGTGCTTAGTATAGAATAAGGTGTAGAGGCAGGTAAATTTAGCCAGAGCCATGTCTTTTTGCTGGGCCTGGTTGGGTATACAGTGTTGGGAGTGTTAGGACAAAGGGGACTTGAGTGGCAGGAAACCCTATGTGAGAGAGCTGACCAATAGTTAATTTGAGTGGTCATGAGAGGAGGTCTCTCATAAAAGGGGGGGTCACATGCTCTCGGGAGGAGGAAAGGAGCGGGGGCCCAAGTTCAGGGGCTGGTGCAGGTTCAAGCTGAGGCCCAGGAGTTCAGAGATCCCGGAGCCGGAATAGCCAGAGGTAACTCCAGGGAGGCCGAAGTCGGGCCCCTGGATCAGCATTCACCATGTAGCACTGGAGGAATACCGGATGTCCCACCCATGCGGGGATGTACCCGACTGCACGGGAGGAGGAAGTAGGAACTAAGAGGAGGAAGAAGACTGGGAAACAACCTTCTGTGAGTAGAGCATGGGCTGTTGTTTGGGAGAGTGCAAAGGGAGTGCAAACCCAGTGGATCTATTCAGAAACTTTATGCTGTGTATCCAAGGACCACAGTATCAAGCACTTCTCGGGGCTAGTGAAGGAGATTTGACACAAGTCACGGAAATAGGCGGTGAGGCCTAGGACTTTGCTATGGTTTAATATCCCCTTTCACTTCAAAGTTGGGGCTTAACAGGGCATCTCATATGCTTCATTGGACAGCCCTATAAATGTATTCCCAAATAAAGCAACTTAAAAAATTCAGAGTGTGGAGTGCTGTGTCATGGAAATACATGTGGGGATCGGAACCGGAGCAGGCTGGCAAAAGGTAAATTAACAAAATCAGCAGCCCCCAGGGGGGTACCGCTACACATAGAGGTCACCACCGAGATTTGCCTTCACTGTCAGCCCGCTAACCGCAGCCCATAGCAACCATCTACCGGATTTAATATAAAGGAAATCAAGCATTCAGTGAGTGTAATATGTGCTGTCATACATGGCAATCACAGCGGCACCATGCCATTAGATTACAGGTGTATGGTGTGGCTTTGACGCGGACAACCACCCACTGTTTGCAACAATTTATCCTGCTATCACAGTTAAAAGTGTGGATGGGGCTTGTGGAATTTGCTTTTGCCCTTGGAAACATGGACAAAGGGGGTGGTGTGGCCGGGGACTGCGGAGAATTTGGTCCCTTACAGTGGGACATCACAAGGGGTCATTTTTAATGTGAACTTAGTGACTGTCACCAGTTAGCCTGCAATTCCACTGTGCCTGCCGCCAGGTGTCACTGTGGAGCACAGGGAAAATGTAGAGTTACAGTTTCTCGCACGCTGAGCCAACAAGTTGAGGGGTGGAGTCTAGCCCCAGAGGAGAAGTCAACAACTTCAGCGTGCAACGCCCAGAACCACGAGGCGGAGGAAGATGGCTGATCGCATTCAGAGTGCATCAGTCATAGAGTGGCCCACTGAATTGCAGGATTGGGTGTTGGTGGATACCGGCATCTGCTTGGAGGTAACCGAAGGACTGGCCTTGGGAGTAATTGCTGTGGTGGAGAAGTTATGCATGTTATGTCCGGAGTGTTACTGGCCCACGGTTTAAGTTCGTACCTGGGCCCAGTGCAGCCATTGTGGAAGTTCCCTGACCCAGTGAGTGCAACAGGAAACACAATACTACAATGTCCAGTCAACTACCGGATTGTGCATCCCACAGACATAGGTGATCTGGAAGAGAGAGGGTCATGTGTCGCCCACCCCTGCGATGAAGGAGATGTCCCCTTGATCATCCATCTCACAGCTCTCAGGGCCAACATCCAAAGGTAACACTGGGGAAGCCTGCGGCCTGGCTGGGTACAGGGAGGGAGTCACTGTGTGTGGAGAAACATTGAAGGATGTCCCGGAAAAGCCAGCTGACTCTAAGACCCTTGTTATACCGGTCCAGAAGGAGCTACAGTTACAGGAGGGGGATCCCTCGGGTGAGCTGGGCCGGGTGACTCCTATGTTCTGCCTGGGCAGGGAAGGCCCAAAGAACTGACACGGCTCTCAAGGTTTCCACGGAATGTACAGAAGAGAGTTGCAGAGGAGTGGGGACTGTACTACCCTTATGTTCCTGAGAGTGTCATGCAGGTGATAGAGGATTCCCGGGAGCAGTCAGAAGATGAACTAGTGTGGAATTACCTGCATGTTCCAAAATCATTGCGGACACCGGAGAGTGACGTCTGGGTCCGGTTCCAGGACATAAAAAGGGAGTGGAAGCTTGGAAGAGCAATACACAAAGACAGGGTTCTTGTCATGAAAGAAGGACAACACACCCGACCTTATTCCATTTCTGTCCGAGGAGAAGGGCATGTAGAAGGAGACTGCCTGACCCAAAGTACTACTTGTGATTGGAGTTACCGCCAGATGGGTTAGGGTGGGTTTTCCCCTTCAAGTATCTGTCCAAGCAGGACATGGCCACTCAGGGTGCCTGGTAGAGGACAACACCATGGACACTAGGGTTTACCATTTCTGTACAATTCCCTTTTTGTCACTTTGGAAAAAAAAAGAATGAGGACTCCTGTTTAGGAGCCAAACAGAAAGTATTTTGGGTCACAGATGTGTGCCTTAAATTTTGGCGTTTCTGTTAGGCTGCGCCCTGCAGGAAGTCTGGTAGACTCCTTTTGAGGGGGTGACAGTCCTGACAGGGAATCACATGCCAACATATTATTGCCGTTGGGATTTTGTCACCAGTGGGAGGATCATAACCCCCTGCTGCTGGTGAAGTGTAAAATGTAAAGATAGTTATACTTAGATGTCTTCACCTTATGTTTTCTTTTAGGTAAATCGGAAGATGTGACGACTGTCCATTTTACAGATGAAGGCCTGCAGCAAGCAGAGTATTCCTCTTTAGGGATTCTGCTTGTATGGAATTTTAGTTGTAGGGATCTACAGCTAGGATTTTGTTAACTGTACAGAAAATGTGTTTGCGTTATTTTTGTATGTACTTACTGATGTTATCGTTGTATTCCCCACTTTCACTTAGGAGAATATGAGATGCCTCACCTCTCTTTTGTTAAAAAAAATGGAGGGTTATTTGCAAATTCACCGAGCTCTTCTGTTTTTCTGTTCAGTTGTAGATTTTAGTGGGGGGTGGATGTAGCACCCTCTACTTTTGGGCAGGTGCTTAGTATAGAATAGGGTGTAGAGGCATTTAAATTTAGCCAGGGCCATATCTTTTTGCTGGGCCTGGTTGGGGATTCAGTGTTGGGAGTGTTAGGACAAGGGGGGGTGTGGTCACCTACACTTGGGCTCAGGGATGCCACCTCTGCTGGACGGTGGGTGCGCTGGACAGAGAGGATGGACTAAGACTTGAGTGGCAGGAAACCCCATGTGAGAGAGCTGACCAATAGTTAATTTGAGTGGTCATGAGAGGAGGTCTCTCATAAAAAGGGGTGGTCACATGCTCTCGGGAGGAGGAGAGGAGCGGAGGCCCAAGTTCAGGGGCTGGTGCAGGTTCAGACTGAGCCCCGGGAGTTCAGAGATCCCGGAGCCGGATAGCCGGAGGTAACTCAAGGGAGGCCGAAGTCAGGCCACTGGATCAGCATTCACCATATAGCGCTGGAGGAATACCGGACATCCCATGCGGGGATGTACCGGACTGCACAGGAGGAGGAAGTAGGAACTAAGAGGAGGAAGAAGGCTGGGAAACAACCTTCTGTGAGTAGAGCATGGACTGTTGTTTGGGAGAGTGCAAACCCAGTGGATCTATTCAGAAACTTTATGCTGTGTATCCAAGGACCACAGTATCAAGCACTTCTCGGGGCTAGTAAAGGAGGTTTGACACTGCAAGTCACAGAAATAGGCGGTGAGGCCTAGGACTTTGAGTTTCAACATCCACAGCATTATTCAGAGTAATGCTCATCTGTCCATATTGAGAGTAGAAAGAGAGAGAAATGGAACCAGGGAAGGATCGCTGGATGGGAATCTAATTAACAAAGCTACGGCTATGGTTTAATATCCCCTTTCACTTCAAAGTTGGGGCTTAACAGGGCATCTCATATGCTTCATTGGACAGCCCTATAAATGTATTCCTAAATAAAGCAACTTAAAAAATTCTGTGCTGTGTCATGGAATTGCATGTGGGGATCGGAACCGGAGCAGGCTGGCAAAAGGTAAATGAACAAAATCAGCAGGCCCCATGGGGGTACCGCTACAGAAGCCATTCTTAAAGACACAGGGAAGCCTAGCAAAACACAATAGCAGCTAAAGGAATCCAATATGTCTCTGCTATACAAAAGCTATATAAACATGGCACCTACCCAAATGGAATCCCTAGCTGAAAGCTGAATGTGCCAGATGGGGTTGAGTCACTGGTTGTTAGGACGTCAGCAGATGCTGGCTCTCAAATAACCAGCAGCCCTCACAGGATCAAATGTTAATAAATGTTGCTTTCACCCAGCAAGAGGCAAACCCCTAAGATATACTGACTAGTGTGTGCATAGCCCTAGTGGACACAAAGTTAGGAATGGATCTATACAAAGTCTGAATCTTGTGGTCTGAAGTGAAATTCTCAATTATCACTTAAAGCCCATATGGGCAATACCAGGGGTAGTGAAAACTTTCAGAAGTAGAGATCTACATGGATAACATGGAGGAAATAAATAATTCCCAAATAGTCTGCCTTTAAAGAAAAACAAAAGAAAAATGATCAAGCCCCCAATAAAAAGACAGAAAGAAGAACACATAGGAGTTGATTTACTAAAACTAGAGAGTGCAAAATCTGGTGCACCTCTGTATAGAAACCAGCTTTCAGTTTTTTTTTTGTCAAAGCTTAAATGAACAAGCTGAAGTTAGATACTGATTGGCTACTATGCACATGTCAGGAAAGACAGGTCCGCAGTACACGTAGAAGTTCTTGGCGTACGTGCATGCACACTAGCGCATTGGCACATCAGCGTACGCACATGCGCGCTCACACATCTGCACATCGGCGTACACACCAGGCGGGCTATTTAAACTGAGCTTCTGCATAGACTCATCCATCCACGGACATCCAGCTTGCCTGCTGCACATCCGTCCATGGACAACCAGCCATACAGGCTACAGGACTGATCTCAGGCACTCCTACGCCACCGTGCTTCTGTGACTGCTGTCTCACCTTCAGTGACCCACAAGTCAGTGTGGTATGAGAGGCCCTCCTCTACACATCAGGCTCATGAACCAGGTACGTGACAGCACAGCTGCACCAGATTCTGCACTGTCCAGTTTTTTTTCTTTCAATATGTTTTATTTTATGTTCAATATAAACATACAAAAATTGTGTCGAACATTACAACATTATAACAATATGTCAAGGATTAGGTATTCTAATATATTTCATTAGAGGAGATATGAGTAGTTCCAGAGTAGGCTAGGGAAGTGGTATGGAAACATATAACATTTGCTGTCAGACTTATTCTACCGGAATTCACAAGAGTGAGAAGTGCATGTAGACTAAACATTATCCAGCTTGTTAGAAGAATAATGACGAGCATAACCTTGAACATTATCAAACTGTTATGTAAGAGAGACCACAGGATATGTGGTCCTTGGCTTTGTTGTAGAGGACTCGGAACTGTGAGTACTAATAGTGCGAATCCCATCCGCTTTAATAGGACGCTTGTTGATCATCGGGAAACACCTTCAGCCCATGGTTCCCAAACAGACTCGAATTTTGCCACAGTGTCTTTTAATAAGCTTACCATTTTCTCTTGAGCCATTATCCAGGAAATGTTTCTTTTGGCTACTTTTGGCAAGGATACTTTATGCTGTTTCCATGCTTTAGCTATGGTCAATTCAGTTCCCAGTTGGATGAAGAAAATCAGTGATTGGATTGCTTTGGTTATGTCAGGTATCCGACCATTGAGTAAAGCAAGGGAAGGATCTTTTGGGATTTGATATCCTGTTACTTTGCGTATCATATAGAAAATTTTGTTCCAGAAACCCCAGATTTTTGGGCATTCCCACCAAATGTGTAGCATGGAACCATATGTGTCACAATTTCTGAAGCATAGTGGCGAGGAAGAAGGGAACATCATTGCCAATCTTGCTGGAACGAGGTACTACCTGGTTATAAGTTTGAGATTTGCTTCAATCAAGGCTGTGTTGCATATGTTTTTGTAAGACCGAAAGACATTTCTGTGCCACATGTCCTCGTTCCAGTTGGTCTGGGTCTCTTTTTCCCAGGTCAGCATATAAGGGAGCTTAGATTTGTCTGAAGCTAGTGACAGGTAAATTACTGAAATGCCTCCCCTCTGCTCAGTGGCCTGGAGCACCATTGTTCGTAGGCTAACGTGGATGGGAGTATTGCCTTGTTTCACCATTGAGGGGTCAGGAAGTGGGAGATTTGTAGGTATCTATATCGTTCGAATTCGGGCATCTCTAGCTTACTTTTACAGTAGCTGAGTGAGAGCGGGCCCTGGAAAGTCAGGTAGTGTCCAATGCGGTATAATCCTTTGTTCAACCACCAGCTGAAAGATTTGATATTCATTTCCGTTGGGAATGTGGGGTTATGAAAAAAATGCACTAGTGGTGTCATGTCTGATGTCACTGATGTTGGTATCTCAGGCTGTCCCAAAGGGAGATGGAGTTAGAGAGCACTGGGGACATAATTGGAGGGCGATCTTTTGCTGGGCACCAGAGGAGGAAGTCTAATGGTGTGACCATGTGTAGGCAACACAAGCTTGAGCGGAATTCCATCAGAAAAACCATCCAACGCTTTTCCAACGAGAAGGAGTACGTGGCATAAGGGTATGGGTGAGTCCCCTGAAATTGGGTCCAGACATGTGAGATTCAGTCCCATGACTTTGGGGTCATAAACAGGATCTAGCTATCTATACAGGGAGTCTTTGGTCCATAGTATCATCAATGAGCTTCTGGAAATTATCAAGAACTGTTATAAACTGTTCAAACTGGCAGAACTTGGAAGAGAAGAAAAATTTTAATAAAATGATGGTGGTGCTTCGGAAAGGCATGCGGTTCAACAGAGCATCATTTAAAACCTGATCAGGTCTAGAAAAAGGATGAGTGACCAAATGGGAATGCCCACTAGTATTTAATTTATTTCTGTGAAAGAACTGCAAGCAGGGGTTTTAGAGACTGTCTCCTTTGGATGTTTGATGGGGAGATGTCTGTCGAAGATTTGGACCGGATGATTTTGGCATAGGAGTGCTGTTTGCTTGCGGGATCTTTTCATGATCTCCTCCTTTTATCATGTAGAAATGAGGCTTCACCACAATATCTTTAGGGGCTCCATCTTTTCTCGGGGGACCCAAGGCCCTGTGAGCTCTGTCCAATTCCATTTTATGTGGGGGAATGACGGGGATAAGGCACCTAATGAGATCTTGGACTGCTGCTGTGATGTCTTTGATAGACTCCGGGAGCCCCCTTATCCTGAAGTTGTACCTTCACGATATGTTTTCGAGATCGTCGATCTTGGACAGGGCATTGTCCAATTGTTCTTGTAATACTTGAATGTGGTCAGAGTTTTGATTGGTCCTGGCCACTGTGGCTTCCAGCTTGTTTTCCATGGCTTCCATCCTGTCACCTAGGCTTTAAAAATCTGCATTAATGTCCGCTGTAATTTTAGCTGCAGTAGTGGTTAGCCCCCTGTTGAGTAGTTCTGACAGTTTGTTGTACAGGTCAGCCATGTTAATGAGGGTGTCTGAATTGCCCTGCTTAGGATGGTGAGGGGAGGCCGGGTTGGCCTTATCAGGCCCCATGGGCGAGAGCAGGTATTCCTCCATTGTGCTGCCTATGATAGACTCTGTGGAGGCAGGGGAGCTTGCTCCGGAGGTGTCTGCAGGGGGTCATGAGCCGAATGCTCGATGAGTTCCTCCACCATATCAGCACAAGAGTGTGCTGTGGAGTGTGCTGTGGCCGCCATCTTGGAATCGAGCGGCTCCGAGCGGTAGTGTCCTCTGCCCCTTCACATCACCCCCGACTGTAGTGTCCTCTGCCCCCCCATAGCAGTGTCTTCTGCCCCTACACACTAGTGTCCTCTGCCCCGGTCACATCCCACCCCCTCTTTAGTGTCCTATGCCCCTCTGCCCCCCCAATAGCGGTGTCCTCTGCCTCTCCCCCACAATAGTGTCCTCTGCCTCCTTCAATTCTCCCCACCCACTGTAGTGTCCTCTGCCCCCCCCCTACAAGTCAGTGTCCTCTGCCCCCTTAACATCAACCTCTACCCCCACAGTAGTGTATGTGCCCCCCAAAACAGTGTCCTCTGGCCCCATAGCAGTTTCTTTTGCTCCCTTCACAAACATAAAGCATTATGCAGGTACCTTCTTTGGTAAAAAGAGCCCCGCTAGCGGCTTGAAAGCGGTGCACACTTTAGCGCTAATGAGACCGCAGCCCCAGTGTGAAAGGGGTCTTAGCATTGGTTACTACTTTCTGTAGAAAATAGAAAAATGCTATGCATAAAAAGATATTGGGGGTTATTTCCGAAAGGCAAATCCACTTTGCATTACAAGTGCAGAGTGCACTTGAAATTGCACTGAAAGTGCACTTGGAAGTGCAGTCGCTGTAAATCCAAGGAAAAGATCTGAAATGAGGGGAAGCTCTGCCGATTTTATTATCCAATCATGTGCAAGCTAAAATGTTGTTTTTTATTTTCCTTGCATGTCCCCCTCGGATCTACAGCAACTGCACTTCCAAGTACACTTTGCACTTGTAGTTTACACTTGCAAAGTGAATTTGCGTTTAGTAAATAACCCCCATTTTGTTGTCCAAGGCATTTTACCTGGAAGGCTATTCAGAATATATACACTATATTTTTATAATTTGTTAAAAAATGAAGGCAGCTAAACAAAAACATGATATGAATTCAAAGTCCTTAGTAAGCATTGTGGCATATTCTCTCACAAAAAAAGTGGAATATAGTAGCTCAGCATTTAGTAATGTTTTTCAAACTGACAATAACTTGCAAAGCTGATCTGACTTTTAAGTGCTTTCCATTTTTAAGGGAAATCAGGAAGTCTTTTCAGTGGTGTGTTCTTGCTAAGGAACCAGTGTTTAGAGTGCGTGTAGTATTCCCCCCTTTAGAATACTTCTTCCATCTCAAGCTTTACCCATCTCAAGTGAGAAAGTGTTTTAATGTTGGACAGCTTTTGCCAACAGTGTCTATTTTTAATAAAAAATAAAATAAAATAATTACGATCTAATAAAAAACCTACCCATTTCTTACTGTGCCTTTCTTCTGGTAGAAAAACCCACTCGGAGCATTATTGTAAGACACCAATCTCATTGAAGCCTTCTTTCTGTCGCCTCATTTTTTAAACATCATGCACGTTGGCATATATTCATACCATTTTTCACAGAAGCTATTGACCCAAGCTGCTAGCAAAAAAACATGAGTATTGAATGATCCCAATGTTTATTACTTTGTAATGAACTAAAGGGAATGGGAATTTTGGTTGTGTGCATAGAGCAAGGATCAGAACATCTGGCCTATATCCAAGCTATGCAACAATCAAAAAAGGCAGCATTATGCCCCGTACACACGAGCAGATTTTCCGTCGCAAAAACCATCCAAGTTTTTTTCAACTGAAAATCTGCTCGTGTGTACGCTCAAGCTTGGCTTGCATACACACGGTCACACAAACGTTCTTTGAACTTTTGGCCGACAAAGAACGCGGTGACGTAAAACACTACGACGAGCCGAGAAAATGAAGTTCAATGCTTCCGAGCATGCGTTAAATTGTTTCGGAGCAAGTGTAGGAATTTGACCGTGGAAATGCTGCCAGCAAAAGTCAGATGGAGCATACATAAGGTCACATTTTCCGACCAAAACATCACATCGATCTTTTGCTGGCGGCATTTCCAATCGTGTGTGCGTGGCATAAAATGATTGCTTTTATTGTAGACAAATGGACTGTACCCTGTGTAGACAAGTGACTGGTGTCTCAGCTGTATATGGAATGATAGCAGTGGTACAACTTTAATTACTATAAGGTTTGGAGCAATACAATCTCTGTGCTTTCTAGACAGACAGCTGTTCTGTGTGCATCTTCATGCATTGTCCAGAGTCCCAGACTGATAGTCACAAATCTTTGCTGGCTAGTAATGTGTGTCTTTAATATTGACTCTCTCACTATGTACCATCTATGTAAGTTTTACATTTATTTGATGCCAAAAACGGAAAATTTATATCAAATACTTACCGTAATTTTCCTTTCCTGATGGACTCCATGGCAGCCTATCTATTTGATATAAATTTTCCGTTTTCCTGACTGACTCCATGGAAGGAAAGGAAAATTACGGTAAGTATTTGATATAAATTTTCCGTTTTCCTGATGACTCCATGGCAGCCTACGTATGATGCCATCAGACACAACCAAGAGGCCGCTTTGCAGATCACCTCCGCCGATTTGCAGATCACCTCCGCCGATACGTGTCGGGAGGCCGCCCATGATGTTGACATACTCCTGGTAGAATGAGCAGTCACTGTTTCTGGAGGAACAGTCCTTTAGCTGCATATGCCCTTTGGATAGCTTGGACAATCCAACTTGCAATAGTTCTAGAGGAAGCAGGCAGTCCTCTATTCTTTCCATAAAAGTAGACAAACAGATGATCTGATCTTCTGAAAGGTGCAGTAGCTTCTAAGTAGCTTTTCAAGACCTCACCGACATCCAAGGGATGGTTAGTTGAAGAATCCTCTGACTGAAAGGTTGGGAGAACAATTTCCTGGTTCTCATGAAACACTGATGATACTTTAGGATTTGATCCTAGCATTGGAACCAGAACTACCCGATCAGGGAAGAAGGTAAGGAAAGGCTCTTTGGAACCTAGAGCACTGATTTCCGACACTCTTTTAGCCAATGTTATGGCCACTAGAAAGGCTGTTTTAAGGGAAATGTCCTTCATGGATAGTTCATCCATCCATTGGAAAGAATCTTCTGAGAAAAAAATCTAGCACCCAAGAAAGATCCCATTTAGAGAACCTTGGTTTTCTCTGGGGCCTAAGCCTTGATACTCCTCTGAAAAATTGTCTGGTAAGGGGATTCCTTGCCCAGGAAATACCAGCAAAAGCAGATATGCTGAAACTTGAACTCGCAGGGAGTTTACAGACAAAGGGAGATCCAACCTTGTCTGGAGAAATCCTAGTACATCCTTTATTTCTGGATTACTTCAGGAACCCCCGGAGGGGAGACGTAGTCCATAAACTTAGACCAAATTCCCCCATGGACAAAAAAAGCCGTCCAACGTTTCATCGGGTTCGCTAATTTTTATCGGAGGTTCATCATCGGGTTCTCTACTATTGTTGCACCCATCACCCGCCTAACCAACAACATGGCCGTTTCCAGTGGTCTCAGGAAGCCCAGGATGCCTTCTCCCAAATTAAAGAGCCTCTTCACCTCTGCTCCTATTCTTCGACATCCGGACCCGCTACTTCCCTTTGTACTAGAGGTTCTCAGCCCTCGGAATCAGCCACAGGTGCCATTCTGTCACAACGTCACGGGCCAAAAGCCCTTCTTCATCCAGTGGCCTTTGCCTCCCGGAAATTGAGCCCGTCCGAAAGAAATTATGACGTTGGTGACCGTGAGTTATTAGCCATTAAAGCCGCATTAGAAGAATGGAGGTACCTTCTCGAGGGGGCAACCCACCCAATTACTATTTTTACTGATCATAAAAACCTCGAATATTTACGTACCGCCAAACGGTTGAGGCCTCGTCAAGCCCGCTGGGCACTTTTTTTTTCAAGATTCACTTTCCACATCTCCTACCGGCCGGGGTCCAAAAATGGCAAGGCAGATGCTCTCTCCCGAATCTACCCGGAATCTTCTCAAGTGTCGGAACCAAGCACCATTTTGGCCCCTCAAAATTTTCTGCTCCTTACGCCAGCGGATCTATCTTCTTCTCTCCTCGCTGCTTCAGCCCATTGCCAGGATCCCATTGTGTCTACCCTGGAGAGACGTGAAGACCTATTCTGGTCTCAAGATAAGATCTTTGTACCCCTAGAAGTAAGACCTTTAGTCTTGAAGACGCTCCACGACCATAAACTGGCAGGTCACTTCGGGAACCGAAAGACGGCTGAACTCATCTCACGCACCTTCTGGTGGCCAGGCTGGAGGCGGGACTGCCGCACTTACATCTCTTCCTGTGTCCCGTGCCAACGAAATAAGGGTCCTAAAACCAAGCCCTGGGGATTATTGAAGCCATTACCCATTCCGGAACGTCCATGGGCGGACATTTCAATGGACTTTATTGTGGAACTACCCCCCTCAGAAGGCTTTTCCACCATACTGGTAGTAGTTGATCGACTATCTAAAATGGGCCATTTCCTGCCCATGGTGGGTACTCCCTCTGCTCTTGAAACTGCCAACATTTTTATTAAAGAGGTCGTCAGGCTCCATGGGGTCCCCAGGAGCATTGTCTCTGACAGAGGCTCTCAATTCACCTCAAAGTTCTGGAAGGAACTCTGCAAAAACCTAGGAATTAAGGCCTGTCTTTCCTCGGCTTACCACCCACAGAGCAATGGTCAAACGGAGCGTACCAACCAAACGCTCGAGCAATATTTACGTTGTTTCTGCTCCTCTGCACACGATGACTGGTCCTCCCTGCTGGCATACGCGGAATTCGCTTACAACAATTCCTCCCACTCAGCCACCAACCAAACCCCCTTCTGGGCAAACTCGGGCTTCCACCCATCTTTCCTCCCAAACTCGTTTCCTGAATCACCAGTTCCTGCTGTACAAGAACGTCTAGAGGCCATTCAAACCAATTTTAAAAAACTCCAGGAGACCATGCAACAGGCCCAAGAAGGGTACGAGAAGTATCACAACAGGGGAAGGAGGGAGAACCCTCATTTTAAAGTCGGAGAAAAGGTGTGGTTGTCAACGGCTCATCTCAGGCTCTCTTGCCCTTCACGGAAACTGGGTCCCAAATTTATTGGGCCATTTGAGGTTAAGAAGGCAGTAAACCCCGTGGCTTTTGAGCTCTCGCTACCTAAGGCATACAAGATACATCCTGTTTTTCATGCATCGCTTCTGAGACCTTTGGTTCCAAGTCCCTTCCCAAATAGGGAGGAACTTCCTCCACCACCCGTCACAATCGATGGTATGGAAGAATTCGAGGTGGAATCACTTCTAGGGTGCAGAAAGGTGGGTCGTCAGCTACAATACTTAGTGAAATGGAAGGGGTACCCGCCGGAGGATAATTCCTGGGAGCCATCGGGAAATTTCCATGCACCAAGGCTAATTAAGATTTTCCAGCAGGAGCATCCCGAACTAATGGATAGCCTGGGCGTCCGGAGTCCGCCCCTCAGGGGGGGGCACTATCAGGGACCTGGTCCGCCGCGCGCCCCAGTGCGCAGGCGCATAGGTCCGGCGCTGCGGCGCACAGTAGGAGTCAGAGGGACGCTGTGGCGGCGCACGCACGTTCGCGGCCCAGCTGAACGGCGCGCGCGCATGCGCACTAGCGCACGCCCCATGTGACCTCCAGCCGGCCTATAAAAGAGAGGCCTCTGCACCCAAACAGACGCTGGTTCGTCTCTCAGCTGTTCCCTTGTACCTGTACCCGTGCTTGCTGTATCTACCTGCCTACCCGTTGCCGACCCGGATTCCATTGGACCTCTCTGCCTTCTCCTGACTTGACCCTTGGCTTGTGTTCCCGGATTACCGTCTCTCCCGTCTCCAGTGTTTGACCCTCGGCCTGTTTATTGGACTTCTGCTTCTGTCTTCTCAGTGTTTGACCCTCAGCCTGCCTTGACCCTTCTGCTTACGCCTGACCATTCTACCTGGACTTGCCCATCTGTATTTGATCCTCTGAACCTGTACCTAACTTACCTTGTGTTTGATCCTCAGCCTGCTGCCTGTCTACCCATCAGTGTTGGAACCTCAGCCAGCCTTCCAGCTTCTGCTCCACGATACCTGGATCCACGCCTAGCCACTACTCTACAGGTGGCTTGTGCCTCTTGGTGTCAACTATCCCCTGTACCACCTTCAGGGGCAGTGGGCGCTGAGTCGCAAGGGCAACCGCTCTCGGCATCTTGGCCTCGGTGAGTACTTTAGTTCCTGATAGCAGGGTAGCAATTGCTGAACTTGGACAACCTAATGCTTCCAGCCTCTTCCTCTCAACCATCAGATGGAGATGGGACGGACCCGGATGAAGGGATGTTCCCTATAGAAGAAGATCCGATTTGGAGGGAAGCGGAACTGGGTCCCGGTAACTCAACTGTAACAGGAGCGGAAACCATGGCCGATTGAGCCAGTATGGGATGATCGCCACTATCTCTGCCGTCTCCTGTCTGAGTCTCGAAAGGAACCGAAGACTGATCGGAACTGGTGGAGAGGCATAGGTCTTGTGGAAATTCCACTGATCCGTGAGAGCATCCACCCCATGGCTTGGGGACAGCGATACCTGGTATAATAATTCCTCATCTCGGCATTGCAAGAAGATGCAGACAGGTCCACTTCCGGAACCATTCCCAATGACAGGATCCAGTTGAAGACTTCCGAGTGGAGAGACCACTCGTTGTTCAAGGAGGTTCTTGACAGAAAATCCGCCTGGACATTTTTGGACCCCAGGAAGATATACTGCCGTCAGGTCCTTCAAGTTCGCCTGAGCCCAGGACATAATTGGATTCACTTCCTTCAAAAGGGAGAGACTGCGAGTGCCCCCTGTCTTTTGATGTACGACACCGCCGTCGTATTGTCCAATCTCATGAGGACTCAGGCTCCCGATATCAGATGGAGAAAAACCAGATGGGCCTGGAAGGCAGCTTAAATCTCCAATATGTCCGAGACCACCCCCTGGGCAGGAAGATCCCACCTGCCCTGGGCTACCTCCGACCGACAGAGCACCCCAGCCTCTGCTGCTGGCATCTGTTGTCACTGTTATCCAGGAAACTGGAGCTATTGAATGGCAGTTGAGAAGATTCCTTCGTTGCAACCACCAAGGGAGACTCTCCCGCATGGAGGGAGTTATCCGGATCCAGTGATCCTGTAGACTTGGATTCCATTGTTGGAGGAATCCTTTCTGAAAGGGCCGCATTCTCCATTGCGCCCACTTTACCATGGGGGCTGTTGCCACCATGGTGCCTATTATCCTGAGGCACTCGGAGGACCTGAGAAGAGGAGCTGACATTGCCAGATGAATCCTGTCCTGGACCACTGGAATCTTCTCTAGAGGAAGAGAGATCGTGCTCTTTACTGTGTTGAACTGTGCCCCTAGGAAAACTAGGGAATGGGTTGGCTCCAGATGACTTTTTTCCTTGATTCAAAAGCCAGCTGAATTCTGTCAGGGTAAATATGACTTGCTCCCGGTGTGACAGTAGTTGTTTTCTGTCCTGAGACAGTAGGAGTAGGTCGTCAAGGTAATGTGTAATCGAATACCTCGGACTCCGATCAAGGCGACCACCGCCAGTAAGAGCTTGGAAAACACCTGCGGCGATGTCGTAAGCCCGAACGGGAGACATATGAATTGGAGGTGTTTTTGACCCACCGGAAATCGGAGATATTTTTTAAAGTCCTTCACTATTGGTACATGGAAGTACGCTGTCTGTCAAAAGGTCAGCAATGTCTCCATCTTGAACTTTCCCTTTTTTATAAAAGAGTTAGTTTAGGTAAGTCAGGCCGATAACCGGCCTCCAGGAACCACTCTTTTTGAGAATCATAAAGAGGGGGGAGTAAATCCCTAAAACTTTTCCTCGGACGGGACTGGAATGGCGGCACCTTGGGTGATAAGGGAGTCCATGTAGGTCAATAGAACCTCTCTCTTCTCTTCCGACAAAGGAAGGCTTGTGGGAACAAAACGATGTATGGGTGGATTGTTGAACACCCAGGCATGTCCTAGAGAGACTGTCTTTATGACCCAGTAGTCTTGTATCAAGGCTGCCCAGACGTGGCAGAAGCGTAGTAAACGAGCCCCTACTTGCTCCGCCTGAACAGGCGCTATATCAAAAAGACTTTGCCGCTTCACGGCCCCTAGAAGATGTAGATTTTGAAGGCTTCTGACCAGAAGGCTGGTTTCTCCTCCAGTTCCTCCTAAATTCCCGACGCGGTCTGTAACGCCGTGCATCCCTAGCACGTTCCGGGTCTGACCTGGACTGGACTCTCTTCTGGGCAAACAGACGGCGGTCCTGGGGTAAGAATCCAGACTTCCCGCCGGTAGCACGAGTGATGGCTGAATCGAGCTTATTCCAAAAAAACAGAAGAACCCTCAAAGGGAATTTTGCACCAGGCCTGTTTAGAGGCCGGATCCGCCACCCAAGGGAGTAGCCATAAAGCTGTTTAGCTGTAATGGAAGACCGCATGACAGGCTGCAACAATATCCATAGTAAAAAACATTTACTAAAATCCATTTATTTTATTTTTTTTTATTTTTTTTTAAATAAATAAATCAATTTGCCAAAGTCATTTTACCTATGCATAGCATAAGCCTGTCTGACAGGCATTCAAATCTGCCGCCTGAATGACGTCACAACGCCGTCAGCGTCACCCCCAAAAATTAACTCTTCAAAACGAGACTATGCGGCTGCGCAGTTTTTTTTCATACACAGGCACGACCAAAAAAAAGTAAAAAGAATCTGTTTAGGTGGACCCTTAATTATAGTGATAATATGGTGTTATTTAGACCTGATTTTATGGGAGTGGGGTCCTAAAAAAAAATATTCTATGACTAAAAAAAAAATAACAAACTTTTTCTACAGGTGGACCTAAACAACTCTACAGGTCATGTAGATTTTATACTTGCTCAATGAGTCAACATTCTTGCTTCTAGCAATAGGATCGAATAAAGGGTCAGACATAATTATTTCAAATTGCCCTCTAAGTGCTATACTGTATATTCTCAGAAACATATGTCTTGCTTGTTGAATTAAATTGTGCAAGCTAAATAAAGATGATCTGATTTATAGATTCCCAAGCCTTATGCTTTAAAGGGGTAATAAACCCAAAACGAAAAATGTCATATATTGCATCTTACCGACTATTAGTTGTGGTGGCTACATTATTTTCTTTTGTTTGTTTTTTTTCCATTTATTTTTACCCAGTGATCTGGCCGGTGACACACCTCCTATATGAGTGCCTACACTCTGGATAAATGAGCACAAGAGGCAGTGCAGACAGTAGCATTTTTATCCTGGGGGGGGGGGGGGGACTGTTAGATAGCAGATTAAATTGCACTAACAAATTGCTCACACTACAGTTACAGCAGTTTTTTGGGGATAAAGGTTTTACATGAATAAATAAAAGCTGATCATTGTAAGCACCCCTGTCAGTGGTAAATGGTTTGCCTCAACACTCTTATGCCCCGTACACACGGTCAGAAATTCCGACCACAAAATCCATCTGATTTTTTCCGATGGATTTTGTCCGACACTGGTGTTGCATACACACAGTCGGACAAAGTTGTCGGAAAATCCGATCATTCTGAACATGGTGGCATTCGTTGCGTACGACGGAACTACATAGAGGCTAGTAGCCAATAGCTTTGGTCTTGTAATGTGATCTGAGCATGCGTGGCACTTTGTCCATCGGAATTCGCTACACACGATCGGAAAAAGTCCTATCGGACTTTGTTGTTGGAAAATTTGAGAGCAGGATCTCAAATTTGTTCCGTCGGAAATGCTAATGGAAAAAGTCAGATGGAGCCCACACACGGTCGGATTTTCCGACAATATGGTCCGATAGGACATTTTCCGTCGGAAATTCAGACCGTGTGTACGGGGCATCAAAGCAGTATTAAACCCAAAACCAAAAATCTATTGCAGCTTATCAATAATTAGATGTGGTGGCTGTATTCATTTAATTTTTTAGGCTTTTTCCTCTCTGTTTTCCCCTGGTGATTTGGCCAGTAACACACTTTGTGCATTACAGTGCCTATCTGGATGATGGAGCACAGGGAGCACCTTTGGAAATCGGCATTTATCAGTCTGGGGGAGGGGAGTGTTAGATGGACTAGCACAGGGCTCAAAATTTTAAGTCCTGAGCTACTAGCCAGGCCTTAAGAGTTACTCACCACCAGTTGCCCCACCCAACCCCTACCCTGCCCTCTAATTCCACCCCTAAACACGCCCTTATAAATTATCTCATGAAATTACACTGTTAAATGTTTTATGCAGAATTAAGTTACAAAAATAAATATGAATAACAACTTTATCAGTGCCCATCAATACAGCATATCAGTGTCCATCAGAGCAGCCTCATCAGTGCCCATCAATGCAGCATATCAGTGCAATCTCATTAGTGGCCATCAATGCAGCCTCATTAGTGTCCATCAATGTAGCCTATCAGTGCCCATAAATGCAGCCTCTCAGTGCCCACCAATGCCCATCAATGCAGCCTATCAATGCCCATCAGTGCAGCCTATTAGTGCCTGTCAATGTAGCCTATTAGTTCCCATCAATGCAGCATATTAGTGCCCAACAATGCAGCCTATCAGTGCCCATCAATGCAGCCTACCAGTGCCCATCAATGTAGCTTCATGGGAAGCAAGAGGAGTAGAAGAAGAGCGCCACCGGATCACACGAAGAGCGGATCTCTGATGCCAAAGTCCAGCCAGTCTCCTATGATAGACAGCACACTAATTCAATTTCCTGGCATTGGACCAGTGTGCTGTCTACCATAGGAGCCTGTCCAGTAAGCAGGACTTTTTTTGACAGTGGCGATCTGTGTGATCTGGCGGCACTCCTCTTCCTCTCCTCTCTGTGTGATCTGGCGGTGTTCCTTTTCCTCTCCTCTCCCTTCCCCACAGCTTCCTGGCCGATTGCAAAATTGACTCCCATTTACCCCCCCTGCTGGCAGTGCCCACCATCTCCCCCTCTGATACGGCTGCTCACTTGCCCTCAACTAATTTTCACTCGCCAAATGTGAGCAGGCGAGTGGAATTTTGGGGACTGGACTAGCAGATTCACTAACAAATTGAAGCTGAACTCAACTTTATAGGCAGTTACAGTTTTGTTTCCTTTTGGGATACATGGTGGTAAATGGTTTGTCTCATCATTCTAACTGCTGCCTTTGCAAGGCAGCTTGTTCTGTTGAAAAGCAGCAGAATTACTGGCCAGATTACCAAGTGAAATTAAAAGAAAGAAAGCCTAAACAAGAATTGGTAAACTGCAATAAATGTTTCCTTTTGGGTTTAATGCCACTTTAACTGATACATTTGTAGGAGAGTGTGTTCTGTTGAAAAATAACAGACTTACTGGCAGATCACCAGGTGAAAATAAAAGAAAGAAAGCTTAAAATGAAAACTAATACAGCCATCACATTTAAGCATTGGTAAGCTGCAATATAATGTTTGGTTTTGGGATTATTACCAGTTTAACTAATGAGATAAAATATTAATTCTGTGCAAACTTAATGACAATCATTAGTGTAATTAATGGTCAGTGATCCCCCCCAGATAAAAAGGATAACTTGTCACAAATTTGTGGCAGTGTTAAATTGTAAGTCTTGTTACTTGCAGCACATTTGCACTGGCAAGTTGCACACTTGCAAAGCACTTGAAGCACGAGTCTACAGCAAAAGCTCTGCAAGTCTACAGCATGAAAATTCTGCCACAGTGACCCCTGTGGTGGGATGACTATTGCACAACATAACTAAACCAGAACTTGCAGAATGTTTTCAAATAAAGTTCATCTGGAGTCATAGAATGCGAACTTGCTGCAATTGTGCAACACACTTGTGAAGCCTGGCAAGTCTAGCAATAGCTTAGCAAGTAATTTTCAAACTTGCATCACAATTGTTTGCTATCTGGAACTTTATTATACATATACAAATATAGAATGTGTATTCCATGTGGGCATCAGCTTCAGTGACTTGTAACCAGGCCTGTATCCTGATTATCCTGTGTTTTGTCCCTGCTTACCTCCTGACTCCTTAATTCTGATTTCTTGTTGCTGACCTTGGCTTGTGTTCCGACTCCGTCCTGTGCCTTTTGTTATTGTACTTCTGCTTGTCTGATATAAATTCTAGTCTGGCTTCTACCTTCCAAATTGGTACCCCTTCTGCCCACTTCTTGACGATTCTGTCTCGTCTTGACTACAGCTTTGATTCCTGCATCTACAAGTTTCTGCGCTCCATCTGTGTGGCAGTATTCTGCACAAGTTCTTGTCTGGATACTGCTGGAACGCTGAGAATGCAAGACTGTTATCCAACTGCCCTAGGTGTCAAGACCTACCACAGGCAACCGTGCCACTCCTCAACCTGCTACACCCTGTCACCAACTCCAGGGGGTTTCAGACAGGAGGTGTAAAGGAAGCCATTCTTAAAGGCACAGGGAAGCCTAGCAAAGCACGATAGCAGCTGAAGGCATCCAATATATCTCTGCTATACAAGAGCTATATAAACATGGCACCTACCCCAAATGGAATCCCTAGCTGAAAGCTGAATGTGCCAGGTGGTGTTCAGTCACTGGTTGTTAGGATGTCAGCGGATGCTGGCTCTCTAATAACCAGCAGCCCTGGTAGGATCAAATGTTAATAAATGTTGCTTTCACCCAGTAAGAGGCAAACCCCTAAGATATACTGACTAGTGTGTGCAGAGCCCTAGTGGACACAAAGTTAGGAATGGATATTTACAAAGTCTGAATCTTGTGGTCTGAAGTGACATTCTCAATCATCACATAAAGCCCATAGAGGAAAGGATATGGGCAATACCAGGGGTAGGCAACCTTTCAGAAGTAGAGATCTACCTGGATAACATGGAGGAAATAAATAATCCCCAGGGGACGATCAAGCCCCCAATAAAATATATAATGATGAACCACGTATGGGAAAACCGAAAGCTCCCAAAAAGAGCCAACATCCCAAAAGTTTAGTTAATAGAAAAAAGTCCCTATGAAATAGGGACCAATAGTACCCCCGGTACGGTGGGACTTTTAAGGCGAACAAGTTAATTATCATAAAATATTATTTATTTAGAAAAGAGTTTTTATAAAAAAACAACATGTAAATAAACATGACGATAATCCATACAAAAACATCCATACATGGATGTAAGAATGTAAAAATATTAACATCAACAGATTTGATTATATAATTATAAAGAACTTTGCTCCATTAGCCTGACATGTTTCAGGATGACTTCCTTTCTTCAGAGGCGTTTTAGGAGAGACGATATAATTACAATCAATATGTTTTTTTTTTTAAATATAGATGATTATTTATATAACTGATTTCCATTGATATTATGGGTATTAGTTTGCTGCCAGGAATACCCCAAAGGTGGCGGTTCCCCGTCCAGACGCGGACTAGCCCTCACAAAGGCACCAAAGACACAAGCGACCCAAACCACACAAGCATAGGTGGAATTTGTAGGATAATGAGAAACAAAAACTTGTTGCTGAGAGTTTTTTTGGCAGGTAAACTGTGTCGTGACACACCGGGCATCAGTTGCGACAACTGATGCCCGATAAAAAGGAGTGCATTAATATGTTCAGGTCCAAGTAGAACAATTGGGGGGGGGGGTGAGTATCCCCTCCTAGAGCTACAGCATCCTAGAGCATGCTGCTTAGAGTGTAAATAGAGAGCGCTCAAATGGGCATGTGCATACAGCGCTTTATCTAACCATCTATTCTATGGAGATAATTTCGAGAGAATACAAAATAATAATGCTGAGAATTAACCATGTGACCATGTCAGCCAGGCTCAAGCCTGGTGGCCTGATGAGATAGAAGGATATGTAAAAGAGCAAGGGAAAAAAAAGGAAAGAAAAAAGAGGAGGAGAAGAATGACTAAGCAGGAGAATGAATGGGAGTAGGAGTGAAAGGGGGGGATCTGCAGGGAAAGCTGATAATAGATTGATAGGAGCGTAGAATAAAATCTGGTAGGTCGTATGTAGGCAACCCAAGGCTGCCAGATCCTAAGAAATCTATTGTGAGTGCATGAAATTATGGCTGTTTTATTTACCATAATGTTATTCATACGATGTTTAACAGCCTCAAAGCTAAGTATGTGTGTCTTCCAGGATCTTACTAGGTCAGTTTAGTTGCAGTAAACAGATGCAGCGCTAGCTGGCATTCTGGACGTAGTAGTTCCATAATTGGTTTGCCTAGGAGAGCTTCATAGGGGTCTCTCTTCAGATTGGTGTGAAATAAGGTGCGGAGAAGGGCGTAGACTCTGACCCATAATCTGCATGCTCTTGGACATGTCCACCAGATGTGTGCCATGGTACCAGCCTGAGAGCATCCCCGGAAGCAGAGAGAACATGATATGAATTCAAAGTCCTTAGTAAGCGTTGTGGCATATTCTCTCACATAAAAAAGCGGAATATAGTAGCTCAGCATTTAGAGGTAATGTTTTTCAAACTGACAACTTGCAAAGGTAATCTGACTTTTAAGTGGTTTCTATTTTTAAGGAAAATCGGGAAGTATTTTCAGTGGTGTGTTTTTGCTGAGCAAACGGTGTTTAGAGTGCATGTAGTATTCCCCCCTTTAGAATGATTCTTCCATCTCAAGCAATTCCCCAAAAGAGCCAAACTATGGAGCATCCTAGTGTACTTTGCCCAAAGTAAGAAAGCGCTTTAATGTTGGACATCTTTTGCCAACAGTGTCTATTTTTGTGGCTTTCTAAAAAAAATATTATTAAAAATATTAATAATAAAAAATAAAATAAAATAAATACAACCAAATGAAACAAAAACCTACCCATTTCTTACTGTGCCTATCTTCTGGTAGAAAAACAAACTCAGAGCATTATTGTAAGACACCAATCTCAGTAAAGCCTTCTTTCTGTCGCCTCATTTTTTAAACATCATGCATGTTGGCATATATTCATACCATTTTTCACAGAAGCTATTGACCTAAGCAAAAAAAGCATGAGTATTGAATGATCCCAATGTGTATTACTTTGTAATGAACTAATGGGAATGGGAATTTTGGTTGTGTGCATAGAGCAAGGATCAGAACATCTGGCATATATCCAAGCTATGCAACAATCAAAAAAGGCAGCATAAGAAATGATTGCTTTTATTGGAGACAAATGGACTGTGCCCTGTGTAGACAAGTCACTGGTGTCTCAGCTGTATATGGAAAGATAGCAGTGGTACAACTTTAATTACTATAAGGTTTGGAGCAATACAATCTCTGTGCTTTCTAGACAGACAGCTGTTCTGTGTGCATCTTCATGCATTGTCCAGAGTCCCAGACTGATAGTCACAAATATTTGCTGGCTAGTAATGTGTGTCTTTAATATTGACTCTCTCACTATGTACCATCTATGTAAGTTTTACATTTATTTGATGCCAAAAGTCCATATTACACAAAAAAAATAACTCTTCAAACTTTACCCCCCCCCCCCCCCCCCCCCCCAAAAAAAAGAACCTTACTGCTTAGGTGGACACTTAATTATAGTGATAATATGTTATGTAGCCTGAAAAAAAAAAAAATTCCATGACTAAACAACTCTACAGGTCGTGTAGATTTTATACTTGCTCAATGAGTCAACATTCTTGCTTCTAGCAATAGGATCGAATAAAGGGTCAGACATAATTATTTCAAATTGCCCTCTAAGTGCTGTACTGTATATTCTCAGAAACATATGTCTTGCTTGTTGAATTAAATTGTGCAAGCTAAATAAAGATGATCTGATTTTTAGATTCCCAAGGCTTATGCTTTAAAGGGGTAATAAACCCAAAACGAAAAATGTCATATATTGCATCTTACCGACTATTAGATGTGGTGGCTACACTATTTTATTTTTGTTCGTTTTTTTTTTCCATTTATTTTCACCCAGTGATCTGGCCAGTGACACACCTCCTATATGAGTGCCTACACTCTGGATAAATGAGTACAAGAGGCAGTGCAGACAGTAGCATTTTTATTCTGGGGGGGGGGGGGATTGTTAGATACACTAGCAGATTGAAATGCACTAACATATTGCTCACACTGCAGTTACAGCAGTTTTTTGGGTATAAAGGTTTTACATGAAAAAAATAAAGCGGATCATTGTAAGCACCCCTGTCAGTGGTAAATGGTTTGTCTCAGCACTCTCAAAGCAGAATTAAACCCAAAACAAAAAATGTCATCTATTGCAGCTTATCAATAATTAGATGTGGAGGCTGTATTCATTTTATTTTTTAGACTTTTTCCCCCTCTGTTTTCACCTGGTGATTTGGCCAGTAACACACTTCGTGCATTACAGTGCCTATCTGGATGACGGAGCACAGGGAGCACCTTTGGAAAGCAGCATTGTCAGTCTGGGGGAGGGGAGTGTTAGATGGACTAGCATAGGGCTCAAAATGTTAAGTCCTGAGCTACTAGCCAGGCCTTAAGAGTTACTTGCCACCAGTTGCCCCACCCAACCCCTACTCTGCCCTCCAATTCCACCCCTAAACCCACCCTCATAAATTATCTCATACAATTACACTGTTAAATGTTTTATGCAGAATTAAGTTACAAAAATAAATATTAATAACAACAACTTCTCAGTGCCCATCAATGCAGCCTATCAATGCCTATCAAAGCAGCCTATTAGTGCCCATCAGTGCAGCCTATCAGTGCCCATCAATGCAGCCTATCAGAGCCTATCAAAGCAGCCTATTAGTGCCCATCAATGCAGCCTACCAGTGCCCATCAATGTAGCCTCATGGGAAGCAAGAGGAAAAGAAGAGAAGCGCCACCCGATCACACGGAGAGCGGATCTCTGCTGCCAAAGTCAAGTCTCTTATGATAGACAGCACACTAATTAAATTTCCTGGCATTGGACCAGTGTGCTGTCTACCATAGGAGCCTGTCCAGTAAGTGGGACTTTTTTTGACAGCGGAGATCTGTGTGATCCGGCGGCACTCCTCTCCTTTCCTCTCTGTGTGATCTGGCAGCGTTCTTTTTCCTCTCCTCTGCCTTCCCCACAGTTTCCTGGCCGATTGCAAAATCAGCTCCCATTTACCCTGCCTGCCGGCAGTGCCCACCATCTGCCCCTCTGATATGGCTGCTCACTTGCCCTCAACTAATTTCCACTCGCCAAATGAGAGCAGGCGAGTGGAATTTTGGGAGCTGGACTAGCAGATTCACCAACAAATTGAAGCTTAACTCAACTTTATAGGTAGTTAAGGTTTTGTTCCTTTTGGGATATATGGTGGTAAATGGTTTGTCTCATCATTCTAACTGCTGCATTTGCAGGGCAGCTTGTTCTGTTGAAAAGCAGCAGACTTACTGGCCAGATTACCAAGTGAAAATAAAAGAAAGAAAGCCTAAACAAGAATTGGTAAGCTGCAATAAATGTTTCTTTTTGGGTTTAATGTCACTTTAACTGGGAGTGGGTTCTGTTGAAAAACAACAGTCTTACTGGCAGATCACCAGGTGAAAATAAAGGAAACAAGCTTAAAATTAAAACTTATACAGCCATCATATCTAAGCATTGGTAAGCTGCAATATAATGTTTGCTTTTGGGTTTAATACCAGTTTAACTAATTAGTTTAATAACGAATGAGCTAAACTATGAATTATGTGCCAACCTAATGACAGTCATTAGTGTAATTAATGGTCACTGATCCCCCCAGATAAAAAGGATAACTTAAATTGTAAGTCTTGTTACTTGCTGCACATTTGCACTGGCAAGTTGCACACTTGCCAAGCACTTGAAGCATGAGTCTACAGCAAAAGTACTGCAAGTCTACAGCAAGACAAGACACGTCTACAGTGACCCCTGTGGTGGGATGACCATTGTACAACATAACTGAACCAGATCTTGCAGAATGTTGTAAAGAAAGTTCATCTGGAGTCATGAAATGCCAACTTGCTGTAATTGTGCAACAAACTTGTGAAGCCTGGCAAGTCTAGCAATAGCTTAGCAAGTAATTTTTAAACTTGCAAAACAATTGCTTGCTATCTGGGCCTTTATTATACTTATACAAATAAAGAATTTGTATTCCAATTTACACATTGTCTTGTAAAAAAAGAGAAACTGACCAAAGCTTGTACTTTTTTCCTGAGTTTTAGTGATAGTAAATAAAACTACAGAAAAAAGTTTCTGACATTCAGTACAGTAATATCAAATGAAACTCCTTTTGGAAGAGCACAGATGGCTGACAGATTCTTGACAGTACCAGTGCTCTGTCATTATGTGCCTACAGTATCAGCAATGAACACAACTTTGTTTGAAACAGCTGGCTTTATACAGGACATTACATATTATTTATACCACCACATTGTGTTTTTTATAAACATCTAAAATGTACGGTCTCTGCAATAATGTACATCCTCATACACATGTAATGCAATATTAGATTGTATTATTAGAAAAGTTAAAATAAATGAACACATGTGCATCTGTATAAGTTAGGATTTATGCCAGTATGCTTTAAAGAGCTAGAAAAAATATATAATTACAGATACTCCTCGTTTAACGACTTACCTGTTTAAGGACCGCTCAGAATTAAAACCAGCTCTCCCGACCCGCGCAGGACGACCGCTCGGACTTACGACCAGCTCTTCTGACCTGCACACAGGACGTCATGTCATCACTCTGCATCAGCCTTGTTCTCACTCCTATACCGCTGTTTTACAGGTATGTACTGTACTGTACTTGGTTCTCCTAAATGCCCCTTCCAGAGTTCTTTATACTATACTGCTTTACAGTTGATATAAAAAGTATACACACCTCTGTTAAAATGTCAGTTTTCTGTGATGTAAACAAATGAGACAAAGATAAATCAATCATTTCAGAATTTTTTCCACCTCTAATGTCACCTATAAACTGTACAACTCAGTTGAAAAACAAACTGAAGAAAATATGGCACAACAGTGACATTACCAAGAACTGGATGTCCCTCCAAAATTGATGAAATGATGAGAAGAGAAGAAAACTGGTCAGGGAGGCTGCCAAGAGGCCTACAACATTAACACCCCTTTCAAACTGGGACGATTTGCAGGTGCTACAGTGCTAAAAATAGCGCCTGCAAAGCACCCTGAAACAGCCGCTGCTGTCTCTCCAATGTGAAAGCCACAAGGGCTTTCACACTGGAGCGGTGCGCTGGCAGGACGCCAAAAAAAGTCCTGCTAGCAGCATCTTTGGAACGGTGAAGGAGCATTGAAATCAAAGGGGCAGCGCGGCTATACCACTGGCAAATCGCTGCTGCATCGGCAACTTGCGGGCGGTTTTAACCCTTTTTCAGCCTCTAGCGGGGGTTAAAAAACGCCCCACTAGCGGCCAAATAGCGCCACTGAAATGATGGTAAAGCGACGCTAAAAATAGCGCCGTTTTACCGCTGACGCCGCTCCCGCCCCAGTGTGAAAGGGGCCTAAAGGAGCTGCAGGAATATCTGGCAAGTACTGGCTGTGTGGTACATGTGACAACAATCTCCCGTATTTTTCATATGTCTGGGCTATGGGGTAGAGTGGCAAGATGGAAGTCTTTTCTTGCAAAGAAAAACACCCAAGCCCTGCTGAATTTTGCAAAAACATATCTGAAGTCTCCCAAAAGCATGTAGGAAAATGTGTTACAGTCTGATGAAACCAAGGTTGAACTTTTTGGCCAGAATTCCAAAAGATATGTTTGGCACAAAAACAACACTGCACGTCACCAAAAGAACACTATACCCAATCACTTTGCCAATCACTTCAAAGACAAGATTGATGCAATTCGTGAGGATACCTCCACTGTGCGTACATCTTCCCCACCCAACATACCTTGCCTAACAGCACTTTCAACACTCTCCTCTTTTGAATTGGCTACTATTGAAGAGGTTACAAAACTTTTCTCAGATGCCCACCTAACCAATTGTCCCTTGGATCCTGTTCCCTCACAACTACTACGGTCACCCTCTTCTTCTATCCTATGCTCCCTCACTCACATCTTCAATCTCTCCCTCTCTAGTGGCACCTTCCTCCCCCTCTAAAACATGTGCAGATCACTCCCATACTTAAAAAGCCCTCCCTGGACCCCATCAACCTGTACAACTTAAGGCCCATCTCATTGCTCCCATTCTCCTCTAAACTTCTAGAGCGCTTAGTCTACAAGCATCTTAGCTCCTACCTCAGTGAAAATAACCTTCTTGACCCCTTACAGTCTGTCTTTTGCTCGCAGCACTCCACGGAAACTCCCTTACTAAAACTCACTAACGATTTACTAACTGCTAAAACCAACAGCCAGTACTCCATACTCCTACTAATTGACCTCTCTGCAGCCTTTGATACTGTTGACCACCCGCTCCTTCTCAATAAATTACATTCCCTTGGCCTCCAAGATTCTGCTCTATCCTGGTTCTCTGCCTATCTATCACAGCGCTCCTTCAGTGTTACCTACAACTCTGTCTCCTCCTCTCCATTGCCCCTTTCTGTGGGGGTCCCCCAAGGCTCTGTTCTTGGACCCCTTCTCTTCTCTATCTACACCTCCTCCCTTGGTCACTTGATAACCGCCCATGGCTTCCAATACCACTTATACGCTGATGACACCCAAATCTATCTGTCTACTCCTCACCTCACTCCTTCAGTCTCCTCTCGCATTACTAACTTACTAACTGACATCTCAGCATGGATGTCGCACCACTTCCTTAAACTAAATCTCGCCAAAACTGAGATACTAATATTCCCCCCGGCCCATGACTTTTCCATCAAAATCAACAATGCAACCATCAGTCCCTCCCCTCATGCCAGGGTACTCGGTGTAATCCTAGACTCTGACTTGTCATTTCAGCCTCAAGTCCAATCGTTGTCAAAAGTTTGTAGACTTCACCTCCGTAACATCTCTAAAATTTGCCCCTTTTTAACAAATGAAACCACCAAGCTCCTCATTCACTTCCTTGTTATCTCTCGCCTTGACTATTGCAACTACCTTCTCATTGGCCTGCCTCTCCATAGGCTATCCCCTCTTCAGTCTATCATGAATGCTGCTGCCAGACTTATCCACCTTACCAACCGTTCAGTGTCTGCCAACCTCTCCTCCAATCCCTACACTGGCTTCCGATCACCCAGCGAATTAAATTCAAAATACTAACCACAACTTACAAAGCCATCCACAACTCTGCCCAGAGCTACATCACCAATCTTGTCTCCAAACATATCCCAAACCGTCCTCTCCGCTCTTCTCAAGACCTCCTACTGTCAAGCTCTCTCGTTTCCTCCTCCCATGCTCGTCTCCAGGATTTCTCCAGAACCTCTCCCATCCTCTAGAACTCGCTACCTCAACCTGTCCGGCTATCTCCTACTCTAGCTACCTTCAGGTGATCCCTGAAAACTCATCTCTTCAGGGAAGCCTATCACGTCTCCAACAAATTTGTTAACACTTCCATCAGCTCATTCCCCACAGTTAAAACCTTTTGTACCACCTCCCTTCTTAACCAAGCTCTTCTTAATCCTCTTGTATTTTATTGTATTATAACTGTATTGTCTCCCTTTTATATTGTAAAGCGCTGGGTAAACTGTTGGCGCTATATAAATCCTGTAATAATAATAATAATACCCACAGTGAAGCATGGTGGTGGCAGCATCTTTTGGGCTGTTTTTCTTCAGCTGGAACAGGGGCCTTAGTCAGGGTAGAGGGAAATATGAACAGTTCCAAATACCAGTCAATATTGGTACAAAACCTTCAGGCTTCTGCTAGAAAGCTGAACATGAAGAGGAATTGCATCTTTTAGGATGACAACGACCCAAAGCATACATCCAAATCAACAAAGGAATGGCTTCACCATAAGAAGATTAAAGTTTTGGAATGGCCTAGCCAGAGCCCAGACCTGAATTCCATTGAAAATCTGTGGGGTGATCTGAAGAGGGCTGTGCACAGGAGATGCCCTCGCAATCTGACAGATTTGGAGTGTTTTTGTAAAGAAGAGTGGGCAAATATAGCCAGGTCAAGATGTGCCATGCTGTTAGACTCATACCCAAAACGACTGAGTGCTGTAATAGAATCAAAAGGTGCTTCAACAAAGTATTAGTTTAGGGGGGTGCACACTTATGTAACCATATTATTTTATTTTTTTATTTTTACTTCCCTCCACCTAAAAGATTTCAGCTTATTTTTCAATTGAGTTGTGCAGTTTATTTTTTTTACATCACAGAAACCTGACATTTTAACAGGGGTGTGTAGACTTTTTAGATCTACTGTATGTCTTATGTCTTTATACGGTACTGTTTTATGTCTTTATGTACAGTACTGTAATGAAATGTGTGCTTGTACTGTACAGGTATTGCACACACCATGTCAGAAAAAAGAAAAAGCGTGCTTGGACCTGCAGAAAGTGCTCAGAAAAATAGAAAAGCTATGGATCTTGATATGAAAATGAAGATCGTTAAGGACTATGAGGCTGGCAAGAAAGTTAAAGAAATAGTAATTTAATTGGAACTTGCCCATTCTACCATTTCAACAATCCTAAAGGATAAGGATAGAGTGAAAGACGAAGTACAAGCATCAAAAGGATATCAAGCCATAATAACTAGGCAGCGCAAAGGCCTCATTCATGAAATGGAGAAATTGCTGGCGGTATGAAATGATGACCAAATTGAAAAAAGAATACCAATGAGTCTTTTATTGATTCAAACTAAAGCATGCAGTATTTTTGAGAATTTGAAAGTTCACAAAAAAGAAGAATCAACATTTACAGCAAGCCATGGATGGTTTCAAAGGTTTTGTGGGAGATTCAACCTTCATAATCAGGGTATCAGTGGGGAGGCTGCAAGTGCAGCTGAAAAATCTGTTGTTGAATTTGATAAAATCATCGAAAAAGGTGGCCACTGTCAAGAGCAGATATTTAACGTGGATGAAACTAGACTTTTTTGGAAAAAAATGCCCCGAAAGATCCTACATACACTAAGAAGATAACACAATGCCCAGTTTTATGGCTTTTAACGACAGGGTCACTTTGTTGTTAGGAGGAAATGTTGCTGGGTTCAAGTTAAAGCCTCTCCTCATCTATCGTTTATAGAACCCATGTGCATTGAAGCAGGCTAGTAAGCACAAATTGCCTGTTTATTACTGTGCAAATAACAAAGCATGGATGACACAAGCTTTATTTGATGACTGGTTCATCAACTGTTTCATACCCTCGGTCAAGTGTTACTGTCAGCAAAAGGGCATTCCCTTTAAAATAATCCTCCTGCTTGATAATGCCCCAGGCCACCCCCTGCATTTTGATGACCTACATCCAGACTTAAGCCCCATACACACGGTCGGATTTTCCGATGGATTCTGTCCTATCAGACAATGTTGTCGGAAATTCCGACCGTGTGTAGGCACCATCGGACAGTTTCCATCGGATTGTCTGACGGACAAAGTCCTATCTCCTGCTGGATAGATTTTTTGACAACAAAGTCCGATCACACCAAATCCGATCGTGTGTAGCGAATTCCGACGGACAAAGTGCTACGCATGCTCAGATCACATTACAAGACCAAAGCTATTGGCTACTAGCCTCTACGTAGTCCCGTCGTAGGCAACAAACGTCACCACGTTCAGAATGATCGGATTTTCCGACAACTTTGTCCGACCGTGTGTACGCAAAACCAACATCGGACAAAGTACGACGGACATGATCCGACGGACCTGGTCCTCGGATAATCCGCGCGTGTGTATGGGGCTTTAAAGGTAGTGTATCTGTCTAAAAACACAACTGCTATCCTACAACCCATGGGTCAGGGTGCAATAGCAACATTCCAGGCCTACTATTTGCACATCACCTTTTTCAAAGCTGTAGGAGCAACTGAAAATTATGAAGTTATCCTTTGTGATTTTTGGAAAGCTTACAACATTTTACACTGTATAAAAAACATTGCATCAGCTTGTGAGGAAGTACCAGAAAAGTGTATGCAGGGTACATGGAAAAAATGCTTAAAGCGTTTTGTGAACAATAGCGAAGGGTTTGATTAACCACTTGCTTACTGTGCACTTAAACACCCTTCCTGCCCAGACCAATTTTCAGCTTTCAGTGCTCTCTCACTTTCAGTGACAATTGCGCGGTCATGCAATGCTTTAACCAAATGAATTTTTTATCATTTTGTTCGCACAAATAGAGCTTTAGTTTGGTGGTATTTATTCGCGATTTTTTGCGATATAAGCGAAAACATAGCGGAAATTTTGAAAAAAAACAATATTTTCTCCTTTCTTTTTTAAAAGAAATCCAATAAAATCAAATTTTGTCATAAATTGAAGCCAAAATGTATTCTGCTACATGTTTTTTGTAAAAAAAAATCCGTGTATAATAATTGGTTTGGGTGATCACGGACATATGTACGCAAATGATCATGTAAAAGGGGTGTGCAGGTGATCACGGACATATGTGTGCAGATAATCATTGGCACATGTTATTTTACTGGGACATATGTGAGGGACATGTGTTTTTATTATTTGGGGACATGTGTGTTTTGGGGACATGTGTGTTTTACTGTGGGGACATGTGTGTTTTACTGTGGGGACATGTGTGTTTTACTGTGGGGACACTACACTGGTGATCAGTGAGTAAAAAACTGTAAAAAAAACAGCTAATACTCACTGATCACCAGCCGGCTGCAGCGATCCGCTCTCCTCTCCTCACCGACGACTTCCGTGTGAGGAGAGGAGGGCCGATTGCCTAGCAACCGGCTGTTTGTTTACATCACATGACGGCTGTGATTCGACACGGCCGTCATGTGATCAGGAGGGCCAATCACGAGCCCTCCTGCCGATCCGAGATGCGCCGTGTCCGGGTGACACGGCCGCATCGGGATCGCGCCGCGCAGAAGTAGACGGCTCCCACCCGGCCATATATGTACATTGGCATAAGGGAAGTGGGAAGTGGTTAAACAGATGTTGAAGTTATAAATCAAAGTTATAAATCAAAAATGTGTGCAACTTGATAACATGCTTGACTTAGATGTTAAAGTGGTCGACTAACTAAAGAGTTAGTGGAATTTATTGAGGGAGAGCTAATTAATGAAGATTTATGAGTTGGAAGCACATGAGAACTTAGAACAGGAAGTGGAAGAAAAGGATGAAACAATGAAAGAAGTACAAAAGAAGTCCACAGTTAGGGGGTTAGCTGCTGTGTTCTCAAAAGTGAATGAAGCATTATTACAATTAGAGAGTATGGACCAAAATGTGGAAAGGTTCTCTAAAGTGGAACTGCAGATGAAGGAACTTATTCAATGTTATCGTGAAATTTATGATGAAAAAAAGAAAGTTACAAAGCAGAGCACCTTAACAGAATTCTTCTTGCAAGCTACCCCTACCAGTTCTATAATTTCCTTGTCATCTTCTCCTGAAATGACCCTGCTGGTAATTTCAATGATGACACTGATGACCCTGCTGGTAATTTCAATGATGACACAGATGACCCTCAAGCACTATCACCCACTGAAGGATTTGATGACTAAAATGTTACTGTAAATTTCTACTGTATACATTTACTTTTTGGGCACTGTACATCATTGTATCCTGTACAGTACAGTATTTTTGTTGTTTATATTTGTGTTCTGTACTTATGCAAATTAAAACAACGTTATTAAGTTGGAGTTTTGTGTTTAGACCTTTTTTTTTCAGCATACAGTACCTGGTTCGGTTTACACCAGATCCTGCGAATGGACCGAAAGTTTGCGTGAACTTTAGAACCCTGTTTAAAGTCTATGGGACTTGAACGTTTGAAATCAAAAGTGCTAATTTTAAAGGCTAATATGCAAGTTATTGTCCTAAAAAAAAGGTTTTAAAATGTCTGTTTTTTCAGGAGCAGTGATTTTAATGAGGCTTAAAGTGAAAAAAAAGTGAAATATTCCTTTAAATATCATACCTGGGGGGGGGGTGTCTATAGTATGCCTGTAAAGTGGCGTGTGTTTCCCGTGCTTAGAACAGTCCCTGCACAAAATTAAAATTTTAAAGGAATAAAAGTAATTTAAAACTGCTTGCGGCTTTAATGTAATGTCGGGTCCCGGCAATATGGATGAAAATCAGTGAGACAAACGGCATGGGTACTCCCCCCCCCAGTCCATTACCAGGCCCTCTGGGTCTTGAATGGATATTAAGGGGAAGCCCACACCCAAATTTAAAAAAGGAAAAGCACTGGCATTATATGACCAGCGGAAATGCACACAGACTTTCCTGGCCTGCCTCAGGACATCCTGTAAGCCCCCAGGCCCTATATACTCTGAACAGCAGTATACAGGTGGTGCAAACAAGACAGGGACTGTAGGTTTGTTGTTAAATAGAATCTGTTTGCAATTTTGAACTGGTGCATTTTTAAAGCCAGCCAAAAAATATATTTTTAAGCTTTTTGGAAAACATAGGGAAGGGTTATCACCCCTGTAACATTTGTTTTGCTGTCTGTGCACCTCTTCAGAAGCTTTCACCTCACTTTCTGTCCCAATGACAAATGTTTTTAGAAAATTTGTTTTTTTTAGTGAAACAAGGTTTGGTGATAAAGCATCAGTGGAGAGGAGACACGTTTTTCCCATATTAACTCTTACAGGAGAGAATTTCCTTCCTAGGGGTAGATTTCATCTCACTTCCTGTTGTCTGCTTCCATTTGCAAGTAGGAGATGTTTTTTAAGTTGGATGTTTGAAAGTAGGGGCCTGCCCTATATACTCTGCAGAAATTTGGGCCTTAGGTGTTGGTGTTGCCACAACACTGTAAGCCCTAACAGTTACTCTTGGTGGGCGCTGGAACGCCCTGCTGTGAACTATTATATCAAGAATTGTAATTACATGCACCTGTTGAACAGGGGCATAAAAATTGGGCCTTTGGTGGTGGTGGTGGTGTTGCCACAACACTGTAAGCCCTCACAGTTACTCTTGGTGGGCGCAGGAATGAGTCCTGCTGCAAAGTATTGCATCAAAAATTGTAATTACACACCCCTGTTAAACAGGGGCTAAAAAATTGGGCCTTAGCCACTGGTGCTGGTGCCACAACACTGCAACCACTCACAGATATTGTAGTTGAGCGCAGCAACGAACCCTCCTGCAAAATATTGCATCAAAAATTGTAATTACACGCCCCTGTTAAACGGGCTGAAAAATTGGGCCTTAGCCACTGGTGGCGGCGCCCAGAACCAAAAATGTTCTTACAAGCTATCAGCATAATCGTTGAGGAGGAAGAGGATAGTCACTCAGCATAATAGGATAGTCACTCAGAATCAGCATAGGCAGTCTTGAAGGGATCTGACATTTCAAAAAAAATTATTCAGTTACATCAGCATCAGGTGCTTGGTAACTGGTGGTGATTTTTATGAAGGTCAGTCGATCGACCGAGTCGGTGGACAGGCGCACCCTGTGATCGGTTACAAAGCCTCCTGCAGCACTGAATGTGCGTTCTGAAAGAACGCTGGATGCAGGACAGGCCAGTAGCTCAATTGCATACTGTGCAAGCTCTGGCCAGTGATCCATCCTCAAAACCCAGTAATCCAGAGGATTTTTGGTGGGAAAGGTGTCCAAGTATGATCTTGTCCCTAGGTATTCCTGCGCCATGTAAAACAGACGCTGGCGATGGTTGCTGGAACCGATCATACCTTGGGGCTGCGGACTAAAAAATTGTCTGAACGCATCGGTCAGACAGCCACCTTCTCCACAGCTCCTTTTTTGACTGACCGAAGCCTCAGCAACACGTTGCCCAGGAACAGGAATTTGTAACCTCCCAGTCTCTGGGAAACGTGTTGCACAGACCTTTCTGCAAGGCCTCCTGAAGATGTTTCATCCTCTTCTCCCTCTGCGACGGCAAGATAAGGCTAGCAACCTTACCCTTGTAACGTGGATCAAGGAGGGTTGCCAGCCAGTAATGATCCCTCTCCTTGATCCGTCGAATATGAGGATCCTTCCGCAGGCTTTGCAGGATCAGGGAGGCCATGCAGCGTAGGTTAGCTGAGGCATTCGGTCTGGAGTCCTCTGGGTCACTAAGGACGACATGATCCGCAGCCACCTCCTCCCAGCCACAAACAAGTCCATGGGTTTCTTGGGACTGTAAATGATCCCTTAAAGGCTGCTGTTGATGCTGAGTGCTAGGCTCCAATTTGCCTGGTACAATCTGACGTTGGTGTACCGATAGGAGATTGCCCGCAAGTACTTGGCTGTGACACACCTAATTCTACAGCTTCATTCCTCTCAGTGCAGGTTTCAGAGAGGACTGAAGGTATAGTGGGGTTGGAGATCTCAGCTGATGAGGAGCAAGGAGAGGTCCAATTTGTTCTTTGGTGTGGGCCTTTTAGGTATGCTTGCCAACGAACTGTTTGGCAGATCGACATATGTCTGGTCAAGCATGTGGTGCCCAAGCGGGTGATGTTTTGGCCACGCGAGATACGATTGAGACATATGTTGCAAATAGCAGCGGTGTGATCTGATGCACTCGTCTCAAAAAAGGCCCACACCAAAGAACTTTTGGAATAGCGCGCAGAGACAGCAGTGCCCTGCACATGTGGAGCTCTGCGATGTGATGCAGTCAGTGTGCTGCCCTAAAGCTGGCCCCTTGAGGGCATCCTGCCTCATTGGAGATGTGCCTCCTCCTCCTCCTCTCTCCTATCAGGCACCCACGTGGAGTCAGTGACCTCATCATCCCCTCCCTCCTCATCACTGGAGCAAACCTGGCAGTATGCTGCAGCTGGGGGAACATGACTGCCAGATTGCTGTCCTTCTTGGGCACCCCCTCTCTCTGGGCTCATGTTACTGCCTTCCTCTAGCTGGGTACCATCATCAGAGCCTTTAAAACGTTGGGCATCCTCCTGGAGCATGTACCCAACACTGTGGTCAAACAATTCGGGGGACTCCTCAGGAGGAAATGGTGGGGCTAGGGAAGGAGTGACTGATGCCATTGAGCCGAGGGAAGAGGCCACATTGGCAGATGCTTTGCCAGACAAAGTACCCTGAGCCTGGGTAAGAGAGGATGAGGAGGATGAGGATGAGGACGGCTTGGTCATCCAATCTACCAAGTCTTTGGCATGTTGCGGCTCAACGCGTCCAGCTGCCGAAAAAAAGGACAAGCGTGTCCCACGGCCACGTGCTGATGAGGATGCACTGTGTCCACGACCAGCACTGTTGCCTCTAGACACAGAGCCTGCTTGCCCTCTTTTATTGGCTTGTGATTGTCTGCCTCTCTTTGTTGTCTTTCCAGACATATTAATGGCCTGCAGGGAGATGTAGCTGCACAAAGCTGGGATGTATATATATATATACTGATTATACTGCAGCTAGCAGAATCAACTGCCTGCCTGTAGTATTATTAATATGAGAACAACCGTAATTGTCTTCAGTTAGCTTTAGTTGCACACTGTGCAGAGAACACAGTACACTAACTGAAAATACTGCAGCTCCCTGCCTGTATTTGTATGACAACACCAGCAATTGTATTCAGGTAAGCTTTAGGTGTACACGGTGCAAAGGACACTGAAACAAAATACTGCAGCTCCCTGCCTGTATTTGTATGAGAACACCAGCAATTGTATTCAGGTAACCTTTAGGTGCACACTGTGCAAAGGACACTAAAACAAAATACTGCAGCTCCCTGCCTGTATTTGTATGAGGACATCAGCAATTGTATTCAGGTAAGCTTTAGGTGCACACTGTGCAAAGGACACCAAATCAAAATACTGCAGCTCCCTGCCTGTATTTGTATGAGAACACCAGCAATTGTATTCAGGTAAGCTTTAGGTGCACGCTGTGCAAAGGACACTAAAACAAAATACTGCAGCTCCCTGCCTGTATTTGTATGAGAAAACTAGCAATTGTATTCAGGTAAGCTTTAGGTGCACACTGTGCAAAGGACACTAAATCAAAATACTGCAGCTCCCTGCCTGTATTTGTATGAGAACACCAGCAATTATATTCAGGTAATCTTTAGGTGCACACTGTGCAAAGGACACTAAAACAAAATACTGCAGCTCCCTGCCTGTATTTGTATGAGAACACCAGCAATTGTATTCAGGTAAGCTTTAGGTGCACACTGTGCAAAGGACTCAGTACACTAAGTGAAAATACTGCAGCTCCCTACCTGTCAGTATATTATGAAGAGAATAACAGGAACGGAAATAGCTAAACTGAATACAGTGTATAAATATATATACAACACCTAGGATGCATATATATCCTCTACACACTGTACCTGAAGTTAACTAACTCGCCTGCCTGCTCTATCTAACTTGAATTAAATGACACTGTCTCTCTGTCTGTCTGTCTTTAACCAACACCGCAACACACTACACAAGGCCACCACGCAGGCGGCCTTATATAGTGTGGGGCGTGTACTAAACCCCCTGAGACATAATTGGCCAAAGCCACCCTGGCTTTGGCTAATTATGGCTCTCCATTTTTTCCACTCTGTGATTGGCCAAAGCATGCAAGTCATAGTGCATGCTTGGCCAATCATCAGTCAGCAGTGCACTGCGATGCCGCAGTCGATAACGTTCGCAATTCGATGAACAGCGATGTTCGAGTCGAACATGGGTTCGACTCGAAGCTCATCCCTAGTGACCAGGTTGCGTAACCATAATATGTCCATCCACAAATTGAAGTCTCCACAAGGGGATAGACTACCTTGCAGTAGAGTGATCTGCAAGCGAGGCTTGCAGCGTTCATGGAGCGCAGCGTGGAAGAGATGACATTGATGGCGGTGAAGAGGATGGTCTATGAGGACAGCTTTAACCCGGATGTCTGCATACTTAGATGTGCCTGTTTTAATCATCAACCATGTGAGTTGCTAAATGTTGTAATTCATTAAATGTAACCATATTGCTACACTTATAGGTGCCTCTCTTCTCTTTTATACTCTGTTGTAACGTGACACTACTTGTATATCAAGACCGCTCGTTACTGGAGCAGTAAAAACAAGCAGCTGAACCACAGTTTTACTGTTCCCCGGCAGCCCACCAGAATTCTAACATTACAGCCTGACAGGGCTGTATGCATGCTGAAGCTGTGGCAATTATAATTCAGGCTGAAAAGTTTGACAGGTAGCATTGCCTTTCAAGCTCTCCCATTGAGATAAAGCGGGCTGCAATGCTTGACTGGCAATTGTAGCATGGTCACATAAAAATTGCCATTCAGCAATTTGAAAAATACAGTCAAATAAACAACAACAACAAAAAACAGACAGGTGACAGTAACGCATCCTGAATGCCTGGCAGCTGCTTTTATACCACCTGTCTGAAAAAGCCCTCTTGCAAAATATGTTTACCTGGGTTCGCTGACAACAGCTCAATATAACTGGAATTGCTATACTATGAGCAATGTCATTTCTTGTTCTTAGTTACCTCCTGTGCAACGTATTAGAACCAATATGCCAACAAGCACTTAAAAGGCTCAGTCAGCAGTGGAAGATTCAAAATTGTTCATGTATTTTATCTCAGTGCCTACAGGGTGAGATGTATTTGTAAATTGTAGGGCTTATAGAAATACCCTTATAAAGCCCTTTAACACTCAAGTTAACATCTTGAAAACAGTACCACTGTTCAAGACATACGCTACTTAAAATGAAACTAAAGTGAACCTGCACACTAAATTATTTACATATTCTAAACAAGAATGTTCTTACTCACCTTTGTAGCTATATATATTGTGGAGAAATTCAGCTTCCGTGTTCACAACGGAAGCATGGAAATCTTAGTTGTTTTGCTATTACTTTCATTTGCAGCAGAAACATGGCGGACTGCTGGCCTTATAATTAGAACACACACCAGGTTTTTTAAGCTGCCAGAAAAAAACTGAAACCTGACTTTGGTGGTTGTACACCGTAGACATGAAATATGAAGAAGGCATAGCCTTCTATCACATGTACTTGTCTCAATTAAGAGAACTAAGTGACATTTCTGTCTGCTGCTGCGTTCCTCTGCTATCAGCATTAAACACTTCCAAAAAGTTTTCATAACACCAAGAAGAAAAAAGGTGACAGAGAACTGAGCTCCAGAACACAGCCTGTGACTGACAGCATCAGCTCTGTTCCTGTGTGCGGTATGAAGGAGAGGGGGTGTCCCTTCCCTCCCCTCCATTCATTTCTTACTGAGCTCTGCAGAGTGTAGTTTCAGCTCTCTTTCCCCTTTTTTCTGGCAGATTTTTTTTCTCTGACGAACTCCATGGCAGCACACAGATAGGTAAGCCCTGCCATTGCCCCCACCTCATAAATTTGGAGGCTGATCCAGTCCACATTTTGCATTTATGTCCTCCTCAGCTCTTAGGACCTAGCAAGTTGTGCAAGCAGGTCCCCTTACCTGGCTGCAATAAACCAGTGGCCACCTGTTGCTCCCCAGGTGCGGAACCCATTTTATGGTCCCTTAAATAGGCTTTTTGCATGAGTGTTGAGGCTGGTATTTGAGATTGTTGCCTTTCTAAATGCAGGTTTGCTTCCAAGGGTGACACCATGGCTATGCAGCTGTTTAGTATGTAGATTCTGCCTGATTGTAATGCCTATCTATTTGCCTCTGGGCATGCATGCTGCATCTTATTTTCCCTCAACCAACTTCAGGAATGTGTGGAACAACATGGTCCTCCACTAACACCTTTATGGCTCACTGTGGAGGCAAGCTAGAATCCTTATTCAGTTATTTCTTTGGTGTTAAAGTTTGTTGGCTAAAGCACCCCACCCTGATTTGGATCTAGCTTTTTCCCATCTGTCTGCTGCCAGACAGCTTACGGCAATTTTCCTTTCCTGACTCCTAACTCCATGGCAGCATAGGATCTCTCCCAGTCACTGAGTAGTCTAGTTAACGAAACATGTGGACTGGATTAGCTTCAAAATGTATGAGGTAGGGGGGTCTATGAGCTAGGAGCAAGGGTGGAGCTTACCCATCTGCGTGCTGCCATGCAATTAATCCGGAAAGGAAAATTGCAGTAAGTATTTGATAACAATTTTCTTTTTTATTGCATGTTAAGACTGTCCGCCCCAGAGCTCTTTGATCCCATTTGCCAACTCCTAAATCCAGGAAGGGATGAATGCCAACCAACCACCCTTCTGCAGTGCTTGAATCTTCAAAGAAGTGTAATTTAATGATGTGTGTGATGAGATAGGTAACTATTCAATTCCTTCTTTGCAGGGGTGGCTTAATTTCATTCTTTTTATATAGCAACAGAGTTGCTTTAGGGCAACCTGTCATGTGAAAAATATGTGGGCTGCTTTTGCTATCTTCTCCTTATAAAAATACCTCCTGGATATTATCCAGATGATTTGGCTTTAGCATCTTCTAAATCATTGGCCTGGTAAAAGCATGGCAGAGAGAAATTGAATATGTGGGGTTGATTTACTAAAGGCAAATAGACTGCTCACTTTGCAAGGGAAGTTGCACTTTGCAAGGGAATTTTCCCCAAAGCTTAGTGAATGAGGTAAAGCTCTGATGACTTTCATAATCCAAACATCTGCATGCAAATTGCAACTTCACATTTAAAGTGAACAGCCAAGTTACTTTTAGTAAAACAACCCCTGTGACTCAGAAGTACTAAAGCCAAACAAAGTTGGACATCTAAAACTTTCAGAAGGAGACAAACACTTTACATATTGTTCCCATGACAGATGTACTTGAGTAGCTGAGCCTCCTCATCATTCAGCGCTGATCCATAGAAGAGAAAAAGTGGAAGTAAAATTACAGACCCCAGTAGGGAACTTTTTTTTTCAGATATGTCTGCTAAATAGTTACATAGTTACATAGTAGGTGAGGTTGAAGAAAGACACAAGTTCATCAAGTCCAATCTGTGTGTGTGATTATATGTCAGTATTACATTGTATATCCCTGTATGTTGTGGTTGTTCAGGTGCTTATCTAAGTCTTTGAAACTATCCACCGCCTGTGGAAGGGAATTCCACATCCTTGCTACTCTTACAGTAAAGAACCCTCTGCAGTTTAAGGTTAAACCTTTTTTCTTCTAATTTTAATGAGTGGCCACGTGTCTTATTAAACTCCCTTTCGCAGAAAAGTTTTATCCCTATCGTGGGGTCACCAGTATGGCATTTGTAAATTTAAATCATATCCCCTATCAAGCATCTCTTCTGCAGAGGGAATAAGTTCAGTGCTCATAACCTTTCTTCATAACTAATGTCATCCAGTCCGTTTATTAGTTTTGTGGAAGTTTAGTTTAGTGAAGGAACACAAATACAGAGAATACTAAAGGTATTGAACTTATATACCCTAAATACACCTCCAAAAAACACAAAGAGAAAAGGCAGCACAGTAGCTAAGTGGCTAGTTCCACTTCCATCTAGCAGCAATAGGGTCATTGGTTCAAATCCTAACCATGACACTAGTTGTCTGGAGTTTGCATTTTCTCCCTGTGCCTGCGTGCCTGGGAGGAATCCCACAGTCCAAATACATCTCAATTGCCCCTAGTATGTGCATGTATGTGAGTTAGGGACCTTAGATTGTAAGCTCCTTGTGGGCAGGGACTGATGTGGATGTACGAGATATATATGTAAAGTGCTACATAAATTTACAGTGCTATATAAATACCTGTAATAATAGCAGATTTTTTTTTTTTTATTTAACTTGAAAAATTTAAGGTTTCCACTTCAGCAAAGGTTTGTTAATGGCAAAGTTAGTAATTTTGTGACAAAATCAATTTGATCAAATTCCCTCTGCTCATTCCTAACAAACAGCCTTCATAAATGACCGTATTGAGAATTTTATGCATTTGATGTACGTGTTCTATTCAGTATACCTATAGACTGAATTACATTGTCAGGTTGTCAAGTTTTCCCTTTCAACATAAAAGAACATTTTGTTTCATAACTATTCCAGAGAGCCTTTACAGATCTACTGTATATCATTTGATTATTTTGTTGAATCAAGAATTCTCATTATTGTTTAGTGAATTAACATTGTTTTTTCAAGGGTTACACGACCTTCTTCATTATCAAGGGAGTTATATTTTGATTTCTAATAAAATTTCCTTCAAATGGTCAATAAATTAAAAATATTAATCTCATTAAAAGGAAAAGTCCAGCCTAAGCTTGTTTGTAAGCTTCTCCTAAGGGTCACAGGAGTGCAATTGGTTTTGCACTGCTGTGACCCATTTTCAGCAGAGAGCGGTCTGAAGTCTGCTCTCTGCTGACGCCACCAATATCAGTCCAGGCATCGTGTCATCCCGACTCTGGGAGTCTGGATCTGCCAGGTGCCTGGACCAATAGCCGTCTCAGCCACCCACCTCTCCACAGTTCAGCGCTCCAATGAGCATTGAGGAGCAGAGCAGGAGAGCTCTGCTCCTACTCTGTAGCCCTCTGCTCAGGGAGCCAAGCCATCGGTGATGTTCGATCACTCAGTTCTCAGTGCAGAGACACCGGGGGGACAGTCCGATGCTGCATCCATCTAGGTACGTATGAAACTGCAATAACCCCCAAACCCATACTTCTCTTTTAAGTTTAAACATTGGTGGCTTTTCTAACACTTAAACTGAAGCACTAAAAATAAAGCAAATATTAAATTAACAGGATAGTTTCCTCTTTATTATCCCACTGAGAATGTATTTATTAAAATGATGAAATCATAATGTCAACATGCCTATGTTTAAAGCATTTTTATATGTTATATTATAATGTGTCAGTCTCCCAGAAATGAATTAACAGTCACCAAAAAGTCAGCATCCCCTTTAAGGGCCATAAAAAAGTTATTTGATTCAGTTAGATATTTTTCAGTGTAAGGATTTGTATTATAATTTAAGATCATAAATTAGAACCCAATGTTTTTCCATTTTAAAATGTCAGCAATACTCCAAAGAATAATCCTCTTGATGCTGGTTTTAAAAATGTTCATGTTATGAGCATTTTCTACAAGGTTATTAGGATGATATAATGTGCTGAGAAAGATAATGATAGGATTCTGTATGAAGAAGTCATAATAGCCCATACTTTATATTTATTATTTGCATGCGTCATTTGTGATTAGTATTACTTGGTCAATGGGGTTATGTACCTTGAAATTGGAGATTTCACCCAATTTTAATAGAGTAAGCATGCAGTAAATAGTGTTAAATGGTTCTGAGAAGTGGTAACTGTATATTTAGAGAAAATACGTTCTTTGATTTGAAACAAAAAAATGATGATGTATTTTATGCTACCTTTTATTTATAGGTGCAGATTGAAAGGAAAACAGAGTGGTAGAAGTTGGAATCTAGGCTCTTGTTCCTCTTAAGCTGGCTGCTTCTTTCGGGTGTGTCTCCCCCTGGCCCGTCCTACAGACCAGATTCCCCATCTGCTCTGTGTTCCAATCCTGCAGCCTTCTGGGAGATCTGATGTGAGTATTCCAGGAGGAATCCTAGCTGAAGAACCATGTACATGTCATACTGGCTTTTGAAGTGAATGTAAACAATTATCTTGTAAAACAACCCATTCAGTTTAAAAAACAAATGAAAGGCAAAACATTTTTGTATGGATATTAAAAAAAACATTATAAATACCTTTTTTTTTATTTTATTTTTTCACTTTTTTTTTTTTATAAATGATCACATTCCCTCTGTTCTCAGCTGCATGAGAAATGGGGGGAAGAGAAGCAGCAGCACTATAAGCTTGCCAGTGAATGGCTGTGCAGCAAAGGCATGCCAGGAGATCTGATCATTGGAGGAAAGTACACTGAATTCCCAGCATAGCTAGAGAACTGACCACAGTGTGTTCCCCTGCTTAGTGTGGTCAGTTTTTAATAGGAAAGCAGAAGGACTAGTAGGAACACCAGGGATTTCACACATAGGAAACAATACAAAGAGAACAGGATATTACATAAGTACATGGTACAGCAGCCACACATCTGGAATATAAAATGTTGGGGTAACAACCGCTTTAAGTTGGATAACAAAAAAAAAAGGTTACTGAGAAGGCCTAAAGCTGGCCAAACACTAGTGAAGATCAAATGAATTATCTTAAACAGAATTTTTTTTTACTAAAATTCTGTTTAAAGCGGAGTTCCACCCAAAAGTGGAATTTCTGCTCATTGTACTCCTCCCCCCTCTGATGCCACATTTGGCACCTTTCGGGGGGGGGGGGGGGGACAGGATACCTGTCTTTCACAGGCATCCTGTTCCCACTTCCGGGAGCCTCAGCCGCGGGTATTTGCGTCACCGCCCGGCTCCCTCCTCCTCCTTTCCTGGCCGCCGGGCCAGTAGGAGAGAGGAGCGGAGCCTCACGCTTGCGCAGTAGGGTGTGAAGCCGTAAGGTTTCATTGCCGGGTTCTCTTACTTGCAAAGGAGGCGGCATTCACCCGACAGCTGATGGAAACATCAGCTGTGGTGCCGACATCGCTGGACTCCAGGACAGGTAAGTGTCCTATTATTAAAAGTCAGCAGCTTCAGTATGTGTAGCTGCTGGCTTTTAATCTTTGCAGCGGTGGGCGGACCTCTGCTTTAAGAATATTCAATTGATCTTCAGTGCAATAGCCCAATCAATATTTGTTTGTGACTGCGGTGCTAAAAATATGTGGGAAGGAACATTTGTTTTGAATTAACACATTTCTAACACTGTATGCAATTTTTATGTGGGAAAGTCCATTTGTTCCAAAATCTAATTTTAAAGCAAACTAAATTTTTAAATACAGTACTTTTGAACAACATTTGTCATCGAATGTACTGGGAATTTTCATTAGAATTTTCATACAAATGATCATTTCAAAATCTACTAGTGTGTGGCCAGCTTTACCCTGGTATACTAAACCCTTGACTTTAGGGAAAAGAGCTAGAACAGACAGAATATGTTCACAAATAAATCAACCAATGAGACAAAAGCTGGGAGCTTAGATAAGGTATCTTTACCCCTTGAGTTAAGGGCAAGGATTTTTTCAGAGAGGAAGTAATATCTAAAAGAGATAGAGAGAGAGTATAAGCTGAGTTTTTCAGCACATTTTTTTGTGCTGAAAGTGCCCCCTCGGCTTATACTCGAGTCAAGCCCTTTTCTGCAGCAGAGAATGACATTTTCTGACCCCAGATGGTGTGCAAACACAGTGAAACCAACACTACAACAGGTCCAAATTAGGGGTTCCTAGCTCCAAGTGGCCCCGAGATACGGGGCCCCAAAGTCGGTTCGGAAAATGTCATTCTCTGCTGCAGAAAAGTGCTTGACATTTTCCGACCCGACTTTGGGCCCCTGTATTTTCGGGCCACTTGGTGCTAGGAACCCCAAATATGGTGTGCAAGCCCAGTGGAACAAACATTACAACACATCCAAATTTGGGGTTCCTAGCACCAAGTGGCCCAGAGATACAGGGCCCCAAATTCGGTCAAATGTGTCCATCTGCAGCAATGTCATTTCGGGACCCTTTGGGTCCAGAGACCCCAAATTTTGGCTGCAGCTAGGGGGCATCTAGGAACCCTTAACTACCAAGTTTAAAGTTCAGGGTACCAATGTCTGCAAATGGCCACAGCGAGGCATGCAAATGGGCACAGCGAGGCTGCAAATGGACATTGTTGACCCTCTTTTTCACTTTCAGTAGCTGCACATTTCTCACCCTAGGCTTATACTCGAGTTTTCCCAGTTTTTTGTGGTAAAATTAGGTGCCTCAGCTTATATTGGGGCTTATACTCAAGTATATACGGTAAGAATGGATCTTAAACTGGCCATACACTGTACAAAACTTGCCCTTTTGTCTCTCTCCTGTCCAGCATCCCCCCAGTGAACAATTAAAAGAGCTGGATAGAAAATTGACAGCCCAAAAGCAGGTGCATATAATCAGATGACATTGCGTCACTGGACCAGGGTTGTGATCAGCATGGAGACAAGGTGCTTTTCCCAAGAGGCCTCCTATGGAAAGGCACCCCCCCCCCCCATGTTGAGGGCATGTGACCTGGTATGGTTCTGGAGGAGGATAGGGCACACTCTCCTCCCCCTTTTCTGGCCAACCAGGCTGAATAGTTGGATTAATAGTTTGGTATGAAGTTTTAGGGAGACCTCCACACTTTTATTTATTTTTTGCAATGGGGATTCCCCTTTGAAATCTATACCAGACCCAAGGATTTCCTGGGGGTATACATGCATTTTTTTATTTATTGCATGAAGTACCCCCTTAAAATTCAAAATTACTTAAATGGTCTCCAATGCATTTTTGTTGGGGGGGGGGGGGGGGGGCATTCTAAGCAAATTGTTTGTTGTTCTTGTAGGATATGAAAAGAAAAAATTATACAGTTTAAATTGCTGGCAAATGATACGTCTTTACTGTTTTTTTTTTTTTTTTTTTTACGTACACACTATCGGGTCCCCCAAAACACATAGAAGAAGAGGAGATATTTTGCTATGTATGTGGGGGGGGGGGGGCTTTGGAAGGGTCTATGTGCTTTTTTTCTTTTTAAATAAGCCAACAAGGAAAAGTAATTTGCCAATTAAAAACAGTTTTTACTTTGAAAATATCAGTGCTTCTGCAGCACTTTCTATACATCACAGAGATGTGCCCCTGCACAAGCAGAATTAGGGCACCCGAGGGCACGTTATTTTAAAAATTTTCACTTCAAACATCTTTAGAAAACCATGGTTCCTGGCTAAATGGAATTTTGTAAAATGTATTTTTTTGCATTGCTACCTGTTCCCCAGGGCAATTCCCATATTCTATTTTTGTCAAACCCTTGCTTCTTAGCTCAGAAATTGGGGATTTTTGATTTGACGGATTCTGCTCCCATGGATTTCAATGGGGTTTGGATCCGACATCTGTAAATTGTTAAAGCTTACCGAACACCATTCAAACTAAACCCAGCTCAAACCTAATCCAGGGTAGTTACACTCGTCTCTAGTGCTGATGTAGAAGAAGGGGAAGAACAGAAACGATCCATTTCATCTACAAATCATTTGTGGTGGTTAAGTTGTACACTCCAACCACCAAAGAGATTTGGAATGACATGGCACCATCATCTTCTCAGATACAAAGAAAAACCACCCTACACATGTGAAGGGAAATTGAACCTATACAAGAGGCAAGCTTAGCGGCTTGCAAACAATTGTCACATCTGAAACATAAAACTTTAGACATTTTTTCAAAAAGCTCTAGGGTATACAGATCTACCCTGGAAGGGAATGTTGAGGAAAGTGGAAAAATACCCTGGACCTGTAAGGCTATCCTATTGGTGTTGCTATCCTAAAGTAATGATGCTGATGTAAATAATCTGGTTCCCAGACAGGTGGCTTCTACACCTCAGAGGATCTCAATGGTCTCCTTGGGTTGTAGTGGAATGTTACAAAAATGTAAATTGAAACACCAAATCACTGTTAAAAGGTCCAGATGCGACTTCATTAAAAACAAAAAAAGCCAGGTGGACAATCTAAAGAGTTAACACATTAATCAGGGCTTGATTGAAAACAATGTGAATGGTCTTGACAGCAGCGGTCAAACCAGCTGCTGACAAGACCTGTGCTTGCAATCACACTGACAAAAAAAACAAACATTAAGCCCTCATTCACATTGAACACAGCTTTGAAAGTTTATCTGAAAATGCACAATTTCAAAGCTGCATTGTCAGGTCCAACTTGAAAGACAACTGTGCGGCTTCATGCACAGGATGTCTATTGAAATCGCACGCAAATTCAGTAAAAGTAGTGCAGGAACTACTTTTGCAAATCGGTTTGGTGCTGCAAAGTCGACATTACACCTATTGGAGCGGTACCATTGCCAGAAATAGGCTGTGACTTGTCATGCGATTTGACCTCAAATCGCATGACAAATCAATTCAATGTGAACGAGGACTGAGGGTCTAGTGCACTTCTAGTCTATTCACATTGTTTTCAATCAAGCCCTGATGAAGGGAGTGTTTGTAGACCACCACAACATGTTATATAATCTTTGGATTTCCCTACTATTTTTTATTGGAATGAAGTTGTATCTAAACCTTTTAGTAGTAATATGGCACTTTAATTTACAATCTTGCTAAAATTGGAAAGTTATGGTCTTTTTACTATGAAATGTTTCACTCTCACATGTGTTCACAAATCTGTGTCACTGCCAATTTAGGACAGACAGTTATACCTGATAAATCAGTCCCACAGAACAGAATCAAAATGGAAGTCAGTGAAATCCATAAATATTGGAAAATCGTAAAATCACATCACAAAAAAAAAGCAAAAAAATATATATATAGCATATACAATTGCTACACAATCCATATTGTAATTTAATGTTATTAAAAAAAAAATTTCCTTTTCAAACTGTAGCATTGTAATTTTCTGTAAAATTCAATGCATGATGAAAAACTGAAAGAGTTCTGTAAATCAACTTTGTGCAGGACACCTCCAGAAATTGAATTTCCTGCTTGGGTGAAGAACTCTGTAGGTACCCAGGTGTCAGTAGAGAGATGGATAAGTGCAGGAGTATGAGAAAAATGCCCATAAAAGAAACACACTGGGATCCACCACATGTGGCAGTCATTTACTCCTAATACTGAATCAACAGGTATCATTAAGTAGGGGGCATAGTTGCTGTAGAAGCCTTTCCAAGCCACCTTGTTCATATCCTAGTAAATTTTTTGGGGAAGCCTCTATTACAGTAGGTGTCCTGATAAAGGGGTAGGTTGAATTTCACTAGCTGCTTCCAAAAGTGGATGAAGGGAAAAGAGGGCTTTTTCCACTGCAAAGTGATGGCTTTTCTGGTAAAAATAGTCGAGAAGCATATTCTAAGTAACGGAGTGAAGGAGGTCTGAGCGACAGCACTAAATTTGTCCACTATATTATTCAAAAAAGTGGGAGATAGCGGGGCAAGTCCAGAAGACATAAAATAAATCTCTGTCTGAATGATCACAGTGCCAGCAGGAGGAAGAGATTGCTGGATTGAGACTGTGAAGCCTATATGGTCTCTAATGAATACAAGCTGTTTAAAAGGCCTGTCCCGAATCTCCTCCCAGTCCTCATTATCCATGTAAGGTATGTCCATCTGGCATTTTTGCAAACTAGAAAGCTCAGGAGGGGTGACTTCCAAGAGAAGTTGATAGAAGGTGGATCTGAAATGATTCTGAGAGGAAATATAGTAGTTTATGCAGGCCCTTTCAAAGAAGAGGAGGCGACCTTCCTCCACAATATGAGCAATGGTTTTGATCTTAAATTTCGCCCAGCATTGTGGGGCAGGGAATAAACAGCAGTGGGGCAGGGAAGCGTTGTTGCACAGGAGGGTGTTTGGAGAAAGGGTAGACAAAGGTGTAGACTCTAATCTTCTAGACCCACAAAGCTCCAATCATGGGTTCAAGGGGAAAATATCAAAATGAACTCAAATGAATGAAATTGTGTAAAATTGCTAAAAATCTTAATTAAATTAAAACTATAGAATCCTGGCACTGGAGCCCTTGGCGGAGGCCATTCGATCGCATGCCGATATATCAGGGGTCGAAGTGGCGGGGACCTCGCACAAATTATCCCTATTTGCGGACGACATCCTGTTGTCAGTCACCAAACCCAGAATCTCCCTCCCTAATTTGATGTCTCTTTTAGATACATTCGCCACGTTATCAGGCCTATCTGTTAACCCGGCTAAGTCCAAAGCCATGTCAATTAATCTTAGGCCCTCGGAACTAGAGACATTAAAGTCGGCATTTTCCTTCCAATGGACGAACTCGTTACCCTACCTGGGGATTAAACTCACCCCTAGTTACTCGGGTCTCTACCAAGCCAACTACCCCTCATTATTGCGCAAATTGACAAATTTGCTCGACTCTTGGTCCACCCTCCCATTATCCTGGTTCGACAGAATAGCGACGGTACGCATGGCATACCTCCCGAAATTGCTTTACTATTTCCGAGTTCTGCCGGTTGAGATTCCCTCTCATATCCTTCGAATCCACCAACGTAAAGTCATGCAATTCATCTGGGGCAAGATAAAACCCAGGATTAAACGACAGGAGCTCTACGCACCCAGAATAGATGGAGGCCTCTCGGTCCCAAACCTGCAAGCCTACTATACAGCAGCCGGTATAGCCCCACTCACCCATCTCCATGAAAAGCAACAAATGCCACTATGGGCCGTCATCGACCTAGTCGATTCCCACCCGGTCCCTCTAGCCTCCCTCCCCTGGCTCCCTAAAGCCCACCGTCCACCCACCTTGGGTCCATGCCTAGCCCACGCTCTACGGTTATGGGATTCAGTTAAGTTCTCAGCAGGCCTGATCTCTCCTCATCTCCCCTTACTCCGTCTCCTTTACTGTCCGTTGTTCCCGCCAGGATGTGATAATCCCTTACAGTTTACGTGGTGGACTGACCATGGCTTTGTAGACGTCCACTCTCTGCTCACTCCGACTAGAATTGTCCCATTCGCAGCCTTACGCTCCTCACACGATATCCCCCTAAAGGAACATTATAGCTATACACAACTCAGACACTTCCTCCAAGGCCTAATAAGATCCCAACCTACTCCCTATGCCACGACCCCCTTCGAAAGTTTGTGTAGGTCTCGTCCCCAATCCTCGGGTATGATTTCACTCATATACAAGGCTATAATTAACACTAGGAAACCACCACTGAGACCTTATCATCTCCAATGGGAGGCTGAACTAGGGAAACGGCTGGAGCCAGATGACTGGCGGAGTATGACCATGGCACTAACTAAATGCTCTAAGAATGTTCTCTTTTTGGAGAACGCCTACAAAGTTTTTTATAGGTGGTACTACACCCCGGCTAGGTTAGCGAGTTTTATCCCGTCTTACTCCCCGTTATGCTTCCGCGGGTGCTCCCAAGAAGGTACGATGGCACACATCTGGTGGTCCTGCCCCAGGGTATGCAGACTATGGATCAGAGTATATGCGTTACTTCGTAACCTTTTTAATACCACAATAAAGAGAGACCCTTTTGAGGCCCTATTATGCAAACCCATCCCGACACTTCTTTGTCCTGAACGCCAACTGGCGGCACACATCTTCACTGCAACTAAACTGACCATAGCACGGGCATGGAAAACCCCGGCCCTCAGCTTTGAAGCGGTTAAAAACAGCGTGAATGACATTATGGTGAACGAGAAACTTACTGCCGTGCTAGCAGATACCCATGCCAAGTTCCTCCGGATATGGCAACCCTGGGTGGCCCATATCCGTCCCTCGCGATTTGACCCAACGCTACTTACCCTTTAAGAGGCTTCTGCTCCCCCCCACCCCGGGGCCCCCTTCCTTTTTTCCCCCTTCCCCCACATTTCCCCTCTTTCCTTGGCTTCCCCCTTTACCTCATTCTCCTCTTTGTCTTTACACTAAAGACCTACATCACCCCTTTTCTCTTTCTCCACCTTCTGTTTTTTTTCTCCTGCATTCTCCCCTCTTGGGGTTCATTGTCAATTTCCTTCTTATCCTCCCTCTCGATATCCCCACCCTACGGGGCTGATCCTACTGGCGCTGGATACCTAACAAGACATACTCCCTCTCTTTTTGTCTTTTAACTCCATTCCACATTCCTTTTTCATTTTTTCTTTTCTCCCTCTCTTTCTTCCTCATGACTCTACAAAAATTTTAGTTTTTACTTTCTCAGGTGGTTTTTCCCTGAGGAATCTTACTCAAGTTGGTTCTCAAGTTTAATGTCCCTATGGGATAAGGTTTGTGAAACTGTTTTTTTCTGCCTCTGGTACCAGAACCGACCCTGAGTATTGCCATACATTTCAGTTTACTCTAGGTCAATTTTACTCCACCAAGTCTCAAGACCTATTGGTCTCTTTACAATGTCTTGCTGCCCACACTTGTGGTATACTATGGTCTGCTCTATTGTTCATGTCCGTATTCCGGACTCAATTGCATGTACTATACTGTTGCAAGAAATTGCACACCTTTATTGTGTCCAGTTCCGTTTTTGTTTTGTATTCTTTTGTATTGATGTGATTCTTTAATAAAAACCTTTGTACAAGAAATTAAAACTATAGAAATGCACTCACTTTGTAAACTGCCCTGAATTGTTGGCACAAACATTAGCAGCTTAGTATTGGAAGTGAATTGCAGCCTGCGTTCCATGAAGCACTTACCGATTACAAGGCATCGAAAATGCTGTCAAAGCCGTTCGTATTCACCTCTCCACATCAATTCATTTCGCCCTATCGGCTTCCTCAGGAGTCAATTTTACATGATGAGTTCCTTTCTGTATTTTCCCCATCGTCCCATGATTGGAGCTTTATGGGTCTAGAACAGGGGTCTCCAAACTGTGGCCCGGGGGCCAAATGCGGCCCTTTGTTTGCTTTTATCTGGCCCTTGGAGCCATAATTTATCCCACTGACACCAATGAAGGGACACAATTCCTCCCACTAATACCAATGCTGGGGCACAATTCTTCCCAATGACACCAACAATGGGGCCCAATGACACCCAATGATGGGGCTCTATTCCTCTTAATGAGACCAACAATGGGGCCCAATGACCTCAACAATGGGGCACAATTCCCCCAACTGACACCAATGATGAGGCACAGTTACTTCCACTGAAAAAAACGATGGGGCACTATTTTTTTCTTCACTGACATCAGGACCTTCTCTACTCCCAATTGCCACAGTCCGGCCCCCCCTAAAGTCTGAAAGACAGTAAACTGGCCCTTTGTTTAGAAAGTTTGGAGACACCTGGTCTAGAAGATTGGAGAAATATTACTCATATAACCTGTGACTGATTACATTTTTGGAGCCTAGTGGGTTCAGTGGAGGAACACCATCTGGATAATTAAGAGCACAATACTTCTGTGGTTCTGGTTAAGGCTGTCCAAGGGGTGTGCTGATGATCCTTCTCACTTGTTTCTCTTTTTTGTAGCACCATGGAATTTTTCAATGTACTATTGGAATTTCTATCATTATGACATTATTTGGACTTTGTTGGGGGGGAATGGATTGCACCATGCCTTCAGTCTAATTTTAACACCATGCAATACTGGCAATAAATTCAATGTAAAATAATTAGAAACATTTCTGGAAACAACCACAACTAAATACATAAATTTGTTAACCAATTGCAGCTTGACATTATTTGGAGAATGTGTGATTACGCTAGGGTCTTGTCAGGAGTCAGCACAAGAGATGACCAAGATAAATGTAGCTATACAATGTGTATATATGAAATGTATTTACAGTGGATGTAAGCTAACTACACACCAGCAAGCAATAAACATGAGAATACATGGAAATCAAAACTGAATGGAAAAATGTAGCAACCTAAACAACTAACTAAATGTACAAATATATAAGTGTGAAACATGCAAAGCAGGGAACTGGAGGAGCTGATGGGAAGGGGATCACCAAACTGGGAGAAGAACAAAAGGGAACCAAGCAACAGGGCAGTGTTGTAACAAGAACCTTCAGGGCCCTGATGCAAGAAACCATGAAGGGCCCCCCTGACCCCTGGACAGGGCCCTTTCCTCCGAGCCTGGTGGAGGAAAAACAGAGCCCGGTCGCAAGTGGGTGGCTGTATATAAAGGGACCGATTTCTCCATTTCCCACTACTTCTCCTCCTCTCCCTCCCGCAAGCATTCAGCAGCTGCAGGAGGAAAATGGAGAGATCAGTTCCTCTATGCCAGTGTTTCTCAATCATTTTGCAGTCAGGGCACCACTTGAAGTATACCCCTAGCTGAATGGGGCTGCACTGCAACCACTCTGCAACTGTATGTATTGCTTGCAGTTGCAGCATAGTGATGATGGATTTGCTGCCCCCTCAAAAGAACTCAAGACACAACCATTGTCTAGATGTCTAAACCGCTGGCAACAAAGGTGAGTAAACCCCTAAGTGAAAATGTCCAAATTGGGCCCAATTAGCCTTTTTCCCTCTCCGGTGTCATGTGACTCGTTAGTGTTACAAGGTCTCAGGTGTGAATGGGGAGCAGGTGTGTTAAATTTGGTGTTATCGTTCTCAATCTCTCATACTGGTCACTGGAAGTTCAACATGGCACCTCATGGCAAAGAACCCTCTGAGCATCTGAAAAAAGAATCGTTGCTCTACATAAAGATGTCCTAGGCTACAAGAATTTTGCCCATACCCTGAAATTGAGCTGCAGCACGGCAGCCAAGACCATACAGCGGTTTAACAGGACCGGTTGCACTCAGAACAGGCCTCGCCATGGTAGACCAAAGAACTTGAGTGCATGTTCTCAGTGTCATATCCAGAGGTTGTCTTTGGGAAATAGACGTATGAGTGCTGCCAGCATTGCTACAGAGGTTTAAGGGGTGGGGGAGTCAGACCATACGCCTCACACTGCATCAAATTGGTCTGCATGGTTGTCGTCCCAGAAGGAAGCCTCTTCTAAAGATGATGCACAAGAAAGCCAGCAAACAGTTTTCTGAAGACAAGCAGACTAAGGACATGGATTACTGGAACCATGTCCTGTGGTCTGGTGAGACCAAGATAAACTTATTAGGTTCAGATGGTGTCAAGCATGTGTGGCAGCAAACAGGTGAGGAGTACAAAGACAAGTGTGTCTTGTCTACATTCAAGCATGGTGGTGGGAGTGTCATGGTCTGGGGCTGCATGAGTCCTGTTGACACTGGGAAGCTACAGTTCATTAAGGGAACCATGAATGCCAACATGTACTGTGACATACTGAAGCAGAGCATAATCCTCTCCCTTTGGAGACTGGGCCGCAGGGCAGTATTCCAACATGATAACGAACCCAAACACACCTCCAAGACAACCACTGCCTTGCTAAATGAGCTGAGGGTAAAGGTGATGGACTGGCCAAGCATGTCTCCAGACATAAACCCTATTGAGTATCTGTGGGGCATCCTCAAATGGAAGGTGGAGGAGCGCAAGGTCTCTAACATCCACCAGCTCCGTGATGTCATCATGGAGGAGTGGAAGAGGACTCCAGTGGCAACCTGTGAAGCTCTGGTGGACTCCATGCCCAAGAGGGTTAAGGCATTGCTGGAAAATAATGGTGGCCACACAAAATATTGACACTTTGGGCCCAATATGGACATTTTCACTTAGGGGTGTACTCACTTTTTTTGCCAGCGGTTTAGACATTAACCACTTTCAGACCGGACCAATTTGCAGCCAAAGGACCAGGCCCCTTTTTGCGATTCGGCACTGCGTCGCTTTAACTGACAATTGCGCGGTCGTGCGACGTGGCTCCCAAACAAAATTGACGTCCTTTTTTTCCCACAAATAGAGCTTTCTTTTGGTGGTATTTGATCGCCCCTGCGGTTTTTATTTTTTGCGCTATAAACAAAAATAGAGCTACAATTTTGAAAAAAATGCATTATTTTTTATTTTTTGCTATAATAAATATCCCCAAAAAATATATAAAAAAACATTTTTTTTCCTCAGTTTAGGCCGATACGTATTCTTCTACATATTTTTGGTAAAAAAAATCGCAATAAGCGATTATTGATCGGTTTGCGCAGAAGTTATAGCGTTTACAAGATAGGGGATAGTTTTATAGCATTTTTATTAATAATTTTTTTTTTATTATTAATGGCGGAGATCTGCGATTTTTTTTGTGACTGCGACATTATGGCGGACACATCGGACATTTTTGACACATTTTGGGACCATTGTCATTTTTACAGCAATTAATGCATTTAAATGCATTGATTTCTGTATAAATGACACTGGCAGTTTAGGAGTTAACCACAAGGTGGCAGTGTAGGGGTTAAGTAGGCCTAGGGGTGTTTTTTTTACTGTGGGGGGGCGTGGCTGTCAGCTAGTGAATGCTGATCTCTGCTCCAATCACAGGGAGCAGAGATCGGCGTCACTAGTTGCTAGGCAGAACAGGGAGATGCTGTTTATCTCGGCATCTCCCCGTTCAGCCGCTCCGTGAGACGATCGCGGGAGTCCCCGCGGCGATCGAGTCCGCGGGGACCGCGGCCGGACTCACGGGGGTCCCGACCGGCGCGGGAGCGCGCCGCTCCCGGCGCGCTCCCGATGGCACGGACAGGCGAAAGGAGGGACGTATATATACGCCCTCCTGCCTGTACGTGCCATTCTGTCGACGTATATCGTCGTGCGCCGGTCGGCATGTGGTTAATGGCTGTGTGTTGAGTTATTTTGAGAGGACAGCAAATTTACACTGTTAAACAAGCTGTACACTCACTACTTTACAATGTAGCAAAGTGTCATTTCTTCAGTGTTGTCACATGAAAAGATATAATTAAATATTTACAGAAATGTGAGTGGTGTAGTCACACTTGTGAGATACTGTATAAACACATATACATACAGATAGCCTTTTAAAAATTGGCAGTGTTTTACCTTACCTCTTCCTGCTGGGTACTGCACTGTAGGGGGAGACAAAGAGTACAGCACACACTGTGCTTTCACTTTAGATGTAATCAATGTGATCAGCTCCCTGCACAGTGCCTATTACAGTTTGGCTGAGGATCGGGGAGCTTGGTCTCAGCCGCCCCTTGCTGCTCCTCCTATCGAGGTATACAGGGGGCCCTTTATTCCAAAGGTGTTTAAAAGGGCTAAGTTGCAGGCAAAATTAGCTAAAACATGATATTCCAGTATTTGAAATTTAAACGCATAGAAATACACCAAAATATGCAGAAATCCATTTTGACATAAAGCTTCTGTGGGCCTTTGCCATCTTCTGAAAATGTGTAAAAATCAAGCTGTGGGGATTTTTTCCACATTTAATCTTCTTTTCATAGGCTGAATTATACATACAGACTAAACCATGTTGCAGAAGAGATAAGTTAAAGGCTCAGGCCTTCCAAAATGATTTACCTGTTTACTATTCATGCTACCACCAACCCTGAAAGTAAGTTCTCAATCCCTTTCCCTACTCAAAATCCCACTTTCCCTTTTTGAGCAACATAATTGTGGTATTTTCTTGATTTTCATCAAGTATTAGTTTCTCCTGGAGTATCAATTAGAGGACTATAGGGCAATTACTACTTGAGTTGACACAAGCAAGATATAGCACACCTGGTAATGATAATGTCAAGTATGTCAGTAAGTAAATGCTATGGTCAAAGTGCTAGAGGAGGGGGGAGGAGTTTTAACAGGACAGATGCACTAGAAATACACATCCACATTAGTTTAGCCTATAGAGTAGATGTTGCGTCACTGGGAAATATTATTACAAGAATAAAATAGCTTTTGTACTTTTTTCTTTTTTTCTTTGGTGATTTGTTTCATAATTCTCAATCAAGACATGTCCTTCCTTTCTTGAAGTTTAATTGTTTGAAAATACTTGCATGTTTAGATGTATGGGTGGTTGTGTGGGTGTAGAATAATAGATAGTTTTAGTTCTAATTATTTTCTAGCGTGAGCAGTATCTTAAATTTCTGTGGTAAAACAATGAGATCATCTAACATGTATCCAAGTTCTAAGGAACAAGGTGTCTGGGAAACATACCTTCTATTTTCTTTATAAACCCACACAGTCATTCAGCACCAGTGATGTAAGTAACTGAGTTAAAATAAACTGAGTTACCTAACGCAGTTACTTTAGAGGGTAACGAGTAATCTAACTGATTACTTTTCCCCTCATGGTAACTCAGTTCCCATTACTTTGGCTTAGTTACCCCAATTACATCTACCGCATCTAGCGCAGTACGAAGGACTACGGAGCTTCCGAAAATTGCCGAACCTAAATAGCTCGGAGTGAACTCTACACCCCGCAGGTGCAGTTAACATGTAATTGTACGAGGCGATGCCGCACGCTCCTGATGCTCGTGCTACTCTGCAAGGGGCAACTATTGTGTAAGTAAGGGGCGGGTCTAGTATTACTGTAACCAAGGGGCGCATTTATTATTATTGTTATATATCGAGCTCTGCCCATTAATTTAACATTCGCCCTCTTCTGTAGCCATCCGCCCCTTACACGATATAATAATAATAGACCCGCCACTTGCTTACACGCTATAACAGATCTGCCCCTTGGTTAGAGTAATAATAGAGCAGCCCCTTGGTTACACGATATATAACAATAATAATAAATGCACCCCTTGGTTACAGTAATACTAGACCCGCCCCTTAGTTACACGTATAGAATATTTAAAAAAAAAGTCAGTTACTTTGCTGCGTAACTAATTACTTTTCCAATGTAGTAACTGAGTTACTAACGCAATTACTTTTTGGGAGAAGTAATTTGTAACTTAACTAATTACTTTTTTAAAGTAAGATGACCAACACTGTTCAGCACATAGAACGTGAATCCTCACCATTCTGGTCTTCTTCATTGTAATTGGATAGAGAGTATAGGGTATAAGAAGTTATAACAGAAAGAAGCAAGCAGTAGTGGGGCACTGAAATGTGGGTAATTGGCAAGACTATCAGAAATAATAAAGGCCCACTCTGGGATAAAACAACATTTTTAACCCCCCAACCCCCCCCCCTTTTCAACCTATGCTAACAGACCTTTTTGCCCCTTATCTTGTAAAGCCATAAATACTCAACTCATTTCCCCATCAAGGTTTCAGTTTGGGGGACCACTAATCCAGTGATGCGATGGTGCCCCAAGACCACTGGTCCCATAACGTCCTCTGTGATGACATCAGTCCTCTTTTCACTTCTCAGAGGACCTCGCCAGTGGCTATACAATAAGAAGTGTGCACATCATTTTTTTTTTTTTTTTTTTTTTAATTCTTTATTTTTCCAAAATTTTTCATATACAATAAACAGTGAGTCAAACTTCGTTTTATACATTTCATCACGTCAGATTGCAAAGTTTTTTCTCCCCTCCCCCCCTCCCCGCCTTGCCTTGGCGTGCGTCGAGGTTTAACATTATTATCCCTTTAATAAATGTGGGCCTCCTGCTACAATGTGTGAGGTACTTTTATCTCGTCAGTTCCAGGAAGTACCTCCAAGAATTCTTGAAGTTATTCCATTCTGTCCACTTATTTTCTATCTCGGGTTGTCCCTCTCCCTCCCCCTCGGTTGGCCCTGCACCTTCAACTCTCTGCAGTGCGTTGACGCCCAAGATCCAATCCCGCAGGGACGGTCCCTCTGCTTCTCGCCATCTCTTTGGTATTAAATCTTTGGCTACATTGAGAAAGACCGGGGTCAGCGACACCCTATATTGTCTTAAAGGGGTCGCGGTGGCATGAAACAGACACGTCCAGGGATCATCTTGGACTGCTACCCCAGTTATAATAAAGACTAAACCTATAACCCCTTCCCAGAACTTTTTGATGACTGGGCAGTCCCACCAAATGTGGGACATCGTGCCCCTGGTCTTGCATCCCCTCCAGCACTCAGGAGACACTTCCGCCTGGAACCTACTAAGTCTGTCCGGAGTTAAATAATACCCGGAGAGAGACATTTATAATTTGTTTCCACTGTTTTTATTGAAAAAGAAGAGCTGTGTATTATCCGTAACATTTTTTCCACCCTCGTCTTGCAACAGGGTACTCCTGTTTCCTCTTCCCATTTTTTGACATATGGCGGTACGTCCGTGTCCTCATTTATTAAAATTTTATAAATTCTAGATATATTATCCTTTGTACTGTCGCGGAGGCTAAGCCTCTCGAGCGGGGTGTAGTCATTCCCATGACGTATCGGGCGGGGAAGGCTCTCTAAAAAATGTTTCAATTGGGCATATTTCCAAATGTCAATCACCATTAAATTTGTGTTAGTGGACAACTCGTGATATGTGCATATCTTACCATTTTTGATTATATCTTTCACCTGTGCCCTTTTATCTTTAATCCAGTTCCCACCTACCTCGTGTCTACCTGGTTCAAAAAGTGAATTATCTTTTAAATATATTAAAGAGGAATTAAATTTCCACTTCTTACTTTTATATAATTTATCCCATATATCTAAAGTGACCCGTGTTATATCATGTGCGCTGTTTCCTAGAAGTCTAAATTTAGGTGGATTCCATATGTCGTGTCCTAGGTTCCTATTACTAATTATATTTTCTATACTTACCCACCTCTTGTCATTACCTTCCTTTACCCACTCCATTACCCGTGACAGTGATATTGCCTTGAAATATTTTTCGAAGTCTGGGGAGGCTAACCCCCCCTGCTGCTTCCCCCTAGTCAGTATTCCGGCTGCAAGCCGCAGTTTTTTATTTGACCAAATGAATTTGGAGATAATTTGTTTTAATTTTTTAAAGAACTCTTTGGGGATCTCTATTGGGAGCATCTGGAATTTATAGTTGATCCTAGGGGCCAAAAACATCTTTACTGCGTTTACCCGACCGATCCAAGAAAGAGGTCGAAGGGACATTAGACCACATTCTTTTATAATCTCATCAAGCAATGGGAGATAATTTATTAAAAAGATTTTTTTTAAGGAGTCTGCCAGCCTAATCCCCAGATATCTGATATCCTCTCTCCAGGGAAAGTTAAATTCATCCTTGAGTAGCATGGCCTCATCCTTTTTTATATTAATATTCAGGATTTCTGACTTATTTACGTTAATTTTCAGATTTGAAACTGTTCCGTAAGTTTTCAAGGTAGAAAGCAAGATTGGAAGGGTAATCCGAGGATTAGAGATGTAGAAGAGCACATCGTCGGCAAAGGCGGCTAACTTGTGCTCCTCCCCGCCTACTCTAATCCCGGTTATATCGGTGTTATTACGTATCAGAGACAGAAGGGGCTCCAGGGATAATACAAACAATAAAGGTGACAAAGGGCACCCCTGACGCGTACCGTTTCTCATCCTAAAGACATCCGAGGGAAGTCCATTAACATTTACCGAGGCTTGAGGCCAGTTGTATAACATTTTAATCCACTTAAGCATCCTTGGGCCTACCCCCATGGACTCTAATGTTGCCATCATGAATCCCCAGTCTACCCCGTCAAACGCCTTCTCGGCGTCAATTGACAGGAGCAGACTGGGGATCCCCGACTGTTTGGCCGCATGGATCAGCAACACCGACCGTACCCCGTTGTCCCGGCCTTCCCTCCCCGAGATGAACCCGACCTGGTCCGAATGGACCAGCTCGGCCATCCTCTCTCTGAGTCTATTAGCTAAAACTTTTGCAAAAAGCTTTGTGTCTGTGTTTAATAGGGCAATTGGGTGATAGCTTGAGCACAGTGTTCTATCTTTGTCCTCCTTCAGTATCAGAGTAATTGAGGCCCGAAGGGACTCATCACCCAATATACAGTCCACACCCAGCTGATTCCAGAGATGACATAGTTTAGGAACCAGAATATCTTTATATTTCTTGTAGTAGGTTATCGTGTAGCCATCGGGGCCCGGGCTTTTACCCACCGGGGTGTCCTGTATAGCAAAGAGGATTTCGGACTCAGTGATTGGTTTGTCCATATTATCTCTGTCAATCTCTGTAATGAGCGGGAGTGAGCTGTTTTTCAAAAATTCTTTTCCATCCTCTCCTATACCCAAGGTATACTGGCCCTTCTGTCTCACATCGTACAACCCTTCATAGTACGCTCTGAATACTTCCGCTATTTCCTTAGAGGAGTTTACCGTCTTGCCCTGTTTATTTTGGATTTTTTCAATATAGTTTATTTCTCTCTTTTTTTGAGCATGTTTGCTAGATGCTTTCCAGATCTATTGCCTCCCAAATGCTTCTCTCTGTTAATTTTGTGGAACCCTACCCTGGCCTCAAGTTCTAGTACCGCCTTTAATTCTTCTCTCTTATTGATCAACCTGTGGAATATCTCTTGCTTTAGGTTTCCTTCCCCTTTATGTTCCCTTTCAAGCTCCTGTATCTCCTCCGTCAGCCCCAGGATCTTAGCCTGCACATCATTTTTAATATCCTTCCTAAAGGATGTAAAGTGAAGAGAAGACTCTGGGCTGAGGCATCAAGTGACAATGGGTTAAGGTAAATAAAAATTAGCATTTAGGATTTTTATTTATTCCAGTGATCACAATGATCCTGGAGTATGGCTTTAAATGACAAAAGTTTAAGTAACAACAGCATTCCATTGCAAATTATACAACTTTGTTGCTGAGCAACAATAAATGTGGCTCAAAGAGAAATTGTCACAAACAAAAGAATGACTGCATATAAAATAATGTTTCTTTTGTGTCTTTCAATGTTGAGATTATTGTTACAATGCAACTAAAACTAACTCTCAGTACAGTCATGTTAATTATTTACAATGTTTGTGATCAGGTCTGCACAGACATCTTCAGTGCAGCTTTGTGCAATGGTGTGAGGGATTTCAATAAAAAGTAACAGGAGTATTAACTTTCTACTCATCAACAGTAGAACAACTTTAAAGCCTGACTGAAGTCACACTAAAGCCCATCTGAAGTCACAGAAATAGATATAAAGCCAAATAGACATTTATTGCATTAACAACTTTGATTTGTCTCCACTTTCCTATTACAGCAATTGTGCAGGGTGTCTAATATGACCAGAGACCTTAGTCATTGGTAACAGACCCAGTCTGAATAAAGCCCCATACACACGATCGGACCTTGGACCAACTTTCCCGTGTATTTTTGTACAAAGGGCGTTGGCCCCAAGTTGGTATTGCATACACACGATCTGACTTTTTAGGCAACAAACATGAACGTAGTGACGTTTCCACGTACTGACGACACTTCAAAAGAGGACGTTCGAATCCAGCGCCACCTTTGGTCAACTTCTATATTGTTGTCTGATCTTTTGCATTGGTTCTGAGCATGCGTGTTTGTACCTTGTACAAAAGTCCGATGGTTTTGTGTACACACGGTCAGACTTTGCTCCATCGGACTTTTGTTGGCAGAAAGTTTGTCCGATGAAAACTGAAAAAGTTGGTCTGATGGAGCGTACACACGGTCGGATGTTGGTCCAAAACAGCTAATTTGCATGTTTGTTGTCAAAAAGTCTGATTGTGTGTACGGGCCTTTACACACACACACTACAAAACAGTCTTTGCCTAGGTTCACACTGAGCTGTGGGAATGAAGCTGTTTTCACTCCTGCATGTCAGTCCCTATTTCGGCTGCGATTTCACAGACATCTGTGCGAGATTCTGCAAAGATGTCAATGGAAATCGCACCCCAAAATTGCAAAAAGTAGTGCAGAAATTACAAATGCAGTGTCGCACCGATTAGGACAGTGCCATTGCTGGCCATTGCTGGCAATTTGACATGTCAAATCGCACCAATGTGAACCAGGGCTAAGTGATGACTTTTGTGATGAGGAGCATGGCCATTACTCAGCTATACCAGTATGGACCACTGTAAAAAGCAGCAATTTCACTGAGATAAAACAGTTTAAGGAATATTAATCACAAACCATAACATGCCAAGGTACAAAATTTGAAAAAAAAAAAGATGCAAGACTTCAGCTGGACCTTAAAGGGGTTGTAAACCCTCATGTATTTTCACCGTAGTGCATCCTATGCACAGTGGAGGTAAGTATGACATGTTTTTTTATAAAAAAAACAAAAAAACAAAGCCTTACAATCACTTTAAAACGTACATTTTATCAATGCGATAATCTATTTTCTGGCTGTCACTCTCGAACACTGTTCGCATTTACATTTACCTGACAGATACTAGTGAGGAAAGCATTAAAGATTGTTTTAGAAACATACTAGACATATAAGCCTGCAGTGAGCAAGTGGGATTTATCCTTCACTCTACTAACTACTGTAAACTGAAATGTCTTCGGTTGCTATAGGTTACTGCAAATTGCACATCCTGTCTCCCTTATTCACTGCATTATTAAATTAACCAAAATGTGATGCAAAGCCAATGACATAAAATATGCTCAAATTTTAATATATTCCCATGCCTGATGACGGAAGCTGGATATGAGCATCGTTATCACAGCTATGCAGCAGCTAATGATAACTGTGTATCAGCCCCATTGTACTGCTATATAATCTGTCTTTTATTCCTTTTCCCAGCCACAGCAAAAGACGCCCCTTATCTGTGCGACACGAGGCTCAGTTCCCACCAGTTCCCTTTAGAAGACAAAGCCAGCAAGGCCTGCCCCCTGTCCCTGGAGAAACATCATTTTGTGAAACGTGGTATAGTGCGTAAGGGAAAAAGACAAAGGAAATTTCTTACTAATCAAAAACAATCTACAAGACAAAAGAAAATCTATAATTTAATTGATAGTCTAGGAAAGGAAAAGGTGATACTGAAATGCCAACATGCAAATTGTGCTAAATGGTAGAAAAGTTTCATAAGTGGGCTACTGTTACTTCTGGCTACAGTCACAACTGATGGCGCACATACAATCCAAAAAAAAAAAAAAAGTAGGTTAAAAAAATGCTCCAAATGTTTTGAATTACCTGGATTAAATAGGGCAAAGTTAGAGAAAAGCGTCATAATGGCTAATTAACCACCTAGATATTGGACACTTGCACCCATTTCCTGACCAGGCTAATTTTCACTTTCAGCACTGGCACACTTTGAATGACACATACTCATGTGTCGTGCAACACTGTACCCAAATTACATTTTTATCTTTTTTTTTAAGGCCCCTTTCACACTTGGCATCGGCGGTAAAGCAGCGATATATTTAGCGCTGCTTTACCGTCATTTTAGCGGCGGTTTTCGGCTGCTAGCGGTGCAGTTTTAACCCCCCGCTAAAGGACAAAGCAGCGCTTTGCCGGTGGTATAGCCGCGCTGTCCCATTGATTTCAATGGGTAGGAGCGGTATAGGATCGGCGAATACACCGCTCCTTCACCGCTCCAAAGATGCTGATAGCAGGACTTTTTTGACCGTCCTGCTAGTGCACCGCACCAGTGTGAAAGCCCTCCGGCTTTCACACTGGAGTGAAAGGGGCCGGATTTTTTCAGGCGCTATACAGGCGCTATTTTTAGCGCTGTAGCGCCTGAAAAACGCCCCAGTGTGAAAGGGGCCTTACAGATGGAGCTTTCTTTTGGTGGCATTTAACATTTAATCACCACCAGGTTTTTATTTATTTTCTTGCTATATAAACAAAAAAAAATACATAACATTGTGAAAAAAGAAACATGTTTGCCTTAGTTTCTGTTATAACATTTTGCCAATAAATAATATTTCTCCATAAATTAGGCCAACATGTATTCCGCTACATGTTGTGGTAAACAATAACCCAAATCAGTGTATATTATTTAGTCTGTGTGAAAGTTAGAGTATATAAACTGTAATTATATACATATATATATATATATATTATATATATATATATATATATATATATAAACAGGGGTAACTTTATCTTTCCTATAGCAAGATCTGGGAATGTAGAGTTCTTCAGAACTCTCTGAGAAGACACTCTTAGCATTGTGCTGCAGAGTCTTCTTGTGAGATTTGGAGTACTCAGTATTCCCTGTGATTTTGTGGGCAGTATATCACCGGGAATCAGAATCCGGGAGCCCTGTTTAATAAGGGGGCCCCCAGATCACGGCCCCCCACCCTATCTGAATGAGTATGGGGTGCATCGTACCCCTACCCATTCACCTGGGGAAAAAAGTCAATAAAAAAAAAACACACTACACAGGTTTTTAAAGTAATTTATTAGACATTCCCCAGGACTGTGACGTCATAAGGGGCGGGGTCACCATGTGACATCACCCGGTGACCCTGCCCCATGCCTATATAAGTCGCCGCGCACCTCACTCATGGCACCTCGCACACGGCGCTCGCTCGTCCCCTTTCCTGATCGGCTCCCACACCGTTTTTTCGGGGTAGGGGGGGTCCCCTCAAAATCCCTACCAGACCTAAGAGCCTGGTATGCTCCTGAAGGCATGCAGGTCTTATTAGAGAGGTGACAATGTCGCTTATTTCTCGCGCTCGCTGCTATAGGAAAATGTGACATTTTCCTATTGCAGCAAGTGCGAAAACGATGGGATTGCGCTGGTTCGAGAAGCCTGTCGCCGAGAACCAACGCGATGGGATCGCGCTGGAAACACAATATCTGCGGCACCTACTGTACCTGCTCTGTGTATTGGAATTGCAGAGTGGCCCTGATCCTCCTCCTCTTCTCAGATCCCCCATCAGCGCTCCTAGCTTCTCTTCTTCTTGGTGTGCCACCACAGAAAGTTACTTCGTATAGTGGCACAGCTGCCTGCATCCATGTACACAGGCAGTGTGACTTGGCCCCACCCCCCACTCCCTTGTCACAGGAGTGGATGGACAGCAGCCTAAGCAAAGCCTGTGAGAGTGGGGAGAGCGATGGGCACAGTGCTAGATCAAGTGAGTGCTCAGGTAAGTACAAAGGGGGGGGGGGGGGGGGTGAGGAGGAGATGCTGTTACCTAAATATTTTTTAGATAAGAATGTTGGAGATACGGGACTGTCTGAGGTACACAATTACAAAACTCATTTGAATATAATAAAATAAATATTTTTTTTATTAACACATAAAATCTAAAAGAATGACTTTGTGCACAGCAATATACATATTATGGTTCAAAGGTTATGCATACAATCCCAATTAGAACACAGAATATTAGTATACTATAAGTGCACAAGTCGTGATACCATTTATTCTCGACATGTTGCGCCAGTAAGGCTTCTTCAGGAGAAAAACGTAGGGTACAAGTGATTGGAATATTGAGGATACTTTCTTCTTCTAGAGTATGCATGTAAACATAAAAATGATATGAAGTTTAATACGTACAAAAAGTCATATTATTAATTACAATTATGCTGTGTGAGATTGTGGCAGTGATTACGCCATATACAGTGGTGTGAAAAAGTGTTTGCCCCCTTCCTCATTTCCTGTTCCTTTGCATGTTTGTCACACTTAAGTGTTTCGGAACATCAAACCAATTTAAACAATAGTCAAGGACAACACAAAATGCAATTTGTAAATGAAGGTGTTTATTATTAAAGGTGAAAAAAAATCCAAACCATCATGGCCCTGTGTGAAAAAGTGATTGCCCCCCTTGTTAAAACATACTATAACTGTGGTTGTCCACACCTGAGTTCAATTTCTCTAGCCACACCCAGGCCTGATTATTGCCACACCTGTTCACAATCAAGGCATCACTTAAATAGGAGCTGCTTGACACAGTAAGGTCCACCAGAAGATCCTTAAAAGCTACACATCATGCCGAGACCCAAAGAAATTCAGGAACAATTGAGAAAGAAAGTAATTGAGATCTATCAGTCTGGAAAGGGTTATAAAGCCATTTCCAAAGCTTTGGGAATCCAGCGAACCACAGTGAGAGCCATTATCCACAAATGGCGAAGACATGGAACAGTGGTGAACCTTCCCAGGAGTGGCCGGCCGCCCAAAATTACCCCAAGAGCGCAGCGACGACTCATCCAAGAGGTCACAAAAGACCCCACAACAACGTCCAAGGAACTGCAGGCCTCACTTGCCTCAGTTAAGGTCAGCGTTCATGCCTCCACCATCAGGAAAAGACTGGGCAAAAATGGCCTGCATGGCAGAGTTCCAAGGAGAAAACCACTGCTGAGCAAAAAGAACATCAAAGCTCGTCTCAATTTCTCCACAACACATCTTGATGATCCCCAAGACTTTTGGGACAACATTCTGTGGACCGATGAGAAAAAAGTGGAACTCTTTGGAAGGTGTGTGTCCAAGTATATCTGGCGTAGAAGGAACACTGCATTTCAGAAAAAGAACATTATACCAACAGTAAAATATGGTGGTGGTAGTGTGATGGTCTGGGGCTGTTTTGCTGCTTCAGGACCTGGAAGATTTGCCGTGATAAAAGGAACTATGAATTCTGGTGTCTACCAAGAGATCCTGAAGGAGAATGTCCGACCATCTGTTCGTGTACTCAAGCTGAAACGAACTTGGGTTCTGCAGCAGGACAATGATCCTAAACACACCAGCAAGTCCACCACCGAATGGCTGAAGAAAAACAAAATGAAGACTTTGGAGTGGCCTAGCCAAAGTCCTGACCTGAATCCTATTGAGATGTTGTGGTATGACCTTAAAAAGGCCGTTCATGCTCGAAACCCTCTAATGTAACTGAATTAGGACAATTCTGCAAAGATGAGTGGGCCAAAATTCCTCCAGGACGCTGTAAAAGCCTCATTGCACGTTATCGCAAACGCTTGGTTGCAGTTGTTGCTGCTAAGGGTGGCCCCAACCAGTTATTAGGTTTAGGGGGCAATCACTTTTTCACACAGGGCCATGATGGTTTGGATTTTTTTTTCACCATTTCCACCTACAGAGTGAAGGCCCAATGGATCTGGTATGCATTGATTTTCTCTGCCTTGAACCCGATTTGAGCGGATTGGGAAATGTTCTGGTGGTAACCAACCAAGGACCAGGAAGAAGCCTCTACAGTAGCCAAGGTACTTTTGGAGAAGTACTTTGTTCACTATGGACTGCCACAGAGAATCCATTCAGACCAAGGAAGGGACTTTGAGAGTCGCCTGATCAGGAAGCTACTAGATTCTCTGGGAGTAGAGAAGACTAGGACCACACCATATCACCCTCAAGGTGATGCCCAGCCTGAAAGGTTCAACAGGACCCTATTGAACATGTTGGGAACTTTGGAAACAGAGAAGAAGCAACATTGGAGTCAACACATATCAGCTCTGGTGCATGCCTACAATTGCACCACAAGTGATGTGACAGGTTTTTCCCCTTACCGGCTTATGTTTGGGAGAGAAGCAAGATTGCCAGTGGATTTGGCCTTCGGCATTTCTTTGGACCATGCCTCTGCTGCCTCCCACAAAGGATATGTGGACAGACTGAGGCGCAGTCTGAAGATAGCTTATGAAAAAGCTCAAGCGGCCTCTGACCAGAGGGGGGCCGAAATAAGAGGAACTTTGATTTGAAAGTTAGAGTACAGGACCTACAGCCTGGGGACCGTGTACTGTTACGCAACCTAGGGATCCCTGGAAAACACAAGATAGCTGATAGATGGAGATCAGAACCATATATCATCTGTAGAAAACTTCCAGGATTGCCTGTCTACAAGTTGAAGCCAGAAGGAAGATTGGGGCATTTGAAGACCTGGCATAGGAATCAGTTGCTCCCACTTACTGAAGCAGTCAGAATACCTCCAACGAGAGACTTACCTGAATCTGTTTCCATTCTGGATACCCCCAGGCCTAACACTAGGTCTCAGACATCCCAAGTTAGGGGTGGACAGGACCCCCAACCAGAGGAAGAAAGAGGAGAACTTGAATGCTATGGCCTTCCTCAACCCCAGGAAGTTCCGCCATAGATCTTCCACCTACTGAAGATGTGGAAGATAACACATTGAACCCAGAAGCCACAGCGTTTGTGCCATTCAGTGATGTGACTGAGTGCTGGGAAGATATCCCTGGTCTCTACCCAGAACAAGAAGTAAATGTTCCAGAACCAGAGATGTTGCCAGAATGTGTTCCTGAAGAAGTTCCAAGAGAACAGAGAGCTCGCAGGAGTGTGAAGCCTCCCAAGAGGTTAACTTACCCCAAGATGGGAGAAAGTTCAGAGGACTCTGTTACCACAGCAAGGAGAAGTGCTGAAAGCCCTGACCCTTCCGCTGTTCATTTAGTGGAGGGCAACCCCAGCTCACTCTCTGGCACAGTTAAACAGGTAGCCCACACTGAAGTGACCTGTAGACAGGACAGCTCCCCATCTCATGCCAATTGGTGGGAGGCTCCTCTGTCCAAATTATGTGAAAATGTTGTTCCCGAGAAAGTTTGTAGTTTGAGCACTGTCTTTGGGGACCAAAGATTCAAAGTGGGGGGAGTGTGTAGCGGGGTTCTACCCCTTTTTGGCTTAGAGACTACATCTCCCATGATTCCCCAGGCCCCCGGGCTGCTGACTTCCGCCCGGGAGGCTGCTGGGGGAGATTATAAAAGGGAAGAGCGGAGACCGCCTCTTCCTCTTGGGACACTTCCTCTTCTGAGGCCTGACAGGACTGGCCTGCCTCTGCTGACGGAGCGTGTGACGCGGAGACTGCAGCCAGCAGAGACACCTGTGCGGACCGGAGCTGAAGGCCTGAAGCCTGGGCCTTGCAGCCGATGGAGTGAGACTCTCACCCCTCAGAGTCCACAGCAGCGGAGCGGAGACTTCCCCTTACTGTCGGTCGGACGGAGCTGATGACCGGAGTTCAGGGCTGTGACTGAGGAGACCGGACGCCGCCATTGAAGAGACCAGAGCCACCATTAGAGGGACCGGATCGGAGGACGGTTTTATGCCTACTGAACTGCCTAGGCGCAATTTACCTCAGAGCAGCCAATGTTACTTTTTGTGGATTACAAATGACACCATTTAAAGCTACATGAGCCGGAAGGCTAGTACAAGGACTGAGCTCTATTACTAGGGATCAGGCCTGGTCCGTTAGGTAGGCGCAGATAGATTGTTTGGATTTTTTTTCACCTTTAATAATAAACACCTTCATTTACAAATTGCATTTTGTGTTTACTTGTGTTGTCCTTGACTATTGTTTAAATTGATTTGATGTTCCGAAACACTTAAGTGTGACAAACATGCAAAGGAACAGGAAATGAGGAAGGGGCAAACACTTTTTCACACCACTGTAGGTCCCTGGTATGTATACGACCTCTTACCTCCAATGACAGAGAGTCTGCACATCCCCAGATTACCAGAAGGGAAATTAATTAGGTTCACAACAGAGTATCATCCAATGGAGTCCACACATGGCTGCATCACAGAGATGGGAGTGGCTGGAGACCCGTAGGGGGAGAAGTGAACTCCTATTGTTCTAATAATATGTCAGAATAGGCCTGAAAGGTACAAAGAGTACTCCTTAGATAGGGATATGTAATATATCACACAAGCCAAGAGGGGCAATATAGTTCAACCAGACCACATGTTTGTCAAACTGTACCTACCTCTTAGCAATTTAGAGAAAAAGAGAATGCAATGGAGGCTCGGGTTTGCCTCTAGGAGAGGAATAGGAGAATCTGTCCTTAATTGGACAGTGTCTAGGATAGTATTATATACTCTGAAATATAAAAAAACAAAGAAGGAAAAACCCCAATAAGGATACATGAAATCTGTGCTCTTTGCACTAACAGCTCCCCAAATTATTTAGGCCTTCCTACCTTAGATAGGCTAATCAGACCACCAAGGTAAACTTCAACAGTTTCTGCAACACAGAGAACCCCATATAGGGGACAGCAAATGAAGTCTGAATCCTACAGATTGAAAGTAGAAATGTGGGGTAAATAGAAAAAATCTTAAGAGAAAATGGGGGAGAATCCATCCATGTTTAGAGGATAGTAGTTATATATTTACCTAGGTCTCTGATTCCCAGCGTTTCCCGAGCCTCAAAAGTTCACCACAGTCTGACAGCTAGTCAGACTGGGTTTAAATAGTCTCCCCCTGTGGCGCAAAATGCGCGGCGTGTGACGTCACGCCGCGCTGACGTCACGCGGACATAGGGCGGGAGCCGACGAGCGTCAGACTCATACACCGGAACCGGAAGTTCCCACAATAGGCACACTTCCGGTTCACAGCGCAGCAGAGCCCCTCCAGACATCCCCTGCTGACAGTGGCATTCAGCCTCTGTCAGAATGGAGTCTGAGAGGGACCGGATGTTACAGCTGCAGTGAAACGGTGTCATGCAATTTGACAGTTTAAAATGTTGTCTGCATTGGAAGCGCCAAATTGGTGCGACTCTGACCGATTTGGAAGTAGTTCCTGCAGTTCAGGTGCGACTTTCATAGACATTCAAGTGAAGTAGCACAATTTCAATGTCATGGTCGGTGTTTCCTAAGAGCTTTGTTTTGTTTGTAAACAAAGCAACCAGGGTTTCTCTTTAAGGCGAAGTTCATTTTTTCCGGAAAAAACCTATGTAGGTAAGAGGCCCCAGTAGGTATTATTGATGTGATGTCACTTGCGCTCTCTGGACTGCACTCTGGCACCCAGAGAAGTGGTGGTTCCTGTTTTCTAGTTTTTCATGCATTTATTTGCACCTTTTTTTTTGTATATCTTTTGTTTACACCATTTTCATGTACAGGCATACCCCACTTTTAAGTACACAATGGGGTTTATTTACCAATGCTGAAAAGTGCAAAATCAGGCTTACTTCTGCATAGAAACAAATGAGCTTCTAACCCCAGCTTCTAACCCCAGCTTGTTCAATTAAACTTTGGTTTCTATGCAGAAGTGAGCCTGATTTAGCACTTCCCAGCTTTAGTAAATAAACCCCATTGTGTACTTAAAAGTGGGGTATGCCTGTATTGTGTTTAAATTACTATTAAGCCCCATACACACGGTCAGATTTTTTCATGGATTCTGTCCGATCGGACAATGTTGTTGAAAAATCAGACCGTGTGTATGCACCATCGGACAGTGTACGTCGGATTGTCCGACGGACAAAGTCCTATCTCCTGCTGGATAGATTTGCCGACAACACGGTCCGATCACACCAAATCCGATCGTGTGTACGGTTGTCCGACGGACAAAGTGCTACGCATGCTCAGAAGAAATTCTGTGACGGAAGCGCTCGGTCAGGTAAAACTACCTTTCCTAATCGACACAGCACATTCGTCACGCTGCAATGTTAAAATGTCTTTAATGCAGCGCATTCTCTTTTTCTTTACAATGCAACAAGAATGACATGTTTTAGCTGCTCCTATTCACCCGCACTTCTCACAAACTTAGTTCTTTATTACTTTTCAGGATTTATACACTACATGTTTATTTTTACTCAGATCGTAAAAGAATCTTTGTTATATTTTTAGCATGATTTGTCTTTGTTTTTTGTTTTTTTTGGGAATACATATTTGAAGGAGATTTTTTTTTGTTTTTTGGAGGGGGTTGTGTGTCTCAACTTAGCCAAACCACATTATTAACATTTGTATTTGTTGCTTAAATTTACTAGGAGTTTGTTGGTTGTTGGTGCCCCTTGTTAATTCTACTTTAGGATTAGTGAAATGTACCTGCCTACTCAAAGAAAAACTGTCATTGTAGAAAAGTAAAACACAATAGTCAATGATTATTTCAAATCCAAAAAACATTTATTTAGGTCTCAGCAACAAACCAAGAGGAACGCAGCCATGGTGAAACTTGGGGAATTTGCAAAGCCTTAGACACCCACGGCAACCATCATTTTTCAAGCTTAGAAAATTGGGGGCCTGAGGAGTACCTATCTAAATAATAAGGGAGTGCAATCTGGTCCTGAAGTCCAAAACATCCGGAACTGCAGCAGATGCCATCTAGGTCCCCAGGCTCTGGTCCTACGAGAGGCTCCATCTTCTCTCAGACCAGACTGAATCAAGGTCATCACTCTCTTGTCTTCCTTGTACTCTTCCTTCCACGCCGTGGTGCTGGTGCTGGTGGGGTGGCAGAAGGAGGAGGAGGAGGCGGAGCAAGGTCACTCTCGCAAACATGTGTGAGGGGAGTCATCTCCCCAGCCATCCCCTCATTTAGGATTTTGAGGATGACATCCTCACACATGCTGCGTTGCCCCGCCTCCATACCCGTCATTTTATTTTCAACCAAGGAGGCAAAGGCCTCCTCGTAGGTGGGTGTGGCATATAGGGAGGCTGAAGCGTCTCGGATCAGCTGGAGCGCTGACTCTCCCACCTCCCCCATGCTTTTCGCCCTTCTGTAGGGAAGGCGGAGGGGAGGGACTTGGGAGACAGTCAGGCTCCTACGCCTACCCCCCTGTTGGCTGCCACTAACCCCTGCCTCCTCCTGACTGCCACCTTCCACAGCCACCTCCTGGCTGAGGTCTTCCTGTGTATGAAAAAGGGACATAGTTTCAGTTATTTGTTCATCAAACACACACAATTCTCATCTAGTGACTGTTGCAAAATGTTTACAAATAGAAAACCATACAATTCTCAGCCCTGCAGTTTAGATTCTTCCCAAAAATGTCTCCAACACCACTGTCTGTTGATATGTCAATCACGTTAGGAACTAAGCAATTGGGGATCCTGAATTAACTGAACATCATTCATTATTCCCAAAAATGGTTACAAAACTACTATACCTGGAACAAGCTGGGCTCCTGCACATCTTCCATACTGGAAGGGCCAGGTTGGTCCTCGGAAGCCTCATCAGGGGTGGCGTGCGTGGAAGGACGCGTGCAAGGAAGAGTTGAGAGTGACTTCCTGACATTAGCCTGGTCTTTGAGAAAGTGGAGCCTCTCATAGTACCAGAGCGTGGGGACATAGACATCAGCTGCTGCAGCTCCAAATGCTAGGGACTTCCGGACCTTATTGCGCTCCCGGAAATAGGTACTCCTCATGTTATTAATCTTGACTTTTAAGTTTGCCACGGTTGCCATGGGCAGGTTTGGCTTTACAAATGCCACAAGTTTCAGCATGGCTGCGTACCTCTTTGGTTTGTTGCTGTAGTCGCGGTGCTTTGCTTGCCATAATAGGGGAAATTCCCTGTATTTATCAATGAAGAGGGGGAGAAAACTCACGTCGTAGAAGGCCTCCATCACCTCTGCAAGACACAACACCACACAAAACAATATAAATAATGTCAGCCTAAACTCTCCTAATCTTCTCCATAAAGAAGCCTCAAGTTCTAATCAGTCTAGGCTAGTTATGTACCAACGTCAAATTGTACCTTCGTTTCTAGCGATCGTCTCGTGCGTGAGCTTTCTCTCCCCTCGTCTCCCAGATCGTGGCTACGACACAGGCGTGTGACGTTTTATATACAGTGCGCATGCGTCAAACTCCGCCCGCCCCTGACGATCTTTCTCGTCTATTCCCCACCCCTTCTCTTTACGGCGCAGTGGGGAGAGCACATGGCGGGGACACAGCAGGTGCGCCCCAAATATCCCACCAACGAGGAGGAGGACGAGGAAAGTCCGGAGGCAGAAACGTCCCAATCCCGGAGCCTGAAATTCAAGGCCTCCAATATGTCATTTGGAGAAATGTTGGAGATGGTGGACATATTAAAGAGGAGCGACTATGATGGGAAGTATGGGCCTTACCTCAACCCCAATGTCCGCAAGGCCAAGATCATGTCTAAAGTTGTGAGAAGGCTGTACAATCATTTTGGGGTACAACGATCCAAGGAGCAACTCAGGAAACGCTGGTCAGACCTGAAACTGAGGGAGGCCGATCAGTACAGAAAGATCAAGCGAGTTCTTCAAAAAAGTAAGTAGTTGTGTTTTGTGTTTGATTTCTTGCTTGCATACTGCTCCATGTGGTTTGATTTTTACAAAGTTGAACATTCCAAAATGGCCACTTTCAGGTTCGTCTGTGCATTCGATCTTTCTGCCACTGTCATGATCGTGTGTGTCCATTCGATCGTACGCAACCTCGATCGTTCGGCCACTTATAATACGAGGTTTGGTGAATTTTTTAGCGAAAGGAAGTTTGTTCTCACTAGAGATGTCAGCAAGAGCGTAAACCAAATTTAGTCAATGTAAAGGAGAGGTCACTC